>OY728166.1:1298558989-1299781925 GCA_963277665.1 Viscum album
ATATTGGGTATGTGATATCACATTGAGACCCGTGGGGGTTGAATCCATAGAAGAATTTCCAAAATGGTCAATGGAGGATGTCATTATCTCATATCATGATGATATAGGTGAGATAAATATCTATAGAAACATAGATAAAAAGGAACAAGTTCATTTATTGGTTTAATATCATAATCATGATGTTCGCAATCAGATATGAATAGTTAGCACAATTATCCTATTATTCCAGCTTTGACCATTCTTCTTGTGTGGACATATCATCACGAAGATTGACTTATTTCAAAATAACGTCAGTTATAGAGGCTCAAATTTAAGTATCAAGCAGGTCTTACTTGATTTTTTATGCATGATGTGAAAAACAATGTGTCCTAGAATGTTTTTTATATATAGTGGGAAACTGAAATGGCCTGATAGAATATAGTCAATCATTTTTTATTGGAGTGATTGATGTTGGGTCACCATTTTTGTTTTGGTATAGCGGGAAAAATGTCACAATGGATAAAAACACATAATTTTGTTACTTGAGAGATTCAAGTCTGGTTCATCATTTTTGTTTCAATGGAAAAGAGATGACCACAATGCGCCTTTGGATTTGGCCCAGTGGTTGACTATGGGGGGTTTATTTCTTGCACAATCACTAATAATAGGTAACCATTGTCGTTCTAATTGGAAACACCCAATGGTTCCTTCATCCAAAGATGGCTATGGACCTACTTTCCAAAGGAAGGCATTCAACTGGGGTTTTAGTCCAAGTGAAACTTAGGGACTCTCCTTGGTTGATAGGATGGGAGGTTGGGATCATCACACCCTTTTGGGGGGAATTGTAGCATATTATAGGACTCAATTATATATTTAAGAAATGTTCGAGAATCTATTCCTAATCCTGATATGGGACCCATTACCCTTAGTTTTTTTTGGGTTAAATGTCATTTATAAACAAAAGAATTTTTAATCTCTTTATTGAATCCATCTAGTTGTATCCTAGGTTCATTATCCATTTCCCAATAATGGACTGATACTTAATTGTAGAATCCATTTATCAAAATACTTCAAAATTTTCATCCATGCAATGAGGCGGTTAAAATTATGAGGAGGGGATTGAGGAATTATGAGGAATCCAAAGTATCTTAGTTATTACAGGAATCAAAACAAATATAGTTTGTTATACCAATGCATTTTATCATCACAAAAATAGTACATATGTGTAGGCACATGGGTGATAACTATTTGAGAACGAGTCTCAAGGATACAAACTATATATCCTAATTATAATAGAAATTAGAGTTATCATAGTTCAATAACACCCTTGGGATGGGACTCATGGTGGTTGTACTCATATAGGGGAGTTTTATATCATTCCACTCATTGGGGCATACATGCTGAGATTTCCATTGATGGTGGAGATTCATAATGCTAATGAGATAACTATCATAACTCCTAAATTCCACATGAGATATTTTCTAAATGATAAATATGTGATATCGAGTAATTATTCTCATTGCATATAGAAGTTGAATTATGTATTGGTACATCCCTTAGTATGTTTAATATGGAGATCGGTCCTCAGGAAGAAGTCTTAAATATCCTAGTTTTGGAAAGAACCATAATTTTAATAGTTTGGGTGTTTTAGTCCACTAAGGGATGTGGATGAATGATCTACCTATGGAAATGATTCGATCCTGATGGTTGAAATGTCAGACACATTATGGGGCTTACACTGATGTGGATTCCCATTTATGTTTTGTATTGGTCCTTAGGATGTAATCCTACATATCCTAATTCTAGAAGGAATCGAAGTCCCAATTGTTCAATTGAATTGGGGATTAACCACTAACATTTCCCTTATCCTTGTAGAGACTTATGATTCTAATGATATGATGATTTTAACCCCCCTAATACCACATGATAAATACTTGGTGTGAGAAACAATAGAAGTAAAATAATCAGTGTCATTGTTTATAGAAGAACGGATTATGTACTATGATAAAACTTGGGATGTTTGGTATATATCTCTGACCTTAGGAGGGAATCCTACATATCTGCATTTTTGTAGGAATTAGAGTCATCATAGTTTAATTGATTAGATATTACACTTCTTGGTTTCCCATAGATAGGGTATTACACACCGAGGGTGAATAATGTCATCAAAAACCTATTATACTCTGATGATTTGGCCTATTTTTATGCCAAGAGTGAACTGATTGTTCCCTCGACATGCCTTGATTTCTAGCCTGACATTTCAATAAATGTATGTCAGACATAACCTAGTAAAATAACATAATATAATTTAAATGTCTTAGGGATGTCACATATTCGGTATGTAATGTGTGAGGGTTGTCTCGTGATAAATTTTGACTTGTGCGAAGGACATCACAAGACCTAGACGTTTGATCATGGAAGGCATAACATGACCTTGGATGGTATGTACAATGGGTTTCACATGATCTAGTTGACATGCACTCATTTCATCATGAGAGATGGCTGACACACTTGGTGTGTGTTTTGTGGGTCAAGGTGAGATGTCTCAGAGGGTGATAGATGTCCATGTTGACCTATCGTGAGGACATCGTGAGACCTAGCTGGACTATAAAGAGAAAATCACAAGAGGTCGTTGACATTCCCATGTGACACCATGATACTAAGATATCATATAATTGTGTCTCTATATGAGTTTGGAGACATATTTTAAGGACATCATGAGACTAGTATGTTGATCATGAAGTGATTCACAAGAATAGGGTGGCATTCCTATGGGTTACATGCAACTTCTTTGATATGTTTAGAGGACTTATAATTATAAAAATGGTATATCGAAGGAGTCTCGTAAGATCTGGGTTTCACATCCTGGTTTTTCCATGTGTCTTGTATAGTTCACATGAAGAACTTGAGGATAAAAATATATACCTTTCGCATAAGTTTCCCAATTTCTTATTCATTGTCAAAACATTTTTTCGCAACTATCTTAGTATTATTTACTATTTTATTGTTTTATGTATATATTTATCATGTATAAATGAAGGATTATCTTTAGGTGTCATTACAAAAGTCCATCATGTGATATATAGTGATCATGTGAAGTGTTTATTCATGCATCATGATTGGGCAGGTATTTCCCTAGATATTACCTGACTGGATTTTTTTTCAATCGAAATATTATCCACACCAACAAATCCTCTCTAACCCAAGAATGAGATTCAAAAAGTTCATGTGAATTCCTTGAGAATAAGTTATTCTATATTCATGATGGGGTATAGAATTTATAGGCCTCTCCACCCATGTAATTTTTTGCTTTTCATAGTGTGTATCACAAAATCCAGGCTAGAGTTGGTGAAAGGTTTCGACGTTACTTCTATTCTTGAGTCTCTTAGGCGGATCACTCTGAGGGTGTCGCCTGATTTTTAGTGATTGTGGGAGTACTCCATCAACACCACATTTATTGGATTATGGCCAGTTAAAATGGACATTTTGGATCATGTGAACATGTATAAGGGATTTGGAATTTTCTTATTTACATTTCCATGGGAGCTCGTCAGACTAGGGTGCCTATTGAATGGTCTTCATGTAAACTCAGATGACTTGTCTAGGAATTTTCATGAGATAAGGATGGATTGAAAAGGGACCATTGTGAGATTATGCTGCCATTTCAAGGGGCATTTAAAGACTGTGTTGTGGAAAATATTAGCACATCTTGAGAGTTTTATGACTGCAAGAGGCTTCCACCTCAGGCCCTTTTTATTTACATTATTTAGTTTACAAAGGTTTGGGGGTTCACAAGATTCTTTGAGTGCTGTCATGGAATATAACTATACCTATTTGTGGTGTTCCGCATAACCAATAAAGGTCATATAGAGATATGAAATCACTTTATAGACAAATCCATATTCTTTTCCTTGAGGATCCATAGAGGAAGTCTGAGGTTTCCTAAACATACCTGAGGTACTTCTTGTGATTGAGATGATATACCCATGGTCTTTCTCAAGATGAGGTAGACATAGCTCTCGAGTATTTTGGAATTAAGTGGTTTGTCAGGGGTTCTTCGGATGCCTCTTATGACCTTGAGAGGCTCCCACCTCCTCCCTATTTATTCCCTTTGTTTATTTTACAAAGGCTGTAGAATCACATGAGTTTGCTCGAATGCTGTTGAGGACAATCATTATCCCCATCAGTAATGCATCACGTGATATTTATGACTACAAGAGTATCCCACCTTATAGATATTTTCCTCTATTTTTAAAATTGTTTTTGGATGGATTGTCTAGTGCTCACTGGTTGAAAACCCATATGGCATGGGGGAGTTTATTTGGTTTCCTCCATGTCGCCACTGATTGTCCGGTATTACTTCACAAGAGTAGGGGGACCTTTTAGAGGAGGATACATAGGATTCTCTATAGATTATGTTCTTCACATAGTGTCATCATGTGATAATAGATCCTTTTGAGGCTTAAGCAAGCCACAAGTCTCGGCCTCCTCCCTCTTCTATAGTTTTTGTAGGGAATGTAATACATATATTCATATATTTCTTACTCTATGTATTTTTCAATGCTCATTTGGAGGGCATCGAAAAAAATGATCTTCATATCAAATTATTTGTTAATATATTCTTTATTTACATTTTATAATGAAATTGATATAGTGTTTTCAATTATAAATCCTCCATACAAATCATAGTACAAAATATTTTTTAGGCTACTTAGATTCTAAATTGTCTACAATCCATTAGACTAGTTATGATTATATTATACATATATTCCAATGTATTGTATTAAAATTCACATCTCAAAATAACACAATTCATGTTGTGAAAGAACCTAGATAATCCACCTAAATGATACTCGAATTTGTTCTTACCTGGCCTAAAAGGTGTTCCCAATCTCTATGGTAAAATAACTAGAACCTAGTAATTAAAACAAACCATATGGAATGATTTCACCCAAAGAATAAGTCATCAAAATAAATAAGTGGATATAAAAAGAAAAATACTCTATATTCCAAACACACTATAAGGAAAAAAAATGGGTCAACAGATACATGTCTCAAAAATAGGTACGCATCAAAAAATTAATGATATAAACTATCAATAAATAAACATCATGTCTCTATATAATAAGTGTTTCACATGATACACTGGTTACTGCCAACTCCCAATTTCCTCTAATCATGATTATCCTCCACCTTTCTGTGGTGACTTATCTTTTCCTATACCTAGTATTAAAAATCTACAAAAACACAAAGGAAATCTAGGGTGTCTGTAAATCCACAATATTTTGTATGAATACAATGTTCTATATAATATACAAGACACAACATCAATATTAAACATACAAAAAATATTATTATTAAAATACAGTCATTGAAACCATGTTGTTGAATAGTAAGGTATGAATAAGATTAACAATATTTTGAAATATATATAATTTTTTGAGTAAATAAAAAAATGTAATTAATTCCGAGGATATAAGAACTCATTTTTAGTAAATTTTTCTTATTCTTGAAAAATGATTTTTATTAAAAAAGTGTTTTTTTTATTTTTCTGAAGGAATATATTAATTATTTTTTTTATATTTTTTAAATTATATTTATTAAAAAAATATTGTTTTTTAAATCATCATATGTAATATTAATTAGGGTGAAATTTTTCTTTCTTTAAATATTGATTTTCAATTGAATAGTGAAAATAATAATTTATGTAAAACATTCATTTCCTTTCATTAAAAAGACACATTATAATTTTAATTTTAAATTAAATTAAAATAAATCTCCTTTATTTATTATATATATAATAAATTAAATTTCAATAATCATTTTACATAATTTTGGTAAGTGCTTATTTTTTTGCGTGAAAACATATTTTTCTAAATACCATTTTTTCATTTCATTTTTTTTCTACATGTTAACTAATTTATTTAATCACTATGAATTGAATCTTGAAAAAGGGATACCTTATTCTTAATCATGATGTTCAAACATGGTATATATATCCCTTTTATTTTATATTTATATGAATAATATCCATAGTAAATTTTTATTAACCTGGTAAAGGTAAATTTGGAAACTAAGGATAAAAATTATATGAAATGGTGTAAAGGTCAATGAAAGACATACCAATATTTCATTTTATGAGTTTATTTCAACCAATGTCTTTTTAGGGACACTAATGATATAGTCTATTAGGGGTGGAGACTCATAGGAATCTGAGACACCTTGTCATGGTGTATGCCCTTGGTAATATCCAGTAGGATATTATGAGAATGAGACCTGCCATTAGTAAATCCGCATTTGTGACACATTCTCATGGGGTCATTGGATGTTCCTATCTGTAGGAATGTGTATTGGTCCTTAGAATTTATGATTATTATTAATTAATATTATGATTCATGTAATTTAACGTATTAACGAAAATAATGACCAAAAACATTCGCAGTGAGGTATGATACATTGTGTGCATCACGAGTAATATTAAATTAATGAATAATGAGAGAAAGGATTTATAACTTATGTTCATTAAAAAATGTTAATATCGTAGGTCCTTCAATGGAAATGACATAGGCTAAAATAAACCATGTCCATAGTGTTCTATAGGCAAGTTCTATTTTTGAAAAGACAATGAATGAAATACCAATCATATAGGTTGATGGAAATGGAATGAAACTAGCTCGATTACAGATATTGTGGTAAAGGGATTATATTACATGGTAAGCATCTGTATGAGGTGACATTTCATTACATAATTAAATTATTTCTCTTTGTATGCCTTGGAATGTTTCTTAACACTAACCTTGGACTTTAGGAACGTTCGCCTAATTCCACTAAGAAAGAGGCCTAAAGGGTCACACAATATGTGTATCCAAAATCACAGTTAAATAATATTTCATTTGTTGTTTAAGAAGTTGAATAAATATTATTACTGATTGTATTTTAATAATTATTCATGTATTTTTTATAACATTTATTCCATAAGTTGTTATTCTAGAGAATATATTGTGAGCGGAATATTTTAGAAATATTTAATTTCCTTTTATTAAATATAATATTTATTTATTTATTGGCGAATAATGAAGTGATATTTATTTAATAAATAAATTGAAATTATTCATGGTTTGATAAATATTGTGGAGGAATGGAGGACCGAGTTTAATGGTCCGGTGATAAATAATAATATGAAATATTATTTGATTAAATAATATTTAATTATAATTATCATGTTAAGAGGATTTCAAGAAATAATAACATTATTATTATTTCTTATGGTTTTTTCTATGATTAAATAAAATAAGCAAGAGTGCCTATGAAATTATTTTATTCTAACCATAGAAAAATAAATACCCAGTTATTTTATTTTCTCATAAGACAGTTCTGTTATGAACAACCGATTTGGAGAAAATCCCTAAATAATAGAGAGATCTATTATCCAAGAATGATCTCAAGAATGGAGATAAATCCTCCCCCATCAGATCAATGAGATTTATTTGGAGTTTTTTCTTGATGAAATGCAATACATGCGATGGAAGTACAAGGATCTTCCATGATAGCATACATAGTTTCATTCGGCAATATCTGGAGATTCGTGGAACATGTGTGTGTCACTGCTAGTGGAAATCTATTATTAGATTCTATATCACAATGATAGTGCATTGTAGATATATCGCATGACACCTCAATGAGGAAAAAATTCCTTAGAGTTAATTCTTATTTAATTATATTAATTATAAACAATATGTGTTGATATCCACCCTCTTGGTTCTATTTTGATCTCCCTTTTCTTATCTCATTGATCAATTCCATGGATCACAGTGTTTATTTCATATATATCTCAGATTGATCATAAATCATGAAAAGTTCAATTTTGGGCCCCTACCTAACAACACTTCCATTTCCCTCAAAAGCTAAAATTTGTATCAGAGTGGGAACATTATTTTTTATAATTATGTAAATATCATTGGTGATTTACATATTTATAATTTTGTTTTTTGATTCAAGATCAATTTTTCTTTTAATCTTAATTGTGAGATCTGCTCCATCCTTTTTTTCTCATAGATCTAATCGAGACATTTTTTTATGATTAAAATAATGATGAGTAACTCATCTAGAGGTTTCATGGATTCTGGTCGGATAACACCAGACTACACACCCTGTAACCGGAGTTACACACCATTTAGTCATGTTCAACACATCAAGATTGGGTTGGAAATCAATTCGATATTATGAATTAATTACTACATTAATTGAATTCATGTTAACCCAAATTAACTAACACACATTTAGCTGAACTACACACCATGTGGCCGACTGGACACTGTGTGTAGTTCCCATTGGTCAGAGATGGTCTATGTATCCCAGACATGGCCTACCCGAACAATGGTAGTGCAACACATAGTCAACAAAACTTGTGTCCCATTGGGCATGTCGTGTACTATAAAATTTCTAATTTATGCTTCACATGTTGAGTCCCTAGGGGTGTACCTCAGATAGATGGTGATATATGTACATGCCATGTAGGTCAGACCTACATTCCAATTAAATTTACCAAATTACAAAAAATTAAAATTTATTTATTTTACTGTGTCAATCACGATACATGCACTTGTGTGTGGTTGTAAATATAGTAAACCCATGTGAAAGGTTTTAATATATATAAATATTTAAATGATTAATTAATATTTGTTTAATGTTCAGATCAATATATCATTTATGAGTGACTTTTCAAGTTGTTACTCTACATTCATTGAAGCATAACACATGGCCGAAATAATAATATAATTTGTGAAGTAATCCATGAAGTAAATTTTGAGATAGTATGCGATAAATCATGTATTCCATAAGTCACCATATTAAAATAGTATAAAAGTATAATACATGTTTTATATATTCAGACAAGTATTAATGGTGTTACCTCTAAAGTAAATTTATGTATAATGTTAATTTAAAATATTTTATTAATTTTTAAAAATTATAATGGATGAGAATATAAAGGAAATTTAGAAAGGTATTTATATAAAAGGATTTATTACTTATAGATAATAATTAGTAAATTTGAGAAGGATTTACCTTTATTAAGAATTACTAATAATTGAATGCTGGTTTTATTAAATTCATAATTTATGACTTGCGTATGGATGATCCTGAGCTAGACTAGACCATTTTTATGTGGGTGGATTCATTTAATTTGTTTTAAAAATAAAATTTTGGACATCGTTCCTTCTCTCCTCATTATTATGTAGGAAATGTGTTCCCATGGTTTATTTTATACAAACCCCTTTTCTAATCACCTTCATGTGAGAAGAAGAAACATGCAATTAATGGAGCTCCCATGCTAGTGGAGGTAGGTCATGTTCGGAGCTGAGGCTATACCAACCTAGGGAGATACAAAGGCGGAATGGTGGAAAGCTGTAAACACAAACCTCAATTGGTTCAAGGTGATTCTCTCCGAGGTCAATAGATAGTTTATCAACCACTAGATAAACAAAACATTTTTATAAGCTCCTGATCATACCCTTTATTTTTTTTTTCAATTCCATGGTAATGTCATTATGGATTTCTTGTCGTGATCACATAATTAATTAATTAACAAGCCTCTAAGGTTGATATAAAATAAACTAGATTATGTGTAAATATTATTTAAGACATGTTTAATCACTTTAGTAGTCACAATAAATATTAAAAATAATGTGATAAATATAACAACTGTAAATGTTTGCATAAAGGATAAAATCCCTCAATAAAATATTAAGTTTTAACTATCTTCCATTACTTCAGTTTGAATCAAACCATAATTAAAAGTGACTAAAAATACAATGTTGGGTTTATTTCATTTTTCTTAGAATTCTAACATGATGTTTTGGGTTAACTAAACATAGTTGACATCAAGGGATGACTTCCAAAGTATGACTTGGTGTAACTGAGAGGGAAATATTGGTGAAATATAAATTAATGATTCTAGGATTGGGGATTCCACTCAACATATCAAGGAACTATGAGTTAATGCAGTTAACATTTGGAATGACTTTAAAAAATATTCAAATTGCTTGACTTACCAATGTTAGGGTAATAATAAATGTGATCTAGATGGTTCAAATTATGAAATCTAAGAAATGTGATATTTTAAAACCAATGGTAAGGGATATTTGTTTTTGATAAAGTAGTGGGAGACTAATAAATATAATATTTATTTATTTTTCAAAATTTAACGGATATCACAATAAAGTTTATCACATTTTATTTTGTATAAATATCAATAAAATGACATAAAATATATCATTGTGATCCATACATAAGATGTAAAACCTTCTCAATGCCAGTAATTTCCAAGATTCGAAAAGGTGCCTATGTGTCATCCTTTTCCATGAGAGGAAACTATATGTGCTGGAAAAACCTTTACGTGATGTTCTAGGAAATGAGGTAAGTGATGAAGATCTATCTCTCAATGAAAAACATCTGAATGATGCTACAGATGTTCACTGCTTCATGCTATTATCCATGCACAACGAGATTTTAAATCCACATGAGGATATGGATTCCCAGAGCATGACATATCACCTTCTGTATCTCTATCAAGATAAGGTAAGACAATAATGGTTTGAGATGTCCATTTCATTGTTCACAACTAAGCTTTGAGATTATACACCAGATGGGCCTCATGTAGTCAATCTTATCAACTACAATGAATTCCTAGACATGTTAGATATTAATTTCCCAGATGAGTTGCATACATATCTCAAAGATTCATTACTACCCAAGACCATATCCAACATTATTATTAATTAAAATATGAGAAATAGTGAGAAGAGTATTTCAAAACTTCTAAACTTAATTTGCCAACTGGATAAGGACATGGGGTGTGACAAACCCGTAGTCCTTGGGGTGAATAGGAAAAGGAAGGAAAAGGAAAAGGGGTCTAAGGCTTATAAATAGTCTAAATCCCTTGAGAAAATTCCTACTAAGATGAATAAGATCCTGAGGTAGGGCAAGGAAATGGAGGTAGTATGTGTTTCATGTGGGAAGTTAGGCCAATGGAAGAGAAACACACCCAAAAGTAGTGGAAGCTAAAGGTACATTCATTATTGAGTGAAATATTTCCATTTCTTCACATTTGATTTTAGATAAAGCTTTTTGTGCTAAAAAATATATCCAAATATAGCAACCAATTAGATTATGAATGGTTTCCTCATGAGAGGTAGATCTGAGAGCTGTTAATGGAGCGAGGATTGCTGCCATATCCATTGGTCAATACCACAATTCATTGAGGATATAAATGATTTTAGATTTTAAAGACTATTAATATCTACCTAAAGTTACTAAAAAAATAATTTTTGGGTCATGTGTAGATACTTATGGGTCTATTTTTAAATTTCTAAATAAAAGTTGTTTATTTTATAATTACAACATATGTTATGGTGTGGGACATTTAAATAATGATATTTATTTATTAAATTATAAAAACCAAGTGCTATAAATCAACAATAATTCTGGTTCACACAACCCATATAACACCAAGATGTGGCATCACTATCTTGGTCATGTAAAAGAGAAGAATTTTTCAATTCTCTGTCAAGATGGCTAGTTAGAATCTTCTAAGATAAAACAACTTGTTAGATGTCTTTCTTGTTTACAAGGGAAAATGAACAAACCACCAGTCGGTGGATAGGGTCAAAGGGACACAAATATTCTTGGATGGGTACACACTGATGTGTGTAACCATTTCTAGTAGAATCTAGAGGTGGATATTCTTACTTCATAACTTCTAATAACAAATTAAGTAGACATATCTATATTTAACTAATGAGGTATAAGTCTGATTCCTTTAAGAAATTGAAGTAATTCAAGATTGAAGTAGAGAATCATCTTGGTAAGAATATAATGAAACTTTTATTGGATTGAGGTGGTGAATATCATAACCAATAGATCATCTACTATCTATAGGATTTTGGGATACTATCTCAACCCACTCCACCTTATACACCACCGTGGAATGGTATTAGCGAAAGGAGTAACTGTAGCTTGTTAGACATGGTAAAAACAATTATGAGTCATGAAAATACTCTATTATCCTTTTTTCAGTATATGAATTACAAAATAGGACATACACATTAAACTGAGTGCCAACTAATGCAGAAATTGGAATTCCCTTTGAGCTATGGTGTGGAAAGACACCCATTTTATCACATATATGTGTATAGGATTTCAAGATGATTGTTTTCGATTTTTCAGGCAACAAACTAGAACACTGGGGCATGAGGTGTATCTTTATAGGTCATCCTTAGGAAACAAAGAGATACTACCTATACAAACTCTCATTAAAGAATATGACTGTCAGTAGACAATCTATTTTTCTTGAGTGGGAGAACATCCCCAAAAAGGATAATGGGATCATAATTGACTTCGCTGAAGTTCATGCTCAAGATACACATGAGTTGGTACAGGAACAAGTTCTACAGGTCCCTATTGAAGCATTTGTTCCTAAAACACAAGTAATGTGTAGGAGTGTAAGAGAGGTAAGAGAGACAGAGAGATATGGTTTTCTAGTAACTGTGGATGGTGACAAAGTATTGGTTGATAATGATAAACCTATCTCCTATAATGAGAAAATAGATAGATAATAAGATGAATGATGGATATAATCTATGAATTATGATATGTATTCCATGTATCAGAACCTATTTCGGGTTCTAGTTAATGAGGTTATTGATGTAAAACCTAATGGGTATAAATGGGAAATCATGAGGAAACTCGACATGGATGGTAATGTATATACCTTTAAAGAAAGGATTGTGTCTAAAGGGTTTAAAAAGAATCAATGAATTTATTATAATGAAAACTTTTCACCTGTTTCCATGTTTAAATCCATTAGAATCATGAATTCTATTATATTTTAGCCTCACTATGGGATTTAGCAGATGGATGTCGAAACTACATTCCTTAACGGTAACATTCAAAATGATTTCTATATGAAACAACCATATGTTTTTGTGACACCATGTGATTCCAAAAGGATTTTCAATTTACAAAGATCCATTTATGGATTGAAGCAAGCATATATGTCATTGAAAATTCAATTTGATTAATCCATAAATGAATTTTTATATCATTAAGAACAAATGTGATCCTTTTTTTTGAAAACGTTTTAATGGGAATAAAGTCATTATCCTAGTAGTATATGTTGATGACATGTTACTTATTGGAAATGACATACCAGTCTTATAATATATTAAGGACTAGTTGAAAAAGATATTCTCTATAAAGGACTTAGGTGAAGCAGCCTACATTCTAGGGATTAATATCATTCGTAATAGATCAAAGATTCTTCTTGACTAAGTCAAAGTACATATATTTAGCAGATACTAAAGAGATTTAGTATAGAACAATCCAAGAGGTGGTTAGTTCTAGTGTCACATGGCTTATATAATTCTAAGAAAATGTGTCACTAGACACAATAAGAGAAAGAGAAAAAGAGTAAGATCTCATAATATTCGGTGAGATGATCAATCATGTATTCCAAATTTTGTTCTTGACTTGATGTTGCCTATACATTGAACATGGTGGGAAGATATTAAGATCACACAAGAGAATAGAATTTGACTACTGTTAAGGCTACCCGTATGTATCTGAGAAGATATAAGTATATGTTCTAGGTATATGGAGGATATGAGGAACTGGTCATCATAGATTATACTATACTGGTTTTTCAGATAGATCATAATGATGTGATGTCACAGTCATGATATGTTTTCTGTCTCAGCGGAGGATATGTGAGCTGTAAGTGTTCAAAGCAGGAAGTTTTCACTGATTCTACAGTGCAGTTCGAGTATATAGGGGCTTTGATGTAGCTAAAGAATCGATTTTGATTCATAAAATTCTCCAAGAGCTTGATTTGGTACCTAGTAGTGAAGTCCTTATCACATTGTATTGTGATAATACTACAGTATTGGATCTTGCAATGGATCCAAGGGTACTCCTAAAAAAGAACATAATTCATAAGTATCACATATTTGTGTATTTTTATCCAAGGGGTGAAGCTGTAGCAAGTAGAGTACCCACATAAGTGAACATGGAAGGCCCCTTAACAAAATTCTTATCTCAGTAGAAGAATGAGTATCATGTGAGAGCTAGAAGACTAAAGGTTTTTAGCAGTTGGATCTAGTTCAAATTAGGTTCTCTTAGAGATGGTTCCCTAGAACCAACTTCTATATAGATAATGATAAAAATTTATTCATTGTTTTTAATATTAATTAACTACATATCACATCATTATTGTTCTCCTATGTGACATAGTATGTGATAATTTCCTAAGAGTAGTTCTCACACTAAAAGGTCATGTATGTTCCCCGTTACAATGAGAACTAGAATGTGTTATGATGCTATTCTTTAATATATGTTTTTTCATCAGATGATATCATTTGAGGGACACAAATTATTCAAGATAATAGGGGTGGAGACTTTTAGAAATTTGAGAAAACTTCTAATGTTGTACACCATTGTTAATATCCAGTAGGATATAATGAGAACGAGACCCGCTAGTAGGAAATCCACATTTATAATTTTCATTGGGCGTTCCAATATATGAACATGTGTATTGGTCCTTATACTTTAAGATTATTATTAATGAATATTATGAGTCTCATACATTGATGTATTGATGATAATCATGATGATAAATGTTCATTGTGTGGTAGGATACATTGGGTGCAATTGGGGTAATATTGCATTAATGAATAACGTGAGAAAGATTTATATCTTCTGTTCATTAATAAAAGTTAATATCTCATTACCTCTAATGGAAATGATATAACGTAAGTAAATCCATGTCCATGGTGTTCTTTAAGAAGTTTCAGGTCAAAGAAAAAAATATCGAGCACATAGGTTGATGGCACTGGTATGAAACCAACACAATTAGAGATATTTTAAACGGATTATATTACACGGTAAACATCTGTATGAGGGGACATGTCATTGCATCATTATATTCTTTCTTTATGGGTTCCTTGATATGCTGCTAGATGCTAACCTTGGACATTAGGTAGGTTCTCCAAATACCATTAAGAAAGAGGTTTGGAAGGTCACACAATAAGTGTATCTGAAATCATAGTTAAATAATATCTTATTTTTTATTAGACAATTTGAATATATATTGTTTCTGGATGTGGTATAATAATTATTCATGTATTCCGGATTGCATTTATCGCATAAACAGTCATTCAAGAGAATATATTGTGAGTGGAATACTTAATAAATATATATTTTATATTTAGTAAAAATAATATTCATTTATTTATTGGATTATAATGCAGTAAAATTTATTTAATAAATAAATATTTATTATTGAATGTTCGATAAATATTGTGTAGGATGGATAGATTGATATTAAAGGTCCAGTTAGAGATAATAATATTGAATATTATTTTTTTAAATAATATTTAATTACAATTCAAAAGTTATGATAATTTTGAGAAATAATAATAATAATATTATTTGATATGGTGTTTTTATATGATTAAATAAAATAATAAAGGTCACTTTTGAAATTAATTTATTCTGACCCTAGCAATATAGATACCCCGTTATCTTATTTTCTCACAAGCCAATTCAGTTGTGCAAAATAGATTTGGAGAAAACCTCTTAAGCCTAGAGATCTCTATTCTCTAAGAAAACTCTCAAGAATGGGGTGAAATCATCCTCCACCGAATCGAGGAGAACTTTTTGGAGGTGGTTATAAAGGAAATTAATGGTGGAAAATGTAAGCATAAGTATCTTCCATGCTAGAACCTGGAGACTCCTTTGGTGACGTCTAAGGATTTTTGGAACTCCTATAGATCACTACTAGAGGAAATATACATTCAGTCTCTACATCTAAATGATGGTTCACTGTATATATATATCACCATACACATAAATAAATAAAGAATTCATTATAGGTAATTTTTATTGAATTATATTAATTATAATCAGTATGGGTTGATCTCCCCTCTATTGGTTCTGATGTTATTTTCCTTGTTTGATCTCAATGATGAATTCTGTGGATCATGGTGTTTACCACCCCTTAGGTCTTAGATTTATCATCATTCATGACAAAATCAATGTCGGGCCCACCCTAACCACACTTCCACTGTGCCTGGAACCCACATGCAACACATTCCCAAATTTCATTTTATGTGTTTATTTCAACCAAAATCATCCAAATTTATAAAATGTTGAAATTTACTTTCACATTACTTTGATTACAAAATTTATATAATTTTATTAAAATAAAAATTTATAATTTTAAATCTCTTACTTTTAATAACTATAATACAATTGGGTATGTCTAAAAAAACTTATTATCAATTAGAAATATTTATTTGAAATATGAATGGGTTTTTTATCATAGTAATTTATTTTTAAGTTTTAGTAATGAAATAATTTTCATTAATTCATATGAAACCCCAATACAGTGCTTGTGTAAATAATGAATAATAAATTAAATAATTTTAAAAATAATAATAGAATTTTTTTGTTTTAGTGTAAATAAATATGAATGTTGAAGATAAATATAACATATTAGTGATCTGTGGAATGTTTATTTTTAAATTTCATTATTTTAATGTTGTTTTCAAAGTAAAATTATTTTATTAGTTCATATTATAAAAATAATTGTATTTTATGATATAAAATATTACACTAAATTTTTTATAAATCATAAAAACCTTTAATGTGAAAAATTAGGATGAGATAAGGTTGAAAAAGTCATCCCTTGGCCATTTATCAACCTAGCCAATTTTAATAGAATAAATATTATTCAATTAATAGATTTAAAATTCATTAAAATATTATCTTAAAACAATGTAGTGGGTTATGGTTGAAAATATTTACCCTTTTCCAATTTTTGGTCATTTATCCCTATATAATAAATTTCTTGTCCCCTAATGAATGAAAAATTTGATATCGCTTTAATTGTAAAATGTTTTAGCGAATGGATAAAAAAATGTAAGGGTATAAAATAGTATAAATATATATATTGGTTGTGATGATTTAGATTTATCATCATCCTAACATCTAATTATATCAATTTTGATCCATGTTTCCTCCAAAAATAATTTATATTAACATAAAACATTAAGTAATTCCTTGTGTTCCCCCTACCTTCAATTATAAAAGGACAACAATTATTTCTTTTCATTACACATTATTGAGAAACATACATCAACCATAATATAATTTATTACTATAATATTATCTTGGAAAAGTTTATAGGTTTTGGAATTTTTGGAAAACCATTCCAAGGGTCCTTTTAAGTAGGGATCTAATGCATATCTATCGAAGAAGATGTAACCATTCGTATATACAAAATCATTAAAATTTATTTATAATATACATCCTTAGAATACATTGTAGCCATTATAAAATAATAATTTTATATTCATAATTAAACTGAGATATTATTAACTTTATTAAAAACCATTTTCCATCTTATGGAAATTGAAAACAATGCTCGTGTGTATATACGACGGACCATATCCATATAGTTGTGTAATTCACATTTCTTCTCCCCATTACATAGATGGTCATAAATATGAAAATAATTAATATATATTATATTTATGAAATTAATATGATTATATAATTATACTAACATAGCTACATTATTTCCTTCTAATCCATTGGAAAACAGTAATGTTCCTTGTGCATACATGTGAAAAACCACCTCTACGAAGAGATGCGATTATTTTTGACATTAATGAATTAAATGGATTGTAATAAGGATAGATTTAATGAATATGTAAGATATATTTTACATAATAATTATTCTTGAATTTTGATATATTACTTACCTTTATTTAATTCCATCCTTCAAAAAGTTAAAAAAATATTCAGTCATACGTACGACCTATCGTCTACCTGAATGATATAATTCTTTTCTATATCTTTAACATAATGGATTAATATATATATATATATATATATATATATATTAAATATATATTAAATTTATTTCATGATTAAAATTAAAATAAGTATGGAATTAAGATTAATGTGAAATTAATTATTGTACAAATAAAAACATAAATTAAAAACAACGCAGTTAACACTCGAAATAATTTTAATAATAAACGATTGCTAACAAATGGGTGGATAATATTAAAAATTGATCATATGTGAAATTATTGATATTTATATATCTGTGGAATTTATCTAAAATATTTATATATTTATTATATATGAGGTTAAAATAATTTAAGAGGCAATTCGAACATGAAGTAATGTGTAACGCCTAGAAATTATAAATTAAGAACATTGTATGTTGTAGCGTGTGTGACATTAAACACCAAGAACAATAGGAAATATAAAATCTTGAGACATTAAAATACATTTACTATTTTACATAAATTAAATCTATATTATATCTCTCAATTCACATGAAACTAAATTAGAATTCATTTCATGTAATAAAGGTTTTCTTCTATACCTTGTGTTACACACAAGACTGAGTATTACAAAACAAAAATATATTATCAACATTTTATAATTTAATATAATAAGAAATAGAATAGGCATAAATTTAGTTTTATTAATAGTATTTAATATATTAAGAAAATATATGGTATAAAAAAATATAATACGAATTATTTTTTTACCAATTAATTGGAAATAAAAAAAATCAACAAATAGAATTTAATGAAATTTTTTTTATGCTCCCAAAGGTGTTTTATCAGAATAAATTAAATTAACTACTATTAGTGAATGATATTAATTAAATATATATATTATTTATTCAATAAAATATTTTTTATATTCATCCAATAAATTTGATATCCATAAGATAAGAAAAAGCTCAATTTTATGCAAAAAAACTTTATATTCAAAAAGGCACTTTTTCAACCTTTTAAATGGAGAAACTAAATTAAATAACAATTTATGAAATTTTATAAATATTATATTTAAAAATGAACTAAATTTTTAAATATAATCTTCAAAATTAGGTTAGGGTGAATATTTATTATTTTTTAGTGAAGTTTCATTTGTTTGATTAATTTTTAAAAATACTGAATTTTAAATCAAAACCCTTTTTCATCTAAATTATTTATACATATAAATTATATTTCATATGTGTTTAAAAGTTTATTTAGATCAATTATACATAATTTAGTCCAATATTGGTAATTTTAATCAATTACACATTGAAATTTTATATAAAAACATTTCAAACTTTTGAACTTTTTCACTCTAGAAACCCGCTTTGTCATCCTGTCTTCAAGATTAAATTTAATCTAATTTCTACCACATATGTTATTGGAATTTGAAAAAAATTATTCAATATTTTTAATAATAATTAAATATAATTTAAAATAAGGTAAAATTAGTTTTTTATAAAAATATTAGTGAATGTAATTAAAATTAATTACAGTGATTAAGAAAAAAACTAGCTTTACAAGGGACTAAACCTTAATCTTAAGAGAAAAAATTAGTTCTTAGCCTTTATAAAAGACATTAGATAGCCATATTTCTAACCTATAATACCATATAAAATATTGGTATTATAATGGGAGCCTATTTACAAGGGAAAACAAGGCTGAAATTCTCTTTTTGAAATTTACAAGAATGTCATTCTCCTCCACTATAAAAAGTCACTCATAACTCCCACTTATTAACACATCAAAATACATTTGAATAACCCAAAATATGATCAAATAAGATCCCAAAATCCATACCCTCATCCTATAATAATCATATTGGGCAAAAATCAATTCAAGTAATCCCTTTTAAGAAAACCAAATGAGTTACGCAAAGAAGAGGTAACATCCTTCCTCAAGCTCTTTGTTTAATTTTCATTATCGATTCCCTAAAATCCTCTTATTAAATTATTGTATAATATTATAAGTATAAACAATATTCTTATATGTCTATATTTACATTATAATCCTACATATATCCACACTTAGATCTAATGGGTAACGAACTTATCCTTCGTGTGTTCGGTGGACTATCGTCTCGTGAAATGATGAATGTTTATTCTTCCTTACCACCCCTCATTGTAGGAATTTTGATTGAAATGATATATACATACAATGTATATGATATTTTTAATGTATTTATTATTATTTAATTTTACATAAAACATACCCTCATGCTTTAAATATTTTGTAAATATGATAACATCGTTTGTGGACGTGTACACTACCACCTCTTTAAAGCGATGAAATTCGTTCATAATGTACATGAAATCTATAAAGGATTGTTTTAAAAAAACTATGTGAAATATATAAAATAAATATTATACTTAAATTTTAATGTACATATAAATATATATCATTTACTTTTCTTTCTTTTAAATATGACAAGGAAATGGATGTAGCGTTCATGCATAGGTATAACATATCATCTCCATGAATAGTGCATTATATTTCCTCAATAAAAAATAATGGATTTTTCAAAATACATATATATAATTAATAGATATGTTATTTAAAACTTGTTTTAAATTATATAGATGATGAAACCATGATCTAATTAAGAAGAATAAAAATAAAAAGTCAAAACATACTCGAAATACCAGACAATTAACACATGAAATAGTTAAAATGCTGATAAATTGTAAACAAACGGTTAATAAGATATTATAATAATGTTATATATAATATTATAAATATGTTTATGGTTAATTTATAAGATTTTTACTTTCTTAAAACCATTATATGAGAGGTTAATGTTCGTTATCCTAAAATGAAATTCAATGTAATGGATTATTGTCTCACTTTTAATTATGTGAGGCATACACAATTTTCACCATTTATTTCTTACTAGTGGTGAATATAATGACCCTGTTGTATTCAATATCATGAATAAATAATTATTAATTTAATTTTGAGTTTCAGTTTTATTTATTTCATCTTAGGGGATTTGAACATAAAATTACCGAGTGGTCATTAATTTCATAATACAATTTTGTTTATTTGGGTTATATTACCTCCTCATTGTCATTAATATTCTAAGATTATGGGTGAAATCAATTTTTAATATAATTTTATTTATTTCCATTTTTGAAATGGATTTAAATTTTAAAATCATAATATATTCATTTATTTATTCTCCAATAAATGTTATCATATTTTCATGTTTTTACTACATAATCTCATTTTATTCCGAATAGTTTGCACTTGAGTTTCCATTTGAGGAAATAATTTGATAATTCTCTCCCAAACAATTTAATTTTCTTCTACTATGGTTATTAATTACCTTTTTCATATTATAGTACCATTCTCCAACACTTTGGTACTAAAAATGTTTAATAAATTGTTTTTAAGAATACACAGCTTTGTTTCTCTCTTTTTTCAGAGATGTTGTTTCCTCTAAAAACCCCTTTTATAAAAAGTTTTTTAAATATATTTTTACCCATTACAAAACGATTTATTAAATAAAATATTAACTTATTTTCTTTTATAAATATTTTCAAAGGAATCTTCATGTCTATTTCTGAACAAGGTACCTTTTTAATCATTTACCTTGAAAAAGTAATGTTCTTTTATCTTGAATGTAATTTACAGATTTATCCAACGTCATTTCATTAAATATTCTTTTTAATGTTTAAAAGTTTCATTTTTTAATAAAAGGGTTTTGAAATTTTATTTTAATAGAATTTTATTTTCATATTGTTTTTCAAAATAAAGATGATATTTTTACATCAAAATGTTTTTAAAAGATATTTTAAAAATATTTTCATTCATAAATTAACAGACCACATTATTTTACTCCACCTTGGTTATTTTTTACCATAATTATTATTTTTATGGATTTTTTATGATTTATTTTTCCAAGGATAATATTTAAATTCACTTCCTTCATTCATTTTATTTTAGTTCCTGTAAAATATTAAATTTATTATGATCATTCGACATTGAATTTCCCCTTATTATCCATATCATTTATCACAGTTAGGTTTATTTAATAAACCATATTTTATTTTTACTTATGGAGTTTACTTTGATAGTTTTTTTATTTTTTGGAGAAACATTGATAAATCTGTATCCATTATTTAATATGGATATTTGATAAGGAATATTTTATATTCAACGTCAAGAATCCTTTAGAGTGGTAGTGATTGGTTGGGCATGGAATTTATATATCCCTTCAATACATCAATAGATTCTCATGAGAAAAATATTTTTTCAAAACCAAACAACATTCTACCTATAGTTTTAAATAGTCTTGTGAAAGTTATTGATGGTATAGGTTTTCATGTTCCTCAAACACGGCATCCAAAAAGTAATAATTTCCTTCATTTTGATTCACTACTAATTAGCTATTATATTTTCACTATGAAAAAGTATAAAATAAATTTCATTCTCAATTTATTGATAAAATATAATACATTTTCATTTTCATACATTTATATACTATTTTTTTCTTATCTACTTATTTAAATGTAATGTGTTTTCAGTTATTTATATTTCCAAATTGTTTATTCACTTACTTATTAGTTCATTGATTACATGGAATGTTCATTCAGTTATTACCTTTCCATATTGACTATTCCTATTGATTCATTATTTATCTCGTTGTACTTACCCTTACTGAGCATTTAAAGTCACCTTTATTTTATTTTCTTTCCGTAGGATTCCTATAAGTATACTAAGTATGAAATTCAGGGATATTTTAGATCAAATAAAGTTATTTTCTTTGAAAGAACTATGTTTTAATTAGTGTATACATTTAGAATACGCGGGTCATGTATATATCTCAGACACCAAGACTATTAATCATTTATTTCCTTTGGGATGTGATTTATTTTTATGTTATGAAAATGTAATGGTATCATGACATGGGGTCTGATCATGATAGGGTTGGGTCGCTAAAGTAGGTGTTAGAGCATGTTTAGTAGAAACATTGGGAACTAGATTTAGAGAAAAATATATTATAGAGCATATATATAATTTATAATATGAGGATATGTGTATAAAAAATCCTAGAATTTTGGTATTTTTGATATTATGAGGTTATTCCAAGAAATAAAACATTGTATAGATACTAAAAGTGGACATGGTTCTGGAATAAATTTACCTAGGGGTAACAAATCAAAAATAGGTATGTTAGGCCTCACTCAAGAATAATGTGGTACATGATAATGGGACTTACTTCACACCAATTTTGACAATCCTAGGGTATATTCTTAGTATAATTATTTTTTTTACAAACCATAATGATGTATTTCAATAAAGAATGACAACAAATGACCTATGTCAAACCTTAGACCAAGGAAAGTCCTATCTTGAAATAAAATGGATGCAGTATTTATGTATTGTGGTTTTATAGAAAACCACATTTAAAGGGATATTTAATTTAATGTATGTCCATCCTATTTATTTTAGAAATTATTTTAATAAGGGTTTTAAAAATGAAAACATGTATGATGGGCAATAACCCATCAGGTTCTCCAAGGCTTCCGGACATAAACACATGACTAAAGGACGATAAGGGTATCAGGCCAACCACTAACCTATGGGATTCATTTGTTTATATGTCATTGTTTTTAACAATAATTAAATTAATAAATATTAATGATAAACTAGTAGTTTAGCTATTTAGGTTTAGATATATATTTATTAATGATTTTGTCTATGAATTATATTTAGAGACATATATAATGACTTTTTATGGGTATTACGATCCATTAAAAGTGTATTTTAGTTCTGTAGGCATCAATGTTAATTTTTCTATATCCATTTCATGGGATAAGGGATGAATTATAATATCATCAAAGAACAAATGAAAGAAGAAATATAATCATGAAAAAGAAAAAAAATCATGTAAGTATATCTCCTTATATTGTTGGCCAGTAAAATAATTTCTCAACATTAGAAAAAGGATCTTTAAAAAATAAAGTCTTAATATCTTAATTTTTATTGAATTGATATTTTTTTAAATAAAAAAGATTTATGGATTTGAGGCCACAAAATTTCTATTAATCATTCACTACTTTATGATTGATGACCTTAATAAATCAAAATAAATACATACATATTTTCCTATGTACATATACCTCCTATCTACTAATGTTCTCCTATTCATAGACCTAGTTATGTATTAGTCCATGTGACCTTTGTACTTAACATTCTCTCTTTTATAGAGGATATTTTATAAACCCTTTCCACAATGTGGGTTTTAAATATAAGATATATCTGAAACTCTATTACAAAGATCAAGTATATATTTTTGGGACATAATTTAGTTAAGGAGGAGAGAATGTAGTGCCCTTAACTTCTAATGTAAGAACATTTTATTCGATAGTGTGTATGATTAGAAACACCAAGTGCATAAGGGAATATAATATCTCAAAACATTAAAATATATTTAATATTTTAAATAAATTTAATCTTTGATATATAATGAAATTCACTTCATAAGGAGTTATCATTCATCACATGAAAGAATGAGTTTATTTGATAGCTTGTGTTATACGCAAGACCAAGTTTTACAGAACAATAATATATTATTAAAATTTTATTATTTAAATTAGTAAGAACTAACCTATATGTTAAATTGGAAGTTATAAATAATCTTATGTAACATATGAAAAAAATATTTTCTATAAAATAATAATATGAATTCATCGATAAAAAATTAATCAGAAATGAAAATAATAACCTATTAAATTTAAACAAAATATTTTTATTTTATGTTAACAAATGTGTTTTATCATAATAAATTAAAATAATTAATATTATTTAATTATTTTCAGTAAATATATATATTATTTATTCAATTAAATAATTTTTTATTTTCATCAAATAGTTTTGATAACCATAATATAGGAACAATCCCAATTTTATGCCTAAAAACCAATATTTTCATAAGGGAACTTTTTCCACCTTTTAATGGATAACCTATTTTAAATCCAATATCTAACCATTTTTTAAATATTATATGGAAAAATTAAATTAATTTTCAAAAAAGGGACATCAAAATTAGATTGTGGTGATTTTTTTCATTTTTTTGTGGATTTTCATTTTTTGAGGAATAATGAAAAATATTGAATTTTAATTCAAAACAACTTTTTGATATAATTTATTTATATGGATAAATAATATTTTATATTGGTTTTAAAGATTATTAATATACATAATACATCAAATAATCCAATTTATATTACTACAATAAATTTCCAATGGGAATTGTATATAAAAGCATTCCAAATATTTGATCATTTTTACTTTAAAAACCCACCTTATCATCCCATCTGTGGTATTAAATTTAATTTTTTCTGATAGTTCTGTGATTAGAATTTGGAAAAATTGATTAAAAATATTTTTCCTAATAAGACAAATTTTCTAATAATTTATACATAGTTTCTTACCAAAATGATTAGTAAGATTTATTAAAATTAATTATAATGATTAAGAGAAAAATATGATCAACAGTGGACTAAAACATAAAATAAGGGCCCAAATGACCTAGAAACGTTTCCAAAATACATTTGATAGAAATATATTGACCCTATCCAAAATTTTATCATGTTTTCACCATTATTGGTGTCACATGAAATGTTAAAATTCGACTTGAATTCCCTTTTAAAAAATTAACATGAATTCTACAACGCTTCCACTATAAAAAGGGTATCACCCATCCAAATTATGCACAACACTAAATCCCTTTAGGTATCCCAAAATCTGAAAAATGGGCTCCATTAATTAGTAAAATCATTCTATATTCCTAACCTTGGGATCAAACCCATAAAATTAATCCCTTTCGTTCAAACCAAAATGTGTTACGCAAAGAAGAGGTAACATCCTTCCTCAAACTCTTTGTTTTATATTCATTTTTCCACCCCCTCAAATATTATTATTCAATTCATATATAATAACCTCGGTGTCCTAAATATACTGAGATTTATTTCATATAAGGGTATGACCTAAGCATATACACATTTACATATATTAGGTAACGAACATTCCAATCAGGTGTACGAAGGAATACCGCCCTACAAAACGATGATTGTTCATTCTTAATTTACCACCTCTCATGAAGAAATTAAGATGGGTACACTTTCACGAGCCATCCAATTGGGGCCCATTCCACTAATCCCCAAGGCCGCCTCCAATAGGCCAGGGGTTAGTTACTAGCACAGAGTAGGCATATCACTGACATGGGAGTCATTTCCTAAGTACCTGTACACACATGCATCCCCAATCCCATTAATGATGAATTTAAAAAATCCACTAATGAAGAAAATTCTTGAATACAACTGAACCCAACCAATATAGTACAACAGATGTAAAACTGGGCTAGAACAAAAGCCACCCAAAAACAAGAGTATGAAAACTACAAAGTCTAACTTGTAAGAAAAAGGAGGTACTGGGACTGCTGCTCGTATCTATAGGAACACCCTGACCAGTAGGGAACTCAAAATTCTCAATCCATTCTAGGTATTCCCTTGACTCCATCAAAAGGTCTCTCATATGAACAAGACATGACACATGCAATCAAATCCCGGTCAGGGGTGAGTATAACAATACTCGGTATAGGACCCCAAATACCACAAATAAATACACAAAGTAATGGTAAAATCAGATCTACATAGTATATGTATACTGAACATATAATAAGAGAAACTCATCTGGATATACTCAAAACCTAGAGCCGTAATCTGGAGACAAATCACATGACCCCATACCCACGCTAGGGATTCAGATCGAAGGTTCCACGAAGCACTTGTCTGGGATAACTAACTCTGTGAGTCTGATTGTTATGATGTCGTTCAATCGAGATGTACCATTATTCAGGGAAATCCATGATAGATAGATACACACATTCCGGGAGAACACACTCTTGAGCGAGGAAATATCACAATACACAGATGAGGATCACTTCCAGAGGCTTGGTGGATACCACGACTCATCTGGATTCACCTACTAAGTAAAGGATCATCATCATGTAGGATGAACCACATCGATATCTGACTCTACCTAGTGTCAATAATAGATAGAGGGTCTCTCTCCAGGCCTCTCGGTGAGATACCTGACTCTATCTCGGAAAGTCCTACTAAAGGGATCATATTCTAGTGGATGGAAACGATACCTGACCTTTAGGGGAATGAGAAAAAAGGGAACTAACCAAAATGAAACTTGTCAAAGGAATGGTGGAAAGAGGATCAATCCATGTTCCAGGATATACACGACATGTAGATGGGGTCACACACTATGTCTCACGACTATGGGTAATACCCATGTGTAACTGCATGATTCGGAGGGAACATGTAGAGTAGAAAGGTAGGTACTTGACAAGTAGGATGGACCACATGTCATGTCTGAGTAACTAGGGATCCCTTCGAGTATACAACAGTGTGCCCGTACATGGATTCAACCCGTGTGTTCCATCCCGTGTAACCGGTACATGGGGTAACCCATGTAGCCAGCTTTGTCTGGTCGTGTGGTGGAGTACAGGGCCATGAACTCCAACTCGTGTGTGTGTGTCGCCCAAGATACAAATTGAGTCCCGCATAAGGACCCACACACCGATTTCTTTGGATAACAAGACATTTCATTACTTCATGCACCATGAAACCATATATGCCACTAAACCGGTCCCACATGGTATGTTCTTTGGGATACATGTTGTATGTTCATTTTTTTTTTGAAAAAATCCATTATTCCTCTATGCACCTCTCGTGTTCTTCCAATCCTCGATCTGGATACCCAATCAACGTGAAACTACAAGGTTGAGGTCGCCCTGACACTGCAAAGCTAATTCTATCATCTTCGGTCCTCCGATCGGCCCCAAAAACATGTTCTGATTCACGCACATGAAGAACGCTCGAAGTACAAGAACTCTCGAACCATGTTGATTCGTCCGCTGTTATCATTGTCACACCTCTGATGGGTCATTATGATGTCGGATGTCTGTTTTGGGATTGATCACCAAGAAATGAGTTCACGAAGATTCCTCATTCGTATCCCCATGAAGAAAATGGAGAAGAAG
Source organism: Viscum album (assembly GCA_963277665.1). Lineage (NCBI taxonomy): Eukaryota > Viridiplantae > Streptophyta > Magnoliopsida > Santalales > Viscaceae > Viscum > Viscum album. Next base: position 1,298,586,926 of record OY728166.1, read on the forward strand.
GAGGAAGAAAAAACATCAAATGAGGAACGAAACTCCACATTCATTCATCACGATGTAAATACACTCCAGTTAGAAGGTTTAAATGGGGAAATTTAAAAGAATTCAAACATGACAAAAGAATCCTCAAGAAATAACCCAATAAATAAAATACCTCCCGTAAGAAAAAATATGTGTTGGTCAACTAGTTTGTGGGTTGATTCTCATTCGTTGTTTAATTAAAAGAATAAGGAAGAAAAAATTTAAAACATAAGCCCTACCTCGAGAAGGGATCGATCGCTGATGAAGGGTTTATGGTACCTTCATCATCGAGATCCTTCAACTCCGTTGGCACATTGATATGCACTTTTGATTTATCAAAATTAATTGTTGAGGTTTCTCTATAAATATCCAATAATTTACCATGTTTCTCTCAATTGTCCACCAATGACCAACGTTCTATTTACCCATTTGAAGGATGGAACACATTTCAATGTTACATTACGTTGCGTCATTTATGAGTCAACATTGTTTTTTTAGAGTCATTATTCCATGTAATTAATTATTGATTCAACATCCTCTTCGTTTCACACATCAAAAATTTCCAAATATATATAAATTAAACCTTTTAATTTATTTTAATTTTATTTATTTTAATAAAAAAGGCCAAAAATTAACTTTTTTCCTCGACCCGAGCTGGTCATGGTTAGGCCCATTCTTAGGTAAATTCCTCATCCCAGATGCCATAGTTACCTCAGATTTCTAATCCAGGAATCCATTTAGAAACTGCCACAACCACGCACACACACCAACTCACTTAACATAGAAAAAAGTTCAGACCAATATTCCGGGCTCACCAGGCCTCAGAATGAAGTTCTTTCTCCATGCTTGGTCTCAAAATAATTCCATATAATGTTTAAAAATAATACATGGAAAATTATGAGAAATTACATTGTCCCCACCTTGAGGAATCGCGTCACTGAAAAGCCGAAACAAGGGATACTAAAAAAGATGTGGGTATTGGGCACGGATCTGAGCCTCCCACTCCCAGGTGCTCTCTTGAAGGTTCCCGTGCTGCCACCAGAAACGAACTAAGGGAATCGATCTCCCAATAAGGATCCCCTTCCTCTGACCTAGGATCTCTACTCGGTACTTATCAATGGTCGCTCCATACTCGATGAGAATATCTCCCCAGTCGATGACGTGTGATGGGTCATCCACGTACCTCTTCAGCTACGACCATGGATGACATCATGCACCCAGTGCAACTACGGTGATATAGCTAAGTGGTATGCCACCTTGCCAACGATGCATAGTATCTGGAATGTTGTGATGAACCTTGGGGAAAAATTTCCACTACGGCCAAATATCTGCATCCCTCATTGAGTTAAGACCTGAAAGAAGACATTCTCTACCTCCTAGAACTCCATAGGTCTCTATTGCAAGTAAGAATAAGACTTATGCTGACTTTTTGTAGTCTTCATCTACTCCTGGATGATCTGTACCTTATCATTGGTAGCTCACACCAACTCTAGACCAATGAGTGATGAATATCTGGGGTCGGTTCAACAAAGAAGTGACTGGAGGGGTCACCCATATAATGCCTCGAATGGTGTCATCCCAATTGTGGAGTGGTAGTTGTTATTATATGAAAACTCCACCAGTGGAAATTGTTCCTACCAACCATGACAAAAGTCCAAGATATAGGCCCATAACATATCCTCCAGAACCAGAATGGTTGTCCCCATCTGACCATTGGTCTAGGGATGGAACGTCTTGCTCAAACGTAGATGAGTCCCAAATGTCTCCTACAGTACCTTCCACAACTAGGATGTGAAATGAGCATCGTGATCTATGAATATTGTTAAAGGGATTCCATAATGCCAAACTATCTCTTGCACATAGAGGTGTCTTATGCTCTCTACGGAACTCTTCTCCCTAATATCTATGATGTGGTCTGACTTGGTGAGTCAGTCAATGATCACCCATATAGAATCCTGTCCCTTGGACATTCGTGGTAATCCCATCATGAAGTCCATTGATATCATATCCCACTTCTAGTCAGGTACCTCTAGGTGGTGGGACAACCCCACTATAATCTGGTGTTCATCCTTCACCTATTGGCACGTAAGGCATTGAGAAACGAACTCTGGTACTGCCTTATTCATAACAGACCACTAGAACTACCATTGGAGATCCTGGTACATCATCTCCAATCCAGGGAGTACCTCCAAGGGTTGTTTATGAGAATCCCTCAAGGCATCCTCACACAATGCCACTATCACAATAGTACACCCTCTAAAAAGGAATATGTGCTCCTCACATTGTGAATATACACCAGGAGAATTTCCTATTAATAACAAAGCACACAAGGCCTTGTAGTCTACATACCCTAGTTGTTCCTCCCTACCTCACTATAAGAGTATAGGGGTGACAACCATTGACTGAAGGTAATACACATCCTCTCTATCCACAAAGGATAACTGTAACGAGGAAAACTGATTCGTATCCTCATTTAGCTGCTTTGAACTCGATCTCTTGCAGAGATAATATTCCACAATGTTCCACTTCCCATGAGTATAGATAATCTCAAAGTCGTAATCCAGTATGAACTCTAGACATCCCCTCTTCCTCAAATTCTGATCCTTCTACGAGAATATTTATTTGAGACTCTTGTGGTCAGAGTAGATGATAAAACGGTCTCCCATTATGTAGTGTTTCCACATATTTAATGTGAAGACTACCGCTTCCAACTTGAGATCATGGGTTGCATAGTTCTGCTCATGTGGCCTAATCCGGTATGAACCATAAGTAATCACAATCTATCTCTGCATCGGGACACAACCGAGCCTGGTCCCAGATGCGTCACAGAAAACTACGTAGTCAACACCCTCTTCTAGGAATCTCAATATTGGTGCGCCCATCAAACAATATCTCAACTACTCAAAATCTTGCTGGAACTTCTTCAACCACATGAAGGGTTTCCCTTTCCTAGTCCAATCTATCATCGTTGCTGATATCTAGGAGTAATTTGGAATGAATCTATGGTAATATCCAGCCAACGCAATGAAGCTCTACACCTCCATCATGCTATGAGGTGGCTCCCATGCTAACACTTCCTCCACCTTGGATGGGTCCATAACGAATCCATATTCTAAGATGACATGACCAAGAATATGGAACTTCTCAATCAAAAAAAGGCACTATGAAAGATTCCTATAAATATAGTTCCCTTTGAGTACATCTAGAACCATCTTCAGGTGCCTCACATGATTCTCCTTTGATGTTGAGTATACAAGGATGTCGTCGATGAAGAATACTATGAACCAGTCAAAATATGGCTGGACGATCTGGTTCATAATTCCCATGAAAACTATGGGGGTGTTCGTTATGCCGAAAGGCATCACCAAGTACTCATAGTGACTGTAGCAGTATTTGAAAGTCATCTTTGGTATATCCTCATCGCGTACTCATAACTGGCGGTAACCTGATCAAAGGTCAACCTTTGAGAACCACTACTGCACTCTTAGCTGATCGAAGAGTTCAACAATCCTCAGAAGTGGATACTTGTACTTCACTATCACCTAGTTCAGGAACCAGATATCCATGCACAACCTCAAACTTTCCTCTGCCTTCATGGAAAATAAAATTGGGGCTGCCCAAGGTGAAATAGTGGGTCTTATGAATCCCTTACCCTAAAAATCCTCCAACTGCACCCTCATCTCGTAAAGCTCTGTAGGAGACATCTGAAACACTAGTGAGGATATCGGTGTCATCTTGGGGATGTAAGTCAAAGAAAACATTGATCTCCAGGTAAGGAGGTAGTGTTGGAGAATCTTCTGGAAAGATGTCCTCATACTCCGCCACAACTACTGGGAACTGGAAGCTCAGAAAATCTACTATTACTAGGGTAAGGCTAGAGAAATCATGAGTGATCATCTGCACCCTTTTATGCATGATCCCATCATGTTCTTCCTAGGTCTCATTTTCACAAACAATGGAAATCCTTGTCCCATCGCTATAGACACACCACACTATTCGCCTTAAGAATTCAATCTGGGAATAGACTGAAGATAACCAATCCATCCAAATAATGATGTCGTAAGGTCTCAACACTGCCACCAAGAGGTTCCAAAAGAAACACTCTCCTCCTAGGGTAATATCACACGATCTGTAAAGATGTGTGATCATCAAACCCCCTCCTGTAGGTGTCTCCAAGCGTAAGTGTTGAGTTAACGGCTCTTCCATAATCTCAAGGATTTTCAAAAGACACATGACAAGGAAGGAATGATTGGAACCTTTGTCTATAAGTGAGACAACTAAGGTAGCAGGGACACAGATCATACCTCATATCATACATGGAGTCCTTGGGTCGTACGCCTTGACCATATGCAGCTGTCCCTGCCCCCATCCCCCTGATCCTTGAGCCTGGTGCGGACCTCCTGGGGGTGGTGGTGGAAGTAATAGAAGCGTCTTCCCCCACTTGCAGCTCTCCCTGCTCCTATGCCACGTCCACCACCAGGTGGGTCTATATGCTCCACTATTTGCCTCTTCCTACTACTGACTTCCATTGGTTGTCTTTGATCCACTAAGAAGCTCTCAATCACCAAGGCCTGTCAAGAACTCCAATATGAGTATAAATGAATAGAGGCACGATAATAGCTCAGATGTCCCTTCATAGATCTCAATCGAATGTCCAAGATCAGAAGTACTTATCCCTTACCATATCCACCAAGTACCTGGTGAGGTTGATGAACCGTGATGAATAGTCATCCACTATCAAACTTCCCTACTGCTACTGAAGAAACTCTTAGATACACACTTATCTTAGCGTAACCAGGGAGAACTCTCCCAAATGAGTCTTTCAAACCCCATCCATGAAAGAGTTTCAGCATTGCGAGTTTTTATGGTCAGACTACGCCATCGTCCCACTAAACCCTACAGAAGGTTCGCTCCTAGGATCACTATCTGGACCACTAGTGTCCTTACTTGATAGAACACTCTGGTCACCACCTCAAGCCAGTCCTCAACCGCCTGAGGGTCAGGCTCGCCTCAGAATCTGAGGGGTCTCTATCTCTGGAACTCATGGATCATGCTTAGCCTATTCCTCTCATCTATCGGTACTCTAGGAACCACTATATGATCTTCTGGTGGTGGTATAGGAGGTGCACCACCAGGAGGTAGCGCATAAGGGATTTTTCCATGTATGGATGTCGTGCCATTGAGGGGGTCATCCTCATGATCACACTGATGAATCCTAGAAAGTTTGTGTCACAGAGGCATTATGTAAGGAAACAAGATAAAACATGGTCAACGAGTATATCTCGATAGCTAACACAAAGGACATGGAAAAGAAACCCCATTACTATATAATGCATGTACCATTATTTTACTTTCCCGCAACTAGTTTTTTCATTTACCGGGTTGAAAACATGTTTATCAGAGTCATAGTGTATGGATACATCAGACGCCCACACCAACACTAGAGCCTCTGGGCTGAAATCCTAGCTCAAAAAACGTACCACTATTTCCCCAAACCAAAACTCATAGAATCTTGTTCCTAAGTTGGAACTGACCACCTCTGACGCCACTCTATCACGACATGTCCTAGTAGGGCCCATTCCGTGACTCCCCAAGCCACCTCCAATAGGCCAGGGGCTGGTGAATAGCACCAAGTAGGCAGATCACTAACATTGGAGGCATTGCCTATGTACCAGTACACACACACACATCTCCAATCCCACAAATTCTGAAATGTAAAAATAAACTAAGGAAAAAAATTCATGCATAAAACTAAACCCAACCAAAAAAGTAAAATAGAAGAAAAACTGGGCCAAAATACAAGCCCACCAAAAACAAGATTATGAAAACTATAAAGTCCAAACTGTAAGCACAAGGCGGTTCTGGGACTTCTAATTGTAGCCGATGGAACACCCAAGCCTGAAGGGAACACAAAAATCTCGGTCCTGTCCTGGTCCGCCCTACACTCCATCAATAGGCCGCTTGTCTGCACAAGACACAACATGGGTGGGAAATTCCCATATAGGGGTGAGTATAAAAATACTCATTAGAGGACCCCAAAAACCAAAAAATAATATGCAATGTAAAGGTACAATCACCTATATATAGTATATGTCTACTGAACATATAATAAGAGAAACACATCCATATATACTCAAATCCCAGACCCGCAGACTAGAGACAAATCACACGACCCCGTACCCATGTCAGGGATTCAGTTTGAAGGTTCCATGAATCACTTGGCTGGGAGAACTCACTCCACATGTTTGGTAGATCTAATGACATATGTCCAAGAATTATCTTTCTTTAAGAAAATTTATGAGAGATAAATACACTTATTCCAGGGGAACAGACTCTTGAGTGGGGAAGGATCACAATACATAGATAAGGATCCCTGCCAGGGCCTTGGAGGATACCAAGACACATCGGGATTCACCTGCAAAGTAGAGGATCAACGTCATGTAGGATTATTCACGTCGATACCTGAATCTACCTAGGTTCATTAATCGATAGAGGATCTCACTCTCAGCCTCTCAGAGGGATACCCGATTCAATCTCAGAATGTCCTGTTGAAGGGATCATATTCCTATGTATTGAAATGATACTTGACCTTTAGGGGAATGAGAAAAAGGGGAAATAACACAAATGAAAAATGTCCAAGGAATAGTGGATAAGTGGATCAAGACATTTTCTAGGATATAAACGACATGTAGAAGGGGTCACATGCCGTCTCTCGCTACTCTGGGTACTTCCCGTGTGTAATGACCCGAGTTAGAGGGAACATGCCATGTAAAAAGGTATGTACACAGAGAGTAGGACGGACCACACACCGTGTACGAGTAACTGGGGTTCTATCTGTGCACGCAGCCATGTTCCCATAAACATATTCAACCCGTATGTGCCATCCCATGAAATAGGTACACAGGGTAACCAGTGCCGCCAGCCTGGTCCGGTCGTGTGGTGGAGTACATGGTCGTGTACTCCAAACCGCGTTCGTGTAATGCCCAAGATACACACTGAGTAACGTGTAATGACACACATGCTTCATTATTTGGAGAACATGTCGTGTCATCACTTCATGCACCATGGAACCCTAAGGGCTACTGAGATGGTCCCACATAGCGTGTTCTCCAGGATACACGTCGTGTGTTCTGAAAATTTCCAGAAATGAAGTTCTTCCTCTACTCACCTCTGGTGATTTTCTGATCCTCGATCCAGCTACCATATCATCACAAAACTACAATTTTGAGGCCGCCAAGACTCTAAAAAGTCGATTATGTTGGATTCAGGCCTCCGATCGGCCCTAAAAACATGTTCTGATTCACCTACATGATGAATGCTCAAATAACCAGAACTCCTGAACCATGTCAATTCGTTCATCGCTATCGTCGTCGCACCTCCACTAGGTCATCACGATGCTGGTTCTCTGTTTTTGGATCATTGTTCCATGAAATGGGGGTGCAATGATTCCTTATTCATATTCCCACAAAGAATATGAAGAGAACGAGGAAGAGGGAGGAAGAAAAAAAAGGACGAATGAACCTTCTCCATTGTGCATCAAAACGTTAATCCTCTCTCGTTATAAGGTTTAAATGGGGAAAATTAAAAAAACCAAACATGACAAAAGAATCCCCATGAATGAACCCAATAAAGAAAATACCTCCCGCAAGAACGATGATGCTTGGGTCAACCAGTTTGTGTGTTGATTCACATTCTTCATTTAATTAAAAGAATGGGGAAGAAAAAATTTAATACATATCCCCTACCTCGAGAAGGTATCGATTGTTGATAAAGGGATTTTGCTGCTTTCATCACCATGATCCTTTAACTCCATTGGTGTAGTGATTCAACTTTTGATTAATCATCGTTCATTATCGAGAGTTCCCTCTAAAGCTCCATAAATTCTCCAAAGATTGTCTCGAATTTCCACCAATGACCAATAGTTTATTAACCCATTAGAAAGAGGGAACACGTCTCAACATTCCATTACATCACGACATTAATGAGTCAGCTTTACTGTTTCATAGTCATTATGTTGTGTCATTAATTATCAAAACAGGTTTCCTAGCATTGCGATGCAACAAACATTTGAAAATAAAATAAAATTAACTTTTCATATTATTTTATTTTATTTTATTTTATTAAAAACGTCTGAAAATTAAATTTCTCCCTCGACCATCACCGATCAAGGTTTGGCCCATTCATAGGTAACGTCATCATCCCGGAATTAATGGTGCCCTCAGATTTCTAATTCGGGCATCCATTTGGAAGCCACCACAAACATACACACATGCCAACTCACTTAACTTAAAAAAAGTTAAGTCCACCAGTCCAGGATCACATGGCCTCGGAATGACGTTCTGTCTCCGCACTTGGTCTCTAAATAATTCCATATACTATTTAAAAATAATACATGGAAAATTATGAGACATTATATACCATATTTATGTATTATATATAATATATTTATTATGTATTTGTTTTTCTATAATTTTTATATGAAACATACATTCATGATTTATATTTTTTGAAAATACGATAACATAGTTTGTGGACGTGTGGACTACCGCCTCCTTAAAGTTGTGTTATTCATTCACGTTATAATGGAATGGATAAAAGAAAATATTAGTAAAACTAATTGACATATATCACATAAATAAGATAATTTATTTATAAATTACATATAATTTTATATAATTTTCTTTTAATTATTTCAAATATGTTTGGGAAATGGAAGTAGCATTCATGCGTACGTACGAACTACAATCTCCATGAACGATGCATTTCATTTCCTATCTCTAAACATTATGGTTAATTCAAAATACATATAAAAATAATTAATATATATGATATATAAATAATGTTTTAAATTATCTACATTATGAAACCATGATCTAATTAATAGGAAAACATAATAATTCAAAACATACTCGAAAAACTATCCAATTAACACCCAAAATAGTGAGAAATAATAAAATATTGTTAGTAAATGGGTAATAAGTTATTATAAGAAGTTTATATATGATATTATAAATATGTGTGTGGTTATTTTAAATGTTAGTGACATGATTAAAACCATCATAAAAGAGGTTAATGGACGTTCACCTAAAAGGAAACACAAGTTAATAGATTCTTGTCTAACTTTTCATTCTGCGAGGCATACACCATTTTCACCACTTATTTATTCTTTGCGGTTAATATATTGACCCTATTGTAATTAAAATCATGACTAATTCATTATTCCTCATATTTTGAGTTTCAAATTTAATTATTGAATCTAAGGGGATTTTAACTTAAGATTACCAAGTGGTAAATGATTTCATTACCCAATTTATTTTATTTGAGTCATATTACCTCTTAGTTGTCATTAATATTATAATATTATATATGAAATAAATTATTAATAAATAATGTTTTATTTTACATTGTTTTATGTGGATTTAAATTTTACACTCAGAATCTATTAATGATTTATTCTCACATAATCATTATGGTCTTTTCTTGGTTTTACTTTACATTCTCATTCACTTATGATTGTTCACACTTGAGTTTACATTTTAGGAAATGAATTTATCATTGTCTAAAAAACCTTTAATTTTATAATCCCTGAGTAATTATTGAAAATTTTAAATTAATATTACTATTTTCCAACTCTTTGTACTCCAAATGTTTTAGAAAGTGGTCTTAATAAAAACTGACTTCATTTCTCTCTATATTGAGAGAACATTTTTTCTTCTAAAAACCAAATTTTATTAAATGGTTTTCAAATATTTTTTTCCATTTCAAAAATGATTTATAAAATTAAATTTTTACCTTTTTTTATTTTAGTAACATTTTGAAAGGAATCTTTTTTTTTCTTTCTGAATAAGTCAATTTTTTATCCTTTTACATTGTAAAAGTAATTTTATTTTACCTTGTAGGACATGTATGAATTTTCCTACGAAATGTTTTTCAAATAATACTTTTCCTGTTTAAGAGGATAATTTTTAATGATAATGTAATCAAAAGTTATTTTAAAATAAAAATATTTTCAAAATGTTTTCAAAAAAACATGTAATTTTTATCAATAATGTTTTGAAAATATATTTTTAAAATATTTACATTCATCAACGATAAAAGCCTTCAATTTACTCCACATGGGATATTCTATACAATACTTATTATTTATTCGGATGGTTTATTATTGATTTAAACTAGGATAGTATTTAGATTCTCTACCTTGATTCAGGTTTTTTGTAGTCCCATTGAAATATTCAATCTCCTATGATCATTATACATTTAATTTCACCTAATTATCCATATCATTTATCATGAATAAGTTTATTGCCTAAACCATGTATCATTTTTACATATGGTGTTTACATTGAATGTTATTTTATTTTCTAGGGACACATCTCTAAATCTGTATCCATTATTCAATATATATATTTAATAAGGCATCTCATTTATTAGATAAGAGGTATGCTTTGGAGAGGAATTTAAGGGTGGGACCCAAACATTATATATTTCATCGATGAATCGACATGTTCACATAAGAAAAATAATTTGCGAAAATTACGTATATTTCTACCTTTATTATTAAACCATATTATGATTGTTCTTAATGGTATTGGTTTTTATATGCCTTAGACATGATGTCTAAAAATTAAGCATTACCTATATTTTGATTAAGTATTAATTATCCATGATATTTTCACAATAAAAAAGTCTATGGATGCATTTCATTCTCATTTTTTTTGAGAAATTGGATTTTTTTAGTTTTTTACCATGACATATTGGTTTTTCATTATCCAAATATCTCCATGTGTTTTTAGTTATTCACGTTTCCATATTTTTATGAACTTTCTTATCTTTTTATTGATTACATGGAATGTTTCTTCTGTTATTACATTGGCATACTGAGAATTCTCAATGATTCATTATTTCTTACTCTTTACAAACCCTTACTGAGTATTTGGGATTACCCTTATTTTATATCCTTTCCCCAGGATTCCCCAATGTTTACCAATAATAATATTAAAGGATACTCTATAAAGAATAATGTTAATCTCCTCGAAAAAAGTATGTTCTAATTATTGTATTCATTTATAATACCAGACTAATGTATGTATCTAGTTTACTAAGGCTACTAAATTATTTGGTTTTTTTGGGATTTGATTTACTTGTATCTTATGATAGTGTAAAGGTATAACGACACTAGCTCTAGGTATAATAGGGTTGGGTCTCTGTATATGGTGTTTCATAACATAATTTCGAGAAATTGGGGTATTCTTCTACTTTAATTACTGTATTTTTCTATGATTATGTGTGAAATGAACTATGAAATTTTTATTTTTTATTTTCAATATTTGGGTGTTGCTTTAATTTTTTATGGATAATAATTTTTTTAATTAATACATCAATGATAGGATCATTTAATGGGATTTAATTAATAAATTTATTTTCATTGGGTCATATTATATATTTATTGTCCTTTCTAAGAAAATATTATGTGTGTTATAACCTTTCATTAATTTATTGTTTATTTTAAATTATATTATTTGGACTTACATTTAATATGCATAATCACATCACTAATTCACTCTCACATCAATGTTTTGATCATTGTAAGTGATATCTCTCAACATCCAATAGATTAAGGCATATTTGGAATTATTCACATATTTAATTTTATGTGGCGTATATACAACCCCTTTAATTTATTTAAAAATAATATCTATTTTTTCATGATAATTATTGATTCAATTAATATTTAATTTTTTATGGGGTTGTAATTTAAATGATACCAAATATATATGAATATATTATTAAATATAATTTTCTATAGTTGTTAATATTTTTCCTTGAAGGAATATTATAATCTATTCTTTAAAAAACCCATTTATCTTCCTGTCCTATGAGTCTTTAAGGATTTTTCATGTTTTCATCCAAATTTTTCTCCCTTTTGATTTTTAATGAAGAAAATAAATTTATAAAATAAAATCTGATCTTATTTTTCATTTTGATCAGTTATATTTTTCATCAATGTTTATATTTTGAAACAACTAATTTTAAAAAGTAATATTTATTCACAAATAAGATTTATTATAGAAATTTTATTGTATATTTTACTGTTCATATGTTTTAAAAGGAATATATTTAATGTTTTTTGAAATTTTAATTTTTGAATTTCCATTACAAAAAGAAAAAATTAATTTTTTTTAACACATACAATGTTAATTTATTTTCCATCCACCATAAACATGTTATTCTATTTAGCTTACTCTATATGTTTTAAATGTTTTTTAAAAAATAAAACATTAATGGAATAATTTTTTTATATTTTTTTTCAATTCCAATAAAGCCTTACAAAAAATATTTTTTTATGATGAATTTATAATCATCCTTCATATCTTATTAATTTTTTGTCACTAACATTCTATTGAAGTGTTCACTTTATTGTAATAATTTTTTATGACATTAAATTTCACTTAAATATCTGTATTCATTATATCATTGATATGATTCTTAGCAAAACTGTATACCATTTCTATATAATGTTTTTCACTAGGAATGTTATTTGATTAACTCCAGAAATATTGATATTACTTATTATTTACTCAACAAATAAATTTATTGATAAGATATATTCTTTATAAATTAAATTTATCATTAAATACACGAGGAAAGACATAGAAATATAGTAATGGGTGGGGAATAGAATTACATAACCCATCGATGTGTCAATAGGTCTCCTGAGAAAATTCTGATGGATATCCTAATTAATTAGTATTTTGTTGTATACATAATAAAAGTTTAAAAATTCATGTCACAATGCTATGATGGAAAAAATTCACGATGGTTGAGATAAAAAAATCCAACATAATTAATTTCCATTATTGAGAATTCATATTTTATAATCCATGAGTTTGTAAAATTTATAATAACCATAGATTTATTTCATGATTATGTTATTTATTAAAAAAGATACATTTTCATTTAGCTACTTTTCCATATTGATTATGCCTTATTTACTCAAAATATAATCTTTTGTATGTTACCCTTAATGAGAATTTCAACACACCCTTATTTTGTTTTCCTTTTCCTAGGATATGACTTAAAATTTATTTTTTACTAGAAAACACTTTAAGAAAAATTGAGAAACCAAATTGTTCAACCAGGAGGACAACCCTCATAATAAATCATGAGATTATTAAAACAAAATTTTATCCCATTAGAGGATTCCTCCCTAAAAATTTTCTAGAGGATAGTGTGAACCTGAGCATCAGGATTTTCAAGAATGAAGTCTCCAAACTGATCAGCCAGCTCGTCCCAAGTTTGAGCATATTCCTCTTTACTTATCTTCCTTCCATTGAAATCCCTTATTAGAATAATGTCTTTCTTGTCAGCCCATTCAGACTTCTCCCTATTGAATTCCACTCGAAGTACGCTAAATTTTTTTTTCTACCTCTTCTTGTGTGGCATTGCTGTAAAGAAACTCATCCGCTATCTCCTCTTCATAGTGAAAAATCAAGGAGTCGACCTTTAAACTCCCCTTCAAATTAACAATGGTTTCATACCTATATTCCAACTCTTTGGAGTTAACTTTATTACAAGACCTGGTCTCCATTGGATATGGAAGATATGAATAATCCTTGCTCCCTTTTTTCCTCTTTCCTGAATTCATGGTGATATCTCCCATGTCCTGACTAGGGATCGCCTCATATATATTTGTCCTTCCGTTCTTTGAGCTTCAATGACATTCACTTATTCTTGGGAAAGGTCCTCTTGATCTGCAAGCTAGTTACAGATTTGTATGGCCTCCGGTCTCTAACACTGGCCTACGAACTAGTGACCCACCAACTATGAATGTGTGCTCTCAGAATCCAGCGTCTTATTAGAATCATCTAAAGTACCTTCTTGAACCTTTCTCAAATGAGATTCAATATATTGTTGTCCTTCCAAGTTCTGTAGATGGCCATGCTTGGGTGAAATAATAGAATCTGTAGGAGTGTCCTCTCTTGGATCCAATTTAACAGCCTCCTTCTAATTGTGATCACTTGTATCTAGTTCTAATGTAAAAATGTAACCACCAACATTGGGTTATTGGGTCATGGTTTTTATATTTGGTATCAAAGAATGTTTTTTAGAAATAATAACTATTAGATTAATGAAAACAATGATTAGAAACATAACCCTATGAAAAGCATGAAATATATTCCATATTATAGGATAATATAATTATGTTTTTGGTAAGGTTTAGATTATGTAGCTTTCATAGGAATACAAGCCTTTTTGGATACTAAAATTGGATGTACTTTAAAATAGATGAATCTAGTGGTAATAACATTGAAACATTATATCCAAATATATCACAATTGTTATTTTGGTGTACAATTAATGGTGCATTACTGTATACCTATTTTGATACTCCTAGGGGATATACATATGTTAATTCACAATTTATTTATGAATCATTATGATGAATGACATAATTGAACCCACAGAAACCTATGATAATCAATAATGATATGGGATAAACCCAATGTGTATCTGTTAGATAATTCTATGGTCAATCATAACTTTAATGCAATAAATACCTCTTTTGAGGTTTTATGTGATATGATTTAACATGATTAAGGTTATTTTGTGATAAATATTTGAGAATACAACCCTGTAATTTTAGCGTATATCTTATTGAAAAGGTTATTTGAGGAAAAATAATTTTATGTTTATTGTGAATAAGTTTGTACTTATTCATAGTATATAGTATTAATATGATCATGGATGTTAATGTAATAATGTCCAATTATGATTATATAATATTGAATAAAAAATAAGTTGTATATAAAACCCTAGTGGTAAAAAAGTGATTTGATGGTTAATGTAATTTTTGAGGATGTTCCTCAATTTTTTTGTGAACGTTATAGGAATTATATAATTTTTTTAGAAAAATGAAAATTATTAGGCCATTAAATAACTCATTGAAATCGTTATAGATTCTGGGATTGAACACACAACTGAAGGTTGACTAGTCTATAATGCCAACCACCAGCCTACTTGATTGCATAGTTAGTATAATTTTTTTATTTAAATTATATGAAGGGTAAAAATTATGTAGGTTTTGGGAAGCATGTTATAGGGTCAAATATTTTCGTTTTTAGTATTTTTTTTTGTTATTAATGATATTTTTGGATATTTCTAATTAGGTTGATATATATATAAACATTAGGTTTAACATAAATGATTATTTGGGAGGAATTATATTTTATTATTTGGATATATATGTTAATGGTATGATATCACCATTAAGGTTGAATCAATCATTAATGTTGAGGCAATTAAGGTAATTTTGGATATTATATTTTTTATTAATGTAATTATCTATGTCAAACCTTTTGTTTTATTATTGAATTTTGGTGATTTATGTATTATTTCATGACATGAAGATTTATCCATATTTGATAACCTATTATAATCATTTGGGTTATGGTAAATATATTTATTAGGAGGAATTGAATTTCTATATTTTATGGATCTTATGATCCATTATATATTATTTTGGTGCTTCAGGAATGAAAAATTCTTTTTATGTATTCATTTCGTGGAGTTAGAGAAGAAGTTGAAATTAATCAAAGAACAACCAAAATATGAAATTGTTTGTATGGAATTGAATGAAGTCATGTAATTAAATTTTATCATTTTCTCTATTATTAAATTAAATCAATCCATAAATTTTTTGAAAATGATCTTGATTTTTTTTATCCTTTTACATTCATTTATGAAGAAATCATTATTTTTCCACACCTCATTGATTTATGGCTTTATAGTCATTAGATTAATCCTGAGGATGTTCTCTACCACTATAAATCATTCTTTACATTTTAATTTTATTATCCATTTCTATATTTTACCTACCTACCATTTTTCTCATTATTTGGTTACCTGAATATGTGATATTTAATATAACCTATTTATTTTTCATTTCCCCTTTTTAAAATATGTTTTACTATCCATCTATGTGATGCTGATTTTCTAAAAATTTATTTTAAAAGTATATTCCCCTTGATGATCAAGAAATATTTCTATTGATGAAATTTATTTAAGGGATTATAGAGCAACACACATAGATTCTAATAGAACACTATGTACGATATCATATACCACATGAACCAACAAGTAGAAATAAACCATGAGATATTATTATTATGTTATGACCATTATAACCAAGCCATTGAATTGTAAGATATAAATAAGACTAACCAAATTATTAATTATATAAAAATTTACAACTCAATACATGTGTGTTGTTTAATTCTTAGGAAATAAGCACTTAATTCTTAGTTAAGTCATTTTATTCTTCAAAAATATATTTTCTTTAAAAATGAATTTATGGATTTTTGTGAAATAATATTATAATTTTTTTCATAAAATTTAAGAAATTTTATTTTTTAAAAAGGATATAATTTTTTAAATCATCATATAAAAATTTTAACTTTTTTAAATTTTTAGAATTTCTCTAAAGATTGATTTTTTAGTGAATAGTAATAAATCTGAATTTTTGTTAAACTGTCATTTCATTTCATATACAAAACCCATAATTATTTTAATTTTATAATAAATAAAGAAAATATTTTATATTTATTTTAATTAATAAAATATGTATAATCCTTATATATGATTTTGGTATAATTCATTTTTTAGTGTAAAAAACAATTTTCTAAACACTGTTTTTCATTGGGTTTTGAGTTCTTATCTTATAAATATTTATAAAAATTATAGGAATTTAAATTTTGAAAAATAAATCCCACAGATGGAATCATAAGGTTCAAAATTTTAAAATAAATCCCCTTTATGTTTTGTCGTTATGAATAGTAACTGTTGTAAATCATTGTTAGAACTCTAAAGGTAAATCAGGTAGTTATGGATATAAATAATATGATATGGTCTGAAAAACAACCCAAAAGTCAACCATATTTCGGTGTATGACTGTATTTCATCCATAATCATACAAATTTTCAATACTATGAAATATATTATTACTTTCAATTGATTATAACATTTATATTATTTCATTTCAATATCAAGTTAAAATGTCACTCTATTACTTTTAATATATATAATATTTTTTGATTGGGATAAAAAATATAGTATTCTCATTTCTAAATTTTTATTTTAAATATCAATGATTTATTTTTCATTATGATTTTTTTAAAATTTTCATTAATTAAATAATTACATTAAATGCGAGTGAAACACTAACACAATTCTTCTGAAAAATATAAAAAATAAAGTAAATGATTTGAAAAAAATAAAAGTAATAATTTTATGTAAGTTAAAATTTAAAATGAATTTTTCAAATACATATCACATATTAGAGATCATGAAAATTCTCATGTTCAAAAGATTGTGGATGCACCTACGATGCCCCAATATAGTGATTTCCCCATAAATGATTCATTAGTTGCTACTTGTGATGTTGAAGCTGGTCGGAGTTGTCCGGTTGCACATGATCAGCCTATTGAGATCACAAGACAATATTATAATCATCTTGGGCATCTGATGCAGCTGGTTGGTTCTGTCTCAGAGGTGGGTTGTGCTTCTGATCAAGATAATGATCCTCTACAGTCCATTTAAGCACCTATATATCAGTCCAAGACTATGTTGTTTACACCAGATACTGCTATGGAGGTGCCTTACTATAACTATACTCCTGCATAGATTACAGTGGTAGCTCATGATCGGATGGAGTCTTCAACTCCCCCCTCACACTGGTGTTGATAATAATGATCAAATTATCACTTATGAGTATTCTAGATATAATGTTTTTTATTTTTTGTAGGTTTATCCATCAAAGGTGGAAAAAAGGAGGCTTCCTACTACATTTTTGTGTGGTCCGGTTGACTTGAATAATAGCTTCACCTCTCTCATCATTTCTACTGAGTAGAATTCTACATATCAATCAGATGAGTATGAGTTAGGTCATCCTTCCTTTGGTGATGCTCTTAATGTTTAAAATGTGACTCATAGATATGATGGGCATAGTACTAGGCTCAGATCTGCTAATAAATGAATATTTTGTAATGTAACTGCCACGGAATTGGGAACCCTCCCATGGTCAAATATTTTATGCATATTATTCTGACAAAAAAACCTATGTTAATTAGTATTGTTGAGCCAAGAATACAGTTTTGAAACTCGTTCTCCTTCAAATGGGGGTCCTTGGGTTATTCCCTCGTTGCTAATAACCAAGTTGATTATAATGTTGTTTCCCTGTGGATCACGAAACATGATTCTGTTATTTTCAATTTGTTTGTGAATGAAATGAAATCTATTAGACTATCCTATGATATCAATAGGATATCTCTTTCGGTGTATTTTGTCTATTCCACCAGTTTATATACATGAAGAAGAATGCTTTGGAGGAACCTGGAATCTCTTGCTGCAAATATGGAAGGTAATTGGGTACTGATTGGTGACTTCAACACTGTCCTGCGACCAATGGAAAAAACTAGTGATAACATTTGTAGGATCTCAACCTCTTAATTTTCTTCTTGTATTGATATGTGTAGCGTGAATGAGGTTCCAATTTATGGTGCTAATTTTACTTTGTCTAGATACACTATCAATGGGAGGTAGGAAAGTAAATTGGATAGGTGTTTTATGCGAGTTGATTATAGAAATGTTACTATTGATGTTTTGGTTATCACACTTAAAAAATTTCTTTCTTATTATAATCCTCTTCTTATTGATGTTTGTTGCAATAGTTTGATGTCTTCCTTTCTACCTTTTACCTTCAATAATTCATGGTTAGTCATACCAAGTTACAGGGATGTTGTTTTAGATGTGTGGAAAGCCGTTTTTTTGGTATCCCTTTGTATATCCTGTACAGTAAATTGAAGTTTGTTAAGTAAAATCTAAAGTAATGGAGTAAGGTATATTTCTATTATCTTGACAATGACATCAAAGAGTCTAAAAACCGATTGTCATCATTTCAAAATGATAACATGTCCTTGCACATTCCATCTTAGGATTAAATATATTTTGCTTCAAATTTGGACAAACTCTTGACTCTTAAGGAAAATTTATCTCAAACTTAGTTTAGAACCAGATGGTTGAAATAAGGTGAGAGAAATTCAATATTTTTTCACTGCATGCATCAAGAGAGGAAGGCCAAGAGGAGTCTAAATGATATTCAGATTAAAGGGAATTTTTTTGGATCTGAGAATGATATTCCACACATAGTGATAGATTATTTCGAGAGACTTTACTCTAATAGTGGGGTGGCCATCACTGGGGAAATTCTAAAGTGTTTGGACTATATATTGATGATACTAAGAACAAGGTACTTCTTGATATACATACAGCTAAGGAAATTCATGATTCTCACTTTTCTGTTAATATTGACATTGTTCTAGGACTTGATGGTTTCACAAATAAGTTTTTCATGTTCTACTGGGATATTGTTCATGTTGAAGTGATGAATTATGTGAAATAATACATCATCTCCTCATATAAGACATTTGGTATGAACTCCAAATTTATTTCTCTTATCTAAAATAAGGATAATTCCCTAGACATGAATAAATTCCATCCAATTACAATTGGGAATCCTATACCAATATTCAACAGCAAAATATTGACACAAGGATTGGGTGAAATTGCCAAAGATCTGATTTCTAGAAATTATTTTCGATTTTTCCCAGGACGATGTATAAAAAACCGTCTTTTTATAGCTTCTGAATGTGTCAATGTCATGAAGAATAAAGTGAATCATGGGAACATGGCATTGAAGATTGATATTTCAAAATACTTTGACACCATAAGATGGAGTTTCATCTTTACCATTCTCAAAATTAATGGGTTCTCTCAAGGATTCATGGACCTAATTTGGTCCGTTATGAGGAGTGTCAGACTCTCTATTTTTGTAAATGTCTCTCCAAGGGGATTCTTTCAATGTTCAAGTGGTTTCTGGAAGGGGATCCTCTCTATAGTCTTCTATTTGATATAGTTGAAGACTATATCGGTCAGTGTCTTGAAGACCTTGATAATAGTGGATTATATAATAGGATGATTGTTGGAAAGAATTTTTTTACTCCCTCCCATTTTCTATATATGGATGAAATCATTCTCTTTAGAAAGTATAATAGAGGTAACATTTAATTTATTAAGAGTATCTTCTCACATTATGAAGAGGTTTCTAGATAGTTCATCAGTTGGAGTAAGTACTCATTCATTTTTAGGGATGGTTTTATTGTTTCCAGGTAGAATAAAATTGCACATAAGATCGGTGTTAAGAGGGTATGTTTACTGTATTCATACATTGGAGTGCATATGTTTTGGGGTAGGGTGAAGAGTTTTCATTTGGAGAATATGTCTATGAAAATCACTAATCAGTTATAAAATTGGATGGGGAGAACTATATCTCAAGTAGGAAGAGTTTGTTTGGTCAATTATGTTATCACATCAATGATTGTATATTCTTTTTCTCATTAAAGGTGGAATAAAAACCTTGTGAGAGAGATGAGCAGAAAAATTAGGAATTTCATTTGGAATGGATATATTTAGGATATGAAATTGATCATTGTTTCTTGGAAAGAGTGTGCTAGAACTATTGATATGGGTGGAATGGGTATTAAGGATATTTTAATCTTTAATGACCCTTTGATAAAAAAATGTACTTAGAAGATACTTTCTAATTCTGACATGTCCTTTGATTTTCTGAAAACTAGATTCGTTGAGAAGCTGTATAATGGTTGGGTCAGCTACATGGCCTCTTCTATGTGTCCTACATTAAAGTAGTCCTACATTGATCTTATGGTATTCTCAAGGTGGATTTTCTGCAAGCAGTGCCCATTGAAGTGCAGGACAACCCATTGGTTGTCTTGTCCGATTTTCACTAATATGAATATGGTAGGCCCTATAAGGTATAAAACCATTTCTTATCTTAGTTTTGACCAATCCTTATAGATGATTCTCCCTACCCACATGCATACAGAAATGCCCAGGTACATGTTTCATGATATGGACACTCTTGTTTGGGTGAACAACCTAAATGGTGAGTTCACCACAATGGAATACTATAGACTCCTCTATGTCCCTTCAGATCCTCCACCATCATGGATTTCTAGAATGTGAAAACCAATTTTCCCCTACTAATGGTATGCTACTCTGGAATATTTGGAGGCAAAGACTCCCTCTGCAATACCTTATACAACACAATGGGAGGATTCTATTCTCAGTCTGTCTATTTTTCTTCAGAGAAGTGTAATCGATGTGACATATATTTTTTAACTACTACTTTTCCAGTAGTGTTTGGTCCCATGCATAGGCTATTGTTCTGTATTATTTATAGCTCCATTCCATAGACACAATGCTATGGGATATTTGCAGGTACTCCGGTAGTGAGTAGGTTCTATCTTTGCTCTTCACTGCCACTATTTCTAATATTTACTATCTATGGAGGGCACAAAATGATATGATGTTCAGCAGAAATAATCCTTCACTGCATTCTACTGTTCAGGCTATCAATTGGTCCATTCAATCTGCTTCTTATGTTCAAACCGGGGTCATGAATAATGATGTCTCCGACCATCTTCTTTTTAGGTCAATTGGTGTGGATGGAAGGTCAAAGAAGCCTCTCGTGGTGAAATATATTCGATGGACTCCACATATCCCATAGTGGATAGAGGTCAACATTGATGGAGCTTCATCTGGTGCACCTGGACCTGCTGGCTATGGAGGTGTCTTTCACACTTATTGGGGTCTGGTCAAGGGATGCATCATTCAATACATTGGAAATGCCACTAATATTAAAGATTAACTTTGGGAAATGATTAAAGCTATCATGTACGCTGCCCACTATGGATGGAATGATTTATGGTTGGAATCAGATTATTCCGTTGCTATAAAAATTATGAAAAGTTGATCAAGGATTATACAATGGAGGATTCTTTCAGTGTGGCCCGACTGTCTTCAACTCACTGACCAGATATTTCTTGATGTTATGCATGTTCTTCGTGAAGCCAATCAAGTGGCGGATGCCCTCTCAAAAAGAGAAATTGTGGATGTTAGCTCTAGTTGGTCATTTAGTACTTCGGAGTTTTTTAGTAATCTTTTCCATGCTGATTATTGCAGTAAGGTTTTTACCCTCCTATGTAAGGCTATTTGGTAATGTTCTGTTTCTCACTTTTATTTTTATTTAATTTAATAGGGGTAGGTTCGCCTGACTCCTAATCTTTTTCGGTATAATAAACAATATTTTATTAAATGATTTGAAGTTCATAAAAATATTATATTATAGAAATAAAACTGGATATGGTAGATATTATCCACCATGGTCCATTTATGCATCATTTATCCTTATTTAGTGAATTTATTAACCCATAAATACTTAAATTCATTGATATCAGAGTAGTTGTCAAAAGGGTTAACGAGTGGTTAAAAGAAAGAGATATGGGTGAAAAAGTAACAAAGACATGGGAAAATTATATTATATGAGAGGATTTACATTTATACCCATATTATATTCTAATCAAATCAATTCGGATCATTTTCCTCATGGAAATTAATTTATATCAATTTAATAAATTAAGTAATTCCCAGAGTGCCCATACCAACACTTATAAAAGGCCACCCCGACTCTCTTTTCATTACACGTTCTTGGGAAAACTATATCAACCAAAACCATAACAATAATATTTTAAGATTATTTATACAAAATTTATAGGTTATTATGTTACTAAAAGATCATTCAATGTTTCCATAAGAAGGGATATAAAGGAATTCTACTAAAAAATGGGTAATCATCTTTACCCAATCATTAGTATTTATTAATTATTATAAATCATCTAAATCTATTGTATATATAATTAAATAATAAATAAATTATAATAAATAAAATTATCTATTATCATAATAATGGTAGAGCCATTTTTTCTCTATTTCATTCTATTAAAATATAAAACTTCACTTACAAATGGTAGTCTGTCTCCACATAACATTGTAATTTGGTTTTCATAACCACTTTATATGGATGGAAATAAATATTTAAATAATGAATATATATGATATTTATAATATTATTATGAATTTGGAATTATAATATCATTTATACCTACATACCTTCCAATCCATTGGGCAATGATAACGTTAGTGTTGAATACTTGTGGACTACCACCTCCATGTAGAGATGAGATTTATTTTTTCATTTATGATTTAAAATGATGATAATAAGGATAGATTTAATTAATATAAATGATATAAATGATATAATTAATATTATTGAATGTCTAATTATTATTTACCTTTATTTCATTCCATCCAACTAAAATTATTAACAAAATTCATTTGTACGTACAACCTACCATCTCCATGAATAATGTAATTTATTTTTCAATCATTACAATATATAGATGAATATAAATATTCATATAATTAATATTTGTGATATTTATATAATTATTAATATTATTAATATAATTACACCATAATTCATGTGAAGGGATCATAACTAATGATACAAAATGTACATGAAACATGTAGTTAACACCCAAAATAATGTTAATAATAATTGATTATTTACAAAAATTAAGTGTCAAAATTATATAAATGGATAATATATGATATTATAGGTATAAATATGGTAATTTTGTAAAATTATAAAAAAATATAATCTTATTATAGGATCAGATAAAATTAGGTATGATGCATATCGATCTTGAGGTAAGGCGTATCTATTGTAATTTCAATTCTTGGGGTTATCACTCTACGTCATTGACTTTGTTATTCCATGATTACGTGTCAAGTGAACCCCAAATATATTATATTTTTCTTCAAAAAATTTTTTTTTTACAAATTTTATACATAATCACTTTTTATTATTAATTATCACATCAATAATATAATATTTGTAAGGGAACACATAACTAAATTTCTTCTCACTCGGTGATGCCACTTCTTCATTGTATTTAATATTATATGTTTATGTGTATAATTAAATTTTATGTTTTATGTTTTATTTAAATGTGTATTATGTGGACTGAAATTTGATAATCATAATCACATCATTTATTAATTCACACTTTAATGTTATGATCTTATTAAGGAACTTCGTCTCAATTTCCACTCCATTGATGAATATTTTGTATTATGAACCTATTTATATTTTTGTGTGTTATATACTACTCAATTGACTTTTTAAACAAGAAAAAATATTTATTCATGATGATTATAGTTTAAATTAATGTTTAACAAATCACAGGATTTAAATGTAAATGTTATCAAATATATGATAGTTTATTTTACAATGTCATTTTTCTAGGATTGCTTACGATTTTTATTAAAGGAATATTATAATCTGTCATTCATAAAATCCATATATTTTCTTATACTATTTATATTTAATGTTTTTCATGTTTTCATAAATATTTACATATCTTTGGAAATTTAATCATGCATATATATGTATTAAAGAAAAGGTGGCCTTATTTGTCTTTTTGATCATGTATATTTTTCTCCCATGTACATATTTTGAAAGACTATATTAAAAAATACGTATTTATTCACTAAAAATATTTATTAATGAAAATTTATTTTATATTAAAAATTTTAAAATAAGTATTGGTAATATTTTTAATATTTTCCAAAAGGATAATTTTTGAATTACTTTTATAAAAAATAATAATGAATGTTAATTTTTAACATATATGACATCAATAGATTTTCCCATTTCCACAACCATTTTATTCTTATTGGCCTATTCTATATGATTTCAATGGTTTCAAAAAATTAATAATTTAGTGAATGCATATTTTAATATTGTTTTTCCATTTTTATAATGAAATAATTTTACTAAAAAGCATATTTTTTGATGAATTAATTGTCCTATTTCATTAATTATTAATTTTTGTGTTATTAACATTATCTTGAAACATTCAGTTTCTTGTAATCAATTTTTTTGGACAATATATTTCTCTTAAATAATCCTTTTATTTTTATCCTTGATATGATTGTTTCTGAAACCATATTTAATTTATACATACATTATTTTATATTAAATTTTATTTTATTGACAAGAGAAATAATTGAATTTCATATTCATTAATAAATACAGATATGTGTTGATAAGTCTTATTATTTATGAATTAAATTTATCATTAAATATATGAGTAATTACTAGGAAAATAATTTATTATTGGGGAATATAATTACATATCCCCATAATTCAATAAAATTCCTTATGAGATAAATAAGTTGGTTAGCCTAATTAAATGGGTGTTGGGACTATACCTATATATATTTTAAATTGTATTGGTACAAGGCCGCGGAAGTAATGATATGATGATGTTTGATATCACGATGTATAATATTATCCATTTCCTTCTTTGATAATAGAATTTTTATTATCCATGTTTTTATCGAACTTATATTATCCATCGATCCATTTCATACATATGTTATTGATTAAATGGAATTTTTTTCAGTTATTTACCTTTCCAAGTTTATTATTCCTTATTTAATCATTATATATTCCAATATATGTAACCCATAAAAAAATTGGATATCACCCTTATATTCCTAATCTTTCACCGAGATATAAAAGAAATCATTGAATGAGTTCAAGGAATCATAATAATTACTTTCACTATGTTTTATATTTCATTTCTAATGTAAAATCAAAAAAATGTATGTATGCATTTTACTAAAAATAATAAAATATTTTTTCATTTGGGGTGATACCAGTTGTATCTAATTCCAATATAATAATATAACTATAAACTATTGGTTATTGGTTCAGGGTCTTTATAGTGTGAGAAACAATTCCCAGTAGGATCTCACCAAGAATTTCATAAGAAATATATATTAAGAACAGAAACTTTCCCTAATTTTATATAAAACATATCATGGATATGTTGTCACAATTAAAAGAAAATCATGATTTATTAATCATTTATATGGCCAATATATAATGGGTCTGAATATTATTTTTCATAAAATCAGAATGATATTATCATATTTATCAAAATAGTAATTATTTAGTATTATTTTCAAAATTGACTTGAGTAATTCAGTTTTGATAAATCATGGGAATGTATAATAATTTTCATTCATAGAACCATGGTTAAGAGACCCGGTTTAGACTAATATAAGGAATCTCAAAGATCATAGTTATGTATGGATCTAAATTTTCACACACATCCTAGATCTAAAATCCTACGGGGAATATGTGAGAATACAAATGGATAATCTCCCTACCCTAAAGTTTATTAGTAATATTTATCATCTTTAATCATTTTCTAATTAAAGATATTACATGACTAGAATAAGTTCCTTGTACTTAAATAACTATCATACCATTTTAATCAAGGAAAATCAAACATTTATTGGGATACCATTCAATTCAAACAATCTCAATAATTTCAAATATTCATTTAAATCATCCCCATGTTCATGTTTTAAAAACATTCATTTCCATTCAAAAACCAAGAAAAAATGGGTTTTATCATAAATTCATGTCTTTCATTTAAAATAATATCATTTAAAATCATAAATCATTTCATGAAATTCATCTCATTAAAATCATTGTCAAAGAATTAATTTTAAATGAAGATCCATTTTTTCAAAATATACAATTCATTTCCAAATTCATTTTCAAAGGAATTAATCCCACACAAACACACACCATTACATTCAAATCATTTAACAATATAATTAGTTTAATAATTATAAATCAAATATAAAAATTTAAATAAAAATAATCAAGGGTTTCAAATGAATGATATTACCTTAGGTACCACCTACCTCAATTCATATACATTAACACCCAAAAAGTGACCCACAAGGAGTGTAAATGGCTAGAAAGGTCAAGGTAAAATCCTAGTTCCAAAAATAAACAAATAAATATCATGAAAAATCAATGAAATGGGGATCTATTTCACTCAAACAAGGTAATGGAGGAAGAATGAATAATCCACAACCAAAGAGATTACACTTATTTGAAGGAATCCAACACATACATTGATACACCATGATTACAATAAAATTGATTGAAGGTGATAAAATAACCAAATGAGAGCATCTAATGTATAAAGTATCATATTATTGTCAAATGGAGGAGGTATAGTGTTAAAATGGATGTTTTTTTCATTTTAGTTACGGAATTCATATAACTAAAATCATATTGAATGGTTTCCAAGGGTAGGCTGCATTATTAGTACTAACCATTGGATAATTTTTAACCTGTGTCGTGCTTCTGGAGATAGATTCACAGTTTGAAAAACATTGCACCAACCATGTTCCTCCTTTTGGGATACTAAAACAGGTAACATTCTTTGACCATATAGTCTGACAAACTGTTGACCAACCATGTACCTTCACAATCCCAAGATGTCTTGTCTGAGGGGAAGGCCAAATGGTTTTTACTAAATAAAAAACCATTATAGAACTGAAACATAAGGAACATAGTTTCCTGGTATGACCCACATGATTTTCCCAAACTATATTCCAACCATTCATAGTCCTATAATCATCCAAAAAAAATTTAAAAATCACTAATAACATCCCAAAACATGATCCAAACTAATTATAATAAAAACAAAGGTTTAGAAGTAGCTAAAAAATTTAACATTATGTTACAACATCCAAAACATATATTTTTATGACCCATTAAATCATGTCAAAATGACTCTACATCAATAGATATTGTCACTTCTCTCTCACCAATGCATCACGCTCCCTTGTCTCCTATGAATCAGAACCATGGTAACATAAAATTCAAGCCAAGGGTATACAGTTTCCAAAATTAACATTTATCTAAGAATTATAAATTCAAATCAACTACTTGCGCATTGAAAAATCTAGTTTCACACCGTGGCCTACTAAAAAGAAGACATGATATGGGTTAGATAGATACATATTGAGCTTTAACACATGAAACAATTTTTAGAAATTCCAAATGCTAATCCACCTTTTTAATATGACCAGTAACCTCAAGAAGACCCGCATACCATGGTGGTAACATTCCCTACTGCCCAAGCCATTGGTGACCCAAATGAGGTGAAACTCCAAAAAACTCTAACTAAAAAATTGAGAACTCCGAGGGGTGAATTTTATGATTAGAATAGGAATTATAAAGGCAGTATTCCACAACCATTTTTTGATGTATCAAATGTGTCATTTCAATCATCTATTTTACCAAACTAGTTTCAACTAGGGAAGCATCACCAATCATTAACCAAAAATGAAGAGATAAAAAAGGAAAACCATATAAGGACCCAAATAGTTTTATATTGATACTGATTGTTAAGTATTATATAATAAAACTCTACCAGTACTAAGTGGAAATAAAAAGATCCTACAAACTCAAGGACATACTCACAAGACATGCCTCCAATAATATATATAGTCCATTTTATTTGACTATATTTTTGAGGATGGTATGTTGTGATCAATTATAGGTGGGATCCCATCACCTCCAAGGTGCCTTTCAAAAAAAGAGATAAAAATAGGGATCCTTATAGAAAACTATGTAAAATTGAACTCCATGAAATATGATGTTCACTTGTACATACAGATGTCCCATGTCCTCAAAATTGGTTTCATCCAGAATGGGAATAAAGTGAGTTGATTTTGTTATCTAGTAAATTTCAACCCAAATAATATTCTTTATAGGATATGTATGTGAGAAATAACCACAAATTCTATTGCTACCTAATCCCTCTTCCATATCAAAACATTAAGGGGATAATGTAATTCAGAATTTTTATGATTCTTTACATTGATATGATGAAAAGTATAACAATGAGAAAAAATAATAAATTTCATGTCTCTTACCCAGATACTAATGATTTTTCCTCATATCATAAAACATGTTCATGGTCCCAGGTTGTAATTCACATTGGAAATAATGGAAATTCCAGATCACAACCATTCTCAAAATAAAAAAATGACATAATGTCTTCTGAACCATAGGACACCTTAAGAAGATAGACACCACTCATTGATAGTCTCCCCACCATATAAAGATACATAATACCTCATAACTCATAATCAAGCTATTTTTCCTAAAGAACCATCTTGATAATTGAGGATGTTAACTAACAATATGAAAAACATCTTTCTTTCATACTCATGAACTACTATGTTTATATAAGAAAAGAGACACATGAGATTCATTCCCTTAGAATATTATTTCATAAAATGGCATATAAGTTTCCACCTCCATTAGTTAACAACAATAATCCCCTTAATAAGGGTGTATTAAATGTCAAAATGAATGTATTATAGGTACTCCACCTACCTTATCATCCATGGATTGAAATATTTTTATGAGAATATATAAATTAAAAATTTATGATTAGATTAGACTGTAAACCATTTACAAAAAAGGAAATTCTTGTATATCTTTATAGAGTGAATCAAATCAATGAGCTTGAGACCATGTGATGTATAGTCATATATTTTGGTCTAAGTTCATTAAAAACATAATCCATGACATGCTTACCCTTTTTTTGGGTGCTGAATTATCAGCTAATTCTGCACACAACCAACTTTGGGGAAACCAAATCCACAATATGCCTCATCAATTCATCTTAGAAAAAACAAGGGTGGCATGTGGATGTTTTATAATTTTAACACAAGATATAATTCCATGCACAAAATTATTGAATGAAAAAGGTGATGACATTTCTCATTACTTCCCCAAAGTCTACATGAACAGCTATTGAAACCGCACATAATACATTGGAATTGTGTACAAAAAAACCAATCCACACTCAATCCTTTTTCATGAAAAAGGTGACATCAAAATATTTCCTTTTATGGCCAGATTCCAAAAAAAATTATTAAGCTATGTGGATTACCTCTTCCATGACTGAAATCTTACACACCCATTTTTGATGGTTTCAATACAAATAGAAGACCCCCCTTGTTCAGGGTGATCCTACTAAATATGAACCACTTATTTACTATGACTAAGACTAATAATCCATTACATCATGAAATCATGTAATCCCCATGGTAGAAAATCTTTCATGAATGTTCCCTATAGGTCCACCACATACTGGGCCCAAAGTTGGGTAATTAATTCCAAAGATTTTTCATCCTATATCAAGTGTGAGTAAGGATCCAACATGCATATAATCCTAGATTTTCGTGTATCATCCAATATCGCACACACCTACACATTTTCCTCAATGGCCTTCCCCTGTACTAGAGACCATGTCTTGCATAATTATTTCCTGAAACCATCCAAACAATAGTTAAAAAATGTCAAGGTCCCATATATGATGTCCCATATGCCTCTACAACACTTGATTCTAATAAAGGGTATTATAGCCTTAGTTTCATCTAATGATGGGGACTCTAACATGGGAATCATGATTGACCACCCCACCCCATAGTTACAACCTGAATTTTCTAAAGTCATTCCCTCCTATAGGTGTATGAGCTATGGGCATGTAAGACAAAGGGGTAAGGAGTGAGTCCTATCATCCAGGATACATGGAATAATAGTACTTATTACCACGTCATAATCATATGATGTTAAAATACATAATAACTTCTTTAGCAGAAGACATAAATCTATAGTCTTACCCATGAAATAAAAACATGATTCCCCAAGTATATTCATCATTGGATGCCACATTATCCACTCCTAAGGGTGAAACCCCAACACCAATGTGGATCCCAAGAATGATCCCCACACCTTTTCCTCGATTATGGGATAACATTCCAGCCAAAGTGTGTCTTGTACACCCAACAAGTAATCCACACATACCCGATTCCACAAGAACCAGATGATATATAAATGAATAATTGGGAATGAGATGATTCTCATAAGAAATGAGATCTTCCTCACATGGAATGCCATCCTCAATCGGCCACTTATATGCATAATCCCCACACCATATCTTTTTTTCCCTTCATTCATTACACAAGTGTCTGGTCTACTTATTCCTCTTATTTCTCACACTAAACATTATTCACATGGGAATAGAGTTTAGTAGTGACCTTTACATCCTCCGAAACACCTCCATGGACCACTTTCACATGTAATATATAGCCACTTGTTATTATGGTCTTCCTCCTTAGGCATAATCCCTAGACCATTCCAAACAATGTGGGCTTTGTTTACCAACTAATTGGGATGTGTAAGAATTTTCAATGATTTCCAAACCAAACATTTTCATCCATCCTGATCATATTCTGGATACATCCCTAGTATCATCATTCCACCCACCTGGGAGACCACATCTCCTCTATGTCCATCGTCTACCTCAATGCATAATCCCCACACCAACTTCAACCAAGAGAAATATTTTTGCAAAGGGAAGCATATATGCATAATCCCCAGACAATCCATTTTCGACAGTCCTTTCGTGATGATAGATTCCTTACTACAATACGTTAAACTACATCATCTTATCCTAACACACCACTATAAACTACGACATCAAACTATGTGGGTTTGGATCAAATTATTCTAAACATGGTATGTAGGATGCCACTTTGAGTTTCAATCATGATAATTGGAAACTAAGGTACTCCCTATAAGGGATGTAATACCCTGATCCAACTCAAGGGGTGTTCTAATCAACCTTTTTGGTGTGAGATAGTCCAATTATGGGACATATATTTCGGATCCTCATCTATAGGTATTTCTGATTCATTTTCCTTCATCATGTCAAATCATCACATTATGGTTAACACCTCCTGGACCCACCTACAAAAATAATTCTAATCATTCCACCTTCACAGTGTGGAATCTTCCTTTTATGGAACATACCAATCAGCTCCACCTCTACTAGGCATTCTAATCCATCCATCAGTAAACCTTTCAGGTTCTCCATCATAGGGATTTACCTCCATGATCCATCTTTATAATGAATATTCATCAATAATCTCCATTTACAAAAGAAATTAAACTTGATATCCTAGACACATGCCTCATAAAAAACATGGGATGCATGAGGTGAATTCCTTGTAAGATATACTTCCAAGGATTTATATTCCTAATAAAAACATAGGATTCATGAGGTGAAATATTTGGAACATAAATGATTTTAGCATCAGATAACTCTTATCGAAATATGATGAGTTATTTTATGTTCCTAAGATGACTCATTGGGATATCCTCATATGAGGAAGAATATAGGTGACCGATGTTACTTGAAATTGGACATGCCAGTAACACCCAACTTGACTACACTCATTTTTGAAGGTTGAATCCCTTTCAACAAACGTTTGAATATCCAGACATATGAATTGTAATTAACCGTAATCTATAAAGATATGGAACCTGTAATATGTTACACAAACATGAATTAACTCTTTTATGGAGTTTCATACTAGGAAAAGAGTTGAAAGAAGGAATCTAGGGAAGGTGGAACTGAAATCACATTATCCCATTTAGATCAATGATGACACATCAATGTTGAAAGTGTTGGAAGTTTCCTAGATTTGGAAAGTGAGAATGTGGGGTAATAATGCAAACAAGTACAAATTAAAATGTTTGTGGGGAAACCTAGGAAAAGAATCATAAACAGAAATGTTGATCCCAACATGAAAATTTTCTCCTTCAGCCATGGTGATTATTCATGTTGGTTATATTGTCAGGGATTAAGATTAGACGTTGTTGGTGTGTGGATATACTAATATAAATGGTGAATTCTATGTAAAATGCATATCCTTAACATAGAGAATAGTATCATTCAAGACATTTTCATATTTTTCATGTCACTAGATC
Organism: Viscum album; assembly: GCA_963277665.1. NCBI lineage: Eukaryota > Viridiplantae > Streptophyta > Magnoliopsida > Santalales > Viscaceae > Viscum > Viscum album. Next base: position 1,298,619,648 of record OY728166.1, read on the forward strand.
CAGCTACTTGATGCCAGGACCCACTGGGAAAATAGTTTATGTGGCCTCTAACTCACCAAAAATTGGGGCAGCTAAATGTTGGATATTCTTGGTCAATGAAATCATCAACAAAAATATATCTCCCCACCTTATGGGAGTATATTATGTTGGGGATTTGGAAATAAATTTAATTAAATATATTCTTATAGTTGAATAAACCTCCTTTGTAGGACCCTATTCATAGAAAATCAACCACCCATTTTTTTAGAGACATAAGGGAAGGAGAAATGTCAATGTTTTAATCCCGTACGACACCACCTTCACCATGAAATATTGTACAATTATAGATATTGGGAACTCATTCCCCATCTAACCATTAGAGATCATCCATAGGAGGGTGATGGAAACCATTGTATGTTGGTATGAGATGATGGGGGTCATTCCCACATGGGATGTGATGGGACCAAGAGTCTTCAACACCTCACTGCCACCATCTCCCCAAAGGGCTATGTAGGGAGTAACCCCTTACCATTCCAACATCTAACAACTTCAAGTGCCTCTCCCTAAAGGGATCCTGTGATTTTCTCCCATACATCAAGGGGACGGGGGATGCCTGAGTCACCCCAAATGTGAATACGTATTAGGATACCCCATGAATGGTTCCAATTATGCACCTTCAGGTTCAATAATGGCTGGTACTTTAGGACAAAAAATAGTTTTATTATACACCTTCTCAGATGTCCGCATTCTCGACCACCCATTATTAACATCGGGAACAAGATTAAGAAAATGCTCGAAAAGGGGTATCATCTATCAGGACTCCAGTGGCCCCTTCCACCAATAGTGTATTCCAAGATCTTATAGTGATATATGCATAAATATCCATCCATTCCCACTTAAAATCAACCCCTTATTTTCCCTAGACCTAGGATGGGTTGAAGTTTTCAATCGCTAGCACCACAAACAGCAATTACATGCCAACTCATGATGATGAGTTTCAGTGTGGAGGTCATCCTTACAGCATCACCAACCTAAGAGGCGGTCCTCCCTACTCTCAAAATATACATGAAGGTTATAATCATGAAATTAATATTTCATGTCAAGGTCCTCCACGCTTCTACAACCAGTATGGAGGTCATATCCATTCTTCTACCACTAGCAAACATAGAGGTCCCTCCCATGGTTCATCCAATCAACATGAAGGTCCTATATATGCCATTCCTAGCTCAATTAGGGATCCCCCCATTCCATTAATGTCCAAATAGGATTTCCTCCCCGATTCATACATGGTAAACATGGAGGTCCTCCCCATGTTCCCAACAATCAAAGAAGAGGGCCTCACAACTTCATCACCAATCAGTACAAATGCCATCCTCATACCTATGATTCCTGAAATCATGTTACACATCATCCCATTACTAACTATAATCATGGATGTCCTCCCCATGTCCTATTAAACTAATTCAAAGGTCCTCCCTTATTCTCCAACAACTAGAGTAGGGTCCTCCCATACTTACAAGAGTCAAATCAGAGGTAATTCACACTCCGAAAAAATCCGATATAGAGGATATCTTTATATCAAAAAAATAATGAGGAGGTAATCCCCACACTACCACCCTCCATAATGGAGTTAATCCTCATACTGAATACCTTTACTGTACTGATAAACCATCATTGGGTATAAGGTAGAACTTACACCACTAATGGGAGAATCCTGGGTAGCACCAAATCATTTTCATCCCCATAAATCTTTGTGATTATGGGGGGGAATTTGATTCCATTTTTGAATCTTAACCACAATAATAATCATCATATTCTAGTGTAGGATCATGAATGGTGATTTTATTCATACCATAATGTGAGATCCACAGAATCACCAAATATATCTATAGGTATATGCAGGTGTAGGAATATTTGACTCCCTTCCAGGGCCTCATGGTAAAATCATAACTATCATCACAAGTTGCTTATCTAAATCTTTCTAGTATCATAGAAAACTATTCTAGAATGGGATTGATTTCATGTATTGAGTTGATCAACCAAGTATCCCTGCTACCCTCATTCAAGAGGTTGTGGTTAACACCAAGTCCTACAATGATGTAATGTTTTTGTTGGTACCACCCTTGAGAGATGACACAACATGTAACAAATATATAAGTCATGTAGTGGGTCCTCTATCATATAACTTCCTACTGCACCGATCCCCATCAGTTCCTCTACCAATATTTCAGTAAGCACTAATTGATGATTGGGCCAACCAAGAGTTAGGCCTATCTTTTGTGCAAGAAATCCCCAATGATACTTTGGATTCTGATTAATATTCAGTGGTTTTCTAGCTGAATGCAACTTCAATCTTGGATATCTCATAGTCCCTCACTAATATCTAGGTTACGTGATTACACCTGTTTATTGACATGACACTTCATCACCTCTATGACCATCGGTTGGTCTACCTTGGATGTTGGTAGCACATCGACAACATTGATTAGTTGTGCCACATGATTGAGATGGTATCACACTCACTAGCTCTGCCCCATGAATCTACCTGTTTTCACTAGAACCTCTAGTATAAATGGTTCATGGGCATCACATTTATATGTAAAATCATGGATGAGGCCTCTTTGAACATGATGATCTGGGGTTGGAGACTGTAAGTTGTGCTTCATTTCTTCCCCATAATACGATAATCATCCCCAATATAAGATATTCAGGATTTTCCTCTGGGTATAGTTACAGTGAACATGGTCATTCTATATTTACATGAAAATAAGGACATACCTGTAGGATTTTACAAGGGAAACCCACCCGCTAGGGTAGAAAAACATTAGGTAGAAACTCATACAGGTGTTCACACCCACCTGTAAATGATGAAACTCTCCCATAGGGATCTCTCTCCATCATCAATTGTTGATCAAAACATCAAGAAGGGTAAATATAATATTGGGACCTATAAAGCCTATGATTTTCTCGATATCTCATTGAATACATTGGAAGATCCCACAATCTCCATATTTATCCTATAGGTCTCCGGTCAGAAGAGGATCATTGATGAGATCCTTATTGAGAGGAACTCGGATTATAGATCTCATCGACCAGATCATATTTCTTATCCTTAGTGGTAGCCACAAGGCATCTTTAGAGATTTTATCCTTATTAATAATGGTGATCTATCACATCTATATAGAGAATATGTAGGTTTTTATGGAATTTTACTTTGATATGAGGCCTCAAATCTACCTAAGTTGTGTGGAAACATATTTGTGGTCATAGATCAAGTCGCCCCACGAGACATTGAGCCTGTGTACTATATAAATGAGTTTGTCAATGCACTGGTGGTAAGGGATCCTAGTCAATATAGGAAAGAAATACTAATACAATTTAATAGCCTCTCCCAATTCTCGACTCAAAACCCTAGAGATGCAACAAGTGGAAATCCCACTTAACGGTAATCCTTGTTTGGTATGGGTGGATGAAAAACGAACACCCCTCAATTTTGGGAACCAAATATTTTCCCATTTCAACGGGATGAAAGACCCGTCGCAACATTTGGGTGATATCATCTTGAGGTGTGGTCCCATGTTGGGAACCCCAGAGCAGTTGGAGGCCACCAAAGTCCAATGTTTTGTATAGACATCAGAAGTGATTAGTTTCTTATGGTAAAACCAGTTACCCATAGGTTCCATTATTAGTTGGTGAGACCTCCACAGGTAGTTCCTATACCTTTTCATCTCCGCCATGTGAAATACATGCATGATGACATGTTATTGTGCATAAAACTACATAATAATCATGTCGTAGACTTTGTATCCTAGTGGAATGGGCTCACGTAATTACTCGATATACGGCTTACCCAAGAGAAGGTTCTAATAATGTGATTGGGGAATGTTAATACTGATTTATCCACTACCCTCATCACTCCTAACATCCCAGTTGGGTTTCAAAATTTCTCTTAGAAGTACCAGTTCTTGTTTGAACCTTGTAGCATGCCAAGCATGAATATACATTTCCTCTCTTAGATCTTGCAAGAAGAACCACCTAGGTAGTGTCTTCCTTTGTTGAACAGGTGGAGGACCCAGCTCTCTAGAGATATTTTATCCCATTCTTGTAGAACCTAAATATGTGAAGCCTCACAAAGTGTGGTATCTTCAATATGAACAACATCATAAAGTTAAAAATAGGCAAGAACCACCCCAACAACCGTAGCCACCTAGGCGACAAATTTCTGCTCCATCCCCCATCAAGATCTATACCCTCTCTAGGTTTAAGCTCCCAGAGAACCCCTATTGAATAGGGGGAACCAGACCTATTCCTTTGAAAATTATTATATTCATGGTTATTTCCATAGTTCATCGGAATATGTTATTTGGATGCTTCCAAAGTGAATGAAACCCCCATTTAGACATGCATACTGATCTCCCCAACCATTTCCTACCACATGATCCTTATACATACCATCAAAAAATTAGATGTGTTCATGTATTGGCTCCAAGACCATGTGGATAATAGTTTATTCATGTTGTAAATCCCCCAAAATAGGTGAAACATATCCCCACCAAGGATGATAGTGACAATGAGGGATCATGTGAATGATATAAGGTTTCCAACCACGAGACTCAATGTGATGATGAATGTATAGATAGCAGGGTATATGAATAGGCCCACGAGGTCATCTACACCATCTTAGGCTAGTATGAATCTTTGGAAGTCAATACACCCCCTATGAAACATTCTTCCATGTACACATCACAACGCTATATATATTAGAATTGTACGAGCTGAAAAAACAAGGGAATGTTGAGTCCCCCTCATGTGCTAAAGCCTTCCCCCACTCTCAGTGGTTTTATAACTTTAGAGATGGGTATCACCAAGAGGGTCCACCATGAATTGGATGATTATTCTTGGGATGATAAAGAGTATACCTCCATAAACACCATCGAGTTATTGGACCCCTTCATGGTCCCCGGTGATATGGAATGATAGGAAAACCCACAGGGTTCCTCTGGATGACACAATATAAGGAATAGTTGAGGAAATGTGAGCTCCTAGAATTCTTAGACTATATTATTGATCAATGAAGTGAATGGTACTGAAACTAGGAGGAAGGTGTTACATAGAGCCTAGTACGAAGAGTTCTCTCATCCTTCTATGTCAGAAATTACACCACTATTGACCATGGTAACTGACATGGTAGAACAATAGAAGTTGCATTGTGATTGACCATTTCCAGCTAAGTCAAGGACACAACTATTCAACATTCAACTAGTAGTAGTTTTTAATGAGTCAGGTGATGAGAACTAGTACATCGCCAACACCATCCATAATCTGGTGGTATATCCATTAACAATCGTAGTTCTTCCTTCCAAACTTCCAACCCTTCCAAGATGAAATTTGAATATAACATGATAGAATGTAATGCAGAAGAACCTAACCAAAATACCTTGATGGATCTCAATACTTGAGTTAATATAAATATAATTTGAAATAGAAGTACCACCGTAGACACCTACTATGCAGAGGACATTGGGAAAGTGGAACATTGAGAATAATTTATTTCAACAAAGAGGATGAGTTCTTCCTAACATAGGGGAATATTCACCCACTGATCATCACATGCTAGTTCAAGGGTGGGGAAATATACCACTTCCTAGTAGATACAAGTTTTGTGATTAATCGCATCCCAACCTGGACACTCTGCAAGATGGGATTGACTAAATTTGACTTGATTACTACTAAATTAATGATCCTTGATTATTAGAGGAATGAGAAGAGAAAATGTGGCAGAATATAGTTGAAGACCTAGTTTGGAGGCTTTTTAGAATTTGTTGAATTCATGGATGTCTCATAAGATATCTCCTAAAAAACAATGATGGGTAGGCCCTGAATTTATCAACATGCAACAATCCCCTCCTCATATAACCAATGCCTCATGTATTTCCCCAATGTTTGAGTAGGAATGCTTCAGCATGATGAATCCTCTGATGAATCTTCTTAATCCTTCTATCTAGATTTTGGATATTTATAGAGCATAGAGAAGTAATTTTAGACCAATAATGATGAGAAAACCACCATTATAGCCATATCGTTGGTAGAAAAGGATGAAACATTAGTCCTCTTGATTTTCAAGTTGGAGGACACAATTCCATCCTTTGGATGTTTCTTTATTATTCCAAGAGGAAGGGGAAAAATGTACCTAATTACGAGGAACACATGATTATTACCTCATACTCCAACATAGGCTAGGATTAGGTGATAACAAAAATCCCTAACCCTATGAAATAAAAATATGTTCAGCCCATGGATTCCATTATACATCATACCCACCTTTTTAAATGAGATAATTTGAATCAACCAAATCTAACTCACAACAATTTCTTTGATATCAATCTTGGATCTCACAATAGAAGGTCTGATGGAATTGGTTTGGCAGTCACTGTCACGATGGTTTAATCAGAGAAAGAGTTCCCCAATGAGTATTCCAAATCCAACCAATTCAGGACCACTGGTCCCCTAGAATCAGTCATCCTATACGAAAAATCACCTCCAATGGATTCCACATTCTTAGAAGACGAAGAGGATTTGGAAGACAGTCCTCCCTCACTTGAGGAGGGTTCCTCCAATTCTATTGATGAGCTGATTCAAGTTAACAATGATACCAAAGTAGATCCAAGGACAATACAGATTAGTGAGGAAATTCCTCTAGAAGAGAAACAAGTGTATGTGTCCTAACCTAATAAACATTACGATCTATTTTTCAAGAGTTACGAAGAGATACCAGGACTAGACTTTTAGGTTTCTGTCCACTGACTTCGTCTCCTAGGAAATCATCACGAGTTTAAGAATCCTCCTTGGAAAATTTACCCTTATTATGGTTCCATGGTTAACACTGATTTTGATAATATTATCAAATCCAACATCATCAAGGGTATTCAGTACCCCAAGTGAATTTCCATAACTGTTAATGTTAGAATGAAAAATGGATAGATCGGAGTCTCTATCGACTTCAAAGATATCAACTTCCACTATCTAGAGGATCACTTTTCTCATCCAATGTCAAAGTTATTGATCAATATAAAAAATGGGTCCCATGATCTCTCCTTCATGGATTGATACTCCAGGAATAATTTGATCTTGATGGACCTCTGATATGAGGAAACTACTGCTTTTAGAGCATCTAAATTAACCTTTTTCTATTAGCTAATTACTTTTGGTATAAATAATGTAGGAGAACCTTATTAGTGATCCATGAACCACATATTCAAACCAATCCTTGGTATTCTAGTGGAATGATATATTGAAAATATTGTGTGAAAATACTGCCAGTGCTAGGGCCATCTCAGAGATATCAAGAAAGTGTTATGCTTCCTTCGCTCTTAGAATTTGAAAATGAATAACTTGAAGTGTGAATTTACGGTAGCCTCTGATGAGTTTCTTAATTTCATCATCATATAGAGAAGAATCAAGATTGATTTGGAGAAAGTCAATGGAATCAACTAGATTCCTCCTCCGAGAAACCTCTGGGAGCTCCGAGGTATCCTAGGAAACTTGGCATACATATGCTAATTCCCCATGAATCTAGTTGTAAAGTATAATCCCTTTTCTAGGATCATGAAGAAATGAACCATATACTATTGCAATGAAGAGTTCTTAACCACATTCAAGGAAATAAATTAGGTAATGCAAAAAACCTCCATTTATGATGTCACTTGTATCAGTGAAGCCTATAGTGCTCTATGTGAAAACCCAAGAATGGTCCCTCAGTGTACTTCTCTCCCAAAAATAAAATTATAGAATAGATAAGTGTTTATACTATATCAGTTGCATGATTATTGAAACTAAGGCCAAATAATCACATATCATGAAAAGATTCTTGGTAGTGGATTTCATAGTGCGGAAGTTTCCACACTATTTATGGCATCATGAAATTCATTTGGTTTCCCATGTACACTAGAAAAAAATATATTAATCTAACAATATTGATGGGATGGATGGCATGATGGGAAATGATCCTTCAATGGTTCAACATCAGGTTCATATCATAGAAACCCATCAAATTCTTGGACTTATCCAACATTATGGCCACTCATCCAGCTCTTGAATAATCACTTTAGGATATAAATTTATAATACAAGGCCATCCTCTTAGTGGACTAGGACACGCCATGCCAGAAGATACATTTCGATGTTACCTCCTAGATCCCAATTAGAAGAAGGCTCTACAACCCCAATCTCAATAGAGTAGGACTAAGTATTTTCCTTATCATGCTTGTATAGGTTGTTCTACACTACTCATTCATTCTATCCAAAGGTTACACCAACAACAAGGTAGAGTAATAGGCACTAATTACTAGTCTCAAGATTTCCCTTAAGATTTATTTTCCATGATTTCATATGAAGGGAGAATCTGAGTTATTCATAAAAAAGATCAATGGTTACTATAAAATCTAGAATCTAGAGATCAAGAATTTTATGGAGCACACTTTCTAGTTCATAGCCTATTTTCCTTCTCACCTAGAGGTGAATCATGTTTCGTAGTAACAGAATAGTCAAGCTGATGAGATTGAAATCTTAGTCGCATCTCTTAGAGATCCTGACTATGGTAACCTTTTTATTCATGTAGATCATCATATATTCATTTCTCCCATAATTATAGATGATTATCATAGCCATCAGGTGAACCAACTGGAAACCAGTTCTTATAATTCAAAACCTTTGGGTCCCCCCGTGACTGATGAAACCTCTTCTTGAATAACCCATTTCGTGGAATATCCCAGTGTGGTGATCTCACAATAGTCTGAGCTCAACGTGAAGAAATCCGTTGGTTGAAAACTTAGTTCACCCGCCATAGTGGGCCTAACCCTGAGAAGACTGTATACATATATAGTTTTCATGGAAGTATCATATTTTGAATACAATGTGATGATATTAACCAGGTTATGTGGGGATTTAATGTCTGGTATTGTGGTGTTCATGAGGTAGTATTGAAATTCTCCCACAAGATTCGATTGTTGGTCTATTTCTAGAACACCATGGTCAACAACTATATTTAGTATTTTAAGAGGCGTCTTTTATGTCAGATCCAATAAAACATTGTGTATCGATCATCTGATCCCCCTCATACTACTATGAATTCTTGAAAATTTCAGAATGGGGACTCACACCATGGGGTCATACCCACCCAAAACAACTCACCAATGTTGGTTTATTCTCATCAAAAAAGGTTTATTCCCCATGTGGGATGAGGATATTCCTATTAATGAAGTGAAGTCCCAATCTTTGATTGAATTATTAATCTCCCACACCTCCCATCAATTCAATGTTCCTCAAATAATTTTTAAATACAACAATGCCATCTTTTAGGAAACTGATATGAAAAAGTTTTCCCCTAAGTACAATATCCAATACAACTATATATTCCACTACCCTTCAAAAGAAAATGGAAAAATATCAGTGTTCAATAAAACACTCTACAACATTCTCCATATTATGGTGCTCTAGAAAAAGAATAGTTGGCAGGATAAGCTCCCGAAAACCCTCTGGTTATATCGGATGATGACTAAAAATACCACATGAATAACTCAAAATTCCATGGTGTAGGGAACAGAGGCAGTCTTGACCTTTGAGATTTAGATTCCATCACTCTAAGGAACTATCTATGATTCATGCATACTATAAAGAATAATAGAAGTTTGTCTTCCTAACTTAGACCCCTCGAGGACAACATGCTCCAGACCTTGCACAATCATTAAAGGATACAGGACAATATAGAGAGAGAATTCATCAAGATGGTTAGCCTACACTCCTTCATCTAGGATGACATGATTCTAGTGATTAGAACACCAATGATACCCAAAAAAATCCCCCAAATTATGAACCTATGTGGGAAGGACCTTACATCATTTTAATGGTCAATCATAATGGTGAATAATCTTTGACTACCATGGATGGAGAGCACATTAATCATCCTACCAATGAAAAATTTCTCATGATATACCTGGCGTGAGGAGCTATCAGTGTACTATTTTCATGATGTTAAACTTCAAACCCACCATCATCTGTGTTTCATGACGTTAAACTACATAAAAGATATTATTACAGCAATATGATGAAAAACTGCATAGAACCCCCATCTTAGCTTCATGATGTTAAACATTATAGTATTAGTGGTCCTATATGAATGACCTTAAAAGGAACAAAATAAAATCACATCTTCATGATGATAAACTACATAGAATCAATATCATAGTTTTATGATGATAAACTTAGTAACATCTATCATCCTTAACGCAGGATGTTAAACTGTATTTGCATGTTCTTCAAAACATGATGTTAAACTAGTTTCTTGGTTACATATCTATGATCTTAAAATAAGATACTTATTGGTCTAATCTATAATACAGTAAACTAATATATATCCTATAGTCAAATCAACATGAATTAAAATTGTGTGTGATACTTCATAGGAAATTGGTTTTGGGACAGGGCCTCCTAGGCCCTCAATCACATTAGGTTCATCACTCATCCACACAACATATTCCAATTTTGGGAAGCCTCCTTCCCTAGGTCAAGACTCTATGATCCCAAAAAATAGAATATGATCCATGGGACATAAATATAAACTATTGGAAAAAGTTTTGAGCCCCATGACCTTAAACTAGGAATAATATTCCAAGAATCATGACTTTAAATTTTATGGGGTTTTTATTTTGGATGTTTTGTGTTGAATTTGGTATTCATGACCTCATTTAGTTTGTTCTTGTTACTCATCCACCCTACAGACATTCATCTGAAGGATGTCCCCACTTTGTTCTAAACATAATGAACATAATATATGATCTTATAGTATGAACATGATGATTCTAAATCGTATGCAAGTCCAATCTAGAATATTTAATGTGGCATTGATCCTCCTAAGACATAATTCTTGTAGGTTTTATCATTCCACCACACAAAACATATCCTCTTGAGGCACTCACATTTTTCTGAGTATGATCTTTAAGACCATAATCTAATAGTCATCCTATGGTCCCTACCTCATGACCTTAAACTATCAATAGCAAGTCCAAGCATCACGACATTAAACTACTTGTGGGTTTCCCTCCAGACACTATTGTGTGGTGGCTGGACTCCTTAGACCTCATTCATTTCATGTTTTTTATTCCTCCACATGACACAAGTCCGTTTGGGGTATCCAACCTCATAGTGAAAACACTATGACCTAAAATTGGGATCCTACATCCTCAACGAAAAATGTTAAACTATGAACTTCCCCCATATAATTCCAAGATACATAATATGATATATATGGGATGGATAAAAACATTTACCCAACGCCTTGAACATGTGATGCCTCATGATTATCATGGGATGTCTTTTATTACCATCTCAGAGAGGATAACTCTTAAATGCAGTGATGTTTTACAACACCGTCTACTATAATTATCTGAGGCTTAATTCACATCATTATGCGATAAACAACGATGCTCATAATTCTCATCTATGGGCCCAACCATAAATTTATTAACACTTTAGACCCTTGGCCTTAGATACAGTCTATGAATTATAAACTTAAACTATATGGAGTTCATCTTAAATTGAGTATCTAGAGCATGATCCTTATTGACCATATTCACATTGGGTTTTACCTCTTTCATGCAATATATACCCTTATAGAAAACATTTTCCCTATAGTCCAAAATAGATGAATATAAACTATCCACTATACAATATCACCTTAAACTATGTGGATTACCTACTAGAACTATGCGTAGTTTGATCCCCATCCATATGGGACACATAGAAACCCTCAGTCTTCTCATTATCAATCTCAACTAAAAATTCATCAAATCCATCAGCCCCTAGGCCCCATCATTGTTCCGAGAATTAATACATTAAATTAATATCCTCCCCCAGTTCAAGAATCATGAAATTAAACTATATTTGAGTATTCTATGAAATACATGATATGGAATTGGGCCTCTTAGGATCCCATCCATGTTGTGTTTTTCACTCTTCCATGTACACATATCCCTTTGTGATACTCTCTATGGTTTAACTCTAGGAACTTAAACTAAGAGCTCATATCCTGAACTATTTGACCAGAAACTAGTAGAAATGGTGCATAAAATATGACTTTAGGCTATTTGAAAACCAAGATATTAATTCCACATTTTGATACACCCTATTACACACTTCGAGTCTTTCTCGGATTAGATTTCCATTATATTTCTAAATCAAAAGGACCCCATAATAGTGATGATCTTATTCCATTTTCGACAACCACATGCACTAAGACAATTCCCTAATGTATACCTAGTTTAAAACACTAGATGTTGTTTTCTGATCATGGTCAAAAATCGATTCTTCGTATTCTCCATGCGTTTGAACATAGTCAATTGTCAATCCCTAATCACTAGTATCCCCTTTATCATGATCTTTAAAGTATTGATTTACCTCCTTTCCTCCTATATATACCTTGGTGGAGTCCCAAAACCCATGTTGTCTCCCCATCGTGAATGTTTACACATCAGGTAATCAGTCTACTGTTATTGGGAAATTATCAACCCAATATCTCCTGAACCTTAATGTGTGCTTCCACAAGTAAAGAAGAACCCATTTTCCATTCATTGATTCCCATAGTGTGAATGAGTCACATGTGATTATGAGTTCTTGTTGGGTGTGTATTGATGTGGTCATGCTGTATAAAGGATCTCGTCGTTCAAACTCTCTTCCCTTAATAGTGTAGTCTATGACCAAGAATTATGAATTTAAACATTAGGAGAATACTAATAGAAATGTGTGGTATGTTTTTGGGACTTTCTTCCCTCATTCATGTTGTTTTACTAAACCACCATGCTCCACATATTCATTTTGAGTGTACCATGGTTTCAAAATTATGACCATAAATTATTATTTCCCCTATGGTCCAAGAAAAGAGACCTTGAAACATGTATAACCTTCATAATACCAGCTTCATATGAAAATATATTTCGGAACATTCAAATCATGTTTAATTTCTTCTTGAAATACAAATAAACTTGGAACATACACTAACATATTCCCTACTTCATGAATTTAAGCTGGTTTCCCATGGTCCATGAAATACAACTTTAAACCATTTGTCCTGGTCTAGGACACATGACCGTAAACTATGTAAAACATCCCATTCACATGATGTTATACTATGGGATGCATCCTAACCGCATTATTATAAATAGTACCATTCATAGTCCTCACCATATGACACTAAACTACATGTATATCATCCTTAGTTTCTTGACATAAAACTACAAAACATATAATTCCCTCGCCTGAGGGGTTCTATTCCTTAGTGATGGTCATCGTTCACATTGTTAACATTTTCATCTATTGATCGACGTTTGAGATGATTCTCCCCATAAGATATGTTTAATCTTTGTTTACATCAATACACTTACACCAATGTTCTCTAAGTCATGATGACATAATTCTGAATGTTTCGAAATCCTTTTGAACATTCCATCACTCAATTTCTATGCATCAAGTTCCCCTTATTTGGACCCTCATCCTCTTCTATCTTTGAAGTGACCCCCTTATAGCATGGTTTCATGCCATTTTGTCTCACCTACCGCCTAAATCAAATTCCGCAAATGATTTTGGACAACATTCCAAGATAGCTTCCATGTTTCGAATATGGGCAGTGGTTAACCTTAGTTTTTTTATCCCCATTCTAGGCCAATGGTACAAATGTTGTGTTTCAAACATGGTCATCAGTTATCCTAAATCTCCATGCCCCTATCCTTGTGTTCCAAATTCTGGGAATTGTGTTTCATACATCATATTTTCCATTGTATTAGATAGAATTCAATGAACTTGGAGATACCCAATTGGTGTACAAGCACATATTTGGAATGAAATCCGGCTACTCCAAGTGCCCTATTCCATAGCCATAGTCTCTCTCATCCCAAAAACTCTAAGTGGTGAGTCAACAATAGAAGACATTAACTACTTGATTATTTTCTAACATTCATATATGAAAACAATTCAAATGAATTTCACTTTTTTATCACACTAATCAGGACTCTCGTGATCTTTGGGATTGGTCATTAGTTGTCTCATGAATATGATATAAGTGTGATAATTAATGTAGGGAAATAAATGTGTCTATTCATGAAGGAAAGTGTAAAAATAAAACAAGAAAAAAAATTCATTGGTGAGGTTCATAAACATGTTGGAGCCTCTTTTGAATATTGGAAAAACCCCTACTTGGATTTTCTATAGAAATTGAGTGATTCGACCCTGTGATCTTATGGTGTGTGGCCTCCAAGGTCTCTGTCGCCTCACAAGCTCTATTTACTCATCATCTTATACAAGATGAAGCTCATAATACCTGATCTACACCTGATACCTCACATCCTAGAGATCATAATTCTGGATTTTCCTTCTTCACATGATTCTCAACCACTTTTAGCCGATCCCTTAGCCTGATTATGGTCTCTGATTGAGTGGTGAGGAAGGAAACACAATCATTTATTTACTCCTCTAGATGTTGGACCTACTATTTTATTTTTTAGAGAATCAAAGTGCTGTGAGACCTCTCATGATGAGAAGTAATTTATTGATGTTAGATTCTTTCATGAAACCTCTTAGTAAGAAATACATGGACCAACACATTAAGAATAAGGGCATCTACCCCTCCTAGACATATGTGGAACAACCAATAGAGATGAGACCCCATATAGACCACTAGTTATGGTTCTTGAGTATGGTTATTAATTAGATGTTTTCACTTCCATGACCTAAATTGGATTATGAAAATACCCTTTCACTATGTCAGGATTGGAGTCTTACAAATGTTCAGGCGGTGCATGCTCGTACTCAAAAAAATCAGCATGATAGAAAGTAGTATGATCTTCCTCCAGATTCCTATTAGAGGTGCTCACTTCAAGATCAGAAGCTTCACCATCACCATCATTGAGCTCTTCTACACTGGTGGAGGCTCTAATGGATGAATTAGACTGTTCATATAGGATTGTGTCTAGATCATATTGGGTTACTAGGTCCTCACAAACCACTGTGATTATCAGTGAAGGGCCCCCAAATGTACTACCCCAGTCTCCTTGCTATGCATTCAACCGTTCAAGCACTGGTTCAAGTGTAAACATGTCAATAAACCTCACCAGAAAATGACATGTATATTTTTTAAAGAGAATGAATTTTTGGAACTGAGAATCGATAGGTTGAGCTCTCGAGTCTTAGTATGGATTTCCACTATGGGAGACCCTTCAACACCTGTTGGTATTTCAACAACCATCACCATCTTCTCTTACATCAGTTGTGGATAAGCTTCATGGAACAAGAAAGCACGTTGATGCAAAGGATCTAGGGAAATATAATTATGGGTGTATGATTTAATATATGATCTTATCTTGTGGTGGATGAATTTTTAGGGTGATCTATCTAGAGAACACCTCCTCTCCAGTAGTGGGTGATGATGCTGGCATGTCATGGTGAATCCCACTATAGATAACAGGAAGAACCAAATGTTCTGGAGTTATCACCTTGACCTCCTCGACTGGTCTACTCACCACTTTAGCCTCAGACATAGTCCATGGACTATGCTTTTTCACAACCTTTGGCACCCCATCACCGGTTTAGCAGGGGCCCCTTTCCCATGACCATTATTCTCCTATAGATAACATGTTTTTTTTTTGAGGTTTTGGGTAATGAAGGAAAAAGGATCAAAAGAGGAGAGTACTTTTGGACTTACCTTCATAAACAAAATGATGTATTCTTTTAATTCCATGAATTTTCTACTTTCCTAGGGACTCCTAAGATGAGTAGACAAATCCAAGGGCTCTTCCTTACTTGATTTTGTGCCTCTTTTCTAGGTGGTTCCTCCACGTTCAATGAATCATTAATAGTTGGTGTCTCTTATCAATCCACCTCATCACCAAGCATCACATATACTTGGGTGGAAGGAGGTTCGTACTTCCTCTATTGACACACATACCTATCCCTGGCCATAAAATATACATGTATCTTGTGGAATCCCACCATGGGTATGATATGAATGGTACCAAATCCTAATATATTGATCCCATATCGAATCAAATTCCACCATAGGTCTTCTATAATTAGTTATGTTCAATTATTTCATCCAATAACTATACTATAAAGGAAATAAAACATCAGTATCCAGCTGTAGCCAGTACCTCAACATCTTCCTAAGAGACTCCCTTGCTGCCCCAAGGCTGTTTCCTAGACAATTCCCAACCAGGAGGTGTGGGTGCAGACACACCATGAAATGTACCCACAATAGATCTACCTTGAGCTTCCCTAGATGAATTGATCACCCATTGGGGGGAAGCTCACCTAATTCCTTGATTCTATGAATACTCAATTTTATTTCTGAGAACTTAAATATGCATCTGCAATATTTCCTCTGGATACAATACTGCCGAGTTCATATCATATTATTTCTATAGGCCAACGTAAATGGTTTTTGGAGGAATCAAAAAGGTTTAACTAGAACTAACATTCACTAGAATATTCCAAAGCTGAAGAAGGATACATGGGTTCCTGTCTTCATGGACACCAATGTAGACTCTCTTCATCGCTCGATGAAGTAACCCAACTACCTAGAGAAGTGAGATAGTGTGTTCATCTTACTATAGACATGGTAAATGATCCTAGCCACCCACAGTCAACCTCTGAAACATTTTAGGTACTCCTTCTATTCTCATGTTCCCAATAGTTTGTCCATTGTTGGACCAACTAGAGTTGAGGAGGGTTGAAAGTTGAAGTTTGCATTTTTTTCAAACTGAATATTCACCCCAACCTCATCAAGAGTCACTGACCAGACCCTAGAAATATTTATCAATGATTTACATATACCAACATTTGGAGGGAATATATAATTAGGAAAATGGAACCATCATGTTTCGATGCAATCCAGTCATGTAGAAATTAGAGTGGTCCTAGATTTTCCTCAGTGTGCTTCCCCACACAACATGACCAAGTAGGCTATATATCCAGGAAAGCATAGGTACCACCAAATTGAATGTGTGTTATACCACTAGAATCACCTCCATCACTAGAATCCATGGGTTCATTCCCATCCATGTATCCCTAACTGTTAGTAGCCAACCACCCATGAATGTGGAAGGAAAAATGGTGTAGGGGCCAAGTGTATCCCAACCTCCCACCATACAATAACACAATTTATAAAATAGTACGTCTTATAATATCAACCAGTATGATCCATGATACCTCTTAAATGACGCTTTTAGGACCTGTTTTCCTTGACCGAATATCCCCACATTTGGACCCTTCTTCAGAAACATGTCATGACTTGTCTCATATAGTATGTCTATGTAAACAATGGGAGCATATCCTATATTCTAATTTAGTATTTTCAAGAGGTGTTATGTTAGGATAAAAATCAAATTCCTATCATTCGTACATTATCTAACAAAAGGAACTATCCATAATGGGATCCTTCTAGTTTAATTCCACATATTTAGTGGATGTCCCACAAGCTGATGTTGACTTCCCCATGATGGATATAGAACTTATTTTTATTTGAGGACCATCGTCTAAGGAGCTCTAGAACCATATTTTTTTCATGGAAAAAGTGGAACAACAGTATGCATAGTTCCTCATATATTCCAACATAGTGTTGATCAACCCCATATTCTAGTTAGGTGTAGCATACTTAGTAGGCCCAGACATAATCATTATTGAAATTTCCACATGATTACATGTCCCAATCCATTTTCTAACCCAAAATATGGTTTTACATGATGATTTAGAACATGGTGGCATGGTGATTGGGGAATTCCATTGCATATATATTTTCCCATGGGACTATCCCACTCCACATGTTTATTGCATATATAGAAATAGCCTTGTGCTCCATAGATGAATATCCTTGAATAATGATATTCTATTGATTGAGGTTAGGTTTGTGTGTGAAACATGAACAACTTGTGTTAACATAAAAAGCTTGGATGATGACTGGATCCAGCAACCAAAAATTCCATGGTGGGAGATATTCACTTAGTGGATAGTTTTTTTGTTCTTATGTTAGTGTGGAAACTAGAATATGATTTTCAAAAATGGCCCTCATAGATCAAGAAGTCTAAATATTTCCAGTTATTTCTCCTCTAAGTAGCGGTAGTGGCTTCAATATCAGAAGGGATATGTTGGCCAGCCATTTTGGGAGAGTTTATAAAAACCATGGGAGGTATGTGTAAGGCGTTCTCATAACATAATATGTGGTTATTCACGAAAATATGGATCCGGGTATGAAAAATAATCATTTGGTCAAAATGGAGGATGCAAAAAAGAAGAATTCTATAAAAAGAAGCATCCAACGCTCAACATGTTCACAAAAAAAGAAAAATATTAACTCATGATAATGAAGTTTATTATCACATATAATGTCAATATTCATTACAAGGGACCCCTCTTTTAACTCATTCGCATAGACCATGGGATTCTTCATTCATGAAAGGACCATATATTCCAAACTGTGAATTTTTTGTGCAACCATGAAATGGATTCCCTCTCTTCATTGATTCCCATAGAACATGACGGTCTGGTCCCCTTTCACATTATATTTAATGGGGGGGATTTTTTGGCACCAAAATATCATGTAAATATGCACAAAATAAACTTTGGGAAAAATAAATCCATCATTGACCTTAATGGAGCATTACATTAACAAAAGAGAATCCCATGTATGTTTTATAATGTTCTTTGAGGATCGAATTATGCTCACAAATTTCTTTAACATCAGAGGTGCTGACATTTCTTTCCATCATCATAGGCCGATCCAATGGCCAAGTAATCCTCTTAGAATATATCAATTCTTCATGAAAGAAACCCAATCCATGATAAAACCACTTTTACATAAATAGAGATAACAAATCATCTACTTATATGGACAACCTCCATGAAAAAGGATGGAGCTATGAGGAAGACCTCCTCTAAGACCAAAACTTGCATTCCCATTACCGAATGTTTTGTCTATAAATAAAAGACCCCCTATTTGGGGTGATCCTTCAAAAGATGAAGCGTCTCTTTGTTGTGCATAAGACTAATATTCTTCGACATCAAGAAATCATGGATCCCCCAAGGTATAAAATCATGCATGAAAGGTTCCCCATGGCTCCACCACTGATAGGGCCCATAGTAGGGTAATCCTCCTCCAACCCTTTTTCATCCCATTTTGGATGCACACAAGGCTTAATATTCTATGAAACCGTAGATTTCTGCACAGCATCTATTCTTGAGGTACCTACCACTTTTTCATCAATGGACTACCCCTATGATAGATCCCACATATCATGAAATTATTGTATAAAACATCACAAAAATGCCCACAAGAACTTGTATGTCCCCTACACGATGTCACATGTTACTCCACGATACCTAATTATAATCATGGGTATTCTAACTCTGGTTTCTTCATGGAATGTGGAAACAAACATGGATGACATGATTGGAAACTTGTCCCCATCGTTACACCATGTACATTCTAAATAAATTCCCCTAGTAGAGGAGTATGATTTATGATAATGTAAGACTAAGGGTTTAGGTTTTATTCCCAACATTTGAACTGTATGACGTAACACCACCCAGTACGATGTTGTTGTCATATGATGTCAAACTACATGACAAATTCCTTTGTACATGATGTAAAACATGAGTATTACCCCATGAAATGCTTATGGGATTAACCATGTATGGACACCATGGGATTCTACCTTCTCCACTACTGGGTATCAATCCATAACACTTAGTAAGCTCAAAATAGTAAGCCCCAAACAATCTCCCACACCGTAGGACGACTATCATTCAAAATATGGATTCTATGTTCAATCTGTAATCCCCTACACCCTGCCTCACAAGAACATGATTATACATGTATGTATCATAGGTAATGAGTTGCATCACACACATAATGAGATCTTCCTCACATGGAATGACATACTCTTTGGTCCCCTTACATGCATAAGATCCACAACTTCTCTCGTTGGCACTTCTTTTGAAACATGATCATCAGGTCTAATTCTTCATCATATTTCTCACAATGAGCATGAATAGTGTGGGAATAGAGGTTATCAGTTACCTTTAAATCCTCCCAACAAACTGAAGGGGCTCTTTCAAAAATAATCCCAAATAAAATATTCCTATGGTACTCATCATTAGTCATAATCCATTTCCTGTTCCTAACTATGTGTGATTTTATTCCCAACTAACTGGGACATGTAGGAGGCCTCCCAGTAGTCAAAACCAAACATCTGCATATGTCTTGATCTTCGCTAGGCCACATCCCTGATAAGATCATGCCAGTCACTTGGAAGACCACATCTCCTCTAGGTCCACCAGGAAAATCATTGAGTAATACCCACACAAGAACAACCTAGATAAATACTCTTGTAAAGGGAATCATACATGAATTATCCACAAATTATCCCTCGTCGGCACTCATTTCTTGATGAGATCATCCTTACCACATGGAACTAAATTTGATGGACATTTCAGGTCACATGAACTTAAACATCAACATCAAACTACATAGGTTTTGATATTCAGCCACTAAATATGGTTCTTAGGATGAAACATTTAGGTTTAAATAGGACCAATGGTAAACCAAGGTGGAACCTCATAGGGATTTAGATCCTTGATCATCCTCAATGGGTGTCCTAATCTACCTTAATGGTGTGAAATCATTTATTTGTGTCACACACGTCATCGATATGCCTACATTGGGAATTCTGATCTGTCTACCTTCATGGTGTCACATCTTCTCTTTATGGGATAGACCTCCCAAACCAACCTCTATAATGATTTATGATCCATCTACCTTCATTATGTGACATCATCCATTTATTGGACACACCTCTCAAATCCACATCAATGGGGAATTCTGATCCAACCATCTGTAAATTATGTATGTTCTCTCTCCTAGCGATGTGACTCCTTGATTTGACTCTATGGGGTTTTTTGATCAATCAACTCCATATCTACAATACATTTAACGTGTGATCCCAGAAACACACCTCATGAAAATCAAGGGATTCCGGAGGTGAAATCATTATAAAATATGTGAACGTGGAATCAGCTATTCTTTGAAAAATATGGGACTCATGAGGTGAAATACATAGAATATATATGCTTTAAAAATCAGATAGCTCATGAATGACACCTGATTATTTGGCTTCTATGCCTAAGATACCTCCATGAGATGTCATCAACTAAGGGAGAATACAGGTGAGCAATTTTCCTTACATCCGGACATTCAAGGTATTCCCAATATTACTACTCTTAGGACAGATGGTTTATTCCCTATCAATAAGGATTGGAATTTCTAGATAAAATAATTGTAATTAACCGGAATCCACAAAGAGATGGAACTGAGAATGAGTTCCACAAACATGAATTAACTCTATGAGGGAGATGTAGACTTGGATATGAGTTACATGGAGGAATCCCTGGATAGATGAACCAATATCCCATCATTCTATTTCGATCTAGGAGTACAGATAATAGATGAATATAATGTACGATATCTGCATTTGGGAAGAGGGAATATGTCGTAACAATGCATGTTAGTGGAAATTAATTCATAGTTGGGAACACCGATGAAAGTGTCAGAAACATATGAATAAAATAAAATCCAAACCCAAAATTGATGTATCAAAAAAGAACACATATCCCTACATGGATCTTGAAGATTAAAAATTGGAGATGAAGTCAAAAGTTTCTTCAACTCATAAAAGGATGTCTAAATTTTCAAATCACATTCAAACATCCATCCATTCCATGTAAGAGTAGTCATTAATGATAAATAAAATTGAAAAGGACTTTAAAAATCTTTCGTAAAATCCTACCAATTCCAAAATGATCTATGTCTCAAATACATTCTCGGGTTCTTCCTAGTACATATCATATTTCACCTTATCATGATCAATTGAAATACCATATTTAGAAACAATGTGTCACATGAACATTACTTCTTGAATCCAATAAGTATATTCAGATATATTTGAATAAATTTTATAGTTTATGAAGATTCTAGGAACATATCAAAAGCGACACACATGAACCACCTTGTTATTAAAGTAAACCAAAATTTCATCCATTAATAACACTAGAAAAGAATCATGGTATTAATAGAGAATATTTTTCATTAGTTAGAAGAATAAAAAATGAGAAATTTACAACATAAAGGGCCTTTAAAGGTAACCATAATGTATATAATTTGTCCTAAAGTATGTCATAGGGTAATCAAAAACCTTTATCCAAATCTATTGATAACCATGAAAAATATTAATTTCTGATAAATAGTTCTCACCATTCAGCTGGTAAACAAATCATCAATTTGTTGAGACCTATATTTTTTTCTTGACTATCATCCAATTTAACAATTGATAATAAACACAAAGGTGAAGGGTTCTATTTTCCATCATATAAAAATGAAATTCTGCTTACAATGGAGAAAAATTAGGGAAAATAATACCCTTGGATATCAATTCATCCAACTTTTTCATTGAATCTTTCAATTTATATGGTTCTATTTGGTAAGAGAGAATGAATGTTGGATTGGTACCTTGTACTGAGTCAATAGAAATATTCAATTCCCTCACTGATTAAAAAACAAAAAATTCATATGTAAACACATATGGAAACTAATATACAACATTAGTAAGAAATACCTAACTGAACCCCACTCTATTTAAAATGAAAACATGGATATCATTCCACCCGGCTCGAAAAGGTGAGGTCTACCACCACTCGACCACTTGTCCCATTCTTCCAAAAAATTAGGACACACCTCATTAGGGGTAGTAAATGAGACACATTGAAGGTAAAAATTGGTACAGGATATATGATCAATGAGCCATTCCATCATGATAAAAACATTTAGAGTATTCATATACATAACTAAATATTCCAAAGAAATCACGAGTTATGATAAAGTTAAAGTATAATAATAACATTAGAGACCCTGATTTATCTTCATCGTAAGGGACATTGTAATTTCCATCAATTAAAGAATGATATTTGTAGGAATATTTATCAAATATAAAACATGGGTAGATATAAGCAAATTATAGGAAATAGTATGAAAAAGAAGACATTAAATTTAGAGATAGAATAATTAAACCCCTCATTATTATGGGGAATTAATCAGTATCCATCAGAGACACATCCACTATTATATGAATCTTCATTTCTGATAACTTTGGAAGAAACCATTCTAATATAGAAACATATTACTATTCCATATATCCTCCAAGAATTGTCAATCCCATACCAATACATGTAGTATTAAATGCATTGAACAACTTTTCAAGTGACCTAATCACACACAAGATCTATAGATCATTGATGTCATTGACAAAGCATGATTTGGGTTCTTGAATTTTCAACATTGGAAATAAGTATGTGGTGTCATACAAGATATAGTAGAAGATTTAGTAAAAGTATACTACCAAGATTAACCACCATGGATCACACCATATGATCATCCTTTTTCCTCTCCCCATTAAGGTGACCACTCAAGCCACCCCTAGGATTTGTAGGAAATCCAATCAGACCTATCATAGAATCCAAGTCAAGTTCCACCATCAATTAACTGTAAAGAACATACACATATAAGGTCAGTTTTAATATGAAAATCTTGGATTAAATATGTAACCTAATACCCATATCAAACCTATGAACATTGAAATTATCAATCAACACTACCTCAGGTGATAAATGAAGAATATTAGTAGAATGGTTGTAAAACTAGGTCACTATTCAGTAACCATGCTTGAGTTAATGTAACTATATATATAATGAAAAGACCATTGATTCTGGGTAGAACAATTCTATGATAAGATCCCTGATTTCTTTCCACTCAAAGGCCACATTCTTTCCAATGTTAACTATCAAGTATTTAAATCCTCTACTATGAACTTACTATTTGAAGGAATCACATTTCACTTTAACTAAATATAGAATCACCAAAATCTCAAATCATTTCTCAATAATCCTTAACCAATCATCTACGTCTAGATGATCATTGGTACCTTGGAATGATGGTTTCATTAGATAATGAATGTCTAGGGCATAATATATAATATCTTCCATCCAGGGAATAACCTCTATAACCTATATAAATAAAATTATAGATACTTGATCCAAAGTATATACTACACACCAAAAACATTCTAGATGGTTTTTAAAAAATGGAGGGTTCTCTTACCATTCTTCATTGACAGCTCCACCTGATATCTATTCAAACATATTAGTAGGGTTATTGTACTACAAAACATTATTATTTGATAAGAATGACATTAATCAAGAGAAATGATATCATAACTGATGTTAATAATTATTAAATTCGGAAAAAAATATCAGAACCATTCTTTGAAAAAATTAAATTATTATATCAAAAAAATTAGCACAAACACATTTTTCTAATATCACATAGTAAATTAAGGCTCGTTTGGATGTTAACTATCCAGGTACTAATTTATATCATACCCCTTAAGTCTCCAAAATACAATATCATTTCTACCATGACATCCTAAACCAAATATCGATATAAATGATGATAAATGAACTCATTTGATAGTATTTTTTCAACAACCAACATTTATAACCCACCTATATGGTACCTAAATAATTTCTGACATTACCCAAAGTGAATTCTCAATCCCCACAAGCTAGAAACTATTTCCTAAGAATCAATACAAACTAATGGGACTAATTATGTTACAAAAATAACTCATTAATAAAATTAATCATATAAAATTTGATAAATAGTTATCATGACAAAATTCCATAAGGGGTAAAAAAAGTGAATAGATGCACGTCTCAAAAGCTGGTACATAACATAAAATACATTAGATAAACTAATAAGGAATGTGTCCATATTATAAATAGATAATATTCTCTACCCTTGACCACCAAATCCAATGGTCTATTAATCAAGACCTTCCCCCACATTTTAGTGGTGTCTTTAAATTTTAGAGAAATATCATTATAAAATTTGAGAATCTTGGAATGAAAATTCACGGTGTGAGAAATAAATCCTCGTAGGAACTCAATAATATTTTTATATTTAAAATATGATAAGTAAAATAACATTTATCAATTTAAAATAAAACATGGAATGAATATGTTTTCACAATTCATAAAAAAATAATGATTAATAAAACAAATATATTTCTATTATAATATTAGTTTTAAAGTGTATTATTATCAACTCAATCATATATAACCATTGTAATTAAGACATAAATTATTAATAATTTCTATCCAAATAGATATTAATAAATCATTTGAAATCACACATAAACATATATAATCATTCTCATTCATATGAACATGGTTAAATTACTCAATGTTAGATTATGATAGGTATTCTCACACATCATAGTGAAGTACATATACAGGTGTGTACACACTACCAAGATCAAAAATGCTATGCGTGATATTAGATAATCCTAAAGAAAAATATCACCACCCTCAATATAGTTTAGTTAGAATTATCATCATCAATACACTTCAATGTTGATCTAATACATTAATAGTGTGTTTTATTCCCACAAAACTTTCTAGGATCACAAGTTCATAAAGGTTAATAAAAAATTATTGTATTATCATTTGATTCAATCAATATCAATAATTTCAAAAAATCATTTCAATTATCCCAATGTCAGTGTTTCAAAAACATTTCTTTCCATTCAAAATAAATGTAAATAAATGGTTGTAATAGGAAATGTAACACACCGAGCTTCCACGATACGCTTCTCATTCAATAATGCAATCGCTTGCATTGTACGCAACTTCGAGTTCTAAAACACCACGACTAATCAAAGTAGCCGTTATGAATAGTAATAACCACTTTTTAAAATTATAGAAATTTTATATTTCAAAATGGACTTCATTTTTGGATTCGGAATATCGAAATTAGCCTATGTTGAATTTTTGGTATTTTTCTGAGAACTAAATTTTTATGAATAGTGAAAAATACTTAAAAACAACTTTTTTAATAAAAATAATTTATAGTGATAAATTATAATATTTAGTGGTTTTAAAGTATAATTAGAATATATTTTTACCATTTTATCCAATGGTGGTCATTAGAATTAATTTAACATTGAAATTGGACATAAACAATTGCCAATCTTTTGATATAAATTGTTTCTTAAAAACGCGCTATTTGTTGTAACATCGGGAATTATTTATAAAATTAATTAATACAACTTATATGTTTGTAATTTTGTAAAATAGACATTATTTTTGAATTCGGAATATCAATTATAGATTAGGGTGAAATTTTGTCCTTATTCTGAAAAACTTCAATTTTTGATGAATAGTGAAACCACTAAGTGGTTGTTAAAAACTGATTTTTCGTTAAAATGAAATATTACCACTTCTGTGATTTGATTTTCAAAAATCCGACCTATATGGTTGTCATTAAGAAGTAAAATGCGGTTCAATGAGATTAACATAATTTTTTTGGTGAATAGTAACTTTTAAGTTCTTAATCGCGATTAGAGGTAATTAGTGTAGTTTAAGGTACAAATAATGTTTTAATAATATGAGATGAGCATGACACTTGTCCTACTCCTATTTGATGAGTCATGGCTGACCAAGACAACCCATGGGTCAACTTGGGGACCCCATGGAGCCACTTTAGTTGGAAAATGACTTTAATATATTTTTATTTAATGTTAAAATTAAATTGACACAAAAATGAGTTGTTTTACTAAAACAGTTTTTAAGTGGGGTTACACAAGTCCAAATTTTGATTATAAATATTAATTATAAATCTAAAAATATTTCCTACATCATATTAGTTTTTTATAATTTTTAGACATTAAATAAATTAAATTATTTATGACATCATTATGATGCAGCGATGACCTCATTATTTAACGATTTTAAAAAAATGAAAAGATAATGTAAACTCCAAGGCTTACACTTGACAAAGACTATTGGATGGGTATATTTCGAACCCTTATCACCTTATCCAATAATTATATAAGTTTGGGACCTTTAGAATCCGAAAAGAATTGTGTAATAATGTAACATTTCAATCTTTCCAAAAGAGCCCCTCCTCTCCACTTATAAAAGGCCCCCACCTATCCCACCTTATTCACACCTTCAAGCCATTTGGCTTGGCCAAACTCTGCCCAAATACTCTCCCAACATCCCCCTATTACTCCTAGAAGCCTCACTTTGGGCATAACTCTTCCCAAGAAGCCTTTGGCTCAAATCAAAAAGAGTTACCCGATTTTGAGGTAATCTCTTCTCTAATGTTGTTTTCTATTATTTTTCTTCTCCAACCCCCTAAAATATTTTTATTCATTTCTTTTGTAACAACACCAGTATCCTCAATATACTAGGATGTTGTTATAAGAAGGATTCGAGCTACACTTACACACACCTACATCTAATGGTTAAAAAAAATACGGTTTCTGTGGATGGCGAATTTCTGCCTCACGAAACGATGATTGTTCAACACTCATATAACACCTTCAAAGGTGTCCATTAAGATGTCGCTATTTTTATATATGATATATAATATGTTTATGTTTTACTTATGCTTCTGTATTTCTCATTTATGGCATACATTATGATTTCCATTATGGGTAAAACACGATAATTTCATTTTAGGAAGTGCGGAATACCGCCCCCTCAAAGTGATTTGAATCGTTAATTCCATATGTGGGATGTATAAAGGATGGAGTAAATGGTATTATACACTATATTATACTGGAATTATATTATACATTTATATCATTATGATTTTTTTCCATTAAATATGAAATTTAAATGAAAGTAGCGTTCATGCGTACGTACGGCTTACCGTCTCCATGAACGGTGCATTTCATTTCTTACCTCTAAATGTTACTTAATATTATAAATGAATGTATATACTGGATATATAAGATATATATTACATATAAATCATGAATATAATTATGGAGATAATGGATATTCTACCACATAAACAACTTGTAATTATAAGAAGTTTATTGTTGACTCAAGTACCAAAGATCGACAAAACAACCGTTATTAACTTAAATAATTACATAATGTTCATATCATTGTAATAAGTGATATAATAAGGATAATAAAATCGAAAATGGTTCTTAATAAGGTATATATTAACTCTAGTTTATTATTCAGGAGGTTAAAGAACGGTTGAGTCAAGTCAGACACGAGGTAAGGGAACTTTTTAACCCAACTTCCATTCTTTGGGTTAATCTCCTACTTTCAAATTATGTCATGAGATTATTATGTCCTATATTGTATTTGTACTTTCTTTATGTGTACGTATAGTGAATACACATAATATATCTATTTTATTTTAAAAATGATCTTTGTATGGGACTTCGTCTCAATATCCTTTCATTGAGGCATATTTGGTTTTATACACAACTTTCTTTTATACGGTGTATAAACCCCTTTGACTTTTACGTTTATCCAAAAGGAATCTTTTTTATAAGAAGAGTTTTACTAAACGACAAAAAGGGAATGTTTTTCTTTCCGTACTTATGCGGCGACAACGACTTCTCCGCCTCCATGACCATTATTTGAGTTTCGGCTTCCTCTACAAGCCATACCTTTTTTAAAAGAAAAATAAATACCATGTTTTACCTTTCTTTTATTTTGGTATTGAAAATGGTTTTCAAAGTGTTTTTATTATATCAATGTGTTTTATTGATATCTTGTGATTGAAATGTGGAAATTTTATGTTTCCTTTATGCATGTTTTATGTGATACGATTATGTTATGGTTTATGATATGTTTAAACCTATTCATATGAGGAATGCATTGGAATTAATAAGTGACGGGTGGAGCCCGCTATAGCTCCTCGATGCATCGGCAGGTCTCATGAGACAAACTAGTGTCTTGGCACAAGGCCTTGACAAAATCTTATTTGTAGTCTTGGTACGAGGCCTTGACTACGTGGTTATGATAGTCTGGCATTATGCATTCCATCATTATGAAAGTGGTTATTGATATTGCATGTGATTATTCGACCAATAGAATATCCATATGAAGAAGTAAATGACATTATCTCATTTTACTTTTGCCATATTATGTTGAAGTTCATTTTTAAAAGGCTTTTGTTTTAGTTATACATTGCCTTAAATGTTAATGTTTCTTTATGAAAGCTTCCGCTATATTGTTAACCTTACTGAGCATCCGAGCTCACCCCTTTCAATGTTTTAATATTTTCCAGGATGTGAAGAAGTATTTTATGAGTGACCTGTAGGGATAGTCCGAAGAGGATAGAAGTGTGGACTATGTAGACTATGTTATTGTAGTTTTTCAATTTATGATGTAATGTAACGTTTACGAATGTATCTAGTGTTTCCAAGGCTACTAAACTAATCGGTCTTTCGAGACTTGATCTTTTGTGATCATGCCAATGTTACGAAGTAATGCACCGACTCTGGGTAGCTGGGGTCGGGGCGTTACAGTTGGTATCATAGGAAGTTTAGTACAATCCTTAGAAGCTATATTTAGATAAACTCTGATTAGAGCACGTAGACCTAAGATGAACTTTGAGGATTAGTATAGAAGAACTTCCTAGAATTTTGGAATTGTAGAGATTTTGTTAGTTTTTCGAGCAATACATCCCTGTCTGGATACGAGTAGGTAGAGGCGGCTCTGCCACAGATGTTACTAGGGGTAAAACCCGAAAACACCGCTTTGAGCTAGACTCGAACGGGAACTGGTGCACGACAACGCGCCTTGCTGCACTCTTGGTTACGACACTCCCGGGGGATATGCTTAGGATAATTCTTATTTTCTTTACAAACCACTATGAAGGGTTATGAGTATATACTTTATCAAAGAAAACATTTCTTTTTATGATTATGGATTATATCCATAAATAGTTCAATTTATGTAAAGTGTTTTACAAGTATGGAATTATGTATTTTAATTCATAAACTAATCTAGTTTATGCCATTGTTTAGAAATGGCGCCTATTGGAAGGAATGGAAACCGTATCAAAGCACGCACTCCGTGTAGGGATTGCCCTCCTGCTCAAGATAATTATTGTGGATCTGGAGATACAACTGGTGCTGATCAAATTATTACCATACTGGGACAACTCACTCAGGTTATGAATAATAACCTTACTCGTATGGAGCACCCTGATCCGCAACGTGGAGGATCAATGCTAGATCATTTCATGAGGCAACAACAACCAACCTTCAATGGGATTACAAATCCTATAGTAGCTGAGCAATGGATAAATTCCTTAGAGAAAATATTACATGCCTTGGGGAGTAGTGAAAGGGAGAAGGTTGTCATGGAAGTTTACCGCCTCACTGAAGATGCCAATCAGTGGTGGTCGCTGATTCAAAACACAAAGGAAGATGATGATGTATCAAATATGGAATAGAGGGAGTTGAAAGAGCTTTTCTTAGAAAAATACTTTCCTCGTGACCATCGAGGTGATATGGAAAGGCAATTTCTGAGTCTGAGGCAGAAGGAGGATGAGAATGTCGCAAAGTATGAGGCTAACTTTACAAGGTTAGAGAGGCATGCTGCTGATTATATACGTAACCCAACGAGTAAGATTGATCGTTTCTTTGATGGGTTAAAACCATTTCTCCGTCGAGCTTTAGTATCACAATCCTTCTCATCATACGAGGATATTTTCTCGTGTGCTATCAAGACAGAAAAGGAATTATCTAAGTCTTATGACAACAAAGTAAAGAAAGAGAAGAAGAGAACGGTGGAACAAGAGACAGATAAAGGGAAAAAGGGAAAGAAGGATTTTTCCATTATGTGATAATTGTGGGAAGAATCACCCTGGTACTTGCCTAAAAGGAATGGGAGTTTGTTATAAATGTGGAGAAAAGGGTCACCAGGCTCGTGATTGCAAGGGAAAGAAAGAGGCTATCAAAGTTTAATGCTACAATTGTAGAGAAATGGGTCACTATGAAAATGAATGTTCTAAGCTTCAGGGAAACTTACCTTAGAAAAGGCCAAGGGATCAAGGACAATCTTATGCTGTTACTACAGTTGATGCAGAATAATTAATGTATTGGTGCTTTTGGACTCATGGATTATATTCTGGTTATTATAATAATGTGATATATATATAAGGATTGTACTGCAGTACTTGTTGTTTCAGTAAGGTTTTAATATGATTAAGGTAATCATATTTTTAGTATGTGACAATAAGAGAAACTTTACTTTGTTTGGGGAATCTGATAAATTGATTTTGGAATTAAGAGACCTTTTAGAGAAAGTCTGGACAGAGGTATATTGGATAACTATAAAGGTTGGAGTGGATTAAGTTGATCTTTGGATAAGTAATGTTTAAGGTTAAAAAATTTATGAAGATTATTTTTGGAATATTATGATACTATAGTTTTAGGAAAAGGGCAACCTGCAGGGTGGGGAATAACCCGTCGCGTCGGACAAAGCTGCAGGAATCGAACCCACAACCATAGTGCGAAAAGCCTTTATTTCCTACCAATAGCCTACAGGAAGTCCCTGGTTATTACAAAATAGTTTTACTAATCTAAATGGTATGTGTTAACATTTGGAACCTTATACAATTAGGATAAATAGAATATTTTTGAGTTCTGTTACCATTTGGAGTAAAAGTTGGGTTTGTGGTAAAAATTTATTAACGAATGAAAGTATACATAACAAGTATGTATATTCCCTTACCTTCTTAGTAAATCTCCTAAATAAATTCCTCAACATTATAAAAGTTAACTTAAAACAAAAATGTTGTCGGTTAACTTTTCCAACTGGGGATTCAATGACCGTTTAACCAATCACAAGTTTGTGATTTTCTTGTGGTTAAACTTTCTCCTAATACTGTTTTCTATAACTCTCCATCAAACCTTGATGGTTTGTTTCTCTTCCATATCCATATTTTCATAGAATCCTATAATGGGCTATATCGGGTTACCTTTGTACTTATCTTGCTTTCTTTTAATGTTATATATTTATTAACCTTATTTCCGATGTGGGTTTTCCTCAAAGGTATTTTCTCTTTTCAACATTTTATTTTCAAATAAAAATTTCAAATTGCGAGGACGCAATTTATTGAAGGAGGGGAGAATGTAACACCCCGAGATTCCACGATACACTTCTCATTTAATAATGCAATAGCTTGCATTGTACGCAACTTCGAGTTCTAAAACACTGCGACTAATCAAAGTAGCTATTATGAATAGTAATAACCTCTTTTTAAAATTATAGAAATTTTATATTTCAAAATGGACTTCATTTTTAGATTTGGAATATCGAAATTAGCCTATGTTGAATTTTTGGTATTTTTCTAAGAACTTCTAAATTTTTATGAATAGTGAAAAATACTTAAAAACAACTTTTTTAATCAAAATAATTTATAGTGATAAATTATAATATTTAGTGGTTTTAAAGTATAATTAGAATATATTTTTACCATTTTATCCAATGGTGGTCATTAGAATTAATTTAACATTGAAATTGGACATAAACAATTGCCAATCTTTTGATATAAATTGTTTCTTAAAAACACGCTATTTGTTGTAACAGCGGGAATTAATTATAAAATTAATTAATACAACTTATATGTTTGGAATTTTTTAAAATAGACATCATTTTTGAATTCGGAATATCAATTATAGCTTAGGGTGAAATTTTGGCCTTATTCTGAAAAACTTCCATTTTTGATGAATAGTGAAACCACTAAGTGGTTGTTAAAAACTGATTTTTCGTTAAAATGAAATATTACCACTTCTGTGATTTGATTTTCAAAAATCCGACATACATGGTTGTAATTAAGAAGTAAAATTTGGTTCAATGAGATTAAAATAATTTTTTTGGTGAATAGTAACTTTTAAGTTCTTAATCGCGATTAGAGGTAATTAGTGTAGTTTAAGGTACAAATAATGTTTTAATAATATGAGATGAGCATGACACCTGTCCTACTCCTATTGGATGAGTCATGGCCGACCAAGACAACCCATGGGTCAACTTGGGGACCCCATGGAGCCACTTTAGATGGAAAATGACATTAATATATATTTATTTAATGTTAAAATTAAATTGACACAAACATGAGTTGTTTTACTAAAACAGTTTTTAAGTGGGGTTAAACAAGTCCACATTTTGATTATAAATATTCATTAGAAAGATAAAAATATTTCCTACATAATAATATTTTTTTTATAATTTTTAGACATTAAATAAATTAAATTATTTATGACATCATTATGATGCAGTGATGACCTCATTATTTAACGATTTTAATAAAATGAAAAGATAATGTAAAATCCAAGGCTTAAACTTGTCCAAAGACTATTGGATGGGTAGAGTTAGAACCCTTATCACCTTAGCTACGAATTATATAAGTGTGGGACCTTTAGAATCCGAAAATCATTGTGTAATAATGAAACATTTCAATCTTTCCAAAAGAGCCCCTCTTCTCCACTTATAAAAGGCCCCCACCTCTCCCACCTTATTCACACCATCAAGCCATTTGGCTCGGCCAAAATCTGCCCAAATACTCTCCCAACATCCCCCTATTACTCCTAGAAGCCTCACTTTGGGCAGAACTCTTCCCAAGGAAGCCTTTGGCTCAAATCAAAAAGAGTTACCCGATTTTGAGGTAATGTCTTCTCTAATGTTGTTTTGTATTATTTTTCTTCTCCAACCCCCTAAAATCTTTTTATTCATTTCATTTGTAACAAAAACAGTATCCTCAATATACTAGGATGTTGTTATAATAAGTATTCGAGCTACACTTACACACACCTACATCTAATGGTTAAAAAACATACGGTTTCTGTGGATGGCGAATTTCTACCTCACGAAACGATGATTGTTCAACACTCATATAACACCTTCAAAGGTGGACATTAAGATGTCACTATTTTTATATATGATATATAATATGTTTATGTTTTACTTATGCTTCTGTATTTCTCATTTATGGAATACTTTATGATTTCCATTATGGGTAAAACGCGATAATTTCATTTTAGGAAGTGCGGACTACCGCCCCTCAAAGTGATTTGAATCGTTAATGACATATGTGGGATGTATAAAGGATGGAGTAAATGGTATTATACACTATATTATAATGGAATTATATTATACATTTATATCATTATGATTTTGTTCCATTAAATATGAAATTTAAATGAAAGTAGCGTTCATGCGTACGTACGGCTTACCGTCTCCATGAACGGTGCATTTCATTTCTTACCTCTAAATGTTACGTAATATTATAAATGAATGTATATACTGGATATATAAGATATATATGACATCTAAATCATGAATATAATTCTGGAGATAATGGATATTCTACCACATAAACAACTTGTAATTATAAGAAGTTTATTGTTGACTCAAGTACCAAAGATCGACAAAACAACCGCTATTAACTTAAATAATTACATAATGTTCATATCATTGTAATAAGTGATATAATAAGGATAATGAAATTGAAAATGGTTCTTAATAAGGTATATATTAACTCTAGTTTATTATTCATGAGGTTAAAGAACGGTTGAGTCAAGTCAGACACGAGGTAAGGGAACTTCTTAACCCAACTTCCATTCTTTGGGTTAATCTCCTACTTTCAAATTATGTCATGAGATTATTATGTCCTATATTGTATTTGTACTTTCTTTATGTGTACGTATAATGAATACACATAATATATCTATTTTATTTTAAAAATGATCTTTGTATGGGACTTCGTCTCAATATCCTTTCATTGAGGCATATTTGGTTTTATACACAACTTTCTTTTATACGGTGTATAAACCCCTTTGACTTTTACGTTTATCCAAAAGGAATCTTTTTTATATGAAGATTTTTACTAAACGACAAAAAGGGAATGTTTTTCTTTCCGTACTTATGCGGCGACAACTACTTCTCCGCCTCCGTGACCATTATTTGAGTTTCGGCTTCCCCTACAAGCCATACCTTTTTTAAAAGAAAAATAAATACCATGTTTTACCTTTCTTTTATTTTGGTATTGAAAATGGTTTTGAAAGTGTTTTTATTATATCAATGTGTTGTATTGATATCTTGTGATTGAAATGTGGAAACGTTATGT
The DNA here is from genome assembly GCA_963277665.1 of Viscum album. Lineage (NCBI taxonomy): Eukaryota > Viridiplantae > Streptophyta > Magnoliopsida > Santalales > Viscaceae > Viscum > Viscum album. The sequence goes on from OY728166.1 coordinate 1,298,654,718, forward strand.
TTCCTTTATGCATGTTTTATGTGATACGATTATGTTATGGTTTATGATATGTTTAAACCTATTCATATGAGGAATGCATTGGACTTAATAAGTGACGGGTGGAGCCCGCTATAGCTCCTCGATGCATCGGCAGGTCTCATGAGACAAACTAGTGTCTTGGCACAAGGCCTTGACAAAATCATATTTGTAGTCTTGGAACGAGGCCTTGACTACGTGGTTATGATAGTCTGGCATTATGCATTCCATCATTATTAAAGTGGTTATTGATATTGCATGTGATTATTCGACCAGTAGAATATCCATGTAAAGAAGTAAATGGCATTATCTCATTTTACTTTTTCCATATTATGTTGAAGTTCATGTTTAAAAGGCTTTTGTTTTAGTTATACATTGCCTTAAATATTAATGTTTATTTATGAAAGCTTCCACTATATTGTTAACCTTACTGAGCATCCGAGCTCACCCCTTTCAATGTTTTAATATTTTCCAGGATGTGAAGAAGTATTTTATGAGTGACCTGTAGGGATAGTCCGAAGAGGATAGAAGTGTGGACTATGGAGACTATGTTATTGTAGTTTTTCACTTTATGATGTAATGTAATGTTTACGAATGTATCTAGTGATTCCAAGGCTACTAAACTAATCGGTCTTTCAAGACTTGATCTTTTGTGATCATGCCAATGTTACGAAGTAATGCACCGACTCTGGGTAGCTGGGGTCGGGGCGTTACAGTTGGTATCAGAGAAGGTTTAGTACAAACCTTGGAAGCTAGATTTAGATAAACTCTGATTAGAGCACGTAGACCTAAGATCAACTTTGAGGATTAGTATAGAAGAACTTCCTAGAATTTTGGTATTGTAGAGATTTTGTGTGTTTTCTGAGCAATACATCCCTGTCTGGATACGAGCAGGTAGAGGCGGCTCTGGAACAGATGTTCCTAGGGGTAAAACCTGAAAACACCGCTTTGAGCTAGACTCGAACGGGAACTGGTGCACGACAACGGGCCTTGCTGCACTCTTGGTTACGACACTCCCGGGGGATATGCTTAGGATAATTCTCATTTTCTTTACAAACCACTATGAAGGGTTATGAGTATATACTTTATCAAAGAAAACATTTCTTTTTATGATTATGGATTATATCCATAAATAGTTCAATTTATGTAAAGTGTTTTACAAATATGGAATTATGTATTTTAATTCATAAACTAATCTAGTTTATGCCATTGTTTAGAAATGGCGCCTATTGGAAGGAATGGAAACCGTATCAATGCACGCACTCCGTGTAGGGATTGCCCTCCTGCTCAAGATAATTATTGTGGATCGGGAGATACAACTGGTGCTGATCAACTTATTACCATACTGGGACAACTCACTCAGGTTATGAATAATAACCTTACTCGTATGGAGCACCCTGATCCACAACGTGGAGGATCAATTCTAGATCGTTTCATGAGGCAAAAACCACCAACCTTCAATGGGAGTACAAATCCTATAGTAGCTGAGCAATGGACAAATTCCTTAGAGAAAATATTCCATGCCTTGGGGAGTAGTGAAAGGGAGAAGGTTGTCATGGCAGTTTACTGCCTCACTGGAGATGCCGATCAGTGGTGGTTGCTGATTCAAAACACAAACAAAGATGATGATGTATCAAATATGGAATGGAGGGAGTTCAAAGATCTTATCTTAGAAAAATACTTTCCTCGTGACCATCGAGCAGATATGGAAAGGCAATTTCTGAGTCTGAGGCAGAAGGAGGATGAGAATGTCGCAAAGTATGAGGCTAACTTTACAAGGTTAGCGAGGCATGATGCTGATTATATACGTAACCCAAGGAGTAAGATTGATCGTTTCTTTGATGGGTTAAAACCATTTCTCCGTCGAGCTTTAGTATCACAATCCTTCTCATCATATGAGGATATTGTCTCGTGTGCTCTCAAGACAGAAAAGGAATTATCTATGTCTTATGACAACAAAGTAAAGCAAGAGAAGAAGAGAACGGTGGAACAAGAGACAGATAAAGGGAAAAAGGGAAAGAATGATTTTCCATTATGTGATAATTGTGGGAAGAATCACCATGGTACTTGCCTAAAAGGAATGGGAGTTTGTTATAAATGTGGAGAAAAGGGTCACCAGGCTCGTGATTGCAAGGGAAAGAAAGAGGCTATCAAAGTTGAATGCTACAATTGTAGAGAAATGGGTCATTATGCAAATGAATGTCCTAAGCGTCAGGGAAACTTACCTCAGAAAAGGTCAAGGGATCAAGGACAATCCTATGCTGTTACTACAGTTGATGCAGAATAATTAATGTATTGGTGCTTTTGGACTCATGGATTATATTCTGGTTATTATAATAATGTGATATATATATAAGGATTGTACATCAGTACTTTTTGTTTCAGTAAGGTTTTAATATGATTAAGGTAATCATATTTTTAGTATGTGACAATAAGAGAAACATTACTTTGTTTGGGGAATCTGATAAATTGATTTTGGAATTAAGAGACCTTTTAGAGAAAGTCTGGACAAAGTTATTTTGGATAACTATAAAGGTTGGAGTGGATTAAGTTGATCTTCAGATAAGTAATGTTTAAGGTTAAAAAATTTATGAAGATTATTTTTGGAATATTATGATACTATAGTATTAGGAAAAGGACAACCTGCAGGGTGGGGAATAACCCGTCGCGTCGGAAAAAGCTGCAGGAATCGAACCCACAACCATAGTGCGACAAGCCTTTATTTCCTACCACTAGCCTACAGGAAGTCCCTGGTTATTACAAAATAGTTTTACTAATCTAAATGGTATGTTTTAACATTTGGAACCTTATACAATTAGGATAAATAGAATATTTTTGAGTTCCGTTACCATTTGGAGTAAAAGTTGGGTTTGTGGTAAAAATTTATTAACGAATGAAAGTATACATAACAAGTATGTATATTCCCTTACGTTCTTAGTAAATCTCCTAAATAAATTCCTCAACATTATAAAAGGTAACTTAAAACAAAAATGTTGCCGGTTAACTTTTCCAACTGGGGATTCAATGACCGTTTAACCAATCACAAGTTTGTGATTTTCTTGTGGTTAAACTTTCTCCTAATCCTGTTTTCTATAACTCTCCATCAGACCTTGATTGTTTTTTTCTCCTCCATATCCATATTTTCATAGAATCATAGAATGGGCTATATCGGGTGACCTTTGTACTTATCTTGCTTTCTTTTAATGTTATATATTTATTAACCTTATTTCCGATGTGGGTTTTCCTCAAAGGTATTTTCTCTTTTCAACATTTTATTTTCAAAGAAAAATTTCAAATTGCGAGTACGCAATTTATTGAAGGAGGGGAGAATGTAACACCCCGAGCTTCCACGATACGCTTCTCATTCAATAATGCAATAGCTTGCATTGTACGCAACTTCGAGTTCTAAAACACCACGACTAATCAAAGTAGCCGTTATGAATAGTAATAACCACTTTTTAAAATTATATAAATTTTATATTTCAAAATGGACTTCATTTTTGGTTTCGGAATATCGAAATTAGCCTATCTTGAATTTTTGGTATTTTTCTGAGAACTTCTAAATTTTTATGAATAGTGAAAAATACTTAAAAACAACTTTTTCAATCAAAATAATTTATAGTGATAAATTATAATATTTAGTGGTTTTAAAGTATAATTAGAATATATTTTTACCATTTTATCCAATGGTGGTCATTATAATTAATTTAACATTGAAATTGGACATAAACAATTGCCAATCTTTTGATATAAATTGTTTCTTAAAAACACGCTATTTGTTGTAACAGCGGGAATAATTATAAAATTAATTAATACAACTTATATGTTGGGAATTTTGTAAAATAGACATCATTTTTGAATTCGGAATATCAATTATAGCTTAGGGTGAAATTTTGGCCTTATTCCGAAAAACTTCAATTTTTGATGAATAGTGAAACCACTAAGTGGTTGTTAAAAACAGATTTTTTGTTAAAATGAAATATTACCACTTCTGTGATTTGATTTTCAAAAATCCGACATACATGGTTGTCATTAATAAGTAAAATGTGGTTCAATGAGATTAAAATAATTTTTTTGGTGAATAGTAACTTTTAAGTTCTTAATCGCGATTAGAGGTAATTAGTGTAGTTTAAGGTACAAATAAAGTTTTAATAATATGAGATGAGCATGACACTTGTCCTACTCCTATTGGATGAGTCCTGGCCGACCAAGACAACCCATGTGTCAACTTGGGGACCCCATGGAGCCACTTTAGTTGGAAAATGACATTAATATATATTTATTTAATGTTAAAATTAAATTGACACAAATATGAGTTGTTTTACTAAAAAAGTTTTTAAGTGGGGTTACACAAGTCCAAATTTTGATTATAAATATTCATTAGAAAGCTAAAAATATTTCCTACATCATAGTATTTTTTTTATAATTTTTAGACATTATATAAATTAAATTATATATGACATTATTATGATGCAGTGATGACCTCATTATTTAACGATTTTAATAAAATGAAAAGATAATGTAAAATCCAAGGCTTACACTTGTCCAAAGACTATTGGATGGGTATATTTCGAACCCTTAACACCTTAAACAAGAATTATATAAGTGTGGGACCTTTATAATCCGAAAAGCATTGTGTAATAATGTAACATTTCAATCTTTCCAAAAGAGCCCCTCCTCTCCACTTATAAAAGGCCCCCACCTCTCCCACCTTATTCACACATTCAAGCAATTTGGATCGACCACACTCTGACCAAATACTCTCCCAACATCCCCCTATTACTCCTAGAATCCTAAATTTGGGCAGAACTCTTTCCAAGGGAGCCTTTGGCTCAAATCAAAAAGAGTTACCCGATTTTGAGGTAATGTCTTCTCTAATGTTGTTTTGTATTATTTTTCTTCTCCAACCCCCTAAAGTCTTTTTATTAACTTCTTTTGTAACAACACCAATATCCTAAATATACTAGTATTTTGTTATAAAAAGGATTCTAGCTACACTTACACACACCTACATCTAATGGTTAAAGAACATACGGTTTCTGTGGATGGCGAATTTCTGCCTCACGAAACGATGATTGTTCAACACTCATATAACACATTAAAAGGTGGCCATTAAGATGTCACTATTTTTATATATGATATATAATATGTTTATGTTTCACTTATGCTTCTGTATTTCTCATTTATGTCATACTTTATGAATTCCATTATGGGTAAAACGTGATAATTTCATTTTAGGAAGTGCGGACTACCGCCCCCTCAAAGTGATTTGAATCGTTAATGCCGTATGTGGGATGTATAAAGGATGGAGTAAATGGTATTATACACTATATTATACTGGAATTATATTATACATTTATATCCTTATGATTTTGTACCATTAAATATGAAATTAAAATTAAAGTAGCGTTCAAGCGTACGTACGGCTTACCGTCTCCATGAACGGTGTATTTCATTTCTTACCTCTAAATGTTACGTAATATTATAAATGAATGTATATACTGGATATATAAGATATATATGAAATCTAAATCATGAATATAATTCTGGAGATAATGGATATTCTACCACATAAATAACTTGTAATTATAAGAAGTTTATTGTTGACTCAAGTACCAAAGATCGACAAAACAACCGTTATTAACTTAAATAATTACATAATGTTCATATCATTGTAATAAGTGATATAATAAGGATAATTAAATTGAAAATGGTTCTTAATAAGGTATATATTAACTCTGGTTTATTATTCATGAGGTTAATGAATGGTTGAGTCAAGTCAGACACGAGGTAAGGGAACTTCTTAACCCAACTTCCATTCTTTGGGTTAATCTCCTACTTTCAAATTATGTCATGAGATTATTATGTCCTATATTGTATTTGTACTTTCTTTATGTGTACGTATAGTGAATACACATAATATATCTATTTTATTTTAAAAATGATCTTTGTATGGGACTTCGTCTCAATATCCTTTCATTGAGGCATATTTGGTTTTATACACAACTTTCTTTTATACGGTGTATAAACCCCTTTGACTTTTACGTTTATCCAAAAGGAATCTTTTTTATACGAAGCGTTTTACTAAACGACAAAAAGGGAATGTTTTTCTTTCCGCACTTATGCGGCGACGATGACTTCTCCGCCTCCGTGACCATTATTTGAGTTTCGGCTTCCTCTACAAGCCATACCTTTTTTAAAAGAAAAATAAATACCATGTTTTACCTTTCATTTATTTTGCTATTGAAAATGGTTTTGAAAGTGTTTTTATTATATCAATGTGTTGTATTGAAATCTTGTGATTGAAATGTGGAAACGTTATGTTTCCTTTATGCATGTTTTATGTGATACGATTATGTTATGGTTTATGATATGTTTAAACCTATTCATATGAGGAATGCATTGGACTTAATAAGTGATGGGTGGAGCCCGCTATAGCTCCTCGATGCATCGGCAGGTCTCATGAGACAAACTAGTGTCTTGGCACAAGGCCTTGACAAAATCTTATTTGTAGTCTTGGCACGAGGACTTGACTATGTGGTTATGATAGTCTGGCATTATGCATTCCATCTTTATGAAAGTGGTTATTGATATTGCATGTGATTATTCGACCAGTAGAATATCCATGTGAAGAAGTAAATGGCATTATCTCATTTTACTTTTGCCATATTATGTTGAAGTTCATGTTTAAAAGGCTTTTGTTTTAGTTATACATTGCCTTAAATGTTAATGTTTATTTATGAAAGCGTCCGCTATATTGTTAACCTTACTGAGCATTGGAGCTCACCCCTTTCAATGTTTTAATATTTTCCAGGATGTGAAGAAGTATTTTATGAGTGACCTGCAGGGATAGTCCGAAGAGGATAGAAGTGTGGACTATGGAGACTATGTTATTGTAGTTTTTCACTTTATGATGTAATGTAATGTTTACGAATGTATCTAGTGTTTCCAAGGCTACTAAACTAATCGGTCTTTCGAGACTTGATCTTTTGTGATCATGCCAATGTTACGAAGTAATGCACCGACTCTGGGTAGCTGGGGTCGGGGCGTTACAGGAAACATATCTTTCATTTTAAATCATCTCATTTCAAATCATAATTCATTTACGCCAATTTATCACATTAAAAATAATGATCACATAATTCAGTTCAATTCAAGATCATTTTTTCCAAAATTGAAACTTTGATTTAAAATCCACTTTCAGTGGAATTTATCTCCCACACACACTATATTACATTAACTATTAATTAAGGGGCTCAATTAAAGATTGATAAATAAATTGGAATTCCTAATTGAAATAATAGAACATCATGGTTTTTAATTGAATGTGATCTCCTTATGAATGCACCTAACTCAACTAACAATCACCAATAACCAACAAGGTATCAACATGGAGTGTAGAGGGTTGAAATGTTCAATGGATAATCATAGTTCCACTAATAATAAATTAAAAATTTATATCATTCAATGAAATGGGGATATTTTTTTCTCAAATAAGGTGAGATATGTATAAATAATAACCCACAACAAAAGATATTATAGATACTATAAGGAATCATACTCCTACACCAACACTTTGATCTAAGATGAAAATATGTTTAAGATAAAAAAATTCCCTCTATATAGCCTAAAAAACTACAAAATTTATTTAGTTTGAATGGTGGTGGTGGTGGGGGGGGGGGGGTTAGTATGTTAACTTTATGTAGGGAGTTTTCATATTTTAATTATTAAAAATGGAGAAATAAAATCCCATTAAACAGATTCCTGGGGTAGGCTACATTTTGTTTACTAACCACGTTCATAAAAATGAATCCTTACCAGGCTTCTAGAGTGTTTAATGGATTCAATATATAGTTAGAAAAAGATTGTTCCAATTGTTTGCCCCCTGCAAGGATATTGGAAAAGGTTCCATGATATAGATGTAAAATTTTGAAAATTTTTTCACTAACTATTTTCCCCACTATCACAAACCACCTAGTTTGAGGGGTATGAAACATTATTTGTACTAACTGTTCACACCCCTCCTGATATAAATAACAAGGAAATTTATTTTTTAAGAAAACCTACATGTTTTTACCTAACCATTCTCCAATCATTCATAGGCCCTTAAGATTCAAAAAAATTCCAAATGACACCAAAAGCAATTACCTAAAATAAGATAAAAAATGATAATCAAAACAAATGGTTAGATGTTCCAAAATGTGGTAACATGATATAAAATATTGGTTATGTTACTCTCTCTAATATATTTTTGAGAGTTTTTGATATGGGGAAATAAATTGTTAGTTGTGATATAAGATTTATTATAATGGATCATGGATCATCATTAGCTGTAAAATTAGTTCACACCATGAAAGGTTTGTTCAAAATGTGAAATTACTTCTAGAATTATGCCATGGATCCTATTGAGGATGTGAAAACCATAAATGATATGAATTTCATTAAAGTTGTTAATTTATATTCTATGTTTTATTAAACTAGGTTATTCATTTTTTAGCATACATATAATCAAGGAGATTCACATTGTGGATGGATGAATCACATAATGAATTGTTTCTACCCAATCGGTTTTTATCCTTAAAACCCATACACATTGTATTTTTGATTCCAACTCTTCTTTTTGAACCTTAGGGATGATCCAGGTGATTTAATGTATATTTTTATCTTCTATAATTATTTTGGTTATTTTATCTCCATGGTTTCTCCTCCATTGCTAAGTAAGATCATTCCCTTTTAGCTTCCTTTCTTGTTTTTTGGAATTGGAAGTCATGTTGTTGTTTTTTGGACCATTTATCATGATATGATTATTATTTAGATCCTTATAGATATGTTTTAGAATCATATTCTACATTCTAAATCATATTTTTTCAGTTCATGAGTTTCATCAGGGATGTGTTGATCAATATTCTCTAGTGACCATTTTGGTTATAATATTTGATTCAAAGATATGATAATCATATTTTGGTCCTCCATTAGTTTGTCTTGTTTTCTCCCTCTGCTATTGGTTTGTAGACGACAACACGGTTTTCATGAAACCTAATTTTTTGGTAAGTGGTTTGGTCTATTTTTATTATTCGGTGAAACTTGAATTCTCTTGAATTTCTAAATGATTTTCTAAATAACTTTTCATAAATAATTGATTTGTAAGTCTAAAAATGGTTTTGACAAAATATGAATTTTCCTATTTTTTGGTGATAGAATATGTATTTTCAAGGAAATGTAAAAATGGATTATGAAATTAGTTTTAAAAATATTTATTGATGACCAAATAGGGATTTGTAATTTATTTTGAAATGGGAAATCACTTTGAAATTTAATTGAAATGTACTACACATGGGATCCTTGGGTGCTGAGGTGGATAATTGAGTATTATGCCTCATCCATTTGTATTATTGGGGGGGGGGGGTAATTGTTTTGTGTTCTTCCATTCCTATAGTGGGGATGTATATGATATAGGAACATGTAATACATGGTAGGTTTCTCACTTTTTTGGGTTTTACTATATTCACAAAACTTGATGAATGAGTTATACAGGTGTGTTTTATGCACTAGTCAATGATTGAGATTGAAGCATCAGTTTTATAGCTATCTCTATGTGATGTTGTCCATGTATTATCTATCTTTGTGTTTTTTCTTCAAATGGATTGGTTTGTTACGAAATAATACAATCATTGATTGATTAAAATGGTTTTATGGAATTATGCATTGAATCTATTCTACCTAGTCTTTGAAAGATTTACAAAGGGTAACTATTTACCAGATTTTAAAATAATATTATTTAAAACATATAATTCCATTTTATCTTTAAATTGAGAATATTTATATTATTTTTCATAACCATTTTATAGAGCACTTGGATGGGATCTTACTGAGATTTATTTCTCACACCCTTCACAATACTCTGGGGGTGTGTAGAACATATTTTATGTGATGTAGGAATGTGTAAGGAATCATAGTGAAGAGGTGTAGTTTATGTCTACTATGTACTAGTACCTAGCGGGGATATGTTGGGGAATATACCATGTATTAAATTAAGTATCATTGTACAGTCTTCGATGTCTTATCGTTAGTTATTTGAGTATATGTTCTTTGGGTTTTTATCTGACTTCTTTTGAGTTGTATCATTACTCTTGGTACTCTTGTTTATGTAATAGTCCTTTTTTTGTTACTAGATGTTTGTATATTCCTTGAATCTTACATAATGTTGGGTTATATCATTTCATATTATGATTGTTCAATTACCGAGTTCAAATTCCCAACAAGTGGGGATCATCAATTCCCTTCAGATCCTATCACATTCCGACTAGATGGTGTTTTTGATGGGTTGTGACATTTTGGTATTATACAATGGTTATGATTTGTCTTGGGATGTTGGTAGATAGTATATTGTATTTAATATAATAGAGAGTTAGGTTAGGGTGAGTGGATGGATGGATTATTCTGTGATGAGCCGTATGTTTCCATAAGTCATTGAGAATGAGTGTCTCTTATGAAAGGTTCTTCACATTGATCTATGTTTATTCTTATGATATTCTATTTTGAAATGAGATTATTTTTTTTATCATTTTTCATATTTTTATAATGTTATAAAATGCATCTATGACCTCTCATGGGGGTTTCATAGGAGGGTGTAACAAGAGATACTCCTCATGGTAATCCTCGTTTAGATCAGAATCTTTTAGATGATACCTTTTAAAAAGATCATGTGATAGACCAAAATGGTCTAAGTTCTTAGAACCGACCTGTTGTGGCACTACCAGGATCTAGGGGACATAGGGATTGATCATGAGAGTTCCTACATAAGAATCCACCATCCATAAAATTTATTAATTAGATTCATGTGGTGGAGGACTTTATGGACAAGATTGATTAGGTCTTCAACTTATTAGATACACCATATTCTATCAAAGTAAAATGGTAAATGTTCAAGATCAAGGTTCCCATTATGCAGTGATGGGATTATATATAATAGGAAACCAGGAACATGGGTCTGGATTGGATGAGACTTTAGATCCTCTTATTTCAAGATTTATATATGTAATCTTGGATGATAGTGAAGTCTCTAGATTTCCTATCATTAAAACATGGAGAGTTATTTTCATTGGAATAGAAAACTTGTTTTGAAGATCTAGTTCATTTTTCTATAGAGGTGGTGAAGAATGTTTAGTTCAAAGATCAGAAATACCTACAGTGTTTGCGACCATACATCTAATTAAAGGTTTATATGCTGATTCATTCCACATATACCAAGATAATTGATATGAAAAGGATGGAAGAAATATATATGAAGCTTATGATTGGAAAATCATATACTTATCTTCCACCAAGTTTGATTTTTAGTTTCATGTAGGGTAGGAAGATGAAGTAGAACAATTATGGTAAGGGTGGTGGAGGTTTTTCTCAGTAGCGAGCCTCCAATACACCATCAAGAGTGGCTAGTAGAGCCCCCCTCCCCTAAATTTTTATTAGTTTGGAAAGGAAGAGGACACATTAAATAATTGTCTTGAAAGAAAAATGATTTTTAAGGATTGTGGATATCAAGATAATCTGTAGAGTTTATAAAAAAAATTATATATGAAGCATTATAGTAAGGGATATTTAGATTCATTTGGAACTATGACATATTCAGATGCTTTAAAGGTGACATGGATCTAACCACAAGCCTCAGAAGAAAGGACCCTTAACACAATGGATGATTTTTTAGATGATGATAAATTAGAAATGTCTATAGTTAGAGGTTCAATATTTGTTTCATCTTCATTAGAAACTAATCTATTTGAAACAAGTTGCACACACTCATTTACATCTACTCATTTTTTTTGTGAAAATAAAACCAACAAAGTTATTTTCTTTTATTTTGGAGATAATGACACCACATAGAGTGATGAAGAAGTAGGGATTTGTTTCCTTAACTTTCTATATCGATATCAGAATTGGATTTAGCTTAGGATTTATTGGTTCTCAATATGGATCTATTTGAAGTCATCATCTGGGTAGATTCAATAGTTTCCCATCTTGATGAGATTGATTGATAACATTAGTGTGTCTCATTATTTACTACTGATAAAGACTATTGAATATTTTTGGGAGAGTCATACGTAAGGTCTGGTCTTTCTTGAACTTCCTACTAAAAGTACTGGATTTTATTTTCTTTCATTACTGTCAATCCTGGTGATATTTACTCACATATTGATCTTCTTGTAGTTGTTCAGGACCTACCTAATGTTTTCATAGTAATATTTTTTTTCTTCCTCTAGAGTTGGAGGTAGATTTATCTATTCATCTGGTTCATCATATATATCCTATTTATATACCCAATTATTTCATGGAACTGGTGGAGCCAAAAGAGCTCATGATCTAGTTGTATGATCTGATGGATAAAAGTGTTTTCCACTATAGTGCTTTACAATAGGAACCCCAATTCACATTTATAAGAAGTATGATTGATCAATTCATTTTTTTCATCAAGTATTGAATGTTTACACATGTTAATGTTATGAATATGTTTCATTTTTCCAATTTGGATGATTATTTTGATCATTTAAAGGGTAAGAAGTGGTTTTTTAATCCATATTCGGGCGACTTATACTCATCTCCTAGTTCACGAGACTAATATCCTAAAGACTTTTTTTAGAATTTGTTATGGAAATTATTAATATATTATGATGCCTTTTGGTGTAAATAAAACTCTTATAGTTTTACAGAATTGATGAAATAAATATTTCATTAGTTCTGCAAATCATCTGTAATGGATGTTTTTGAGGATATCTTGGTTTATTCGACATCTAAGTGTGATAATGAGAGCCATCAAAATCTGGTTTTGGATATCCCTAGGATTCATTACCATTATGGGAAGCTTTCTAAATGAATTTTATGGACCCAATAATTGAATTTTTGGGGTCACTAAATTTCAAAGGATGAAATTTTAGTCAATCCAAAGAAGGTGAATGTTTTTTTTTCATGGGAGGAACTACAAAGTTCCTTTAAGATACAGATCTTCCTGGGAATGGTTAAATACAAGTGGTGGTTCTTCAAGGATTTATCAAAGTCATTTTCACCTTTGACTACTATTAAAATTAATTGGGTGAAATTCAATTTAGAAGCTATGTTTTAGACATATTGTGAGTAATAGATGCATCATCTAACATAAAATCTTAATTTGATCTTTTTTATACCTTGTAAGGGGTATGTGGTATAATGTAATTCTTCCGAGGCTGATTTGGGTTGTGATCATATGAATTATGATCATATATTTCCTTATAGCTCTCATCATCTTTATCCATGTGATAAAAATTACCCCACTCATGTCTTGGATCTCATTGTAGTTGTTCATATTCTTAAATTTTTGAAATACTATATTTTTAGGGAGTGTTTAACATTATTTTATAATCATAAGAGCCTGAGATATATATTTTCCCTGAAGGAAATAAATCTTATATAGATATTATGGGTGGAATAGCTATAGATACATGACTTTTACCTGACCTACACCCTAGTTAATGGGAAATAATTTATGATTATTTGAGTTGAAATGTCCCACTACATGATATTTTTTAATCAATGGAATAGTGGAATCTTAATTTCATTCTCACTAAGATTTATATGGAGGTGTAGAAGGATGATTTAGATATGGTTTTGAGCAGCGTATAGTTACCATAATCTCTCCTTGACTCTATTATATAGGACCAATAGTAGTATTTCATGTTCATAGTGATCAGGGAAATATTATATGGCAGGGAAACCATTTTTTGATGGTCTATCCATCTGATGGATTCATAAATTTATGGAATTTTTTTTTCAACCCATTATGCATGTGATACATGACCTTATTTATTATGTTTCCCATTATTATTGTTTTTACTAGATAATGGTTGAGAAATTAAATACTTTAGGTTTTTCCCAACCTCTTCCATTTTCATTTTAGAAACATCACATGGTGTCTATAGACATCATTGTTGGATTACCATAGAATCCATGAGGAAATAATTCTATATATGTGGGGATTTAATGGTTGAAGAAATATTCTCATATTATTATAGTTAAAGACCTAATAATAGTTAAAGATCAAGGTATGTTGTATATGTAGGAGATTGTGAGGTTTCATGGGTTTTATCTACCATTGTATTGATCAAGGATCCTAGGTTTACATCATGATTTTGTAAGGTACTCCTGAATAAAATAAAGGATTTTGTGAGATTGATTACAACTTATTATAATTCACATATGAATGGTTAGATGTAGCATGATATTTAGATCATGGAGTATGAGATCTGTGCCTACATATTGGATTTTATTAGATCTTGGGGTAGACTTTTGGAACCGGATTTGTTTTCTTATAATAACAGTTATCTACCATTAATCATATTAGATCTCTTCGAGCATATGTATGGTTTCCCATCCAGGTCTACTCTTTAATGGTCATCGGAGGTTAAGGCTTCTTTTCTATGACCAAGTCTCATTCAAGATACATCAGTGAGTATTATAGAAATATTTGTTTCTTGTTTATAGTTCAAATCATGCCGAAATCATATATGGATCAACGATTTTCTCCTTTAGAGGTTTACCTTGATGAAAAGGTTTCACGGTAGTTTCTCCTATGTTGGGTCATCACTAACTTTTGAAATAATAGAATATGGATTCAATATATATTGTACCATTTGATATCACTGAGAATATTAGTCATGTTATTTATTATTTTTCATTATTGGATCATTTTACAGGTGTTCATGATGTATTCGACACATCTTAGCTCAAGAATTATCTTCAAAATCCTTCCCATGTTATAATTTGAAAAGAGATTGAGTTAGGACCCTGATTATTTATGATTGTAAATAGATGGAATTACTTCCTCAACTTATATTTATTCATAATGTTTTCACATATCATAGTTTAAGAAGTACCATCCTTACCATTCATATTTGCTATGTTGGAAACAGATTGAGTTGGGGCCAAATGTTTTTGTCATGGATAAACCAGTGGAGATAGTTTATTATCACATGAAATTTATGTGTGGGAAGTGTGTTATATTGTGAAAAGTTTTATTGATGTATATATAATATTCTCATTATAATATTGAGTTCGAATCATTGGCGAGGGAATAATGGACTAACCTATTTTCATATCATGGTTCATATGCATGACTTTCTTGTTATTGAAATTTCATTAGTGGGGATAATTATAAAATCATGGTTAAGGAACACTCTCATTTTAATTTTCAAATGTTTTAATTTGGTTTTAGGGTGTTTCAAATGTGATCTAATAGTTTTTAAAATTGAACATGGAAATTTTCTAGTGGTAGAACCAATTCACATCATAAATGGTTCATTGAGGATGTGAATTGTTTCAACACAATTCCATAAATATTACAATTGATGTGAAAATAATACATGATGTGAATTTCATTCACATCATTAATTTTGTGTCCTAGTTTTATTAACGAAGTAAAACCACTTTTTTCTTATACAAAATAAAAGAGATTCTTATCATTAATTGATGAATCACAAAGTCAATTGTTTCTTCCTAGATTGTGTTTTTTTGATTCACACCTTTTCCCCCTCTCATATGTTTTTAAAATCATCCTATCAAACCCTTGGGATACTTTAAGTTATTTTGGGTTTATTTTTATCTTTTGATCATCTTCATTTGGTGATTTGATCTTTAAACTTATTAGTTTCTCTTCTCTTGGTACGTGCGGTAGTTCTATTTCCATTTCATGAATTTATATAGGAATTTAAATTTGTGTTGGAAATAATTTTTGGGATCATTTGATCATGTGATTATTCATATTCATCATATTATAGATTTATTCTATATTCATCTTTCAGAGGATAGATCTTGTATTGGTTATGATTTGGCATGTGAGTTTATGAGGGTATTTGTTGATCTAACTTCCCAACCAGTCATTTTTATATGGGTTTTGATTCTAAGGTGTAAGAATCATTGTTAGGGGGTATGATCATTTCTGTTATGTTTCATCTATTCTCTTTGTGCGTGTATCCCAATTCTGTTGGTGTTCGACATGGGTTTTAGCTTGGTTGTTCCATATCTAGCCTAAATTTTGTGAACCATGAATTCTCTTGAATTTTAAAATGGTGTTCAAAATTAATTGGAATGATTGGTTTATTTACATTTGAGTAAAAATGTTTTTTAGAATATACTAGTTTCCAATCATTTTGGATAAATATTTTGTAATTTGATTGTATTGGGAAATGGATAACGAAATTGGTTTTCAAGAATGTTTTTGAAGAAAAAAATGGTGATTGGTGATAGTTTTGAAATATGAAATCCCTTTGAAATTTATTTGGAATATACCAAAAATAAGTTCCTTGGGTAATAAGGTGGAATGTGCAGTACTCTACATTATCCAATTTTATTGTGAGGGGTCATACTTTCTAGAGTGTTTCCATTCCATTTGTGTATATGAATTGGATCCAGGGACTTGTATAACTTAGATTGTGGTGAAATTTTTGGTTTTTTCCTCAATTTGGTAAAAACAATTCTTGAGTTATAGACACTTTTATTGTGCACAATTTTTGGATTGATACTGAGTTGTTAGTTTTCATGCTAGCCTAACATGATGCTATCCTCGACATGTTTATAATTGTTTTTTTGTTTTATTTGAACTTCACAGTTTTAATGTGGAATAATACCTGATTTGACTAATGAAATGGTTATCTGGAATTATGATTTGAATATATTTTATAGATTTTATTAATGATTTTGGGAAAATGGATAAGTTCACCATTAATTTGATATAAAACTATTTAAGTATTATCATTAAATTGTTTTTATTAAATTGTGTATATTAGGATCATTTCTCAGAGACATTTTATTGAACACATGGATGAGATACTTATGATTCTATTTATCTCACACCATAAACACTCTCTTGGGGTTGTGTACAGCATGATATATGTAATTTAAAAAAGGAATTACTTCTATAGTGAGGTGGTTTGGTTTATATCTACATGTTAAATATAGCTTGTGGTGATATGGTGGGGTGTTACCCTCATAAAACATTGAGTAGTAGTGGATAGACTTTTATGACTATTCATTGGTAATTTGAGGGCATGTTCTTTATGTTTTTATATATATACTTTTGAGTTTTATCACTATCATTGGTACTATTGTTTATGGAATATTCCCTTTCGAGTTTCCTCATTTATGTATATGTCTGGTATCTTATTTTGGGTTGAGTTAAATCATTCCCTCTTTTCATTTTTTGATTCCCAAGTTCTATTCAGTAGTTTATAGTTTCCAATGATTCGCATAGGGTCTTATCATACATTATTTTGAAGCATAGTTTTATGATATATCAAGGTTGGGCTATGATATGGGATATTTTTATTCGTAGAAACATTTTCATGGTTTCCTGATGGTAATTACATTAAACATATTTTGTAGGAACACTTTTTTTGAAATTATTTGTAATATTTGGGACATAATTGTATTGAATTTTTGTAAGATGACATTTCCATATATAGATGATGATTATAATGTTCTATTTGATGACATTTTTTTTGATAAATAAGCATTGAAATTATATTTTTTGATATTATTTATTTAATTTTTCCTAGTATAAATTGTAGAATTTTCATTTAAAATTTAAATATTTATTAAATATTACATAATTAAGTGGATGTTTTAATAAATTCAGGAAGTAGTGTTATTTAAAAATATAAAAAATATTTTTTCTTCGGATATTTTTATGTAAGTGATATAAAATATAAGAAATTATCAAAATTTTATATAAAATAATACCTTATTGAATATTTTTTTCAAACTATTTATGTTTTTCAAAAATATATATTTATTTAAATACACTATTTGAAAAAATCTTTTAAATCTTATGATAATATTTATATATTATTTAGTCATTATTTATTACTGAAAAAATATTTTCCCAACCAATTATATGTGAGTAGTTTTAAATTTTATGTGGAAGTAATTATTTAATAAAACAAGACCCTTATTTATATTCTTCTTTCAAACCACCTATAATAGTGATAAAGGTTATGAACAATTTTACACAACTGTAGACCAATCAGCCTAAAATTTAACTAATTTGTATAACTAATTTTATATAATGGTAATTCCATGACATATTTCCTCAAAATTATTATAATAGGTTATAAGTGAAATAAATAGTCTATAATAAGGGTGTTTATGAAATCTCATAATTTTAAATAACTCTTTTCCCCCTTCATAATTCCTCAATTATATTAATTCTTTTCTCTGTCATTTAATTTTATTTAAAATATATTTTCATAACTCCATGTATAAATTTATTTTTTTTCTTAAATATGATATATCATCAAATATTATACACATATATGGATTAACATAACGAAATGTCTCGAGAAACGTAACATTTCTTTTGATAAGGAAATTGAAGAAGAGGTTTCAAATATTGATGTTTGACAATGTAAAACCAAACCAACTACAAGATTTAGATGGTGTGCTTGGGTATGATATCCATAAACATATGAATGGACTAAAAAAATATAATTGAGAAATATTTGATGATTAGAAGAATGTAGGTAAATTCCATGGAATATATTCTTAATATAAACTGTTTATATAATGATATATTCATCAATGTTCTAAAATTTTAATTTCCTAAAGTTATTCATCTATAGAATATATTTAATTTGTATTTGAAATAAAAATAAATACT
This sequence comes from Viscum album, assembly GCA_963277665.1. Taxonomy (NCBI): domain Eukaryota; kingdom Viridiplantae; phylum Streptophyta; class Magnoliopsida; order Santalales; family Viscaceae; genus Viscum; species Viscum album. Next base: position 1,298,673,409 of record OY728166.1, read on the forward strand.
ATAATTTTTCATATGTATAAAGTTATGAAATATTTAACATGTTCGTCCCTATTTGTTAATATGTCACCTTTCATTTATATATATTTCCAGATAAATATATATAACTAGAACTATTTATTAAATTATTCTTATTTTTATATTTTTTTCATTAGTACAAAATTTTGAAGAATTAATTTTTTACATGTTATATATATTTTTTTCCATGAAATTAATGATCCATATCTATATTATAATATAAAACATATCCATGTATAATTTCAATCATGAAATTAATGTTTTATATGATCTATTTATTAAATTATTCAAATGCTTTTGCAATAAATTTCATTGAAATTATTTTTGATATTTGACATTGTTTATACTACTTTTCATCTATAAAATTTCAATGAATGTAATAATATATCTTGAAATATATCATTATATATTTTCATTCACTATATATATATTTTTAGTTTTTTATAGAAAAAAAATTAGTTTTACTCGTTTTAGAATGTTTAAATCGATGACAAAATCCAGGAGGGAAAACTACATAATAAAATTCCCCATATCCCATTTATTCCATATCGTGATACCCATTTACCTTGGATATGTTCTGTATAAAATATATCATAAATAGAATCATTAGGTGGGTTTTCTGATCCCCATGTCTCAAGTAATGAATAGTGATTCTTTTGGTTCTATTATTTATTTGAATGTTGATACCTTAATTTTTTCACCATCTTTTCTACGAATTTATCTTCATCATTTATCATAATTACATCCCCCATGATATGATCTATAATGCTCATTTTTGGGGTTCTTATTTCAAAACAAATTTCTATGGATACCGTGTTCCTTTTAATTTTTCATACCCTTCTTTTTTATGTATGTTAAGGATAATTTTCTTCCATTTTATTGACAAAATAATTATAATATTTTATTATTTTCATGATATACATAGAAATTAACTATAATTTTATTTTAATGGATCATTAATTTTGTGATATTTAGTTTAATACTATATTTTTATCTTAAAATATAATAACATGTTTACATTTTTTTAAAATTTTAGTTATAGATATGTAATTAATTATAGGAATTATTTCTAGGAATTTCTTTTAATTTTATCATTATGTAGAAGTTACATTGCAAAGATGTTTCAATTGATCATTAATTTCAACAATTTAGCTCCCTTTATTTCAATTAATTCATAATTACAAGACACCATTCATTTAGTTTTAAGTCATTAGTTTCTCAAATGAATATATATGCATCCTTGTATAATCAATACATTAAAAACTCCACTAGAAAATATATTTTTTATTGGAAGGATCATGAACTATCTTTTATCTCTTTACTACATAATTTTTTATTCTATATGGTCAGTGTCCATGATGGTTCTATAAAAGTTATTTTTCTATAGTTTATACATGTATTCCCTTAATTTTTAATGAGTGATATCTAAATATGACTTTTTATAGTTTTATTTTTTTCACATGGCATGCACCAGCTATGAGATGTTTATTCAATCGGTTTTATTGTAATTAAATCCACTGGGTTTGTTAAAATACATTAAGAATGGATAATTATTATTATTTGTTTTAGAATATATCTCATGATTTTTAATGTTTTCAGAACTCACTAGGGTCATCAGGTGTGTCTACTTTGTAAATTCATTGCCAAATACATAAATGGGTCACTGTTCGAATTCAAATTAGTTATTCAAATAATTTATGGATTATGATATAATAATGTTTCACTATTTCTTGGATCAGTATAATATACAATTGATTTGAAAAGGTGTAAAAATAAATCAAGTGGTAGTAGTTTAGTCTATATAGATTATATTAGTTAAAAAATTAAATATGTTTGACCTTGTGGAGGAATAATGAAATTAAAATATGATACTAGAATGTATGTTTTATCATTGTTTAGTAACGTATAAAAATTTCTATAATTAAATTTTTACTTGAATGATTGATATTTTTTTGTGTTATAACTTTCATTAATTAGTTTATCATTTTTATAGTTTTACCTCATCCACACAAAGAATCATGATACACCAATTATCTTATTTCCGATTAATTTTAATTATCCCTATTTATTTATTGTTTTCACCACTAATTATACTATGAATCCTCATTTTTTTCTTTAGTATACCACTTTATCTGTGAATTTTTTTCTTATAGATGTTCATTTATCCTTTTATATGACTTTAACCTTGTATTGATCTCCTATTTGATTCATATGATTTAAAGAGTGGCTTGAAATTTATTTCATCTAGATAAAAATATTTTTAGGACATAATAAAAGATAAGGGCTCATCCTAAATAGAATATTGATGAAATTATCAACCTTATTTAACGCTTGATTTATAGAGCTTTTTCAAATGAAAATTTTGACTCTTATGATGTTATACAACATAGTCTCTTTATTTAATAAGAAAATATCACTATTAAATCCAATTCATGACAAATCAACCACTCAAATGTTAAAATAATAGAAAAACACATCCATTTCCTCTTATGAAAATGTTATCAATATGTTCTAACAGAAATTGGATCATATATTAATTATTTAATTTTTTTATTTTTATATAATGGAATTTTAAACCTCACTATATAAATTTCAATATTTAAGGTTATTTATATTTGGAATACTAGTGTACTAATATATAGAATATTTGAACTACTAAAAATTATTTATTTACTCATTACCAATGTGATTTCTAAAAAAACAGAATAAATGATAAAAAACACTAAAAATCTAATTCTTTGAAAGGAAGAATGAGAAGATCAATTATTTTTAACAAATTATTCATAATTTCTCTACACATGTTAATAAATTGGTTTAATTATTAAAAATATTTATATATTCCCAAAACCAAGAATCTCTTCAATCATTCTTCCCCGTAATCCCATATATGAAGTACAAATTTCCTCTTCATTGTTCTACTCAATAGTGGTATAAATTCCAATTTCCAAATTACTATATCAATATGTTTGTCACATCATTGTAAGTACGATACTTAATATTTCTTATTCATGTGACACCCCATTTAACTCGTGTGATACATTCTTAGATTTATCTTCTCTCCCAAACACAATATCAACGATGCGATTCAAAATATTTTACTCCTATGGTTCTTGTAGTTTCTACTATAATGACCTAGAAAATCCTAGTCATGAACCTAGTTATTTGACCCCATTGGTGTCCTTTAATACCTTGGTTTACTTTAGAATGAACCACATGAAATTACTCACCTAGTTTACATATTAGATGAGTGATTATCTTCATAGGACAACAAAGTTTATTTAGGTATTTTTGGTAACACCCGATCTCAGAATCCCCTAAACCAATGCCTTGTGTTGTTTCACTACATATCCTATGTTGTGCCTCCCCATACAGCAGAGGTTGCTGACTAACACTGAGGGCTGGTGAGGTCACTATAGGCAGATGATTCATTCATTATCAAAGTGTGCATCATGGATGAAAATAAATTATATATCTTTCTTCCATACATAAATAGATAAAGATAGTAATAAAAAAAATTCAAGGGAAAAAAATAACCCAATCTATAACAAATTGTATTGTAACTAAATCAACAAGTCATACATGTTAGATTCATATAAATAAAATTACCAATATTACCATCATAATGAAAGAGGAAAAAGTATCCTAACACCACCAAGAGGTTTGAGTAAAATCCCTTACCCCATGTTGAAGCTACATCCCATATCATATTAATCATTTTCTATAGGGTTATTTCTCTTATCAAATTACACATAAATGAAGTCTTCTTGGGTACTAACCAATAACCAAAGAATGGTGTGAGAATGACTTCAAAAGACACCACCCAAGGTGTCATGAAATCATATAAATTTTGATTAAAATAATGTATTATGATGAATGAATTATGTTAGAAGATAAATCAACTAAATAAAAAATATAAAATAACCGAAAACCTTAGGATCCATGATGAAACCTAGGAAGAACATTCATGCTTCATCCATTGTTGGATTTATTTATGCATGTCTCAATGAACATGATGACTATAGTAACCATATAGAATAATGGCACACAAAGAGATATTCCAAATAACATGTATCATTTAAAATCTACGTAAAAGTTTTGAAATTTCCATGTGTTTAGTATCATGTGAAATACATGTATATAATCCTAGAATTTTTAAATCATATACTATATTAAATCCAAGGAGATCATCCCAATACCTCTATTAATGTCGAAACATTTGACATTTTTAATCCATGAAACTCATCCAGATATTCGCATTCATTTAGAAACATGTATCATATAGAATATATGGTTATAATCTTGAAATTATATTTCATTTAGTATAACATATCGTATGAAATCTAAAGTGATTATCTACATATTCTTCTTCATTTGTCATTTTATTTATCGCATGGAATCCAAGGAACTCATCTTGGAATTCATATTCGTTTATCATCATGTATCAGTCATAATTGAAGGAGATCATCATGGAATTTCCTTTTATTTATTTATGTTTAAAGTTAATCATGTATTATATTTAGGTATATTTAGGCCTAAGTCCAAATTCAATAAAACCACCATTAATTTCTATTTAAGGTAATTTATTTACAAGATCTCATGAATATCATTTAATCAAGTAATCATAATCCAACTAACTCATTTTATGCATTTACAATGTTTATCATTCATAAAAATATCACAGGGGCCTAAATAACCTCTTGAGAACCATTCCCTTTTACCAAAGGTCAATTATAACGTTTATAACACCATTTAGGTGACTTTTAAATACTAAACAAACAATATATAACTTATACTCACCTTAAAACGTTGTCTATGGTTTCTATTTGAGTTACCATGATTTAAATCATGGTATCTAAATTTATATAGACTCACATTAGTGAACATTATAGTCATATTTAGGTTCTAGGATGAAAAATAGTAAACTATCATAATGAAATATGTATCATATATGATAATATTTAGTAACATTTATGGATATCTCGAAGACCACCTACTGTATGTTAATGGATCCTTACTAGTCATGTATTAGTCATTAGTTTGTGTGGAAATATAAGAAAGTTATAAACAAAAAAAAATTCAGGAAAAAACTTTATTTATGGTAATAATGGTCTGAGAGATATATAAGAAAATTATAAGAGAGTTTGAATGAATATGGAGTTATAGCCTTAGCAAGAGCCTTCCCATGTAACATATGTATGTATAATCAGAGGATGGACAATGGAGAACCACCCATGATCTCATGGAGTAAGGGGAGAGATTCTTTATTCGATTAATAGAATAAAAAGTGGCCAAAATATGATTTTAAATGATTATGGTTTTTAAAGTTAATTTGGTAAATTTTGAGATTTTTACTAGGATTCAATATTTATCCACATTGTTCGCCAAACCATGTGTCACCACTATCAACCCCATTACATTGAAACACCATAGATCCTATTATTAGGAACAATATTTGATGAATCATAAAAAAATAATGTGAGGGCCAAGTAATAAACTATATTATTTTCATTGTTTCCTCATCTCCATCACATGGTTTATCAAACAGGTATCCCCACTCTTTCAAACCACACAGTTGTGGTGTATAGATATCATAAACCTTGAATTAATAGTTATTACAACACATACTTTACATACATTGTTAATACTTCAAAATTGAAGCATACTTATTACAACATATAACAAAACAACGAAAGGAACGTATAGGTATAGTGTCTTTAGAAACTGGGAAACATAAACAAATGGTTCATAAAGCGTCTACACTGTATCCCATTTATTTCATCATATCTATAGTTTGTTTTGGCATATCTTACTTAATAACCTTCTTCCTGACCTGAGGAAAGACAACATACAAAAGGGTGAGCTCAAATGCTCAGTAAGGGTAAACAAAAGAAATATCAATCACATCATATACATAAGCACATAACTTTTGGAAATCTTAACCTGCAAAAGAGATCATAATTTCATAACATGGGATAAATCATGGCAGTAAAATGTAATCACAATAATCATAACTTAAAACATGAAACTTTTTGGCATACACACACAAGCATAGAGAATCATTTCTTATTAGTCAAGTCTCATTTCCAAGACTATCTTAGTGGACAAAGTCCATTTCTGAACCGAGTCACCCTCATTTCAGTCCTGTTTCACTGAACCAGTATAACCTACCGTTCCAGCCAAATCTATCTCATGAGATATAAAATCTTTACCCAATGCATTGGAGGGAGATATAGGTCCCACCCATCTCATAATGATACCATTCTTATGTGTGCCACAAAATCGTAAATCATACATCATTGCATAACCCATGTAATAAAAATGGGAATCTTAAACATCATGACATCATAAAACAATTCATATAAGATAAAGGAATTCATAAAAATAATTCCATCACAACATGTGTTAGGGTAATAATAATATCATCTTTACCCTTAATTACCCTATTTAATTTTAACCGTGGTAAAAAAAAGTAAAAAGTTACTATTCACCAAAAAATTATTTTCATCTCATTGAACCACATTTTACTTACTGACATCAACCGTGTCTCTCGGATTTTTTAAATTTCACTCACAAAAGCGGTAAAATTAAGTTTTATGAAAAATTCAGTTTTTTAACTACCACTTAGTGGTTTCACTATTCATCAAAAATTGAAAGTTTTCAAAAAAATACCAAAATTTCACCCTAGGATAATTTCGATATTCCGAATCCAAAAATGAAGTCCATTTTGAAAAATAAAATTTATAAAATTTCAAAAAGTGGTTATTACTATTCATAACGGCTAGTTTTAATAATATTTTAATAGCATATCGTTGTTTAGTGAAACTCGGTATTACGTATGACGCAAGCTATCGAGGAAGGTTGCGATTTAGTGTAAAGCAAGCCAAGCCAGTGTTGTGTAGAAAAAGATTCCTTTGATGATTTATATAACATAAAAGTCTCGGGTGTTACAATAGTACACACTCCTCTATCCCCCAAACATGAAATTATGAGACTTAAACCCATGGGAAACTCATAATACATCCCCTACTCTCTTTTACACTCCATTAAGGCTATAATTATGGGATTTATGAAAATTTTAATTTGGTGTCATATCAAGAGAGAATATAAAGTTTTTATAATCTACCCACTATATTAGAAGGACTCCTCGAGTAATAATACAACATGCCACCAGTATCCTTGAAAAAATTCTATAGAAATTGATCTCATATATCTAAATCATGATCCCATGTTTCCAAAACATGAGGATTGAGGAATGTTATTTTATTTACAGTGTCTTATCACCATGAATCATAATACAAACCAAATTCTATATAAATAATGTATTTGTTTCAAGATTTATATCAGCAAAATAAATATAATGGAATGGATCAGAAATGTACCATAAAAGATAATTACATGCATTCCATGTCACTATAATTCAATGGATAGAACAGATGGTATGAAAATGAGATGATTGTCTCATTAATATCAAACTATCCCATTTACCTGGGAATAAATTTTCCATTCCTCCAAAATAAATGATCTCCCAATCTTGGTGAAAAACAAAAAAAAAATATCTACTCAAATGTTTCTAACATGATAGTTTAGTGACATGAATATGTATAAGGATTGTTCCTACTCTGTTCCATTACCATTCAATTACAAATCAAGTAGGAATTCTCTACCATATTGTGTATGAGGATCAGTCCAATAATTTCAACCTCAGTTATCTCTATCCAGTATAAGAATGAATGACATGGTCTCTAATATAAATACATCAAAGGAACCATCTTAATGTAACCATTTAAATGTTATTATAGAAAACTTATACCATGGATAGGTGATTCCCCCAATAGCCCACAATCTCTAAGGCACATGACCTTAGCATGTCATCTCGGATCTATATATTTGTCTCTAATTTCTCATTAGACTAAGAATGGTAGATTGTTCTCACAAGAACATGAATACATAGATCATTAAACAACCTCATCCCAAATTGAAATGTGAAACAATAATCCCTATCCAATACTATTATAAATGTAACCCCTTGTAACAACACATCTTCATGTATGTAATTTTCCCTAGAGGATCAATTAAGAATGTCTCCAGGTTGATCATGAAATGTGATAATTTGGTCAAGAGATAAAAAAACACACACATGATGTCATTTCCTTAGGTTTTCTTCAGCATGCCACTCACAAAATGAATAGTAACATCATACCAACTTCACACAGGAATGTGAATGGAATGCATAAGACCGTTTGGCCACTAATGTTTGGCCTTCACTTGCTGATAGATAGGAAACCTCATAATGACACATGTTATCTCCTCCCTCATTACTAGAAATGAGTACCTTCATAATAGATCCCAACACATTTTATTTATCCTAGGATTTACTTCCCATATATATGTATGGAAATACCTTTTTTATCTTTTCACACATGCCTTTTAAAAAAATTCCCATTAATGTAAAGGATCACATCATCATCATGAAACCATTCAGGTGGTGACTTTCAACCCTAAATGATATCCCTTAAATCCAATTACTCTGGATTAGATAACAATACCATAATAAAATGATTTATAATTGAAGGATCAATAGACAATGTTGTTGGGGTATTATTACCCTATTAATCCTTCACCCAAAAATTCATATTAGTGACGAATTTCCTCAACCAATATTAATTTCTAATCTCCTCAACAACCAAAAACTGATACTTATTTCATAAATAAAAAATACCTATGTTTTTCTTTTTTTGGTTATAGGAAAATTCAGAATGAAATATTGTAGGTATTCCATCCACCATTATTATTGAAGGTTAAAATCATCCTATGAGGATATATATATAGAAGTATTATATGGTATGTATTTTATAGAAACATCTTATCCAATAGATAATTTTACTATTATACTAGGGAATGAACTAATAATACTAATTAATAGTCTCATTTAGGCTAGTTTCATTCTTGTGGTCTCACCATCAAGGACCCATTTTCCACAATACGACCTCCCTATGTGAGAACTACTCTAAGAATGATCCTAGATGCATCAATATATACAATTGTGTCCCTACCTCGAATGATAAGGGACATGATCAGTTCCATGGTCTATCACTTCTTTGACTCCTATAATACAACCTTTCATGATTCAGATCATACAAACATCATCCCTTTCCTAGTCATGACCATAAAAGGGTATTTCAGTTGGGAGGATTCCTTTATAAAACTCAGGTGTCATCCTTAGAAACCTGAGAAGCTATTTTTATCAAAATATTTTTAAGACACTCCAACACTACCATAGCTATATCCTTATCTGGATTAATAATAAAGTTTACCTTAGAGATAATATTCCCCAAAAAGTGTATATAGTATATTTATGATAAAAACATAGAGAGTTATGTATAAATGTGATTATCCCTTGTAATTATAAACATAACCTTTAAGTTATGAATATTTTTCTCCATTTAAAAGTAATAAAGAAGGATATTATCAATTAATAAAAAAACAAAGAATCTAAAAATGGGTGAATGAACAGATTCATTATGCACCTAAACACACCTAGCATGTTTGTTAGGATGGATTTCTAAACATTGTTCTCATACAAACCATATGTACTTCTGAAATCTGTAAGAGGTATGTCCAATGGTCTCACCCTAATACAGTGATGACCTCAATTTTTTTAAATTATGGAAACAATTATCCTCTAAATTGTTCATGAAAACTATCAATTATATGAAGTTAGTACCGGTTCTTTACCATATTTTAGTTAATCGTTCTATAATCTAGACACAATCCTAGGGAACCATCAATATTTTTCAAAAAAAATGGACTTGAGATCCCCAAGTGTTGATGCTTGGATTGATGAACATCCTAGATTTCATGTATTCTATATGATCATTATGTTCTTGTAGATTGAATAGATATATCACCTAATTTTTTAGGTAAATAGGCTCTATGACTAATATGTGCATAACTGTTAACATGATTACCCTATTGGGTGGTAATATATTGGAATTCTCTAGAAAATACATCAATTAATTTTCACACCATATGAGGAAATTCATCATACTAAAATTGATTCTTTTAAATATTATATAGCCCAGTGCTTGTCCCAATGGAAGGCACCTATGCTAGGCCCTTTCCCTAAAAATGATACCACTCAAAGGTATGTTCCAAGTTCACCACTATATAAAAAGCGGTAACTTAGAAGATAATCACCTGAACGTGAATCACATACCACATTTAATCCTAGAAATATCTCTCTCAATCTTCATTATCCTATAATATCAAAGGGTAAATTATTTGGAAGTCTATATAGTAATTAGAATAAACTATAATAGATATAATTTCATGCTTTGGACATAAGAACTCCCAAGACCTATCTGATATTCAGGTTATATGGATGAAATGGTCAATGAAGAGGTACTGAATGTCTTTCCTGGATATTCCCTTTTACTAATCATCATTCACTATGATATTCCACTAATTTACTATTGATCCTCATAGAATAATAACCACAATATTCACCCTCCTATATCAAGGGTTCCTAATATGTTTAAATATATTCTGAATAAACTCAATCCAATACTCAACTGCCAAGGGGAAACCCTCCCACATAAAAAGTTGTGGATGTGGGAGGAAAATATCCCTAGATAACGATGACATAGAAGGAACTATGTGAGGAGCCTCCCTCAGCAACGCCTATACTGCGCACAATATAGTTTCTCAGATCTAATCATCTATAACTAAAACGGATGGCATAGGTGGGCCTTTCATAGTATTATAGTTTAATTGAAGAAGTAAAATGAAATAACTCACTAGAAGTTTATACGCCAAACATCATCAAACATATGTAACATGGTATTTTTCCCTAACCCAGTCAAGTGATGATAATGTTAAGGAAAAATAGGTAGATTAAATTCATTAATCCATATATTTTTTCACCAATTTAATTTTAAAATTAACAGATTTAGATATTCTCACAACCACGGTGAATTTATATGGAGTGTCAACCACATGTTATAAGGGAAATGAATTTATATATTGTGATTTTCAGCCCATTTAAATATCAATATTAATTAATAAATAAATTTTAGTACTAAATTTATGAATATTACCCATATATAGGTTCTTATAAATTGAATAAAAATAACAATATATCCAAAAATACAATATAAATTGATTAAAACGTTTTAAATAACTAACCATAGTACCATTAAAATATAAATACTGTCATGGTAGAAAATTAATATCTTGAATCCATTTATTCTTGAATGAATCATGAACATGAACTTCATACAATACCAAGATAAGAGTGAAGAATCCAAAAATCAATGACATCAAAACCAAGTACAATAATCTATGTGGAAATCAGTCAACTATAAAATCATAGACCAGTAACGTCATTCCCATTCATGGTGACTTGGATTTTCACCCATTACAAGGCTATATACCACTATGAATGAGATAAATACCAAGTAAAAACACAACCTATTCTCATGGGTAACCCTCCGCAAAAAATAGTGTAACCATATAAACTAACACAACTTTGTAATTCCTCTCCCTAGAAGCTACTAAACGTATACCATGGGATGATGCTCTATGTGGCCTCATGAACAGATCCTTGTACACAAGAGGATAATGAATTGTACTGAGGTATTATAATGTTAATGTTTTGAGTCTGCCCCCTCTTGTTTAAATAATGAATTATGGAAAATAAGAAATTACATTTTATCAATCCATACATAAATAGAAAAATCAAGTTGAAAAGATGGTAATAAGTAAACAGAAAACCCATGATATAATAAAATTAATTCTATTACCATCAGGTAATCATGCATGTTAGAGTCATAGATATATAATTACCAAAAATGAACAAAAGAGAAAAAGTATCCAAAACAAATCAACACTCAAAGAGGACCAAGTACTAGCTCAGACACCATATATATACTTTATCCCTTCACATAACAAGAAACTACCATAGTATTCATTCAATTATCAAATCATGTATCCATGAAGTCTATATTGTTATAGTGTAATCATCAAAGCAGGTTGTGAGTTTGACTTAGTAGGACACCACAAATGGTGTCTAAATTCATACCATGTTTAAGCCAAATAGTTCATGCATAAGTATGTCTTATGATTGTTAAATAATGAAATTAAATTAATTTCATAATGAAAACTCGATACATAGGCTCCATAATAACACTCGAGTCGAATGTACATTCATCAGATAGTTCCAGATGACTCATAGCATGACTTGATGATCTTGAATACTATAGTCACCATTGAAAATCCTTACATTCATATGGATATTACAAATATCATGTATCATATAGAATCACCGTACCCATTAAGTAATTTCCAAGTGTCTAGTATCAAAAGGAATCTGTAGATCATATCCTGGAATTCATAACTGATGTACCATTTAAAATATATGGATCTAATACAAATATTTCTAATAATATATGGTCATATGTCTTCATGAATTTAAATAGGTCATCCCGAAATCCCATTAATTTATGAGAATGAATCATATAGGATCCAATTATATTATCCCCTTATTTTATTCCATTTCAAATTGTAAATCATATGGAATCCAATAAGCTAATTGTTCTCGGAGATTGACTATACTATGTCTCAAGAGTTGAGTGAATTGAGCACTTATAATTTACTTCTATTTTAAAATTAACCACCTTGATGAAAATATTAGTTCTTTTATTTATCATTAATACTTAGAAATAGTATAAATAAAATTAACGTGGAATAAGACCAGACATTTATATTTATAGTGGTTGAAGTAATAGAAATCCTATAGTTTACTCCACCAACACTCTTCTCCATGATTTTAGTGATTTACAGAATACAAATCCGTATACTATGGACTGCCAATCCATTTTCTAGGGACTGCATTGCTGATTGAATGAATTCAACACATGGTAAAATATCACTAGAACATTAAATATAGCTCCAATAAGGCTTTAAAAACAACACCATTTAAAATTATTGTTTTAGGAAAAAATACAATGAATGAGTGGATAAAAATTGAGTTTACAGATTGATCATATAGTTTTAAAATTCAACTAAAAGAAGAGAATAAATCTCTATGAGAGATAATAAGAAATAAATAAAACTTAGGGAGTGTCTTATGAACATAGAAACGATGGTTGAGATAACGAAACAGTATATCTAGAATCTATTTTTCTTTTCGAGTAAAAAAGAGCATTGTATTGGGTGCATCAAGTGAGAGAAATGTATTATCAATTTTATTCATCTATATCGGATATATTAGTAACTATTATATTTATAAATTTTTATCACATGTATGATTTTTTTCATAGCATTAAAAATTCATAAACTCCAAATATCTTAATTTTAAAAAAACACGTCCTTTGGTAATACCTTGGAAATATTATTGTTCCTTATATTATCCTTGTAAGGTTTTTCTTTCTTGGTACTGGCCTCTTAGTATAATAGTTTTTCCATAGAGAGGTAAACAACAATTTAATGAATTCACCAAAGCATTAAATCACACTAAAAGTACACAGATGGTATTAAATACTAGGTTTCAGAATGATATAGCTAATTGAAGAATACCATATAGATTATTTCACCAATTTTAATTCACATAGCCAAATTGATCAATGTTGATGTTATTCATGTAGTTTAATTATCCTCATAGCTAATTTCAATTGGCGTTCTTCATGTATATGATTTTCATTATGTAGAATTCATTCTCATGTATCGAAATTTGACATTAACGAACTAAAAAATGTATCCATTTGGATCCAAAATGCCAAATTTAAAACATATACAAATGAAACCATCGATTATTCCATGAAAATACTTTATGTATACATATAATCTACATAGATGATTACTCACAAAGGTGATTAAATGTCTTAGGAAATTTTCTTGTAGAATATTTCAAAACATATCCATTTCTGGTAATCTAATCCTTCACATAGATGTCTTATATATATAAATTATCACATAGATGTTTCTCTATATATGACAATGCTTTATGTAGCTTATTTTTTTGGAATTAGGAAAATTTCAGAAAATTTGGAGTATAGAAATATTTAACTGCTAAATGACTTATATAGTTTTAAAAATCGATGAACACACATAATATAAAAAAATAGGTCATAATGAATGGTATTTAAGAAAATAAAAACCTATATTGCATGAGATATGTTCGATCACCATTAGTAATCCAATAGTATTTTCCATTATTATGATAAAAAAAATAAGATATTAAACACAATGTATTAAAATTATTTGATAGAATTTTTTAAAAAACTAAATAATATATATATATATATGTAGATTATCTTTTTTTTAATCCAGTACATCACCCATTATAGTGATTCTTCACTCACACTTTTAGAAATATAATACCCTTTTATTAAAGGTAAAAACGTATGTAAAGACCCGTAAAATTAAAGGGAAATTTTTTCTTAATTTTCTTTAGAATTTTACAAGAGCGCGGTTTCAGACGGCACCTGATTCCGAGGCCCGGAGTGCCCGGAATCAATTTCCGAAGATTGGCTCGGGTACGTTCAGTGAACGAACGAGCGGGAATTCCTAACTTTTGATTCGGAGCTCGGAATTGAAATCCGAGGGCATCGATGAACTCGCAGCGCCGATATTCGCTTAAAGAGACCTTTTCGGAAGTTGCGTTTGTTGCAGGACGAAAGTTAGTTTTTGGGAGACTTATAAAAAGTTGAATAAAAAAATGTGGAATTCTTTTTATTTAACTTTTGTAGGTTAACTCCTCTCTAAGGGAGTTAGGGGTGGGACCCACACCCACTTAACCTCCCTTGAGAGGATTAAGTGTGGTGGGACCCACATGAACCTAAACCTCTCATCTTCCCCCTTAAACTCCCCTCTCTCCCTCTTAAATGTTTGTTAACTTAACATCAAATTAATTACACATGAAATGTATAATTAATTAAGTGTTATGTTTTGAAATTTCGAAGTTTTGAATTCCTTGGCTTGGTAAATAAAATAAGGAGGAACCTTATTTTATTTGGTTAGTTTTGGTTTAGCCAACTTGTGAGGATTTTTGAGAGCTCCTCCTCCTTCTCGCTCAACTTGATGAAGAACGCTTAACTTGACGAAGAACGCCGCTCCTCTCTTCTTCGTCTTCCGTGTCAACGAGAGGGAACACCGCTTCCTCCTCGGACCTTCTTCGTCGGCATACGAAGATTCGCCAATGACGTATCTCATCGGACGCACCTCTTCGTCATCGGATTTGACGAATGACTACCGTGACGCCCGACCTCCGCGACGTTGTCTTCCGCGGGAGGTTGACAAATCTTCGAACCTATACCCAAGGTAGGGGTTGTGGATTATTGTTTAATTATTTTATTCTTGCTCGTGGTTTGCATGAATAACGTGAGGATATTGAATATTTAAGTTGTGTTTTAACGTGAGGGGGCCGGACCGCATGAACACGGCCGAACCCCCTCCTTCGTTCTTGGTGTTTTATTTTGCGGATGAATCAAGGTGGCGTGGTTCCGTCGCACCACGCGGATATTCGCCGAATCTTATTACGCGACGCCGTCGCGCCGCGCCATGGGAGGATCATCAAGAACGCGACGCCGTCGCGCCGCGTTGAAGGAAATCAAGGTGCGGCGGAGGGGCGCGGTGCCGTCGCACCGCGCCGGACGACGAACATCGCGGCCGGTTCCGGGCCGCGGCGGAACGAGGAGACCGGCGGCCGGGCTGCCGGCGTCGGAAGCCGAAAAGGGGACAGGATTTTTCCGGTCCCGTTGGAGAAAACCGGCCGGCCAGCTGGCCGGTCGGATGGTCAATTCCGGGGGAAATTAATCCCCCGACCAGCAATAAAGCCCCCCCCATTTAATTGGGGGAGGCGGTTCCTTGAGGGGGGGCAGGCGGCCCCCCGGTTTCCGCTCAAGCAGGCCCCCCACGTGGGGGGGGGGGGGGGGGGGGGGCGTTTTCTTTGCAAAGGGCGCGGCACAAGGCCGCGCCGCCATCCCAATCAAGCGGGGGGATTTGCCCCCCCGCGCGCTGCCTCCGTGCGGCGCCGGGCCGCCGCGCCGCCGGCCGGCCGGCCGGGCCGGGTCGGACCCGGGTCGGGTCGACCCGGTTCGGGCCGACCCAGGGGGGGGGGGGGGGGGTCGGGCCGGGTCGGCCCGGACCCGGACCCCCCCGTTTCGAATCAGTTTCGGTCTTTTGGCCATAACTTGAGCCACAGACGTCCGATTGACGAACCGTCTGCAGCAACGCGATCCTTGGATCGAGACGGTCGTTTCGGTATATCGCACTCAAGGTTTCGGATTACTCTGAGTTCGGCCGGGTTGGTTCGTTCACGAAACCAACCGGGCCTTCGGAGCGGAAACGCTCATATCTTGAGTTACGAACGTCCGATTGACGTGCCGTCAGCTGTGTTGTGTTCCTCTTAGTGAGACGGATCTTTAGGCATACTCCGCCCGAGGTTTGGACGCAGGTGGAGTACGGTCGGGTTGGTTTTGCCTTAAAAACCAACCGGGCCCCGGGGACGAAAATGCCAATATCTCTCAGACCGAGCGTCCGATCGACGCGCCGTCTGTTGCATTGAGTTCCTGTTGACGATACAGATCTTTTGGATACATCAACTCTGGACTTTGTGGCAGTTGATGTATCAGCCTCTCGGCTCGTGGAGCGGACCCTCCGAACGAGCTTGCTGTGTGCGGGAACCCTAGTGCTGCTACTGCGACTGTGACTACTACTACTGCTTCTGTGACTGCGACGACGACAGTACAGAGATCCTGTGTGGATTCGACGACGACGACTTCAGCACTCAGCGATCCTACGTGGATCAGTGCTACAGGTCCTGTGTGGGACCGATCCTGTGTGGGTCTGATCCTGTGTGGGTCCTTGCGCTCAGCGGTCCTGTGTGAACCAGCGCCTACAGGTCCTGTGTGGGCCCGATCCTGTGTGGGTCTTTGCGGGGGTTAGTTACCTATCGATCCTTCGTGGGTCCGACGACTTAGATGGATTAGAGATCATCTTTATCGTCTTTCGAAGAAGTGTACCTGTGTGAGCTGAATCCTACTGCTTTCCTGTGTGGATTGTGTTATGCTATCCTGTGTGGATTACGTTTTGCTTTCCTGTGTGGAATACGTTTACTTTCCTGTGTGGACTGAGTTGTACTTGGGCTCGGAGGTTGGAGCGTATTTGAAATTGATGACTTAGGCATATGTATGGGCATATACCTAAGCAGTGTCGGTTATTACTTCGTGATTGTTCCTTTCTTCGTGGTTTATCCTTTGTGGATTTGAGAGACCTTCAGGGGTCTCGGGGTCCCTACTGAGTAGCTTATACTCACCCCTGCATGGGCTTTGCCCGCACTACGTTGTGTTGGTTGCAGAAGACGGACAGCGTTGACCTTAGCTGAGGCTTGCAGAGCAGGATGGTACCCGGAGGTGGACCACTGGGCGGGACGTGCTCGGAGCGGACGGCGGGACCCATGGAGCAGAGGATCTATCTGTACACACCCTTCAGGTGGGATTTCCAGTGGACAGCTCGGTGTAGCGGCTTTTACCTTTCAGTTGCTATTTTCCTTTTCGAGTTGTACTTTACTTTCAGTTTGGGTTTGTATACTGGCCCATTTACTTTTCCGCACTTTCAGTTGTTCTCTGCTTTTGCTTAGTGTTTACTTTCCGCTTGCTTTCTCTGTGGTGTTTGTTTACTTTACAAAGGCAATGCCTTCCCATTTTACTGGGATTTACGCCTTGGTGCTAGTCGCAAGCCCCTGGCCTATGGAAGGCGGGCTTGGGGTAGTCACGGCATGGACCCCGAGGGCGGGTCGTGACAAATTGGTATCAGAGGAGTTCGGTTCTAACACGAACTCTGATCTTTTCTATGTGAAACAATAATGTTTAGCGTATTGAGTGTGGTTATCAGTCCAGGGAGTCCAGTGTTGGTGCGGCGGCCGACGTATCCGTACACCAGGACCCTGACTTCTGATTTTCGACTTAATGCACGAAAACGTTGATTGCGTGTGTGTTTAAAAGTTTTCTTTGTGATTACTTATATCAGCTCACCAGGTATACTGTTCTGACCGAGGCGCACCTGTTTTCTTTTCAGGATGGCCCCACGACGGCAGCCAGCTAGGGTTCCGAGAGTCGAGCGTGACGACAGCCCACCGAGCGACGAGGCCTCGGTGCAGGGCCCTTGGTCAGCAGTGGCACCGGCGGTAGCACTACCCACCGAGCCCCCGATGCTTCCAGCAGCAGCCGCTGACGATGCACGTCGCCTCAGCGCACTGCATGAGTTTCAGCGCCAGCGACCGCCCAGGTTTCGCGGGAAGACGGATCCCCAGGCAGCAGAGGACTGGCTGGAGGAAGTGGTACGAGTGTTTAGGCTAGTGAGGACACCAGCAGACCTCATGGTGATCCTCGCTGCGAGCCTACTACACACAGCAGCAGGACGATGGTGGAGCTTGATGCTCCAGGTGCACGATGGGGCATCTCTACATTGGACGGACTTTGAGAGTCTCTTCCGCTCGGAGTTCGTCCCAGCCACCCTTCGTGCGGTCCGTATCCAGGAGCTTCTTCAGCTGCGGCAGGGCAGCATGACGGTCGCTCAGTACTCGGCGAGATTTACCGATCTCTCGCGCTACTCGACCGACATGGTACGGGACCCATTCTTCCGGGCCCGGACCTTCGAGCAGGGTTTGAGACACGAGATCAGGGCATCGCTGATCTCCCTCAGCATACCGACTCAGACAGGAGTACTGGAGCGGGCCCTTCTGATCGAGATCTTCCTTGCTGAGTCTACACCAGCACAGCGACCCACAGCAGGGCGGCACGTGGCAGAGTCATCTGTAGCAGGAAGTCGACAGATGACTCAGGGGTCCAGACAGACCAGACCTTCGGGCAGACGACCTCAGGACACTGGCTCAGCAGTGCGGGGCACACAGCGAGGAGCCAGTCTTTCGAGAGGCAGACAGTGCTACTCGTGCGGCGGGCAGGGCCACATGGCTCGTGACTGCCCGACCCACCGTGCCGAGGAGCAGAAGACGGTTGAGGGACCACCGAGGCAGAGGCAGAGGGTCGACCGTGGCGGTCCGCAGAGAGGAGGCGGATGAGGCAGAGGAGCTGGATGAGCAGCCGGTGGTGGGCGACGCTTTGAGGCTCTGCCACCACCACCACCAGGAGGTCCACCCCGACCACAGGGAGCTGGCGGGCAGAGACAGGCACAACTCCAGGCAGCAGAGGCCTACGACCACGGCGCACCCGAGATGATTCGAGGTACTATCTGTGTCTATTCCACCCTTGCTGCAGTTCTTATAGACACAGGAGCGAGTCACTCTTTCATAGCCGCTGCCCTTGTTCGGAGCTCGGAGATTCCGACAGATCCGTTGGCTCGATCCTTACGGATAGAGACTCCTACGGGAGCAGACTTGACGATTACGCACTGGTGCCGGTAGTGTGAGCTTACTCTAGGAGGCGAGAGCTTCGGCTGGGATCTTCTTGTAGCAGCGTCGAGGCCTTACGACGTCATCTTGGGCATGGATTGACTATCTACGGTCCATGCACAGATTGACTATTTTAGGCGCAAGGTGTGATGTGTACGCACCGACGGGAGCAGGTTCACCTTCACCGGCGAGAAGGGAGCCTTATCAGCACAGGATGGACTTCCGCGGAGGAGAGGATATCCCATTACTCATCAGTTAGCTAGCCTCATCCTTGGAGCAGTTGACGTGCGGAGTCCTGGTTTTCCTGCAGTGGTGGATCAGTTTGCGGACGTTTTTCCCGACAACGTTCCAGGGCTACCTCCTCGCAGAGAGGTAGACTTTTATATTGATTTGTACCCCGGGACAGCCCCGATATCCACTCCAGCATATCGGATGGCCCCCGCCGAGCTTTGAGAGCTACGGGTACAGTTGGAGGACTTGCAGGGCAAGGGGTTCATCCAACCCAGTGTTTCACCCTGGGCTTCCCCGATATTGTTCGCCAAGAAGGCGGACGGGAGCTTGCGACTTTGTGTTGACTATCGTCGCCTGAACCAGGTGACAGTGAGGAACAAGTATCCGCTAGAGAGGATTGACGACCTCTTCGATCAGCTCAAGGGAGCACGGTGGTTCTCGAAGATAGACCTCAGGTCAGGCTATCATCAGCTCAGAGTCAGAGACAAGGATGTGCAGATGACGGCCTTCAGATGTCGGTATGGCCACTATGAGTTCTTGGTTATGCCTTTCGGTGTAACCAATGCTCTAGCAGTGTTCATGGCTCTCATGAACAGGATCTTTCAGCCATACCTCGATCGGTTTGTCGTGGTCTTCATCGACGACATTCTGATTTACTCTACGACAGAGGAGGAGCACGCCTATCACTTGCGAGTTGTACTAGACACACTCCGAGAGCACCAGCTTTATGGTAAGATCTCGAAGTGCCAGTTCTGGATACGTGAGGTCCACTTCTTGGGACACGTTATCTCTGAGGCGGGATTTGCAGTGGATCCCGCGAAGATTGAGGCTGTGTTAGCATGGGAGCCACCCAGGAGCGTGACTGAGGTTCGGAGTTTCTTGGGACTAGCTGGATACTATCGGAGATTTGTGCCAGACTTCTCTAGAGTTGCGGCATCACTCACAGCTTTGACGAAGAAGGGGAAACCCTTCGTGTGGTCTGACAGATGTCAGCAGAGCTTCCAGGAGATGAGACCGAGATTGACCTGCGCACCTATCTTAAGGTTTCCTGAGGAGGGAGTAGGGTACGTAGTCTACTGCGATGCATCAGGGACCGGATTCGGATGTGTTCTGATGCAGGAGCGGGCAGTGATCGCCTATGGATCACGTCAGTTGAGGCCGCATGAGCAGAACTACGCTACCCATGACCTGGAGTTAGCAGCAGTGGTCTTCGCTCTGAAGACATGGCGACAGTATCTGATGGGCGAGTGCTTTACAGTCTTTTATGATCATCAGAGTCTCAGGTATATCTTCTCTCAGAAGGACCTGAACCTGAGACAGCGGCGATGGCTCGAGTTCCTCCAGGACTATGACTTTGAGATAGTCTATACTCCTGGGAAGGGGAACGTAGTAGCCGATGCCCTTAGCAGGAGGACGGGCATTCAACTACTTGAGGAGGCGACGGAGCAGCTAGCCTCTTTACAGATATCCTTCGTGGATAGAGATGGAGCAGCCTTCCTCCAGTCCCTCACAGTCACTCCTCCACTACTGCAGCGGGTCAGAGAGGCACAGCGTGAGGACGCTGACTGTGAGACACGGCGTGCACAGATATCCTCGGGACAGGCACCTGATGGTTTCTCCCTTGGAGCAGAGCACGACATCCTTTTCAGAGGACGTACCATGGTACCAGTCGCTTTGCGAGAAGAAGTGCTGAGAGAGTTTCACACTTCTCCTTTGGCGGTACATCCTGGAGTGGCGAAGATGTACCAGGACCTCAGACGACAGCACTGGTGGCCGGGCATGAAGAAGGCAGTTGCAGAGTTCGTTTCTCGATGCCTCACCTGCCCGCAGGTGAAGGCAGAGCATCAGGTACCAGCAGGTTTGGTACAGCCCTTGGAGGTTCTGGAGTGGAAGTGGGACGGCATATCTATGGACTTCGTGACTGGACTTCCACGTACTTCCAGAGGTCACGACTCCATCTGGGTGATTGTTGACCGACTCACCAAGTCGGCACACTTCTTACCCATCAGAGAGCAGGGCTCAGTAGAGAGCTTGGGACGTCTCTAAGTTCAGGAGATTGTGCGGCTCCACGGCGTGCCATCATCTATCGTCTCCGATCGAGATGCTCTCTTTACTTCCCGGATTTGGAAGGGGTTACAGGAGGCGTTCGGGACGCAGCTACGTTTGAGCACAGCCTTTCACCCTCAGACGGATGGTCAGACGGAGAGGACCATTCAGACTCTCGAGGACATGCTCTGCGCATGTGTCCTCGACTTTGGTCGTAGCTGGGAGGACCACCTACCCTTAGTGGAGTTCGCGTACAACAACAGCTACCACTCCACTATCGGGATGGCACCGTACGAGGCGTTGTACGGCCGGCCATGTAGATCTCCTTTGTGCTGGACAGACCCTGGGGAGTCAGCACTTGTGGGACCGGAGATGGTCCAGGCCACGACAGAGAAG
Source organism: Viscum album (assembly GCA_963277665.1). Taxonomy (NCBI): domain Eukaryota; kingdom Viridiplantae; phylum Streptophyta; class Magnoliopsida; order Santalales; family Viscaceae; genus Viscum; species Viscum album. The sequence goes on from OY728166.1 coordinate 1,298,695,505, forward strand.
GTCTAGGTCATCCAGGAGCGGATGAGGATAGCTCAGAGCCAGCAGAAGTCATATGCTGACAGGAGGCGGAGGCCACTAGAGTTCGAGGATGGTGACCACGTCTTCTTGCGGGTCTCACCTCGACGTGGTATTCGGAGATTTGGCCGAGGCGGCAAGTTATCTCCACGTTTCATCGGACCCTTCCAGGTCCTCAGCAGGGTTGGCGAGGTGGCTTAACGCCTAGCTCTACCACCTCAGTTGCACTGGGTGCACGACGTCTTCCACGTGTCTCAGCTAAGGAGATACGTGTACGACCCGACGCACATCATTGACCATGGGGAGCTTGACGTTGATGATGGGGCGACTTTTACGGAGGTCCCGGTGGAGATAGAGGATCGACAGGAGCGGGTCCTGCGTGGGCGATCGATTCCTCTTGTGCGCATCAGATGGCAGCACGGGAATCTCTAAGAGAGCACATGGGAGCGGGAGGCTCAGATGCGTGCTCAGTACCCTCATTTGTTTCCCTAGTTTTTGATGTATCTTTACGGGGACGTAAAGCCCTGAGGTGGGAGTAATGTAAAGACCCGTAAAATTCAAGGGAATTTTTTTCTTAATTTTCTTTAGAATTTTACAAGAGCGCGGTTTCAGACGGCACCTGATTCCGAGGCCCGGAGTGCCCGGAATCAATTTCCGAAGTTTGGCTCGGGTACGTTCAATGAACGAACGAGCGGGAATTCCTAACTTTTCATCCGGTGCTCGGAATTGAAATCCGAGGGCATCGATGAACTCGCAGCGCCGATATTCGCTTAAAGAGACCTTTTCGGAAGCTGCGTTTGTTGCAGGACGAAAGTTAGTTTTTGGGAGACTTATAAAAAGTTGAATAAAAAAATGTGGAATTCTTTTTATTTAACTTTTGTAGGTTAACTCCTCTCTAAGGGAGTTAGGGGTGGGACCCACACCCACTTAACCTCCCTTGAGAGGATTAAGTGTGGTGGGACCCACATGAACCTAAACCTCTCATCTTCCCCCTTAAACTCCCCTCTCTCCCTCTTAAATGTTTGTTAACTTAACATCAAATTAATTACACATGAAATGTATAATTAATTAACTGTTATGTTTTGAAATTTTGAAGTTTTGAATTCCTTGGCTTGGTAAATAAAATAAGGAGGAACCTTATTTTATTTGGTTAGTTTTGGTTTAGCCAACTTGTGAGGATTTTTGAGAGCTCCTCCTCCTTCTCGCTCAACTTGACGAAGAACGCTCAACTTGACGAAGAACGCCGCTCCTCTCTTCTTCGTCTTCCGTGTCAACGAGAGGGAACACCGCTTCCTCCTCAGACCTTCTTCGTCAGCATACGAAGATTCTCCAACGACGTATCTCATCGGACGCACCTCTTCGTCATCGGATTTGACGAACGACTATCGTGACGCCCAACCTCCGCGACGTTGTCTTCCGCGGGACGTTGACAAATCTTCGAACCTATACCCAAGGTAGGGGTTGTTGATTATTGTTTAATTATTTTATTCTTGCTCGTGGTTCGCATGACTAACGTGAGGATATTGAATATTTAAGTTGTGTTTTAACGTGAGGGGGCCGGACCGCATGAACACGGCCGAACCCCCTCCTTCTTTCTTGGTGTTTTATTTTGCGGATGAATCAAGGTGGCGTGGTGCCGTCGCACCACGCGGATATTCGCCGAATCTTATTACGCGACGCCGTCGCGCCGCGCCATGGGAGGATCATCAAGAACGCGACGCCGTCGCGCCGCGTTGAAGGAAATCAAGGTGCGGCGGAGGGGCGCGGTGCCGTCGCACCGCGCCGGACGACGAACACCGCGGCCGGTTCCGGGCCGCGGCGGAACGAGGAGACCGGCGGCCGGGCCGCCGGCGTCGGAAGCCGAAAAGGGGACCGGATTTTTCCGGTCCCGTTGGAGAAAACCGGCCGGCCAGCTGGCCGGCCGGATGGTCAATTCCGGGGGAAATTAATCCCCCGACCAGCAATAAAGCCCCCCCCCCCATTTAATTGGGGGAGGCGGTTCCTTGAGGGGGGGCAGGCGGCCCCCCGGTTTCCGCTCAAGCAGGCCCCCCACGTGGGGGGGGGGGGGGGGGGCGTTTTCTTTGCAAAGGGCGCGGCACAAGGCCGCGCCGCCATCCCAATCAAGCGGGGGGCTTTTCCCCCCCGCGCGCTGCCTCCGTGCGGCGCCGGGCCGACCCAGGGGGGGGGGGGGGTCGGGTCGGCCCGGACCCGGACCCCCCCGTTTCGAATCAGTTTTGGTCTTTTGGCCATAACTTGAGCCACAGACCTCCGATTGACGAACCGTCTGCGGAAACGCGATCCTTGGATCGAGACGGTCGTTTCGGTATATCGCACTCAAGGTTTCGGATTACTTTGAGTTCGGCCGGGTTGGTTCGTTCACGAAACCAACCGGGCCTTCGGAGCGGAAACGCTCATATCTTGAGTTACGGACGTCCGATTGACGTGCCGTCAGCTGTGTTGTGTTACTCTTAGTGAGACAGATCTTTTGGCATACTCCGCCCGAGGTTTGGATGCAGGTGGAGTACGGTCGGGTTGGTTTTGCCTTAAAAACCAACCGGGCCCCGGGGACGAAAATGCCAATATCTCTCAGACCGGGCGTCCGATCGACGCGCCGTCTGTTGCGTTGAGTTCCTGTTGACGATACAGAACTTTTGGATACATCAACTCTGGACTTTGTGGCAGTTGATGTATCAGCCTCTCGGCTCGTGGAGCGGACCCTCCGAACGAGCTTGCTGTGTGCGGGAACCCTAGTGCTGCTACTGCGACTGTGACTGCTACTACTGCTTCTGTGACTGCGACGACGACAGTACAGAGATCCTGTGTGGATTCGACGACGACGACTTCAGCACTCAGCGATCCTACGTGGATCAGTGCTACAGGTCCTGTGTGGGCCCGATCCTGTGTGGGTCTGATCCTGTGTGGGTCCTTGCGCTCAGCGGTCCTGTGTGAACCAGCGCCTACAGGTCCTGTGTGGGCCCGATCCTGTGTGGGTCTTTGCGGGGGTTAGTTACCTATCGATCCTTCGTGGGTCCGACGACTTAGATGGATCAGAGATCATCTTTATCGCCTTTCGAAGAAGTATACCTGTGTGAGCTGAATCCTACTGCTTTCCTGTGTGGATTGTGTTATGCTATCCTGTGTGGATTACGTTTTGCTTTCCTGTGTGGAATACGTTTACTTTCCTGTGTGGACTGAGTTGTACTTGGGCTCGGAGGTTGGAGCGTATTTGAAATTGATGACTTAGGCATATGTATGGGCATATACCTAAGCAGTGTCGGTTATTACTTCGTGATTGTTCATTTTTTCGTGGTTTATCCTTTGTGGATTTGAGAGACCTTTAGGGGACTCAGGGTCCCTACTGAGTAGCTTATACTCACCCCTGCACGGGCTTTGCCCGCACTACGTTGTGTTGGTTGCAGACGACGGACAGCGTTGACCTTAGCTGAGGCTTGCAGAGCGGGATGGTACCCGGAGGTGGACCACTGGGCGGGACGTGCTCGGAGCGGACGGCGGGACCCATGGAGCAGAGGAGCTATCTGTACCCACCCTTCAGGTGAGATTTCCAGTGGACAGCTCGGTGTAGCGGCTGTACCTTTCAGTTGTTGTTTTCCTTTTCGAGTTGTACTTTACTTTCAGTTTGGGTTTGTATACTGGCCCATTTACTTTTCCGCACTTTCAGTTGTTCTCTGCTTTTTCTTAGTGTTTACTTTCCGCTTGCTTTCTCTGTGGTGTTTGTTTACTTTACAAAGTCAATGCCTTCCCATTTTACCGGGATTTACGCCTTGGTGCTAGTCGCCAGCCCCTGGCCTATGGAAGGCGGGCTTGGGGTAGTCACGGCACAGACCCCGAGGGCGGGTCGTGACAACGTATCCCCATTTCATGAAATTAAAATGGAATGCAATGGAGAAGTATGACACATTTAATTTATCAATTAGAGTAATGATATATTTATTTATATTCCTAATACTAAACATGGATTTAGGGAAATAATGGAGTTCCATAAACAAAATAAAGATATTATAAATATAAAAAAAAATTCTAATAAAAAATTATGAATTTTTTAACAATGAATTTCACTTAATATAAAAAAGTATACAAAATAAATCCAATCAACACCCAAAAAAATAAAAAAATATAACTCCAGCTAAATGAACTAGGAATATGGATTTGATTAAACTAAGAAGGTGGTTATGGTGGAGGTAACATTAATGTAGAAGAAGATATAGAGGTAGTTAGAGGGTCTATTTCAGTATAAAACACTTCCTTCCTTATCTAATTGTTTGTACCAGTTTTATATCCAACAATAGATTTATCTATTTGATGTTGAATGGGAGCACCAAGGATATTTTTAGGATGACCTTCCTCAAAATTGAATCCACACATAAAACTACTGGAAAAGCCAACTTCCTTTGAGGGCCTTAATAAGTAACACTAAAAGATGATTTATTAGAATCTGAGGAAGAATCCACCTTCAATTTCACTTTCCTATATATTAGGATATATCATAAACCTTATCTAATCTAATCCTAGTAGTTTTGAAAGTGTATGAAGCTTTAGGGACAAGAAACCATCTTTATCCTAGGTAAAATAGAGTATCTTTATACATGTCAATCATTTGGATGATATATGTGCTATAGAACTCATGAAGAATGGTAGAAGCCTATTTATAAATATGAGTAACTGAGGAAAGAACACTATTCAAAATTTCCTTGATCGATTAAATATGTCTAGTTGATAATATCATTAGATTATGAACCAATGGAGTAGGCTAAGGAGTATAGGTATAATCACGAAGAACTAAATATAGATTCTTTATAACTCTACCCAAACAATCTTTCACTTTGATCAGTCTCACGTTCATAGATTCCATTTTTTTCAACTGAACTTTTTTTTCATCTTAATATCGACCCACTACTTCAGGATCATTAATAGGAGGATATGGAACATGACCACAAGAAGAATCCATAGGCTCAATTGTAACTGAAATAGGTGAGACAGGGGTAGTTGAAACAATAGAAGCCACAAAATCAGTAAACAATTTAGGCTCATAGAAAATTAGATATTTTCCTCTAACTGTAACTAGAGTAATTAAGGATTATAAACACTTTGAGGAACATGAATCCTCCTCAGATTATGATCCTTATGCTTCTTCATAAACCTTCTCCAATAGGTCTATTATCTACTTATTATTTCTAGACACTATATCAAGAGTCCTAAAGTCCATTACATTAGTATCTTGGTAATATTTTATAAGTTATTTCAACCTATCATCAGATTAACAATGAAATTGTACTTTTATATTTACGAACAAATCAGTTCTTATTCCATTCTTCATTACAGCTTATTTGGTTTCTTGAAACTCTATAGACATATATATTTTGTACTCTTACTGAAGAACTAGTGTGAGAATGTCACACTGAATACATTGAATCTTAGAAGATAAATAATTCATATCTAAAATAATATTTTAAAACCCACATTGAAAATATGGAACAACTGATGGATTTGGTATGGAAGTTTTTGATATTTGATACTTATTGATGAACTAAAAGTTTGTTATGACAACACTTCTCAAAATGTGCAATAATTATTTCTTTTAAATTAAAAACCCATAAAATCATCTAATATATTATGAGACATGAATTTTTGAGCCACATGAAGATTTTGAATCATATATTGTTGAGATTCAACCATAACGGTAAGATCATCAAACTCTATCATGGTATGGAAAACATCTTTCAATCCACTTAGAGTATATTTCATCCCTTGAATCTATTTTTCACTTACCATTGAAGAAATATGCTATTCCATATGGACTAATTGAATATTTGTAGTTATATATGTCTTAGAATCCACTATCCTAACCAATTAATAAAAATAATCTTTTAAAAAAGTGGATTCCATGAGTTCATTGATCTTATCCATCGATAAAATTCTATCCGTTTTAAAATAAATATAATCCTATTAGAGATTATCAAACATTGATAATAGATTAGAATAATGGGATTTCATTTTAGAACTATCTAAAATCATACTAACTGAGGGTTAATCCCCATGAATTTGAGGTGTTGATGGTATACGTGGTGTATGAGAATGATAAAAATTACCCATATCCACAACACCAACTCTATCATCATTAATAGGTGATACGAGAACAATGGGATAAACTATAGTTCCTTCCATTACAACATCTATCATTTATTAAATAGAAGATACACTAGAGACAAAACCAAATTTCCCCTAATTAGGAGTTACAATAATTGTCTAAAGAATAGGCTTATTAAGATAAACTACTACAGCATATTATAAAACTAAAATATGAATAGCCAATCCCACAGCTATACTAACCTACAGAAATAGTGTCACTATTCTAGTTTCCATTGTCTCTTGCACCTCCATAATAAGAACTATCTATGTTGGTGCTGCATCACTAGGTGGTGTGGTTTGGGATGAATCCCCCTGACCCGTAATATCCTAACCAACAAAATTTGATGAACATGAAATATAGTCCCATTAATATCCAATTGTATTCAATTTCATTAAATATAATGCATTACTATTATGATATTTCAATTCTATTCCATCATTTAAAATCAACTTATTTTCATTTAAAACTATTTAGATCATCATATAAAAGGATAATAGTTTAAATTACCTTTTCCTTTGAGACAATAGTGCATGAAAAACATCATTTATCTTGGAAGATTGTTTTTTATATTATATTTAAGGATGTATAAGACATACATGTCCTAAAACAATACTTTTTATATATCACCATCTGTCTTGGAAATTAAAATCTGGACTGACATGCATATGACATTCCATCTGACTGGTAAATCTATCACTTAATTCTTTTCAAAGGAAATGGTTACAAACAGGACTCTCAACACCTATATTGGTCTGCCTAATCTAGTTCCAACTAAAGTCTGGAAAAAATTTAACTCCCCCTCATGGTGACAATAAAAGATCTCTCCCAACTCTATAGATGAAACTATGACTAAAGTCCAATTCACACCCGAGGAATGAACATCCTCTACTTCTCCAAACTAGTTCCCATATTTTTTATCTTAAAAATAAAAATACCAACTTTGAAAAAAAATCCAACCTCATTAGAATCTTGGTTAAATTCATCCATATCACATTGATTTCTTCCTTAGAATGAATAATGTGAGGCAACACACCATATATTTTCTCATGGATAAACTAGATATTCCATCACCACCATGCATAGCCTTTCCCATGATAGAAAATTTAGTTAATGTTCAAGAGAAGATAGAGGTTCATGGTTAGGATTCATATTCTATGGAAAGGGATGATATGCACATGAAAGGAATAGTTTATTGTTGATTCAATTTCAGGGAAATGTACTGATTCCTAAAATGTATTCATACTGAATTATGTTTTGGTAAATTCTGACTAACAATAATCATATAAAATAAAAAGTAATATGTAGACTAATAGAATGAATTTTATATTCTAAATCCGATATATTTAAATAATGAAACATAATAAATTAAATTTGTTTCGAAAAAGAATTTAAATTAAATGTTAATAAAATATTACATAAAAAATACATTAAAAAATATGGTAAATTAAATTAAATTAAGTTCAACTAAACCCAATTATCTTTTAATAAAATAAAAATGATCAGATGAAAGGGTTATGGTAATGATATCTGCTATCTGATTCTCATTAGAGATAAAACCATGTGTAATATCACCTTTTTGAGTGTGATCTCCCAAAAATGATGCATTCAGTATATATTATTTGTCTGATAAGGATTTATCACATTCTTTTAAATTTTGATGCCACTAGTGTTGTAAAATTTTGTTGATATTGTATTATAATTGAATCCAAAATATACTATTTCATCCACAATACATTTTCACAACAACCAACTAATGCTATATATTCATATTTACTAGTAGATAATGAAACGAAGTGTTTTTTAATACCATACTAGGATACTAGGGATTTACATAAAAATGGATGGTTTTTAATATACTCTACTTATTTATTCAAAAACAACCATATTTGGAATACAAATATTTTGTTTGATTTTAATCATATGTTTTAGAAAATGTAATGATCGTGAATAAAAACCTAAAAATTATTTTGGTAGATTTTAAATGAGATACCATAGGATTTTTATGAAATCAATCACATAAGTATTCCCTAAAAATAATGACTGATCTACTATGAGTTAAATAAAAGAGTCTCAAAATTATTCATCTATATAGATTATTGTATTCTAGTTTTCCAAAATCATCCATGTAAAGATTTTCATTTGAACTAATAGGAGTTATATTTACTTTATCATTTTCGTGTCCATATATTTTAAGTATGTATGGTTTTTATTTTATTTGATTTATCAAATTCCAAGTTTATTTTTGATAAATTTGAAAATATTAAATATTATTTAACTCACTAGTCATGAAAATTCCAAAATCACTTTTCATTAGTTTTAAAGATTCATTACCCAATTTTTTATTTGTAGTTCCAAAAATCACAACTTCAATATATATATTAACTAAAAAATTGGAATATCGATTTATCATGAATTGAGTAGTATCATCCATTCATACTAAATATCCATTTCAAAAAAGAGAAATACATAAACATTCAAACCAGGCTACTGGTGTTTGTTTTATCTCAAAAAATGATTTGGAAAGATTGAAAATTGAATTTGTATTATTATTATTATTTTAAATCCTAATAGGATTGTCCACATAAATATCCTCTATATGAAATCCATTTAATATATATGATTTTACATCCATTGGATATAATTTGAAATTCATATATGATAGGTAGGTTAGGATATTCCTAATAGATTCTAATCTAGCTACATGTGTATTGGTCTCTTCATAATCTACAACTTATTTGTGATTATAGCCTTTATCAATTTTTCTAGATTATTCCTAGTGATTACACCATGACAACACTAATTATTTATAAATACCCATTTCATTCAAATAATAGGATAATTAGAGAATCTATTAACTAATTCCCATAAATGTTTCCACTTGTACATGTTTAATTACTATGGAATAGAAAAAATCATCTCTTATATACCATGTCTTCTTATATAGATTTATGTTATAGCTAAGTTAAAAATGAACAAAACACAACAAGATTCTGTACACCCCATATAGTCTTATTACCCATATCTAAAAATCCTATAACAATTTCTACGTAGAGGTTCTTAAGGGTTCTAGGATTTCTAGGAAGAAAATTTTATGGTTATTTGGAATCCATCCTTTATGGGTTTTCTTCTATAAAATCTTCTTCCAACTCTTCATTATTTTTTCATAGAGTAGTTCAGATCTCATGAACTCAAATGAATCCCTTACACCATCATCATGACTTACATTGTGATAAAATTGACTAATTTAATCAAATTTCACATACTTAATTTTTTAGCAATCATACACCATTATTATGAAAACACAATATTAATTATAAGTAATATAATATATATATAACATTTATTCATAAAAATTTGAATACAATTTGACATAATTATCGTTGGTGTTTTGAATATAAAGTGTTCTTATGAAAACCATAAAGTATACAACTATTGGTTTTTTATTATTCCATATCTCATAGGGTTTTTTTGTTAAAATATGAATAATTATAACTCTTTTTATGAAATAAAACGTAGTATTCATGGAATCAACCCAAACATGTTTAAGAAATTTATATTCACATTTCATTGTTCATTAAATTTCACACAAAGTATTATTTATCCTCTAAAAAACACCATTGTGTTGAGGTGTTCTAGTGGATGAAAAGAGTATTTGAAAAAATGTTTATAAAAATCTGAATTCAATTAATAGTTTTAAAACTCTCATCAATGGTCAATTTTTAATGAAATTTTTATTCATTTATTCCACACTATGAACCAATTTACAAAACAAATATATAAAATCATAACATTCTACACTCAAAAATAAAAAATCGTGTGAATATAGAAAATTCATTATCAAAAAAAACTCAAAACATTCTCCCTCTTGACATACAGTTCTAGACAGTCCAAAAAAATATATATTAATATTTTATATGGTCTAGAAGTAGTATCCTATTTAATTATTTAAATAAATGACTTTTGTTTCTTGCCCATTTTCCATGCATCACATATTTTATTTCTGTTCAAATTATATTGATGAAAAAAATTTCTAATTTTTTATAGATAATTTTCTCAAAGTGTAATCATGATAATTTACTAGTAATCTATGAAAATTAGTATATTCAAATATTTAAATATTTAAATAGTTCACTTGTTTCTTACTTAATGAATTAAGATCTTGAGTATAGAAAAAAATTACATTTATCACAATTTAAGAATATTATCTTTAAAAATAAAACATGTATAGTTTAAAAAATCAAAAAAAAATTACATTTATCACAATTTAATGAAATAATTATTATATTTTTATTCATTACACCCCTATATAGAAATTACTGATGAGAACTTACTTAGGATATAAAAGATATTTTAATCCATTAATATTGACTTTATAATGGTCACCAAAACTGACCCGACATCCATCTATTTTTGGTGAGGAAGGTAAATTAGGGATATAAACACTCATATTACATGAGAATCTACTATTCATATAAAATGATTCATTGATTCCCTTATAAAATTTTCCCTACAACTAAAAATTAAATCTTAATTTTCATGGTAACCATATTTTCATAGGTCTAATAAGGTTGGAAATTAAGGATTTGGGAAACCTGATTTTTTGGTTTTGTCTACAAATTCCATAAATATAATTTGAAAAACATTTTGAAATAAGTTATTTTTTTAATCCATATGATTTTTTATTTCTCAAACTAAAAATATTTTAATTGTTCCATAATTTTCCCTAATGAAATATATGATATTTAACAAAGAGTTTTGTTGTTTATACTAGGAACTAAGAAACGTTGATAAAAGACTTGGTTTTCACCATGCATTACTATAAAAATTTATTTTTATGTGTTTTATTTTTTATAAGAATTTTATTTTAAAAAATTTAATCTTATGTGAAAAAACATTAAAAATATTTGAATTCGTGAAATTCTTTTCTTCAATATTTATATAATATAACCATGTACGAAAAAAAGATACATTAGATTTTTTTTCTTACTTTTCAAATCAAAGATATATCCAGTTCCTTAATATTATTCATTTATTGTAATTTTTCAAGTAAATTTGTAATCCTCTACTGTTATTATAATTTTTGGTAATTTTCTAGAAATGTACGAAAGATCACTATCTAATGTAGAATTTCATAATGTATCCTCATCATGTGGGTCTAAAATTTGAATCCCCTTACATTTCATGTCATCATTTAATGTTGAGGATTTTAAATAAGTATTTTCTTTCTAAACCATTCTATTCCCTCCCACTTCAACTTACATTTCAACACCATATATCATTATTGTACCAATAGTTTCTTTTATTTTAAAATTCTTAACCTCTGGTGATTTCCTAATAGTGGCCAATATTTCACTCCATATAGGTGGTAGAATATGGATAATTTTCATAGATTGATCAAGTAAAGGAATGGGTGTTCATAGATTATTGATATTGATTACAATCTCATTGAGTCTTGTATTTATCAGGGTGATTCATTCTATATCCATCATTCTTAATGTTTCAAATTTCCTCATGGAAGTAGTATATCTTATAGATTAGACATTATCTATTTCTTCAAAATATATATCAATTCTAGTTGATATTTTATGATTTGTTTCACATATTTAAATCTATTTCATTAATATTGACCTAATTCCAAAATTTTATAATTCATCACTTTATTGTTAAAATAATATGTGATTTCAATATCAGTATCAAATATATCTAGTTGTGTCATTGGAATTCGATAATGCATCATGGCTTTAAGATAATCCCTAACACCATGGTTCTTCAAATAATTTATCAACTTCACCTTAAAATAATCATAATTCAAATCATTGAAATTTGTACCTATAACCATCTATATAGATTATCTATTGTGAATAATAGAATCCATATTTTAGTTAATATAGAGGCTTCATCATTTGACATCTGAGAACTCAAGAGTTAATACCATTAATACAAATTTTTATTAGAAGTATACTACATTACGAATCCCAAGGGGTGAATTATCTTCTGGGAATTTTTTTCTTGGAATAGAACCCTTGTTTAATGATAATATTTGTTCCAAATCTCTCCATATATCATGAACATGGTGTGAATAAATAAAGAAATTAATGTGATCATCTATAAAGATTTTTAGTGGTTTGGGGAAAAGAAACCCCCCAGTCCTTTCCACCAACATTTTTCTCCTTGAGTATGTTGATTATAAATTGATTAGTCCTTTAATAGGCAGCTTACATAACCTTTTTAGGGATTGCGTGACTAAGTGAATGTATTTGAAAATTCGTTCAAAATCACATGAGCTTTCGACTGGCACCAAAAATTATTTTGAAACAATAGCCTTCAAGATTCATTTTCCATGAACCTTTACAATGAATGAGGGGATAAATAGAGAGTATATATATTAAGAAAACAGTTGAAAAATATAACTACTAGAAGATAACAAATCTAGGTGAGAGGTAATAATAAAGAAATAAAACCTAATAGGGTGTTCAAAAATTAGAAAAGATAGTCGATATAGCACAACTCTAGATCAAGAATAATCTTCTTATTTTCAAGTAAATCATAGAATAATACAAGGATTTTAAGATGGATATATGTATGTAAACTTATATTCATATCAACTTGATTTATTATTCACCATTTTTTGTATTTATATTGAAACATGAAAAATTTATTCTTTTTTCACAGAACACACTACCTAAAAAATCCATGAAAATTGATTTTAAAACACACATCCTTTTCTTGGAAATACATCAGGAACAATACTATCCATTAAATTATACTTTTACTTGTTTACATTATTAGTACATGAAACTTATTTTAATCATTATTACCATAACAAGGTAATACACAATTTAATGAATCTTTGACAACATTTACTCACACTAAAAGTATAACAAAGTAATAAATACTGGGTCACTGAATGACATAGAGTATTTTAGATCAACAATTAGAAAATTTAACAAATAATAATTCTTGAATAAAACATGATCCATGTAATTGTACATCATGTAGGATAATTATCTGTCTAGTCAATTTGCATATGCATTATTCATTTAGACTATTTTATTCACATAGCCTTCCCTCTAATGTAGTCAAATTCAACATAACTAAATAAAATTATATTTCCATTTGAATCCTCATAGAATAGTTTAACATATATCCAAATCATGTAGCTATTTCTTCCACGTACCAAATTTATGTACCAATATGATCTATGTGGTTGGTTTCTCATGTCGGTGATTGATTGATGTAAGATATTTTCACATAACAGAATCTAAAATGTAGTCATTTAACATAAGTGTATCCTTCATGTAAGATATTTAAATATCTCAATTATTATGTAGTTATTTCTCATCATAGGAAAATAGTTCATGTAGCCGGTTTTCTAGACTAATGAAATGTTTAGTTAACTTTCTGAACATGAAAATTTAATATATGAATAAATTTGAAAATTATAAAACATGATGAACACAATTAAGATATAAAACAATATTAATAAATGAAGGGTATTTTATATGATGAAAACATAAATTAATTGGGATATTTTGGAATAAAATTAGAATTCAAAAAATTATATCAACCTTCTATTTCATTTGACATCATATATATCACATAGAATCCATGAATATCTTCTCAAAATTCCCATGGATTTAATATTCTATTTCACTCAGATTCCAAGAAGATCATCCTAACATTCCCATTTATCTAGTCAATATAATACATGACCATTTATTTCATTTAGTTATATTTTGGAACAAGAAAAAATTCATGAAATACTACATTAATTTCCATTTTAAGGAAAATAATTTAATATTAAAATGAAAGGATCCAAAAAAAATCTCATTTATTCACAGATTCAAAGACAACCAACTCATTTTATGCATGTTCAGGGTTCCTCATGCTTAACAATGTCAAAGGGGCCTAACATGCCTCATATTAACCATTCCCTTATACAAATTATCAAATCAAATGTTTATAATATACTTATTATGACCATTTAAAAATAAGAGATAAATATATAATTTTTATCACCCTTAAAGAGTGCCCAAGGTTTCCAGTTAAAATTACCAAGGGATAAATCATGATCTTAGAAGGGATATATTCTCACTTTAGGGATTATAACTGTAGAATTTCTGTTCAAGTTTAAATGCATAAAAAACTAACATAGAAATATACATATCACATAATATAAAATAGGAAAACATTGAGGGATATATTGAATACCACATACCTTAGGTTTAGGGATCTCCAATAGTTAAGTAATGGCCTTCTATTTGAGATGAAATGGAAAAAATAGAGAAACTAGAAAAATTCCTTGAAATATAGAATTATATCAAACATGGTTAGAGAGATCTAGAAGAACTTTGGAACCAATATTGTAAGATAATTTAGTTATATCCCTACCATGATCATTATAATGTACATATGAAAGTTAAATCAATGGTTGGATGAAGCAAAAACCAGTCAAGAACTCAAGAAAGAAGGGGAGAGATTTGTGCCACTGTAAATGGGATAATAAGAAGTGGATATTTGAGATTAAAGGGTTAAGGATCATAAGATAAATTTGGTAAATGTTCAACATTTTATAAGAAATTGTGGTTTGGGTACACATTTGGCCTAAATTTGTTCCAACCATGAACATTATGCTACCCATTAATACCACACTCTAATGGTTTGGTGCACTATTAGACAGACCTTATGAAACCCTTGTGAGATGGATATGAAATAACTAATGGAATTCTCACTTTTCCCCATCCCCTTTATAATTTTTAACAAACCATGACCCTCCATTTAAAGAACCTAATTATTTGGTTCACTATTGGTACAAACCATGTTATTACTATGCACCCATATCATCCTCCCCAAATCTTATCATTTTAAGCCCCATGCTCCCAGGAAACTAATATAACCTCCTCTACTACCTTGGATACTCCACTATATAATAAATATGAGGATATTTGAAAATTTTAAAGGGGTGTGTACCTTAAGAAAATATTGGGGGATATTATAGGTTTTACAACACTCACAGACATATCAGGAAACATACCTAGAGGTTACCCATCCTAACAGTACTCTAGGACCAAATCACATCACTATAATTCCTAATTAGGTAATCACTTGTAAAAATATTTGACTTGTTGAAATGGGTTATAAAATTTATTCATTTATGTCTCATATTTTAATGGATATTATATTCACTCCCATTTATAGAACAATACCCTCATTGTGGACCACTAACCTCAAACCTAGGTAGCGAATATACATTCTCGATTGGGTGCTGGACCTGATACCATTTTGTAACGAACTAACATCCCCATACCAAAATACTTGTTATATAACCACATGGGTCACTTTTAATAACATGGATACCATTTTAGCACACCATAATATAATACCCGCCAATGTCACCAATTTTACTACTGATTTCCCGAACATGACAACATATGTTCTTTTACTGTTCTTTTTCCTCACTCAGAAACACCTTGGGAAGACTTCCATTAGCTGTCCCATAATGAAACTACTCCAAGCCAGGCTCAAATAATTTTTGGCTCTAATCAAGTAGGATACCAAATAGAATGGTTCACCTTTTTATCATGGGTAGTAATATCAAGTCTTTTAAGCACCACTTTTCCAGGGGTGTTACATTTGTAGTTATAGATCTTCTAAAAATCACTTCATGTTCTTCCATTATTTTAGAATATAATATATTTTCATGAATAAATTAAATCACAATTTTTTCAATTTGATCACTAAAGACACAATTTATCCAATAAAATAACACAATGAGACTCTTTATAAAAAAAATTATAAGGCCATCGCATATTGAACTATCCATATCTCAGTATATCTACACCAAAATATAATGTAATAACCATCAGAATGAAAGACTAATCCTTGCACAACAATAAATAGAAACATAGTGATACTAAAAGAACCCTCTCATCCATCTATTTCATCCAGCCAAATCATAGTGAAACACTATCATTCACATTTTGACATATGATCCCAATTGAATGTTTAAGAAAATTATTGGGGATTATTAGAATTAATAAAAATGATAGTGGATATAATATAGTAACAAATTGTTCTCAAGTATCCCTCAATAATTCAGTGAAGTTGGGTAGTAACCTTCATCTTATAGGCTATTTGAAGAGGTTAAAACCAAAAATTTCTCATATTATGACTCCTATAATAGAAATAACCTAGAAGGTTTAGGATTTTTTATGGAATGCCCAATGTAAGTTTGATTTTGAGTATTTGAAGGATACAATGTATTAGAGTAACAAACATGTATATGACTGATCTATAAGATTAATATTTCCATAAATGTAGTTTAATAAAAGAGTAGTATCCTATATGTTCAAGAGACATGTGCCATGGAATATAGAATCGAATGTGGATTGAGGGCATCATAAACACCATGTTTGATATAAAAGGATTTACTAACATTATTGATAAATCATTTATAAATCATTTATCACCCATATAATATTTTATGTTTGATGAATAGTCCCCACTATATTTTAATCAATTTCACCAGTAGTGTCACTATTCATATGTGATTAACTCATTCATATGGTATTTAATGTGAAACGTTTAGTAGTGAATTAAAAATCATTTCAATGATAAATAATATGGGATGAATGCCTATATAATTTCATAGTGCTTGAGTTGTGTAGATAGCGACTGATATTTCCAAATTGATAAATATAAAATGGTGTTATTCCTTATCATGTTAGCATATGTTCACTTCAGATTGGATTCTCTACAATATCTCTTGGTTATTTTTCAAAATTCACAAACTCTTCCATGATGATTTTTCATTCTTCTTTATATTAAAGTATCATCTTTACAAAAAAATGTTAAGGAGAACCCAAGGGCCACAATCTTGGATTATTTTCTAGATTTAAAGTATTATTCATTTTATGTTAACATAAAAGTGTCCTTGTATAATGGAACCCACCGAATTTCCAATATTGAATAAGTAACTTTAAAATAATTTTTCTGATTCATATTATTGATGAAGGAGTTCCATCATATAGAAACACCATTTTTAATGATTCCTCATTGAGAACACATGATTCTAAATATCATATTTTCTATGTATTCTTCTAACTATATATTTTTAAATTATAAACCATTATATGTGTAGAAAATTCTAGCATAAGGGAATTGTGGTGCATGCTAAAAAATTAAAATTAATATTGATGATAATGTGTAGGGTTACCCATATGTTTTTCACTGATATATATATATATTATTTAATTTTGTATTTCTATTGAACTTTCATGTAATTTCATGGCCCAATACCTTTGGTTTTGATGGAAAGTTATAGGCCAGCCAATAACTAATCATTAATCAAGGATAATTCCATTAAATTGCATATTTACTTAATGTGGCTATCTATAAACTATATTATACCATCCCATATATTTTTTAATATTTTGTAAATTTTATTATTTATTATATAAAATAAGTTTATTAATAATTTGTATAAATATTTATAGAAAGAATATTTTTATATTTTCTTCTTCATCTTTAACTATTACAACCCCATAATTTTAACAAGGAGAATGTGTAAAATGAATGCGTTGAATAAAAAAACAATATATACTGAGTATTTGAAAACTAAATTTTAATAAATATTATGATATATAAATGGGTGAAATATATTTAATGAGTCATCCCAATTTCTAGAATAATAATAATTCCAATATTTCATAATGGTATTATCACAGTCTAATGCATAACTGTTTTTTTCCCTATTCGTTTTCATCAATACCGTGATGTATTGAACATTGAAATTAAAAAATACTATAATTAAGACCTATAAAATTATTCTCTTCATTAATAAATAAATAAAAATCTAGGACCCTAAAACATAATGTTTATAAATCACCATCATATAATGATTATATTTCGATTAAAAACATGTTAAACTACACCAAAACCATCATTGATGGAGAAAAGGAAAAGGAATAATGTAAGGAGTGTAAATGTGGGTACCATTCTAACTATGGAATAGTGATTCAAAAATTAAAATATTTTCATATATATATTTTTCTTATTTATACTTTATTTCTAATAGCATCATTCTTCAGAAAAAATTTAACCCATTCAAATACAAAAAAATGCTCAAGGGGTTGGCCTATTTTTGATCCTATAGACCCACTATCCTCTAATACTCATAAATTATAGGAGGAACCTCTAGGGCATTTTTATTTTATTGGAAAACTATATTGAGAGGAGACCATTGCTATTTTAAATTCAGACCCCCTTCAAAATTAGTAAAAGGACTTACTTAATTATCATCCCAACCCCATGATCATTTTTCAAATTTTAATTGAATTTTTTTAATAAATGTCTCCTTCAACAACCATTTGATGAATAAATAGACTAAGAAACTCCTAGAAAATAGTATGATAAATGATATTTTGTTTAACTTTTATAATTTTAGTCATAGTTATAGATCAACTAATCATTTTTACACAAGAAGAAACTCATATAGAATAGTATCTTCTATGATGTTGAAAATATTGTTCATGATCTCCACAAATCCATTTTTTTAAGGAGTATTCATCAAAGACACTTGATATTAAATTAATTATTTTTCTATATATTATTATACCTATATATTTATAAATTTTGTGCCGTTTTTAGGGAATAAATTTTTGTAATGGTTATATGGTAGTACATGATAATGAAATTACCTCGTAGAAAGATGATAAAATTTAGGTTGATAATTATTTTTTTCACAACTAAATATGATTTTTCAGTTATTTATTTGAGTGCGAGATTCATGAATATGAATTACATAGTCACTGTAAAGAAATAATGTTTTCACTCTCCTCCTTCGTGATATTTTTTAATTTAAGTGCATTAGAGTCACAAGAAAAGAGACAACTAATTCATTAAGTTGATATGGTAATGGAAAACTCTCTAATTCTAAAAATTATATTTTTATTAAGATTTATATACCAGTATATAAAATGTGAGCATGATTGTTAAAGCAAAAAAAAATTATACTAAGATAAAAATTAGATTAACTGGAAGAAAGAAAGTGTACAAAAATAACTCTATATAAATTATAAAATGTATATAATAAAAATATTAACATAAATAAATAGGTTTTGAATAATGGAAATTGGTCAAAAGCTTCAATTGGGGATGGGATTATGTTTATAAAATGAGTTATGTTGGTAAATATAAGGAAGTAGTGAAATCAAACTCCCAATAAGGTAAAAATATCATTGATTTATCTAGATTTATATGATAAATATGTGAGAGATAATTTAAATTAGAGAAATATATGATTAAAAAAATCATGTGGTGTGGATTTTGAAACACCATGAACTGTTAATGGATATTGAAGTTGGATCTTCATCCATGCACTAATTTTTAATGCACACCTTTATATTAGTATTATAAATCATGAAAACCATTTTTTATCACTCATATACTTTTGATAGTATGAAATATTTTCATCTTAAATTGAAAAATGAACTAATAAACCCATCATTACCAAGAGTGAAATAAGATAAAATAAATTAGGATGTATACCTGGTATAATTCTAACATCCCTCAATATCACTATCCAACCTGTATTAATAGTAATACAAACATCACCATCCCAAATGATACAAGTAGAATATATTTTCACATTATCAATATACTAAAGTAAGCTTCATTATCTAATGAAAATAGTTTGTTATTTGGAGTATTATGGTACGAAGATTTTGGACTAATAACCCATTCATTGATAGATCTAAAATTTGAAAATCAAAAATGAACTAAATAAAATCACAGTCACCCTATATAAAATTTAAACCGGTATCCTCTGAATCAATTTCATGCATCTTCTTTTCTTCTTTATGATTTTCCAAAGCAGAAGACATTATCTCCACATGTCCTTATTTTTCACAAAATAAGCACTTGAATTTTCTTCTAATATTCAAAATCCCTGTATTATTACTTTTTATATCTTCCAAGTACTTTGAAATATAATTTTATATGATTCTTGGACATAAATAACCATTAATGCAACACAAGGATCATAATGGACTAGTGTCTTTAGGAAACTAGGTTTTTAATTCCTAAAAGGAATCTAAAAAATGAAATCTATATTATATTCTTCATATATATCTTTTAATATAATTTTGAGATCAGAAATATATATAAGATAACCTAGGGAATACTTTAACGAATGGGGTGTTCTAATAATCTTAGTAAGGGATTAAACATGATAATAAGGAAAAAGATGTGAGTCAAAGGTACAACATGATATCATAAATGCGGAGGTGTATGAGTATTCATGTTGAAGAATTATATAAGTATAGTGGTATAATTATGGAATAGAAACATTGTAATGTGAAATAGAAACATAAAACATGATATCATCATATGTCAAGGGTAACTACCAAGACGACACCACAAGGTGGGAAGAGTACTGTAATTGATTGGGTTCAATATCTAATCTTTTACAAGATGTCACATGTGAATGAAACATTTCCAAATGCATTGGTGGGATATATAATTCCAATTACTCCAATATAAATCATTTTATATACATTTTTATTCATTCTAATAAATGATATCAACTAAAATTTATAAACATAATAATTACCCATGAAAGAAAATGGGTTGCATTATCTTTTCTAATAACATAATCAAAAGAGATTGCTTACAAAATTAATTTGATAAATGGTCATAATTAATGTATTTACCATTAAATTTAAGTGATAATAATATAGATATATATTTTAAATACATTTATAAATAATTCATAAGGATTATATAATGTTAATGAGAGATAAAATGAATGAGAAAGATAATGGTCATAACCTATATAATATGGTGGGATAGAAAGATCCATCAACTTTACTCATACATTCATTATAAATATTATAATATCATATATACTAATATGTAATAACTATACTTGTTTTTATGAACCATACTCAAATATATTATATCATATTTCATTTATGAAAACATTTTACCACCTGATTAATAATAATATTTTATTAGAAATTACCATTACTAGTGATAAAAATATCATCCTTCATATATTATTTGGTTTATACATTATAAAATTTTCATATTTTGTCATATTTATAATTATAATCATGATAAAATTATCATTTTAATATATAAATTATAATTTTAAAACAATTTATGAGGTGTGGTTATGAAAACGAACGACGTTACAATCATGTAGATTGTAAGTTGTATGTACAGTTGAGTAACATTTACATTCTTTGAGGACCAAGATGTAAATAAGTAATGTGAAATATTAACTTTATAGAATTATAATTATATCTTAAATATCATATTATTTCATAAATTCACTTACACAAACCATCGATGTGATGAGACAATAAAAATGAATCATATCTATTGGAGAGGTTGTATTCCACCGTACACACGATTGACAATGTTATTTTTTCAATGGATTTCATGGTGAGAAATTATTTTATATATTAATTTTCTATAATTATTAATATTTCATTGATAACATATTTCATTTTAATATTATATCCTTATTATCTTCCTTATAAGGCATAATTGAAAAAAATTAGTTCACTTCGCGAGAAGGTAGTATGCCGAACAGATGAACGATAGTGTCACATTCCCTATGGAATGGAATGAAAGAAGTTATATGGGATATTATACTTTAATAAGTATAATTATATCATAAATATAATCTATAAATAATAAATTCCTCATTATATATAGTATTACAGACCAGTGACGGAAAACGAATTGTGTCGGTTCGTGAGGCGGCAGTCCAACGTACACATGATCAATGGATTCGTTTCCCATTTGAGGGTGGAAGATATGTATGTAGGTAGTTAAATTAACAAAAAAATCAGTATATTAATCATACTGACTTTTTTCTATCATCCTGATTTAATAATATTTGAAGGAGGTGGAACAAGTAATGATATTAAAATGTTCAGTTATGAATTTTACCTCTTCATGGACCACCTCTTTAAGAATATACCTAAATCCTTACTAGAATTTATTTCTAACAAAAAAATTATTATTGGATGAGGGTATAGAATTTATTTAGTCATATGGGTAGGTAATTATGATCTAATGGTCTTCTAATGTGTGAAGTGGAGTGAATAGCTGGTGGCCTTTTATAAGTATGGGAAATGAAAACATGGTATTTTTTAAAATAAAAAATGATACAAATTTTTTTTCACATGTCACAGGTATAAAATTTATCTAAATTTATAATATTATAATATATAAGTTATAAATTGAACTATAAGATTGGATTTAGTAAAATTATGGTCATTTTTAACATTTCATTTTTAGTTTTACCCTCGGTGTACCAGTTTTTACCTTAACAATGAAACATTATTCATACAGTTTTCAAAATTCCTTTTGGTAAAAAATTATATTTAAATTATCAAATAATAAATAATATTCTTATTCAAAATATTTTAATGTTTTTTTTAAATTCATCTCACAAAATTGGAATAATTTAATTTAAAATAAAACTCGTAGGCTTGATAAAAAAGAAGGATTCTAATGAAAACATCTCATAAGTAGGGAATGATTTAATATCAATGACGAATAATAAATTGATTCCAATGAATTAAATTTTATTAATAAATATATAATTGAACTAAATTAATTTTAAAACCATTTTAAAACTAAATTTAACCTTATAAATTCTTTAAATAAAAACATAGTCTTAAATAAAAACTAGTATTTTTCACTATTCGTTGAAAAAAAATATTTTTAGAACAAATAAAAATTTCACCCTATGTAAATATCATTATGATGACTTGAAAAATAATATTAATTTTATAATTTATAATTTTTATAAGGTTGAAAATTAATTATAATATTTTCTCACAAAAACCAATCAAAATCATTTTTGATGTTAAATGTTATTATAATAAATTTAGTGATTATATACCATATGTTTATAATAAAATTTATATTTATCAGAACACATATATATATTTTAGAAATTAATAAATAATATTCATACAAATTTAATTAATTTATAGGTTATATTGGTTGTATCATGGTTCATTTGGGTTCACTATTTCATTTGAAAAACTCTATTGAACAATGTTTTCCCCTTTTAAAACCAGGGGTGTTACATTCTTCCAACCTTATAAAAATATCGCCCTCAACATTTTATAATAGATAATATGGTGAAAATATGATAGTTTAATTTTACTTTATATACTCTTATTGTTCCCTTGTTTCTTCCTCAAACATGTGGATTCACCATATAACTTTGACTAGGTGAGTTGTATTTAATCGTTCAAATTTATCTCTATGATCTAAGATCTTCATTTAATGATCCTCGAATGAAATTCCTTTTTACAATTGTAGAAACATAGGATTTATTATTTGTGATGGATCTATTCTGTAAGTAATAATAGGGACTAAATGGAACATATTGTGTATATGATATAGGATTTGTGGATGTTTCTATTGATAAGATACCACTCCAATGAGATCAAGGATCTCAAAGTGGATGATATATCATGGACAAAGTATTCCATTGTTATTGAACATCATTAATTTATTCAAATGTGATATATAGAGAAAAACTGTATCTCTAACCTCAAAATCTAGGTCTTGTTGATGGTTATTAGCATAGCTCATTTGCTGACTCTAAATAGACACGATTTGTTGCCAAATGGTCTTAATATTTTCCACCACATCCTCAACCATTTTGGATCCCAATAGATTTTAATAATTGACTTCATCCCATCATGCCAATGTTCTACATTTCATCCCAAAACATGATTTATAATGATCCATTTTTATTGATTAATGGAAGCTATTGTTGTATTTGAACTAAATAAGATTTATATATTAATACCATTCTACTTCAAAGATTATCGAACATACCCTTATAAATTCTTCTACATCATGAATAGTCCACTGAGATTGGCCATCAATTTGAGGATGATAATCTGCACTGATGTTCAACTATGTAATTAGACAATTTTATTGCATATTTCATAACTTTATGTTAAATCTTTATTCTCGTTGAGATACAATTGATAGCGGTATTCCATGAAGCCTCACCACCCATCTGATATATATTCTTTCAAGATAAGGAAGGGATAATTCCACTCAAATTTTAATGATGTGTTATATATTTGAAATACAGTATACCTCTACCCATATAGAATGATTCCCCAATGCCTTCCTGGGAAGACACGTAACAATGTCCATGGTAAGGTTTTCTCATTTTCATATAGGCATGGACAATGGTTCTATTATTACCTTGGTATTTTTTCCTTTGAGACTTATCTTGTTGACATACAAACACTATGATGATTATGTGATTGAATTATTCATATTTTCCCACCAATTATGAAGTTAGAGATCATGATACATTTTTGTTCTCCCTGGGTGCATGGAGTAGGTTGATCTATGATAATCATTTAACAACTACATATTCATATCAGGATTTGAGGGATCACATATTCGTGACCAAAATCATATTGTCCCTTCTTCAACAATTTTTTCTCCCCAGGGTTTACTTTCCTTATGCATCCCAATTTCTTTTATACATTCATGTCATCTCTCTGATTATCCTTTCACCTCTTCATATTTTATGTTTGAGAAATAATTTAAAAAAAGATATTGATGTTTCTTCTTTCATGGTCCCCATGTCTATACATTGAAGGTCTATAAACATTGGATCTTTATAAAGGATCATTATTTTTAAAATTATAAGAACCCTAATAATGGGAGAATATTCACATTTTATATTTCCATGGATCGTAATGGATTGAGAAGTCCTATTCCATGATTATCCCACACCAACTTCTCTGGTGCATGTTCGACTATTTCTAGGTGAATAAATATTTAAGGATGTTGTGATCTATATATATTTCACACTTCTCCCCATAGATATAATGTTTCCATATCATAAATGAAAATATCACTACATCCAAATCCAAATCATTTATCAAAAATTTATACTAATTGACTTTTAGCTACCAAGGCGCATGCTATCACATTATCATTCTCCATTAGTACACATACCGAAACCTTATTTGAAGAATTATTGTATAACAAAAAACATTCTCCACATAAGTGAAGAATGAGTACTAGTGCAGTGATAATCATATTCTTCATTTCTTTAAATATCTCTTTAAATTCATTTTTCTAAACAATATTTTTTCAGTTCTATTTTATCTTTGTTATTTTATTTGAAAATTGTGAAACATTTTTAAAACATTTTACTGATCTAACCCCAGAAGCCTGGGGCTGGTGTCTACTAATATTTACATTGGTATGATTATAAGTAATCAAGCCTTGAAGGAATAAAGAGTTTAGTAGTCTTGGTAAAGTGGATACAAACATGAGTCTTTTATTACAAAATAATACATTAATTCTAATATAATTATTTTTTCTAAAAATCATTGAGGATATTAACTTTATTACATATATAATATCCTTTAAAATATTTCATAGAAATATTATTGGATTCATAAGGAGAATAAAAAAATAAAAGTGAGACAAATTCTCATTAAGGTTAATTAAAACGTAGAAGAAGAAAGAATGAATCAATGAGAAGAATCAACATGGAAAAGTAAATAACATCACACACATGAATGTATGTACTATTAAGATGGTAATTCTCCTGTATCCTAGGTTTGACATGGAATGACGAACATAGTATCTAGCTCTATCCCTCCCCCTCTAGAGTGGGGGAGGGGTCGCTCAGGCTTGGGTTCCACCATTTCTTTCTCTCCCATTACATATCATGTGATGCTTCCTCCATTCCCTTCCACCAAGATTTCCCACAAAGTCCACTAATTTTTCAAGGGTTTCCCTAATATATCGTTTTCTGGTTGGGATTACACTAATTCATTGGACCTTTATAGGAACTCTTAGTTGGTTATCTTTTGACAGAATTTACCATTCGTAGATTCCTTCGAATGATGCATCTTTGATTCACGGGGTCTGAAACATCACTTGATTTTTGGGCTACTGGACCCCTACACCTTCTCATCCGTTTTGAGTCTGAGGATGAACTCATCACTGCCTGGCCATAAAAAAGCATTCCTACAATGGTACATGATTCTTCCCCTTTTTTATGGTCTTTCGACTTCCAATTGTGGAGTGATCCTTCGACAACACCAATCTAGGTATGTTTTCCTAACCTTCCACTTCCATTTCAAAACCCCCTAGTGCTTTCAATGCTTGGAAACCTAGTCGAATGGTTCTTATATTTTAAAAACAGATCATTATCCCTTTTCCATCCTATTTCTCCATGCATCTGTGTGAAAATAAATATTTCCAAACAACTGGTTGAATTTATGTGGATTGAAATTGAAAATGTATATCGGATAAAATAGAGGTTTTTTTTTTGGATTCATTTCTGCTCATCCAATGGTAATTTGGGTAATCTATAACTGGATTAAATGAGTGTTATAGTCAGTCATGGATTAGATCCCAAATCCATAGTTCATGATGTTGAGCGGCGGGTATTAAAAATGTGAATTTATATGAAGTTGTGATTTATATACCTGCATGTAATAGACCAGGTTTGACTGATGTTGATGGTGTTAACATAATTTCCTCTCAAAAAAGTTTAAAGGGTTCATCAGGTATTTCTTGTGTCCATGTATAATCCATCCAGGGGCTCAGATATTCATGGTCTATGGAACCACATTTAAGGACTACTTCGGGTTTCTAGATCACTAGTTCAGTCCCTCTGAGAATAAAACATGGCTCTCCCAAATCTTAGAAACCAACATTGCTTCCACCTCCAACAGATATCCAACTAATCCTCCTTCATAACACGTTTTCCAGTCTGAAAAATGGGTTGGATGAGGCATTGGATGAAAGGGGATGGACAACGGTGAGTTATAGGAAGGAAAAGGAGATGTATATATCCACTACTGAATAATATTCAGAAAATGAGGCACTATTAACAAAGTCCCCATAGTATCCCTCAAAGAATGAGGAGGATGAGAAACTCAAGTGTTTATCACATAATAGACTTTCAAAAGAAAATATAAAGCTTATCGATGTTAGATAATATCCGATGAATGCTGGAAAAAAGAACATGACTCATAAATATTATTCATTCCTTCCAATAATGATGACTACACAATCAGTAGGAATGGGTATTAAATGTAGGGATCCTATTCAGCCTACTCAAGATGGATATGAGAGGGATATTTCTTGTAAAAAGGTCATGGATTATTAAGGTGATATGAATGAGGGTCCTAACAAGTTGGTTGATCTAGTGGAATTTGATGTTTTCCAGAAGTAGGAAAGGAAGGAGAATGTTGACCTGAAGCTTCTACTGTACTCTGAGGAAAATATGGAGGATATAAATGTTTATATTAACATTTTAAAGCCATAAGATAATATAATATACAAGATATCAATTCAATATTATATTAATGAAGATAAATCTGATTGGATCAATAAGCGAGACCAGATTTTGGCTCCTGTAATTAACGAGGGGAAACTAAATCTGGAAGAAAACATTTAGACGTAGGACTGGTTGGCCTACCACTTCTAGGATATCATAAAAAACGATCCAGATACAGAGGTAGAATGTATCACCTAGAGATTACATAGGGTTACTAATTCAAATGTTTTATTGTTTTTCTAGAATAGTTTAGTAATTTATTATGAAGTTTTAATTGGGTGTGACATGTGATATTTTTGGGTTTCCCACATTCTATTAAATGTGATTTCATAAGAAATTTAAATTGAACTAAACACACATGCCATTTAATCAATAAAATTAAATGATAAAGAACATGGAAAGATAATAAATGAAAAAACTTTCCATTCAATTAACAAGATAAGTAATAATCAATATGGCATGGTAAGATAGTAAAACACATTCCATTAACCAATAAACTGAGTATGAAATGCATCCATAGATATGTTAATGAAAATGTCATGGATAATAATAACTGAGTCTAAATGAGAGAAATTCTTAATTATTGGACATCACGTCTCAGCCACATGTAAACCTATACCATAAATACCTTTAAAAAGACTTTTTAAATTAATTTTTAGATACCAATTCAATTTATGAAACTTATTTTTCACATGAGAAGATGTCGATGCATCGATAAGATATATAAACTTTGAGACCCACCCACAATTCTTAGTCAAAATCATTCATCATATTGGGAAATGAAAACAAATAATTCCTTATCAAATGAACATATTGAATGAGAAATATGGTTTACCAATAATTACCCAGTTAATCGAATAACTGCCAATGTAAACACCATTTATTAAATAGTATACACTATAAAAAATAGTAATATCCATGATAAATGATATAGATAATCATGGTAAATTAATGCTATATGAAATTTAATATTTCAATGGGACTAAAAAAGAAATCATGTATGTGAATATAAATACATTCCTTGGCCAAATAAATAGAAAACCATCTGATGAAAGGATATATATGTTATCAAAATATCCCATGTGGATTAAAAATACACGGTTATTGTCATGGATGAAATAAAAGAACAACGATAAAAATATTCTTGAGGAAAAAATATTGGATTTTTAAAACCTTTTAAAAATATTTTTCATTGAATATCCCTTTTTATAAATATTTTATTTAAAAATAAATCATTTAAAATTTCAAATGAATCTTCAAAGTAATGACTACGGATAAATATTTACATGTAGTATGAGGTAAAAGGAAACATTTATTTTGTAATGTAAAAGGGTTAGAACAATGAATTTTTTGAAAGGAGACGGGAAAATTACATTGAAAACATTCATAAACAACAAAAGGGGTAATTATGTCTTTAATAAATCAATTTTTAATGTTAAAAACATTTTCTTAAAGCATTTTTGAAGACATAATTTTTTGAAGAAATTGGTTCTCTGACCAAGTAGAGAGATGAATTAGGTTTCCATAGAAACATTTTCTAAAACATTTGAGTACCAATGAGTGGGAAAATGGTACAAATACTTGATAAAGGGTGTTAATAAATATATCAGATTAAATTTAAATGTTTTATTGAAAAATTATCTAATAATTTTCTTTAATGAAAACTCATGAACTAACAATCTCAAATAAAATGATATTGTGAAATAAAACCTTGAAATGAATGTAACATCCAAGTGAGAATCCATAAATAAGTAGATAATGATTATATAAATTAAAACCACATAAATGAAGTAAAAATAAAATAATTTATAGTAAAAATTGATAAAAAATATAATCTTAAAATATTAATGTCAATGAGTATGTAATACAACTTGGTGAAAAGAAATTGAGTTATGAAATTCTATTCTACTTGGAAAATTTTAACCCAAATCCCATTAAAAGAAATAATTCATGTTGAATAAAAAAATACCCTGAATATAGATTTTTTCATGATATTTCATATAAAAATGATTATTATATACACTATATAAATTATATTATTTATACAAAAACTATGTATGCATCATTGAAAGAATATGAGACAAGAATCCATTACCTTGTGTTTTGTTTCAGGTGAAAATATTTTAAAATATTGTATAATGGGTTCAAACAAGTTACAAACTTATAAAAAAACCATATTAGTATTTATTATATAATAAAATATCCTGTTATAATTTCTAATTACCCATTTTGTAATAACTATTCTTATTTTAATTATTTTGGGTGTTAACTGCCTTATTTACTATGTAAATTTTGATTTATTATTTGTTGTTCTTATTAAATATATCTTAGTTTAATAATCTAAAAAATTTAAAACATGATTTTAATATCATATATAACCCATATATATCTATAATAATATATAATGTTTGGAGATAATAAATTAAATTCAACATTCATGGAGACGGTAGTCTGTGCGTATGCATGAACACCACCTTCATTTCATTATCATGTTTTAAAAGAATGAAAAGTAAATGATCAATATATACATGTATATTATAATTAAATTAAACTATTTATGTTATATATTTCATATATTTTTATTAGAATTATCATTAATATGTTCCATGTTTAGTGTGAAGTAATCACATCGCTTTGAGGGTGCGGTATTCCACACTTCCTGAAATGATGTTATCGTATAAACACAAAATATAATGTAATAAATGAATGTGATATGAAATGATTACATATATATAAGTAAATAATGAATATAATATATATTATATATGAACATAGTGTCAATCTTAATTTCCTACCATTAACGGTGGAAAAGGAAAAATGAACAATGGTCGTTTCGTGAGGTGGTAGTCCACCGCACAAAAATGGTAAGTTAGTTACCTATTATATGGAAGTGTGTATTAGTGTAGGTTTAACCATAATAAAAATAAATAAAATTATATTTAGGATACTATAATTATTAAATAAACATGGAAGAAGATTAGTTGTGGTGGTGGAAAAGTTAATAAAATAAAAGTGATCATTGGAAAGCATTACCTTATAAATTAGGAAACTCCTTTTGGACTATACCAAAGGGATTCCCTGGAAGAATTTGTTCCCAATGGGGGGATTAAAGGTCGAGTGGATGGATGTTGGTAAGCTATTTTGGAATATCACATATGAACAATAGTTTGTTGAGAGGTGTGAAGAATGGGGAGAAGTGGTGGCCTTTTATAGTGGAGGAGGGGTGGTATTATTATAATATTTTGAAAAATGAATTCATCTCACATTTTTTCATGTTCTAATTGGATCAAATAACCAAAACAAATTTATCCATGAGTGGATAGGGCTGATATGTGGTAATAAAATAGTAATTGGAATGTTTTATATGTCTTTTTGGGCCGTAAGGTTAAGGTTTAGACTTTTATTAAGCATAATTTAACATTAATCGTTGAAATTTGATATAATCACTTTCACTAATATTTTTGTCATAAAAAATGTGGTTCTTTAGAAATTATAATTATTATAATTCAAAATAAGGAATACATTTTTATAAATTAAAATCCTATATGTGGATGAAATTGATTTAAATTTAATCCTCCAGGTTGGACGACAATGCATGTTTTTAAAGATTTTTTTTTCCAAAATTATGATAAAATTTTACCTTCAACTTCAAAGTGTAATTGATTAAATTTACTTACATTGGATAAATTTCTTTATATTTTATATAATTTTACATTAAAACAATTGAAAATCTAATTTAATAATGTATATAAATTAGTTGAAAATTTATTTTTGATTTAAAATTCAGTATTTTTAACTATTCATTAAAAAATGAAACTTCATTGAAAATAAAAAAATAATCCTCAAGTAGTTAATATGTTTCAATTTTAAATATGAAGTTTAAATTGACATATTAAATCAATTAATTTGTAAAAATTCAGATTTATAATGGATTATCCATAAAATAGTGGTAAAATTGTATTTATAAAAATATAGGTTTTTATGTGTGAAATTCGTCTTATTCTCATCTTATGAATTTAAAACATAATGGATGAATATAATTTCTTTATTTAATATATAGAAAATATATTTCATTAAAATAATTAACTAATTTAATGAATTTTTTAGAGAAAACACCTTTGGAAGCATAAAAATTATATATTTATTTTTTCAATCCAATTGGTTCTTATTTTCGTTTCTCATTAATTGGTAACCAATAAATTCATTTTATGTTTATTTAAACCATAAACTTTCATATATTAGTTATTATGATTCATAACCGCTATTATAATGGATGTGTTATATAATACTGTAATAAATAATAATATTTTAACAATACATAATTCTTTGGTGAAACTCAGTCTTGCATGTAATGCAAGCAATCGAGGAAAGTTGATCCTACATGTAACATGGTGTGGAGTGCATTAAAAGACATACAATAAATAATATTTATTTAATATAGTAAATATATTTTAATGTATCAAGTCATTATACTCCCTTTTTAAACTTTTCATAGCATGTCATAAACACTATTGAATACAAAGTTGAAAATTATAATTTGAGTGTGGTATATTATCATCACCTTAATTAAATCATGACCTATCAATTTAAACTTGATTGTGGAAATATACTATTTCATGATTCCTATGATTAAATCCCACATCACATGAAGGATTTTTAAATTATCATCTTGAAAAGAAAGAGTTAGAATTACAAAGGGAACATGGACTACCATGTAACTAGGTCTATAAGTAGGAGAACATTAGTGGTAAGTGAAGATAAATTATTAGGGGAAAAGCGTAAATATTTATAGGGAGTGAATGGGGTAATCAATTATGGAAAATTGAGTGATCGATGGAATGTTGAGGCCTCAAATCCATAAATCTTGGACGGTTTAAGAGACCATCGGTTCAATAGAAATTAATGTATTAAGATAGAATTTTATTTCCAAGTAATTTTCCTATTGTTGGGTAATTATTTTACTAAAATGAATATAAGGAAATATTTTTACATGATATGTTTCAATTTCATATGAAATATCATAACTTTTTTTTCTTTGGTCAATTTTTAATTCATCCCATTACTCCAAGAAACTAATAATTGATAGGTATTTTTTTAATTATTAAAGTCTCTAAATATACATTTAATGGATTGTACGGCCTATAAAATAGTCAATATTATAACTCAATATATTTAAATATATTCCTAACCAAATATGGTTAATAGAAAAATCTCTAATCCTAAAAAGTGATAGTATTGGTTAATTGTTAATATTTATTTTTTGAATTCTTTAACTAAAAAAATGAAAAATTAACCAGGACCTTCAGTACGTCTTTGGTTGGAATGAAACCCTTATCATCATTAGATAATGGGTTCAAGACCCACAGTCTTGTAGGATATGATGCGTTGTCACCCACAATATATGTTTTCACTTTCTAAAACCATATTAATAAAATTTATAAAATAAATATAATGGATATCCTTGAAATGTATACATTAAGTATACTCTTAACTAAGTTTTTAAATAAGTCCTCAATACATAATATTCCATCCATTAATTTCCTATATACATCCTTCCATTATCTAGGTATTATCATTTAATAGTGGGATTTAATTGAGTAATTCTCTAGTTCCCCGCATTTAAGGAAACAAACCACAAAAGGATCCTTAGGATGTGTTTCATTTCCTTCCATCATACTATTCATTTTTCCTTGACAATAATTTTCTTTATGTAAATCCTTCCCACACATAAAGAATTTCCTTATTCCCTTGGTACACTTTCTATGTTGTCTCCTTCCACAATTCTCACATGTTGGAAATCAAGACTTATTTTCATTACGATCTCCCCCACACGAGCTCTTGGAAACCTATATCCTTGTCTTCTTTGGTGTGTTTAAGAGTTAGTGAAGGTATATATTTTTAATCATGTTTTTGGAAAAACATTATTTTGTAATATACATGATATCCTTCACTCATGTCAAAAACACATTTGTATGATCATTTTCATGAACTTTTACTTCATGTTTATTGTTAACTTGAATCATTTGGGTTCTATCTAATAACTATAACCATAATGAATAGTTTAAGAAAAAATGGAAATATAGAGAAAATTGTATAATCATTTATAAGATATCTAAATCATGAAAACTAATTTTTAAAACTAAAACACCTTAGGATTAACTTTGATCATTCGTTTTTATTATCTTTTCAAATTCTTCATAATGGTTTGTAAAACAAATGTGTATTATACTAAGAATATCACTCAGGAGTGTTAAACAAGATGTGAAGTAAAGCACATTTTCATGTATCGTCTTAGGCTCAGAATAGATTGTCAGAGTTATTAATCCTAGGTACAGATGCTCTAGAAACACATCTAATTTTAGTATTCTAACATAGATTTATTTCTAGGAAAGTCCACATAATCTTTACCATACTAAAATTTTCGGTTTTTGTTTTATAATTATCCTCAAATAATACCTTAGGTTTGTGTTTTATAAACTATATTTTCCTAAATCTAGTTCCCAAGGTTGCTACTAAACTTTTATTGATACCAACTATAGTGACCTAACACCATAAGCCAAGAACTAGTGTCTTCTACTAATTACATTGGCCTTATTCCAAGGAATAAATCCCTAGAGGACTGAATATTTTAGTAGTCTTGGTAATCTGGATACATACAAGAGACTTTTATTATAAAAGAATAAACTATTTACAACATAATTTTTTCCCTAAATATCTTCAAGGATAATAACATTATTCCATCTAGCATATCCTATCAAAGTTTTCATGGAATAGATCTTGGATTTAAGGGGAGAGGAAAAAAACTAAGAGTGAAATAAAATTCTCAGTAAGTTCAAGTAAAACATATAGGAAGCAATAATGAATTCAAGAGAATAATCAATGTAATAAGGTAAATAACTGACCAAAAATTACATCTAATTAATAAAAATAAATGATAAATAATATTTCAATGTAATAAATGGAAACAAATTCAATTCATATTACTATATATGGAATAATAAATTTATAAAGTTATGAAACTAAAACACATTCCATTAATCAATAAACTCAGTATGAAATTCATCCAAAGATATGTCAATGAAAAATATCATGTATAATAATAATTTAGTCTAAATGAGTGAAATAATTAATTATTGGATGTCATGTCTAAGGAACAAGAAATGTTATACCTTCAAGACCTTTCACAAAATGGTATAAAATAACATTAGAAACTCATTCAATTTTTATAACTTATTTTTTCTCATGAGAAAATTTCGATACCTTGAGGTGCTATATAATGTCTGGGCCTACACATCATTTCCGATCCAAATCATTCCTCCTATTGAATAATCAAAATTAATAATATCCCTTATCAAATACCATATGTAATAAAAAATATTGATTTATCAATAATTCCCTTATTAACTAAAAAACTGTAAAAGTAAACACAATATATAAAATGGTATAAGGTTTAGGAAACAGTAATATCCATGATTAATGATATGGATAATCTGGGGAAATTCAATACTATATGAAATTGTATATTTAAAGGGGACTAACAAGGAAACCATGTAAGTGAATATAAATAATTTCCTTCGAAAAATAAATTGAAAATCATTTGGAAAAAGGATATAGATGGTTTCAAAATATCCTTTGTGATGTGAAAATAGAGGGTTGTTTTCATTGATGAAATAATATAATACCTTTAAAAAGTATTCCTGATTAAAATCTAATTTTATTAGAAAAAACATTTTGAAAATATTTTAAATTTCAAACAACTGTAAGAAAAATAAATAAAAATTAACCTTTCAATTATATAAAGTGAACTTCAATTAAATGATGGTGAATAAACCCGTACATTTCGTACGAGGTAAAAACTAAAATTCCATTTAGAAGGCAAAAAGTGTTATAAACGTTATTTGTTCAGAAAGAAAATAAAATCCTTCCAAATAATTAATAAATGAAAAAAGGGGTAAAATGTATTTAAAAAAATAATTTTTAAGGTTAAAAACATATTTTGAGAATAGTTTTTGAAGACATGATTTTTAGATGAAAATAGGTTCTCCGACTAAATAGATAAATGATATCGGGTTTTCATAAAAACATTTTCTAAAACATTTGATTACCAATGAGTGGAAAAATGGTACTAATACTCAATAAATATCATTAATAACTATATTATATTAAAAGGAAATGTTTTATTGAATAATTAACCAATAATTTCCTCGAATTTAAATTCATGTACTAATAATCTTGAATAAAAAAATATTTTGAAATAAAACCCTAAAAAGGATATAACATCTATGTGAGAATATATCAATTATAATATTATGTGTATCAACTATAAATCATCATAAGTTAAGTTTAACTAACAAAATAGATAAGAACAAGTGATTAATCACATATTCATAGAATGTTAATGATGATGAGTAAGTAATATAACTCAATGAAAATAAATTTGATTCTGAAATTCTATTCCACGTGGTAAATTTTAACAAAAAACACCTTAAAAGAAATAATTCATGTTGAACCAGAATATAACATGAAGATATAATTTTTCATGATATTGAATATTAAAATGGTCTGTATATAAACTATATAAAATAAATTAGGTGCAGAAAAATTATGTATTCCTTATGGAAAGAAAATGAGACAAGAATCCCTTAAATTTTGTTTTGTTTTAGGTGAACATCTTTAACCTCATATATATGGGGTTTAAAAGTGTTAAAAACATATAACATGACCATATTAATATTTAAGATATCATATATGAACCTCTTATAATATCTTTTTGATTGTTTGTTTATAACCTTTCATTATTTTAACTGTTTTGGGTGTTAATTACCTAGTTTCTCATGTATGTTTGGACATGTTATTTGTTATTCATATGAAATATATAATGGGTTCATCAAATACATAATGTATAACATGATTTTAATACCATATATTTAAATTATATATGTATCCATAATAATATATAATGTTCGGAGATATGAAATTAAAGGCACCTTTTTTATGGAGATGACAGTCCGTATGTACACATGAACACTACATTAATTTCATTGTTGCATTTTAAAAGAATGAAAAGTAAATGATATTTACATACATTTATATTATTATTATATTTCCCTATTTATTGAATATATTTAGTATATTTTTAGTAAAATTATTCTTAATACAGTCTCTTCCCACCCACCTTGCTTTGGCCCTCGGTCTTCTCCAAGCATTGCTAGGCGGATTTGCATGGGGGTATTCCTAGTTCTTTGGGAGGTGGTTTCGAGCGGTCTCAGGCATATCAGGGTGGATTCTTCTTTATAGGCTCCGGGATGGTGTCAGTGTTCGGTTCGTTGTTTCTGCTCGTCGATCCGATGGTTTGCGTGCTTCTAGGAGGTCTTTATCGGCTGTGTACTAGGGTATTCGGGCGGCCCACCAGTTCTGTGTGGATTGGTTCTCTCCAAGAGAGATTCACGATGGTGATGGAGGGTTTTGGTGTTCGTTTTAGACATAACCGTTGTGTTTACTAGCTTAGTACTGAAGGCGTTGGGGCGTCAGGGTGTGCTGCTTGTGAGACTATTTTCTTGTTTTCCAATGGATTTCTAGGCAGAGTGGCAACATAAACGGGGTTCATGAAGGTTATGATGGTGATGTACATCTATGGTTTTCCTCTTGGCGGGGTGGACGGCGGCATCGATGGGCCTATCGACGGTGGTGTTTTGGCGTGACTGGTTTTCGTGGTTCAAGTTTGGTGTGAGTTGGAAGGTTGAGCATGGCTAATGTGGTTCGATGGATTGGTTGGCTGTTTGTTTTTGGAATCTATGCGATTGTGAAAGGTCTACAGTTCGAGGTGATAGGTCTGAAATTCGATGATGCTGGAATCTCTGCTTGATAGTTTTTTAAAATTTGAATTTTGGATACTTAGATCTGGCGCTGATTTTGAGTTGGTTGTGGTTCTAGGTGGTTTTTTGTGGCTTGTTGAACTTTTGAATTTCAGATGCGGTCTGTAATGGATTAAGGGGTTGTGGTGTTTCTCTATAATGGTGTCTCATCTATGGTTCCAACTTAACCAAAAAGTGTATGGTAATTAACATAAAAATAGAATGTGGAGAGGGGGCAGTAGTCCACACTTCCTCAAACGATGTTATCGTATTAACAAAAAATGGAATGTATTAAATGTATGTGTTATAAGGATTAAATAAGTATAAATACATAATAAATATAATATATAAAAATATTGTTCATCATAATTTCTAAACATGATAGGTGGTCATGGAAAAACGAATAATCATTTATTTGCAAGGTTGTAGTCCTCTATACATGAACGATATGTTTGTTACACATTTAATGGAAGTGTGTGTCATTTTATGTAAAACCCATAATATAAAAAAAAATAAGATTATATTTATGATAATTGTGTTATTATATTAACATGTAAGAATAATACATGAGGTTTTGGAGAAGTAAATGAATGGAAAGTGATCGGTTTGAAGAATGACCATAAAAATATGGTAACTCCTTTTGGTTTATAACAAAGGGATTCGATGGATGGTTTTCTACCAAAATAAAGTATTCATGGTTTTGGGGAGTGACTTTGGGAGTATATTTGGGTAGATCTTCTCTTAACCTATTAGGTTTTAAATGTGTGACTAATGGGTAGAAGTGGTTTCCTTTTATAGTGAAGGTAGTGTTTCACTCTGGTAATATTTTAAAAATGAATTCTTTCCACATTTTTCATGATGAGAGTTGATCAAATAATATACCGAAATTGATAAAAATAGTATATGGTCTATATATTTCCATAAAACATATCTTGGACAAGTCTATAGGTCTTTTGTAACCTTAATGTTATGGTTTAGTCCCTTATTAAGATAAATTTACCCTTAATCATTCTAATTATTTTTAATAATTTTCACGATTTTATTTTGGTCCAAAAAAAAGATGTCCTTAAATGAAATTATAAATTATTATTATTAAAAATATTGAATCAATTTTTTAAATTTGAATCATAAATGTGTAATAAATATATTTAAATTTAATCTTGTGGGAGGGACAACAATGCATCGTTTTAATATAAAAAAATGTCTAAATTTTTTATAAGGGTTTATATTCAATTTCAAAGTGAAATTGATACTGATGACCTGAATTGGATAAAGTTTTTTTTATATTTTACATAAATATACTTTAGAAAATATTAATAATATAATTTAACACTTTAATTAAATTAGATGAAAAATTTGTTTTGAATTAATATTCAGTATTATTAACTATTCACTAAAAAATGAAACATCACAGAAAATTTACAAAAAATCACTATAACTTTATTATTATGTTAATTTTGAAATATGAAGATTATTTTTACATATTAAATCAATTAAAGTGTAAAAATTCCTATTGAAAATGTGTTTTCCATTATTAGGAGGAAAAATTGTGTTTGTAAAAATACAGGTTTTTATGTATAAAATTGGGTTTGTTATTATCCTAGGCATATAAATCATATTCGGTGAATATAAAAAATAATTGATTGAATATATATTATAAATATTTAATAAAAATCATTAAATAATTGTAATTAATTATTTTTATCAAGAATAAATTCCTTTGGAATAACAGAAATAAAACAATTCTTTTTATAGTTAATTGGTTATTTTTTCATTTCTCATTGATTGGAAACCAATGAATTCATTTTTTGTTTATATAAAATACAAATTCTCACAATTTATTTTATAATATTTATAACATCTAGTATAAGAGTTAGATTATATATTATTATTTTTAATAATAATATTTTAACAATACACTATTATTTGGTGAAATTCATTCTTTGGTGTAACACAAGATATCAAGGAAAGTCGCTCTTACGTGAAATGAAATATAAAAATGTGTGAAATTAATTAAAATCCATTAAATATATCATATTTATTTATTATAGTAAATAAATAATAATTATATATTTATTATACACCACTTTTTAAACATGGTGTTGTATTCCATAAAAATCATTGAATACAAAGTTATACTTTAGAATTTAGGGGTGTTACACAAATAATCAGTAATATATAGATAATCCATTGAAACTATAGATATTCATTATAGATTCTTGTTTAGTAAATTCCTTGACTACCTTTTCCTAATAAGGCTCTACAAATATCCATTTGTTAGTGATAATATATACTAAGAATGATAATTCTTTCATACAGAACTCTCATTTACTATACATATAATATATATTCCCCTTTCACAATTCCACAATAGAAATATTCAAATTCTCCTCATGACCATCCATTTTGTTTTATTAAATCATAATATCATCTATAAAATAAGTAAAAAATATTTTTAGTTAATCTTTGAGGAATATATTCAGTCTATCCAAAAATATTTCTAGAACATTAGTGAGTCCAAAAGGTATCATTATGAACTCATAGTGTCCATTATTTGTTCGAAAATAAGTGTTGGGAAAAACATCATTATTTACACTTATCAGGTGATATCTTGATCAACGGTACACCTTATAAAAATACAAGGCCTCACATAGTTGATATAATAAGTTGTCTATCCATTATAAGGGACAGAATTTCTTTATCATGATCTTGTTGAGATCATGATAATAAAGGAAGGGGTGCATTGACCCATACTTATTCTTGATGAAGAGGAATTGTGCACCCATTGATGAACAGCGTGGGAATACAAAACCTTTATATGTATTTCCCTTTATTTTTTCCTTCATATAGTTAGGTTCAACAATGTCCATTTTTTATGGAGTCCTTGATGTTGGAAAATGTATATGTATATGTTCGATTTAAAATTTAACCTATCATTTGGGAGGATGAAAAATAAAGTATTTTAGGAATACATCAGTACAATACTTCACAATGTTAATGTAATAAAGAATAATATTTTCTTTAGTCTCAACCATTTATGAATTATATGGTTTCTCAAAAGTAAAAAATATGCATTCCTTAGATGATAATATCAAATAATATTCTTCATCCTCCATGATCTTTATAAGACTCTAAGGGTGACTTAGGATATGAACGATGATTACCTTCTATCAGCAAATATCTGGGGCTCTATATATGGATATTAAATCCATGCCCGTAATTGAATCAAATTCCACTAAAGGAAAAATCATAAGTTTTTTTGGGAAGTTCATCCTACAAACATATATAAAAAATGGTTTATATACTTGGGGTTCTACAATTGACCCATTATCCATCCTCAAGAGAAACTCGACTTATATGTTTTTAGGTTGTTCATGAATAGTTCTACTAAACATCCTTGATATTAAATAATACATTGAAATATAATCCAAATGTATGCTCACAATTCTTTAATTAATAACTAACATATATTTTACTACTTCATTGTCAGTATCCGCTTCCAAAATTGTGATTTTATAATCTCTATATTTCCCTCAATCCCATAGAGGTTGTTCTCATCATTTTTCATTTCAAAAAATTGGCTTACTACATTAGTTCACATAGATTACTTTTACATTATAGCTGTAAAATTGTAAAATATGATGAGGTTTGGATGGAGAATTCTTTAATTCCACCGTGTTGGTGGTTTTCTCTCGTCCACAATTACTAGCTAGGTGAATTTTACTCCCACACCCAATACACATCCTAGTCCCCTTTAGATGATTTCTGGGATTCTGCATCCAACACATTTTAAGAGTTTTATATTGGAAATTATTTCCATAGTTATTTCTATCCTTCATACAACTAGAGTGAAAATCTATTCTCCTCTTCATATCATTATGAGTTCCCTAAGATTCATAGATATCTATTTCAACTACAAGGGAACATTAGACAATTACCTTTTAGCTATCAAAGTATTGAATTTAATTTTTTTTATTAGACTAGGATTTATCCCACAAAATAAGTTGTCAACATTACGTTTAGGGGAGATGAAAAAGGCTTATGTTTATCATGAATTTATTTTTAGTTTTTCTTCATACCCCGCAATGGATTCATTATCATTTTTATTGAGAACAAGGAAATCCAAGTCAATTTTTTGTCAATGAGTATACATAGAGTAATTTTGAAAATAAATTTTCCATAATTCCTTCCACTCAATCACATTGATATCTTCCTCTAACTTCATATTCTTTATCAGCGTCCACCATTGATTGGATTCTCCCTCCATATTATAAATGCGAAATAAATCATTCTCTTGATTGGATAATTGAATTATAGATAAGTTATTTTAAATGTACTTGGTTAATTCTTATGAAATTAATGGATCATAAGATCCATATAATGTTGGTGTCCTTTGTCATATGAAGGTCTCAATTGAAGCTTTCTCTTTCTTGGGGGGATTTTTTCATTCCTCCATATTCATGTTTTGATTCAATACTTGATTTATATTTGATAATATATCACAATGTTCCTAAATAATTTTTCCATAATGTTTCACATATCATTTTGATAGTCATGACATTGACCCTCACAATGGTTCTTGACTCAATTTCTCCCATATCCATCCAGTTATTGAAAAATTGGAAATTAGGGCAGAGTATTTTTGAACTCTTAAAATAAAATTGGGAAACTATGAAAATAAATTAGATAATAAATAAATAGATTATATTCATTAACCTATGAATTTCAATGTTGTCCATGGTAATGATTCAACTTTTTTTCCTTATATAACAATTTGTTCATGTTCTTCATCATGGTTCATAATGAGTTTGTGAATATATAAATCATAACCCCCAGTAGTGTCAAATGAGTTTCATAGAATGGAACATTTTCATGTACAAGGTTACTCTTGAGTCAATACCTACACACCTTTTTCAATTTTATTAACACTAGGTAACTCTATTCCTAAACCACATCTAATTTTAGTATCCTGATAAGGATGTAATTTTTGAATATTCTACTATGATCCTAGGATATTTTCCTATACATATTATTTACCTTAGATATATCCTTGGTATTATCCTTAGATATATCCTTGTGGTTATCATTAGTTTCATATCATACAAGTTCCAATGGGTAAATAATCATTTCCTATAATACCAACATTAGCGACTGAATCCTTTTATACATATTATTACATGATTCTTAAACATATATCAATTAATAAAACACAAGGATTTTAAATCCCTTGGGTCAATGGGAAACTTGGTTCTTAATACATAAGAGGAAACAAAAATGTGGAATCCTTATTTTTTTCTCCAATGTGATCTCCAAATATTCATTTCTGATTATAAATTTTCATAGGAAAACTTGGGAAATATATAAATTAAAACGGTGTGCTAAAAATCATAATAAGCGAACTAACATGATTAAGAAGCATAACATGTGAGTCTTAGAAATAACATGACATCATAAAAGAGAATGTACCAAAGGTATCATGGGGAAGAATTCCAAAATTACCATGGTATCATAAACTCATGGAATCATAGTAAAGTGAAAGAAATATAAAACATGAGATAAACATTAGTCAAGTATAACTACTAAGACAATATCACATGGTGTATGGAGTCCCATAAGGGGTTAGGTTCACTACTTAATACTATAAATGTAGTCTCATGAGGATAAAAAATTTCACAATGAATTATAGGGATATATGATTATGGGCCCACATATCACATTAATTTACCGTACATTCATATGTGTTCCATTTAAGGATATAAATCATAATGAATAAACATAACAATTCCCTAAATAAGGAAATGGGTTGTATAATCTAGTCTTATAACACAATATCAAGTAATTAATTAAATAATTAATTTGTAAAATGCTCATAAGTCATGTATTATCCATTAAAATATAATTATAATAATCTAGGATTACATGTGAGTGACATATATATATAATTTAGAAGCATTCCATAACATTAAAGCGATGGAATGTTATTTTAGAGAGATAATGGTCAAAACCTAGAGAAATGGGTGGGTGAGAAAGATCACTTATCTACAGTCTATTTCTTCATATATTTTATAATATAACATATAATTAAAATATATTTATTATACATATATTATTGAACCATACTTTAATATATTATACCACATATCATTTTCTTATATCATTTACCACTCGTTTAATAGCAATTATTTGTTAAATATCATCTCTCCTAGTGATAATGACATTATATATCATGTATTGTTTCATTAGGGATTAATAAATTTTTCGTTATTAATAAACTATATGAAAATAATGATGACGTAATTATAATTTTTTTATATCAATTATATTTTTAAACATGTCATTAATTATGGTTATGAAAAACGTACTACGTCACAATCATGGAGGTGAAAAGTTGTACGTATGCATGAGTAAAATTACCATATTTCAATGATCAAGATGAAAATAAAGTGTTATATTATCTATTAATAATGGTAATTATATCTTAAATATCATATTATTTCTTGAATAATAATACATAAACCATCCATGTTATGCAGTAATTAAAAT
This sequence comes from Viscum album, assembly GCA_963277665.1. Lineage (NCBI taxonomy): Eukaryota > Viridiplantae > Streptophyta > Magnoliopsida > Santalales > Viscaceae > Viscum > Viscum album. The sequence goes on from OY728166.1 coordinate 1,298,739,435, forward strand.
GAATCACATCACATCACGATGTGGTACTCTTTCGTACACACGAACAACATTATAATCCATTAAATGGATAGTAAGGTAGGAAATTATATGATATTTTAATTTAATATAATTTTCAATATTTCATTAATATTATATTTCCCCAGCCTTAAATAATACAAAATCCTAAGTTAAGTCAATAATTCCCATTGAGGATCTTTTTAGGTTAAGTGTTTTCGAGAATTAGGCCATAACTATTACATAAAATCTAAAATATTGCAATGTAGAAACTTATACTCTACCCAATTTTTTCACAGTAATAAAATCTAATTAAAAAAATATTATTTTTCGGATAAAAATATTATTGAATTCTTCCTTTCTCTTACCCTTCCTTATACCATGTGAGAAAACATTTTAAAAAACTTTGGATGAAAATGAAAATCATAGTAAGGGATATAAAATAAGGAAAGAAAACATTTGTCCATGAATACATACAAATCCAAGAAATCATTCTTTTCAATCATAAAACATAAGATCTTTAACATACATCATGAAATCATGAGATTTATGAATAACACAAAAAATTCATAAAACTTAAAGGTAACTTGGGTAATCTATAACATACTTTCATTTTTGATTTGACAGCTACATAGGGAGTTATGTTTGGAAACCCCATCATTGTACATTCGCTAAATCTATTAAAAAACACTAACATTTAAATCATTCATGTTACCCAATGCATTGGAGAGATATCTCAGGCTCACCCACCATCTGTTTATCATGGAACCACCTGTATACATAAACAAAATCCCAAGAACCATAATATAATCATAACACTTAAAATGTGAACAAATTAAAGATTACATTTCCAAATTATAATGAAATTTATCATTTCAGGATATTGACATAATCAATGCTTTCCAAAAACCATTTTCAATACCAAAATATGTAAAAAGAGTACATGGTATTTATTTTCTTTTTAAAAACATTATGACTTGTTAGGGGATCCAAATATCAAATAATACTTGCATCAGCAGAAAAGTCATTGTCACCGCGTATGTTAAAAAGAAAAATTCCTTTTGTTGTTTAGAAAAACGCTTAATAGAAAAGGATTCCTTTTGAAAAACAATGAATTTAATTAAAATAAAAAGGGTATAATTATACACCCTATGAAAGAAGGTGGTGTATAACATCAAAATATTCCTGAATGAATGAATATTGAGACGAAGTCTCTATCAAAGATCACATAATTAGATTATAGATAAATCAATGAAATAATTATGTGTGAAAAAATATAAATACATCCAATATTATTGGATATTAAGGGTAAAACAATCAGAGTTCATTCACATGTATTCCTGGGAAAAAACCAATGACATATTTATTTAACTCAACGAATCGAAATTGAGTTAAGATTTACCTTACAAAGTTCATATAAATGACGTAAGAATTTATCAATGGGGTGATTATGTGTATCAATATTATATCCACAAAAAAATAATAGTAAATTACAACATAAATAAACAAATAATGATTCCGTACAAAAACATGGCATAATATAATCAACAAAGTATGCCTAAATCCAAAAGAGTGAAAATTGAGTTTAGAAATTACCTTACAAATATCATTTTGTAAATAAAACATATTGATTATGTGTATTCACTATAATTAACGATAAATCATGTATAAATACAGGATATGAAATCAAAATATAGTTCTCACATAATCATAGCACAACATAATAAATAATTATATGATTAACCCAAATAATGGAAATTGGGATAAGAAGTTCCCTTACATTGAGTTCGACTTATCTCGTTCGTTATTTATATTCATGAATAATACACTTATTTTTATTTTTACTTGTTTCAGAAAAATTTTCAAGTTTATTATTAATTTTATATTACTTATCATAATGTTATAAAAATTACATAATTATTTATGTTTATATCGGTAATTTTGTTGATATTTGGTACTTGAGTCGAAAATGAACTTGTTTTGAGGTAAATTGTCCATGTAGAAAAAATAAAATCATATCCAAAAGGATATTCTTGAATTAAATATCATCTACATATAGTATATATATTTATTTATAATATTACATAACATTTGGAGATATAAAATGAAATGAACCTTTCATGGAGATGGTAAGACGTACGTACGCATGAACTCTACTTTCATTTTCATCATGTTTAAAAGAATGAAAAATAAATGATATATAAATATATTATATTCCATTAAAATTTAATATTTTATATATTTTACCTACATTCATTATTTCCATCCTTTATGCATTCCATGTATGACATGAACAAGTCATGTCACTTTGAGGGGGTGGTAGTCCACACTTCCTCAAATGAAATTATTGTATTTACAGATTATGGAAAGAATAAAGGTATGTTGTAAATAAAAATATAGACGAATATAGAAAATATAAATATAATATATATAATATATAATTTTACTTCCATTATAATGGCCACCATGAGTGGTGGTAGGGGAAAATTGAACAATCGTCGTTTTATAATGCAGTAGTTCCCCATACACAGAAACAATATGTTTGTATCCATTAGGGGGAGGAGTGTGTATTTTTAGTTTGATTACTTGTCATAAAACATTCCTTGTATATTTAGGATACTATTTTTTTATGTAATCAAATAAAAGTAATAGAATAGGGAGTGGAGAAGGAAAATAAATGAAAAGAACTTGAGAGAAGACGTTACCTCTAAATAGGGTAAATTATTTTGATTTGTGGCGAAAAGAATTAATTTAATAACATTATTCCCATGGTAAGGCTTCTAGGAGGATGGGAGGGAAGTTGGGATGTTATTTTATCAGAGTTCTTATGAGCCAAGGGGCTTTATAGGTGTGTGTTTTGTGGGTAGAGGTGGTGGCCTTTTATAAGAGGAAAGAGGGGTCCATTAGGATATTTTTGAAATATTATTTTATTATAAAATTATTTTCGATTTAAAATGGTCAAAAAATCATTTATTTCAAAGATAATATTACTTGGTTTGAAAACCTCTCAACCAATAAGTTTTAGAAAACTTTTTCTAACAAATTTAACCTTATCTTTTAGCTTTAACCCTTAGTTAACAACATCAACTCTTATTCTGTCTTCCTACATTTATATAATTTATTGTTACTATAGTTACTTTAAAATTCCAATCGAACCATAAATTGGTCATTAATAAAAACATTCACATTAGAACAGTTAGTTTTCTGAATCCTAGATTTTTAGTATTGTTATATCTTTTCATAAAATAGTATTTGTTTCAAAACTCATTTATGTCAACTTTGACACTATTTATTAATTGATTTTTGTTAAAGTCATAACAACTTTATTTTTTTTCTAAAACAAGACATTAATTGAGATATAATATGTCAATATCAACCCTAAAATTCGTGGATGGAATTAAAATTATCATATTTCATTTATTTTAACATTTATAGTATCATTTATTTGATTACTTGATTAATGAAGCAATCAATGCATCATCATTGTGTCTTAATTAAATTTATTTAATTAATTTATAAAAATAATAAATAAAATACCATGATATAGGAAATATTATTATATTTCTAATGACTATTTATAGTAAAAAATATCGGTTATATAACCCCATATAAAAATTGTTTTATTAAAAGATATATGCTTATGTTATTTTTCTCTTTACTTTAAATTAATACTTATAAAATGTAGTTATTACTCCAACTGGATCAATGGGGTCCCAAAATCAACCCATGGATTTACATGTTTAGAAATATATCATCCAATATGATTATAACTTATGTTATGGTAGTTTAATATTGTTATAATATTTTTTTCCTTACCATTATTTTCAATATTTACACTTTAATCATGGTAAACAAATTAATTAGTGAAGTTACTATTCATCACGTCCGAAAATAAAATGTACGTATTTGAAAAATTTAAAACTTATGATTTAAAATTATGAATCTATTTTTTTAAATTAAAAAAATTGAATTTTTACTAATTAATTTAAAAATAATTCCCATTTTCGAAACCAAAAAGCATGGTTTTAAGAAGTAATAACTATCAAAAGATTGACATGTGTTTCTATCCAATTTCAATGGGAAATTACTTCCAATGACCAAAATTGAATTAAGTGATAAAAATATATTACATTTCTTCTTTAAATCCAATTAAAAGGAAAATTTAACTCTCTAAAGGAATTATATTGAAAGGTGGTTTTGACATAAAATGTGGTATTTTCCATTATTCATTAAAAAAGAACTTTATCAAAAAATTACATGTAATCAATCCAAGGTAAATTTTGATGTCATGCTTATATATAATAATATTATTTATTAAATTAGAACATATAAAAGTGATAAAACTAGATTTAAAAGGGGTTATCCATCAAAGGGTGGTAAAACTACCTTTTTAAAATATTAAAGTATTTCATGCTTAAAATCAGATTCTTTCTTATTTTAAGCCTCAAAAATTTATTGAATAAATGTAACGATATTTAAAAAACACGTATAATCATATTGTAGTAAGTTTTGTTCATTCCCTCTAATATAATTTCTAGGCGTTAACAACCATTAAAAATAATAATAATATATTATATTTCGGTATAGCTCAATGTTGTGTGCAATGAAATACTTCAAAGAAACCTGTTGTAGCGTGTTGAGTATGCTATCGAAAAAAGCATCCCATTTTTTGTAAAAATAATATCTTATTAATAAAAATTAATATAAATAAAAATTATAATTCTATAAATACCTGGGTTATTACAGCATTCCCCCCTTTTTCAAATTGCGTCCTCTCAATTTTAAAATTAGGCTCAAAAACTTCATTGAATATTCCACATTGGAAAAAGATTTAATAAAAATATCACTTTAAAAGAAATAAAGAGAAGAATAAAGATCACCTGAGATAATACATACTAGGATTCTATATTGGAAAACATGGATATGGAAGAAAAACTAACTATCAAATTATGATGGAGAGTGATAGAAAACATGATCAGAAGAATGTTAACTACCAAAAAACCACAAATTTGTGATGGGTTAAACAGTATTTGATTTTTTGGTAGGAAAAATAAATGTAAAACTTTATTGTTTTAATAAAATTTTTAATAAAGTTGAGTAATTTATTTATGATATTGACTAATAACATAACTAAATATACATAATTTTCAAGAAGAGTTTCATCCATAAATAAATTATTACCAAAAATAATCTTTTCTCCAAACGATGTGTATTCAAGATGACTTGGTAACACCTCATGTGCAAGAATAAACTTCAAGAGAATCACACAATCCATAAAATATGAACTATATATTTCCCATGTCTTTATACATTAACCAAAACCAAAATGTTTAGTACAAGAGCACATAATCCCCCCAAAATAATAATCCTTTATAAGGGGAAGGAATACTTTTAATCTCCAAAATTTAACAGTAATACCCAATTCATACATATACCATTCAATAAAGAAAATTATTTAATATTACTCAAAATAATCCAAAAAATATTGAAACCTAAAACTCTGAATAATTTGATCACATAGTTTTCCAAGATAACATCAACCACTCTTCCTATCTCATACCAAAAGTAATTAACCTAATCACATTTTTTCCATGATAGGTTAATCTTATCCTTAAATAATCTAATTCACCATAAGTTCATAGTTAAAATCATATATTATTCCCAAAATATAAAAAAACCATTACTCTTCAATTTAATCAAGTATTATTCTATTTACCTTAATCATATAATGTTTCCAAAGAGAACATCTTCCAAAATAACATTTGTTACTTAATCACCAAATCATTTTCCTATACTAAGTATATCCATTTTATAAACCATAAGTCCCCAAATCAACATAAAAACACATTTAACTACAATGAATAACTCATACTAACCAGGGACTTCATGTAGTCTAATGGTAGGCAATAAATCGTAGTCGCACTTTGGTTGTGGGTTTGATTCCTACAGCTTTGTCCAACGCGATAGGTTGTCACATGGTCTTTGTGTTGTCCCTTTTAAAAAATTGTATAATTATAATAACATTAACTAAATGAGATTAAATTCTCAAAAATAACCATGACATGTTTTAACCACAAAAGTTATTTCATACATCACATTTGTAATCTCAAAAACTAATAACCAATAATTTCCTCAAAGGTGAATGTCTCCAAAAATACCATTAGTCACCTTAATATTTCACATCAAAAAGACACAAAAGGTGTTTTTATGACAATTAGCTTATGCTCTACCAAAAAATTATAAACCCATGATCATATCCCTAACCCTTAACAAAAAATCCAAATCACCAATGTTGTCTAATCCTTTACTTTGATACCAACTATAAGGCCTCATCCTAAAACATTTCATAATATTGAGTTATGTCAAGAATTCACATTGTAGATCTTTTCAGGTGTATATTTTTCTAGAATTAGGCCATAACTATTACATTACATCTAAAATATTACAATGTAGACACTTATGCACTAACCAATTTTTTCACGACAATAAAACTTATTAAATTAAATATAAATTCGTTTCATGATAAAAATCTTCTTAAATTATTCATTTCTCTTACCCTTCCTTATACCCTGTGAAAAACAATTTCAAAAAACATGGGTTGAGCATGAAAATATCAGTAAATAATTTAAAATAAAGATGGAAAACATTAGTACATGAATACATACAAATCAAAGAAATTATAATTTTCAATCCTGAAATACAATCTCTTTAACATACCTCATGAAATCATAATATTTATGAATAGCACATAGAAATCATAAATCATAAAGGTAACTTGTGGCATCCATAACATAATTACATTGTTTATTTCACATCTATATAGGGAGTTATGTTTGGAATACTCATCATAGTATATTTCCTAAATATCTTAGGAGAAGTATTAAAAAATACCTCTATCACGTTACCCAATGCATTGGAGAGATCTTTCTGGCTCACCTTCGTTTGGATTATCATGGAACCACCCGTATATGCAAAAAATTCCCATGAACCATAACATAATCGTAGCACATGAAACAAGAACAAAGTTGAAATAACATTTCCAAATTGCATTCAAAATCTATCATTTCGTTATATTTACATAATCAATTCTTCCTGAAAACCATATTCAATACCAAAATTTTTAAAAAGAGTATATGGTATTTATTGTCATTTTAAAAACATTGCGGCTTGTTAAGGAATCCAAATATCAAATAATACTCATGAAGGTTGAAAGTCCATTGTCTCCATGTACGTTAAGAAGAAACATTCATTTTTTTATTTAGTAAAACACTATTTAGGAAAAGATTCCTTTTGAAAACCATTGAATTGAATTAAAATAAAAAGGGTATAATTATACATCGTATAAAAGAAGGTAGAGTATAACATCAAAATATGCCACAATGAAAGGATATTGAGACGAAGTCCCATAAAAAGATCACATCATTATATTAAGGATAAATAAATGAAATAATTATATGTGAGAAATATAAATACACCCAATATTAGTGGATATTATGTGTAAAACAATCAGAGTTTATTCACACATATTCTCGGAAAAACAAAACCAACGACCTGGATATTTGACTCAATGAATAGAGATTGAGTTAATATTTCCCTTACAAAGTTCGTATAAATGATGTTATAATCTCTCAATGGGTTGATTATGTCTAGAAATAGTTTATCCACACAAAAGGAAGTGGAAATTACAACATAATTAAACAAACAGTGTGTCCACATATAATCTTGGAATAATATAAAGTATGCGTAAAACCCGAAGAGTGGAAATTGAGTTTAGAAATTACCTTACAAAGATCATATTATAAATAAAATAGATAAAATATGTGTATTAACTATAATTACACATAAATAAAGTAAAAATACATGATATTAAATCAAAATTTACTCCTCACATAATAGTAGGATGACATAATCAAGATTTAGAAGATTAACCCAAAGAATGGAAATTGGGTTAAGAAGTTCCCTTACCTTGTGTCTGACTTGTCTCGTTCATTATTTATATTATTGAATAATAACATTTGGTTAATTTATACCTTATTCAGAACCTTTTTTCATGTTTATAATTAATTTTATATTACTTATCATCATGTTATAAAAAATATATAATTATTTAGGTTCATATTGGTCGTTTTGAAAATATTTGGTACTTGAGGTGAAAATGAACTTGTTTGGAGGTAAATTTTCCTTATAGTCAAAATTAAAACATTATAGAATGATATTTATTATTTAAAATAATATATATATAGTATATATATGTATTTATAATAGTACATAACATTTTGAGATATGAAATGAAATGCACTGTTCATAGAGATGGTAATCTGTACGTACGCATGAATGTTACTTTCATTTATTTTTAATATTTAATTGAATGAAAACTATATGATAAATTGATATATTTTAATTCCAGTATAATATAATATTTTATATATGTTAAATAATTTCATTATCTATATCCTTTATATGTTCCATGTATGGAATAACGAGTCATATCACTTTGAGGGGGCGGTAGTCTGCACATCCTCAAATGAAATTATCATATTTACACATTATGGAAAGCATAAAAGTATGTAGTAAATAAAAATAGAGAATCATAAAGACAATATAAATATAATATATATCATATATAAATACAGTGATTTAATAATGGCCACCATGAGATGTGGTAGTGGAAAATTGAATAATCATCATTTCGTGAGGTAGTAGTTCGTCGTACACAGAAACAATATTTTCATATCCATTAGATGGTGGTGTGTGTATGTGTAGTTAGAATCATTCTCATAAAAAATAAAATTATATATAGGATAATTTTTTTTATGTTATCAATGAATAAGAATATAATAGTAAGTGGGGATGGAAATTAAAAAAAAGAACTTGAGATAAGACATTACCTCTAAATCGGGAAACTTCTTTCGATTTGAGCCAAAAGACTTTCTTGAATTTACTTATTCCAATAGTATGGATTATATAAAGATGTGATGGTTTTTTGGAGGTTTTATTAGTATAATTTTGATGATCCAAGGGGATTGAGAGGTTTTTGTTATGTGGGTAGAGTCGGTTTCCTTTTATAAGAGGTAAGAGGTTCCCTTTAGGAAAGTCTTGAAATATTAGTTTATTATAAAATTAATTTCAGCTTCAAATGGTCCCAAACTCATTTATTTCTATGATAATATTATTCTGGGTCTAAAAAGGATCATCTAATATGTTTTATAAAATTTTAGATCACAAATATAATATTATCTTTTATCATTAACCATTAGTTAAAAACATTAACTCTTACCATGTCTTCCTGCATTTTCATAATTAACGGTTACTATAGTTTCTATAAAATGAAAAGAGAACCATACATGGATAATTTATTAAATTTGTAAAATTATGAATGTTATTTTGAGAAATAGTTTATTTTTGGGACTATTATATCATTTAATAAAATAGTATTTATTTTAAAACTCATTTATGCCATTTTTGACACTATTTAGTAATTGATTGTTTAAGTCATTATAACTTGATTACTTAGAACCAAAGGCAATTAATGAAATATAATATTTCAATAGAATATATAAAATTATTTTATGGTATAAAAATAATATATTTCATTTATTTTAACATTTATAATATCATTTATTTGAATCCTTCATTAATGAAGCAATCACCACATCATCATTATGCCATAATTAAATTTATTTCTTTAATGTCTAAACATTATAAATAAAATACTATGATGTAGGAAATAATATTATCTTTATAATTACTATTTATAGTCATATAAATCAGTTATATAACCAAATATATAAATATTTTTAGTAAAAGATACATGTTTATGTTATTTTTCTCTTTGGATTAAATTAATTCTTATGGAATGTCATTATCACTCTCAAGAGGATACATGGGGTTAAAAAATAGATCCAAAGATTCCCATGTTAGTAAATATATCATCCAATAGGATTAGTACATGTTTTAGGGTAGTTTAATGTTATTATAATATTATTTTTACCCTTATTTAACAGATTTACCCTTAAAGTATGGTAGATAAAATAATTACTGAAGTTACTATTCATAATGTCCAAAAATAAAATTTACCTTTTTACACAATTTTAAACATATTATTACAAATATGGAATACATTTTCACAAATTAAAATCACATAATTTTCAGTAATTAATTTAAAAATAATTCTTGTTGTCAAAATAAAAGAGTGGGGTTTTAAGAAGTAATAACTATCAAAATATTGAGATGTGTTTATGTCGAATTTAAAAGAGAAATTACTTCTAATGACAAAAATTAGATTAAATGATAAAAATATATTCTATTTATACATTAAAACATAATAAATTGATAATCTAAATATATAAATAAATTAGGTGAAAACAAGTTTTGACTTAAAATGTTGTATTTTTAATTATTCATTAAAAAATAAACTTTATCAAAAAATTACCAATAAATTATCCAAAGTACATTTTCTTGTCCAAATACTATATAAGAAGTTTATTTTTTAAAATATAACATATAAAAGTGAAAATAATAAGATTTAAAAAGGGTTCTCCATCAAAAGGCAGTAAAACAACATTTTCAAAAAAATGAGTATTTCCTGCTTAAAATCAGATTCATTCTTATTTTAAGCCTATAAAATTTATTGGATAAATGTAAAGATATTTAAAAATCATGTATAATCATATTTTTGTTACTAATCTTAATTCATCCAATACAACGGCTAGACATTAAAAACCATTTAAAATAATATTATTATTATATTATAGTTTTGGTGTAGCTCAAAGTTGTCTGAAATTTAAGATTTCAAAGAAACTCGTTGTTGCGTACTGAGTACGCTATCGGAAAAAGAATCCCCTTTAAAGTAAAAATAATATCTTATTCATAAATATTAATATAAATGAAATTTTTTACTCTATAAATACATAGGTCATTACAAGTATAATATTTTCTTGTGAAATTAATCTTAATTACCATAAATGTAAATCATTGTTGAAAAATGAATCACATCACTTTGTGAGGTAGTAGTTTTGCCGTACACATGGATGACATTATTGTATTCTCAATGGAATAGAATTTAATAAGGTATATGTGATATAATAATTTAAAAAGTTTAATTATATCATAAATATCATATATAATCCTTATATACTTTATTATATTCAATCATAATAAGAGGCAATGGAAACTTAATTATATATGTCTGTGACGTGGTTTCCCAACATACACATGATACATAGTTTTCCCCCATTTTAGAGAGGTGGAGATGGATGTAAGACATTCTATTAACATAAAAAATATAATTATATATGGAATAAACTATTTTAATTATATCACCCTTATTTAATATGTTTTTATATAGGTGGATGAAGAAATGATATAAAAATAGTCGGTTATGAGTTTTACCTCTTCCTTGACCACCTCATTAAGATTATATCTAAAATCATCCTTGAATTTATTTATGAAAAATAAAAGTCTTCACATATTATAGTGGTTATGTTGGGATGTCATTTAAAAATTTATGGGATGAAACATTGAGACATTAAAGTGTGAATTAGAGAGGAGACATGTGGCCTTTTTATGTTGGGGAGAGGACACACTTGGTGTTTTTTTTAAACTGATACCCAAGTCATTAGAATGTCATAGGGCTCCACAATTTAAAAAATGTTTATATATATATAATGTCTAAATATTACAAAACAATAGTAATTATACATTTTTTTGTCATACTGAACCCTTATAGCTTGGTTTAACACCTAGTAAATCCATTTTTACCTTAATTGTGGTAAATAATTATTCCTATTTTCACTATACATAAATTTAAAAAATTAATTCATTTTTATGAGATAATAAAAATCATTATGACTCAAAATACAGAATCTGTTTTTCCATATTCAACTCAAATATGTGGACGAATGTTTTTAATACTAACCCATGAGCATGAAGAAAAAATGGTTATCCAAATAGATTAATTATAAGTAGATAAATATTTATCTTCAAATATTAATATAAAATTTATTTAAATTACATTAATTAAAAAATCTTAATATAAAAATGAATTAATTTTACTTTTAAAACAATTTTATGGAAATATTTAACTTTATAAATTCTTTAAATGATAAGGTAGTTTAAAATAAAAACTACTATTATTCACCATTCATTGAAAAATTAATCATTAAAAAAATATCAAAATATTACTAGAAATAATATCAATATGGAGTCTTAAAAAATATTTTTAATTTTATAATATCACATTTATAGAAGGTAAAAAAATTAATTATAATATTTTATAAAAAAAATCATTTTTGAAAATAAATGCTTTAATATTAAATTATTTTTTTATTTATTAAGACTTTATTTGTAAATTTATTTTTATTATATAATTTATATATATTTCATAAATTGGTTAATCAAATTGATACTCCTAATCATAATGGATAGTTTATAATTATGTTATCATGGTTTTTTTGGGTTTTTTATTTCATGTCACATACGATATCAAACATATTTTTTCATTTTAGAAACTCAAGGTGTTACACTATATCCATTTTTCATAGCTAGAATAACACAATTACATGATGAACCAACATCTTTTTTTTCATTGTCTCATTCATAAAAAATGTTAAATAATATCATTTAAATTAAAATTTCATTTTCTGAACAACAATGTGGTGATGAAATTATCATATGAATCTCATAAAGAACCCAACCCAAGAAAAGATTTATATTCTTATTAAATTTCAAAAAGTATCATGTTTAATTTATCATTGATCTTGACTACTACTAAAGATGGATCCATCGTAATTTTGGTGAACTTATCCATATGGTTACCTAAATATTCATTCTCTACCATTCATAAACTATTTAATTATTTTATATGATATAAATTATTTGTGAGGTATTTTAAATTATTTTTTCCCTCAAGAATCACATTGATATCCTCAAGGTCAGTCATATTCATCACCTCCTATAGAGTATTATCAGAAAGATACATCTAAATCATTCTTGTTACTAACAATCTCTTATCATACCAATCAACATCTCTGATATTATTTTTCTGCATTGATTTTTTATTCAACATCTTCACTATCATCTCATGAACCATAATATTTTTTACATGTTTCTACAATTGAGTAAATTCATTTTCCTCACTGAATATTTTGATATGGGTAGAAACAAATTTATTGAATCACCCATATACAATCATTGAGAAAAATAGATAAGCTTCATTTTATACCAGTTTTTGGGGAGGAACTAGATCAATCCCATGATAATAATATTGTTGCGACAAAATATTCTATGAATATACAATGAAAATGTAATAAAAAAAATAAATATCTACAAATAAATTGAGATGTATATTCTAACATGGAATAACCCTCAAATATTGAGGATTATAATAACTATTTGGAAACTCTAAGAAATTCAACTGTGAGAATTTGATAGGACAAATTTAATGTAATTTATGATCTTGAATTACAATGAGAGAATAAGGAAAACTAAGTAAAAAATACACCATAATATGCCGCAACATTTTCCATAATAATCACAAATGAAAAAACATAGCCTCTCAAATATTAAAAATGAACATGGGACATCACTTCAGCACATCATGTATGTCATTTCCCAATCTGATTAACTAATTAGCACTTCTACTATTCCAAAAAAACCATCACCCACAAATCGGCTCATTGTGATGCGACTCACCATATCTCTTACAACTTTTTTCTCAATTTAAAATAAACCCATGGTGATATATTTTATATGCACTCAAAATCCACAAACAATACAATTTAACAATAATTTAAATTCAAAAATATTGATGGAATACAAATAATGTTTTGTTATTTTGAAACAATGTGACACCATTTGAGGTTCGAAAATTTTGAACCCCAAATTTATAATTTTTATCTATAAATGATACAAAATATTAACCTAAACAACTCTATGTCATATTATAATAACATGGAAATACATAATTTCCATATCATCCATTGATTGAGTCTCTTGGATCAGTAAAAAGTGGGAAACTTATTTATCTGACCGAAAATCACACAGATTATGTCAGAACTCCACGAGGTCCTAGGAAACCCTATGAAAAAATACATTTAACGTAGTCCCACTTACCTAATGGGTCTATAAGTTTCTTGATTATACCACATGGATGCTGGTTCCTAGAGTTTACCCAATAGAAGGTATGGCATTGAGACACAAACCCCACAATGTCGCCTTTAATCCATGGCCACTTGAACTGTAACATGTTGTGATGGTACATCTTACTCATACCAAGATGTAATAACCATATTGAGGTTAGTAATTCTATCATCAAATCCTCCACAATGAAAATAGGGATTACCACTCACCCATTCAAACAAATCACTTTTTTTACCCAATGTCTACCCATGTATCAGAATACATCCATTTATATTTTCCCGCATCACAACACACTGTATGTATGAATAATTTTTTTTCATTTACCCTATATAGCACTGAAATTTAACTTCCAAGGTAAATAAAATCATCAATCCTAGATCTATAGTAGAATCCATCCTCTGGTTCTCTAATAAATTCATCAATCTATCTTCCTCATTTGAAGTCCTACCACTGAGCTCATTCTCATCCTATGTCTTATGTCTAAGTGAATCCACAATGAAGTTACTATTACATAGTAATTATTATACCTAAATTAAAACATTTAAAGATAATATACCTTATTTCTTTTCAACATATTGAGGTTCTAATATGTGAAGATATAATAAAGTATCTTCTTATCTATGTAAAAAACAAATGCATCGATAAAGATACAGTGTCACCAACACTTTAGAACATGAACCAGAACTAAAAAAATATATGTCATGGGTAGGGTAGTTCTACTCATGGGTCTATATGTGATGAGTCATATAGTCTACTATCATATCTCTCTAAAATAGAACCACTCCCAGACTAATTCCTGATGCATCACTATAAACTACATAACTAATCCAAGGCTCACAGAATGTTAGTAAAAGATTTTTCATAAACATTATCTTCAACTGAAGGAATTATTCTTCATAGTAGTTTGACCATTGTATGTTCACTCCCTTAGTAATTATAATTTTTATTTGTACTAATATTCAAGAAAAATCTTGGATAATATATTGGTAATTCCCTATTAAACTCATAAAACTCATGTTCTCTAATATGTTTGTCTATGGATATACCCGTCTTAGTCAACACATTCCCTCAGAACATCATCTCACATAACATGAAATTACACATAAACAACACGGCATAAAAAATACTAGAATCATTTTTAGTACTATCTTTATGTTCTTATCATGCTTTTTTAGTTTCAATGAGTAGATGAGGATGGTTTTGACAACCACTATGATGAGTGAGGCATGTATAGTTATAAGATCTTCTATATGAGAGATATGAACACTATTTATGTATTTCATAGTTCCAAATACATCACCAAGTACTCATAAAACCCATACCTTCTCTAAAATTATGTAATTGAATATCCACCCCTCTATTTAGAAACTAGAGGTGCCCCAATTGAAGTCCAGGTTTGGATTACCATTGGGCTCCCATAACTGATTGAAATATTGTAAATCATATGTATGGAATATCTGTTCTTCATCCTCACATGGTTCATCTTTTGGTAATTGTTATAGAGAAACTAACCACTCCTTCCCCTGAATGGACCAAATGCCTTATTTTTATTTTATTATGTACAATCCCCCTCTTAAGGATTGAATGGGAACCCCTACATGACTAGTAAGCCCAAGGCACAAGGCCCGACATGACCCGAAGGACAAACCATGACCCAAAGGCCTAGATGAATACTATTCCCATTACATGACTTGTAGGCCCAACCCACTAGAAATACCCCTTCCCAGCTTCTACATCATTTATCATCTAGATCTCCACCTTGAATTGTAGATCGGCTCGCATTGCCACATATAAAGATGTGCAGTTCCCTATCCTGATAGCAGTTTCCATACCCTCTAATTCTTCCAATTTGGTTAGCCATGAATCTGGTGACATCTACTCTATATTCTTGGATCCTCTTCTGGGGACCGCTCTATGTGAAGTGGGATACTTCATGGTCTCTGTGGCCTAAAGGCCTTGATTCCCAAATCCCTTTAATTCCCAATAAACAGTCATTGATGGAATGTTGGGTGCTAACATGATAGATCAATCTTATAGTAGAATTTGTATTGATCACTGAAATATACTTACATCTTGGTGGAGTTCTTCTAATTCATGAGAAGAAGAAATAAGAAGGAAGTTGAGAGAGAAGTTCCTTGTGTGGAACGATTCACAATTCTTGATTAACCGTAGACAATAAACTTAACCATTGTTTTATAGATCTAGGGTTTATATTAAAATATTATTTAATTACAAACCACCCCTTAAACAATATAATAATCATTTTCAAACCACATTTCATATAATAAAAAAATAATAATTATTATTTTATGACGTATTCTAACTTATGCTATGATAAAATTATTTTTTCAACATTAAAATTATTATTTTTCTCTAGATATGATATTGGTCTTCTCGAACACATCAATATTTTATAAATACATAATTAAATATTTATTTAAATATTTTATTCTGAAATAAATATTTCATTCACAAATGAGTGAATATATATTAATTAAATACTTAATAAATAAAATAAACAATTTATCGCAAATCCATCGAGAAAATATTAATTAAAAATTAAAACAATTTAAGAAATTATTTATAACTGAATAATAATTTCTTCTTACCATGTGAGTATTAGAAATCAATAAAACATGAATAAAATTATATATTGTTCTTGAAAATAATATTTATTGAAATAATTATTTTCAAATATAATTTGACCAAGATAAACGGAAACACTTAGTGTGTAACAATCTAGGTTATTTATCATTAGCATTAGGTGGGTTTGCCTATTGTCCAATATTATAGAGTAATAGGTAATGGAACCCAAGATAAAGAACACAATTTCACAAAGTCTAAAATCACATAAGAATGTTCGATGTATAATTTAATCCCTTTGTCACAATATCACAGCAGGCATGTTGCATATCCGTCTCATCCACCCGTATGCTCAATATGTCATTATTTGGCTATCTCAAAATAATTTCATCAAAATTTGGACATTAAATTTAATTAAATAGTTATATTATAATCATAAGGATGATATATCAACATCCATGATGGGTGAAGGTCTAAATCCTTCCTTTACTTAATAATTATTGACCATTCATTCGTGATATACACAATGGTCCATACTTCTTGGGAATATTTTTTGTCATGATTTTGGTCAGTAAATCATTATATGAGAGTAAAATCATGAATTAATAATAATCTAAATTTCTATGTACCATTACACATGAACATATATTGGAGTATTCATTGAAAAAAATGTAGAATTACTACTGGTGGGTCGTTTCTCATAATCATCTATCATGGAGATTACATAGTGCAATATTCATAAGAATAATTCTTGTATACTTATGATTACTCAAGCCTAAAATTTTATATACTTTGGGACACATAATATAGTGTTTTCCAACAATATAACTATATTTAAAAATATTATCATGGTACCTAAAGTTTCCCATTAATGTAGGGAAATGTTATAACCTTATAAATATAAAAGTTACCCTAAGATAATATCAAATCATTGTTATATAGAATAAAAATAAATATGTGATAATGTATTTAAATTATGATTAACTTATTTTAATATATATGTAATTATAAGTATAAATTATTTTTTTATAAGGCACCAAGTCCAATAAAATTCCACTTTTGTTAGAGCTAATTTCTAACTACTAATTAATTATCACATATTAAACATTTCCCTAGTATGTATGGATACAGTTTTTCATCCTACCATCTTTTTTTGGATAGGGTTGGTAAAGAAACATATTTGTGTAGTGATTATCCTTACTTAAAAATTTATACCTTTAGAAAATCCCTCAAGTAGTGAGGAAACTGAATAACCAACTTTTGTTTGAATGTAAATATTTTGAAATCTTGAAAAGGTCCATAGTAAAATCTTATCATGAAAATGATAAAACAATTTATATCACTATAATCCTAAATTAGAACACGATTTTGTTAAACCACTCTTTAAGATTCATCAGAAACCTCAAAGTACTCGGATATTGTAGATATGTTTACAATTTTCACTATTAAGTTTTTCTTTCATATTACCTTATACTCTTCTATGATTCTAAATGAAATTAAACTAAATGAATAAAAGTGCTATATTCTCTTGATCAATAATATTATCACTTCTCTAGACATCATTAACTTATCCAGTTATAATTTTCAATTTACTATCAGATATTTATAATTACAAGTATATGTAGTTATGTTGAATCTGATTGATAGTAAAATATAATTAATTATGCGTCAAAAATATCTAAAATTAGTATATATCATGGAATTTGTGTTAAATTTATATCACTTAATATCATGAAATTCATTTATCCCCAATAACCTCTTCCTATCAACACACATGGTCAACTAGAAGGATTATACACTTGAAATAATTAATCATTTAATTGTTTTAGATTTTAGTTATTAATACTTTATTAATATATATACCTTGGTTAGATTTAGCATACTCAATGATCTTTGTTTCAGATTTCCACCCCTAGAACATGGTTGAAATATTATTTCATATTAATAGAAATAAATTAAATAGTATTAAAAAACTGGTAATACAAAACAATTTTTATCCATATATTTCAAACATATCTATCATGATAACATATATCCCTCCCACTAAATAGATAGAGACATGTGTCACTCATTCTATTCAAAAAGAATATTTTATGATCAATATGTAGAATTTAATCATAAATGAATTTATGCAATCTGCATATATTATTTGAATTTTTTGACATCACCAGCCCCTTCTAGTTATTACTTGTAGACATATACCATAGGGTCTACTATTTGATACATATTATAGAAATAGTTTTTCAGGATTCCTCCATTGAGGTTCCCTTGACTATCAATATCATAGATTAATGATCATAGAAACATGCTTTGACAAGTAGATTAAAAAAATATTATAGTCATGATAATTATTATGATTGTTTTTTCATATACTATAAATCTAAATAATCAATAATGCACAATTTTCACATTGTTTTTTCATTCATGTTATGATTCTTGTAAATAATTACCAACAATATCAAGTCTAAAAAAATTAAAAATATGGAATCCTCAAATCCTGATACGTGGAGTCTATTACATGAATTAATACCTATTTCACAACCATAGAACAAATAAATTTATTAATCCATTTCTATGATATCTATTATTAAATAATAATATATGTATATATATATATTGACTACCATACTGAATATAAAACAGAAATTTCTTTTTCACTTCAAATTAAGTGTGTGTCTCCAGAACTCTTCCACCCACTATGGTTAGTGGAGGCCAATATTCATATTCTAGCTTATGTGTATCCAGGTGATTTACCAAGATAATTTAAGTATACTTGATCGTGTAGTGATTCACTATTAATTTCCACCCTTATACAATAGTTTTAAATATATTTTGTATCATAAATTAAAATTTTAATAACAAATTTCGCATAATTTTTTATTCAATTATTTTATTTTAATCAATATTAAAAAAGAAAATTTCACTTTTCTATTTGGGTTTATTTATGTTGGAGGTGATTTAAAAGGCCCAGGATGAAGTTGAATAAAAATTATCCAAGATATCCATGAAGCTAAAAACATATTTGCACTCATCTGAAAACTTTAGTTAATTCTTACATACAATTGGGCTGAAGTTTTTTTTTCTAATAAAAAATACATTGGGAAAAAATTCTTATGAAAAAAACCAATATAAATTCATCCACAAATTGGACCATATAAACTGATATGTATAGGGAATCGGATTTACACAATATAAAAAGTGTTGTTCTATAATTCATCCATATATAGAACTGTAGGACATAAAATTATTCCAAATTTTTATTGTCGATATTCAAGAGGTAGGGTAACATGGTTTTAGTTTTCTTCAAAGTGGGATATATTTATCTAAAAATCCAAAATCATGGGATAAGTAGTTTCATGAAATATGTGTTCCCAAAAGCACATTTCACTTCCCCTATAAAATGGAACATTGGGTACCCCACTTTAATGTTCAACCATAGAGTGAAGTGCTACCATTTTGGAGTTCCGTAGATGTCCTTTCCTCATCCTAAATGTTCAAGAGACCCCTACCTTCACAGGTGGATCACATATGAAGAAGGAGATCCAAATAAGATTTATCCTCGTCTTGTTAATGATATAAATAGTGGATGATCATTTAGAGGGAGATGCACACACTTGGGACGGAGTTACAACAGATTTTATTCTACTAGTTTTCAATAATTTTTTTCTTAGATATTTCACATATGTTTTATCTTAATACCCTTCTCTTCTTAATTACTTGTTTGGGATTAACTAAGTGAAAAACTTTTCATTTCAACACTTATTGGGTTGAGATTTCATGTGGTAATATTGGGTTGTTTCGATTTGAAAAAACAAGCTTGCTTCTTCTTTCAAACATACATGATATTTTAGTATGCTTTGGTTTCCCTTGTTCTTTTCTTGAGTTCTAAAGCATGGAAAGATGAATTTTTTAGTCGAGGGTTTCTTTTTTGTGCATAATTTTAAGAGGCAAGAGGGATATAAAGATCTTGACAACACTCGACCAAATAATTCCATTAAACCATATAAAATTTTTAGAATAATGAACTATCCAAGATGTGTAGTGAAGATGAAATTACCACCTTCTATAATAATTAAAAATTACACCATAATTTATCAACTATTAAACCCGTTAAAGAATTCATTTTACTTTGAAATATATTTTCAAAACCAACCCCTATTTTTTCAATTTATATTAAAAATATACACATTAAACCTATTAATTCTCCTTGAGTTATGACCTTGGGTCTAACCTAGACTATAAAATAATCTTTAAAAAATAATCAATTTGATGTGTCATGAATGAAAATTTAATACACCTACTATATTTAATTGGATAAGATTCCTTTATTGAAATATGCCTGATATTGACTAACCATTAAAATCATCAATGGTTATAGGATTATTAAATCAGATTAATCTTAGTATTTTATGTTCATTTCTTGCTAAATATTGAAGTCAACAAACAATTTTCAAAAAACCATTTTTTATTGTCCTAATAGATTCTTATCATATCACAATATATAGGATATCCATTAGACAATATATTTAGTGCATGGTTAGGGGTCAAAATTTTATTTCACAAACATATCTTGGAATAAATAGTGGATGAATAGAATTATACATAAGACTCATCAATGATCATCTTTTTACTACCATCTTGAAATTGAAGTTTATAAATAAATGTGAGTTTTGGTTTAACTTTACTCCACATGTATGATGTATTATTACTTAAATAATATGTTCTATGAAAATCCAAATTATAGATTCCTCAATAATTACCAAGTGAAATCATTTACGTCTTTGAGTATTTATAAAAACATTAAAGTAATCACATGAAATATATGAAGTTACATTATTTTCTTTTAGTATATATAGTTAGACAATGTTGAAATAAATCTATAAGGATTTGTGACATACCTTTATTTAGAAAAAAATTATTATCTAAAATATGAAAATTACTTTGTTTATAGGTCCGATATCTTAGTAAAATTGATACATGTGTAGTTTTATGGGTATCTATGATAAAAATTTTGTTGAACCAATAATTTATTTTTTAATGTATAATAACAACATTTTTTCCATATGGGATATAATATATTTTTATGTGAAGTTGGAAAATAAGATAAATGTTTTTGTAGGATTATTACAAACATGATTCAATCCATTTATAAATTAGAAGTTGTGATATCCCCTAATATGAAATTGGAATATCTCTTTCTCATATCATTTTGAGTTAACTCTATATTCATTATATTATTTATCATTACATATATTTAAATACATTTTTTTATAATGTTGTATTAAATACACAAGTGGTGAATATAAACTTGGTAAATACACATGATGTGGATACCAATGCTTAGTTTCTTAATTCACTCATTTTTTTAAAATATTCATTCATTTCACATAATAACAAAATATCATCATGTTCACTCTTTTATGAATTTTATCATTTTTCTCCTTGAAGGATGTTCTAAAATAAATTTTATCATTAGAATATCCAAGGGATATTTATCCTTTCCTTTAAAAATTTTCACCATAATGGATGGAGAAGCAGGTTTCCACCAATCCTTATCCACTTAGTGAAGTTTGGAAAAATGTTTTTTGAGAAACTTATCCATTATTTCATCAAGTTTATAGAAAATAATGATTATCTAGGGGAAAATATAATAAGATAAGATTAATGGATAATTTTTATTCAATGTTGAATCTCAATTTTTCTAACTGATCCATATACACTATATTTTGAAAGAAAGATTGGTAGCTAGATTACCAAAATCCAGTTTACAATGATATATTGACAATATTATTTATTTCAATCCATTCCTTATCAATTTTAATAGAAATATGATGAAATATTTTGGTTTAATCATCCATGTTCTTTTGCTTTGTTATCAACTATCGATACATAGTTGAAAATAAAACACAAAAAATATATGAAGAATCATACACATATCTATAGTATGAATCCTTATCACCTTCCCTATCCTTCTAGGGTGATAGAACATGAATAGTGGATTCCAACACATAATACAAGTATTATTGAAATAAAACTCCACATAAATTATTTTACAATTTAAAAAAATATTTTTAAGGACATTCCCTATGATAAAGAATGGTTTCATGATTTTCGTGGTTTTCCAATACATTTTGTAAAATAATTGAAAGACTATATTAATATCACTTGAAATGATTACAATAATGTGAGAAATAATTGTACTAAACTTTATTTATTTTCCCACTATTTAATCATGTCCATATATCCCTCAACATTGGTCTTAGAATGTCTAAAACCTTGGAAATTATATTGGAAAGTATCCATATGGACTTTCATATAATCCTAATGAGGGTAGGTCAAGATACTTAAAGGTATTTAAGTTGGAATTAATTTTCCAACTAGGATAATGTATCTCCTTTATCAATTGATTGGACTCCACAATACTGACATCGATTTCCTCAACACTTTCCACTAAGCTACATGATTCCATGTGAGAGCCACTTCTCTTGATGTAATATGGTGGATTTAACCCAAAACCATTATAAGAACGACATGATAAAAGTAATTTTCCCAATGAGGGTTGATCAAACACTTAGTTCTATGAATTTAATTACTAATTAAGTAATGGATGGCCAATTCTAACTTAATATTTAGTTGTGAGATTTTGTTTATCATGCATAAAATTTTATTGTTTTTTCCTTTAAATGTATTGTTAATTTTAAGTGAATTTCACTTAAATGGTCAACTATAATTTGATGATACATTTATCCACAATATATTATATTATATTCCATATTTTCACATTAGTTAATTTATTTATATAGTACATTTCTTTTACCCATAAAATAAATAATTCATAAGATATAAGTAAATAAAAAAACTAAATTACATGATCATGAGATTATCTAATAGTTTATTTATTGAATTTATAATAAATCAACATATGAGCTAGGAAAATAACTCCATGTACTGTAATTAACATTAGTTACAATATTCTACTTATCCACATGTGTATCACCTTGGATGGTAACATGTCGGGTTAATCTTGAACCATCTTCACACACATTAGGATACTCCATTTATTACATGCATTTATAACTCACACATTGGTAAGATAAACGAAGTGATTGGTTGAATGAAATTTCCTAAATAACCTTGGAAATAAATGTCCTAAAAGTAATGGAGGGATGAATTTCATAAAATCCTATTGAATTAATTAATTAATTACATAAAATTCATGAAATAAAAAAAATAAAATAAAACAAACAAATATGAGGGTCATGGACAAGCTCATGAGCAGTCACACAGATTCAAAGAATACACAAATGTAAAAAATATAGAATTAATTTATATTCTATATTTAATATTAAGATAATACTTCTTGAATTAATTAATAAATTTATTTATTTATTAATAAATTAATTCCCTTTATCTTAACCACCATCCATTTTCTCTTCGAGATACCCATCATTTTGGAATACATGGAAAAGAAATGTCATGAGTAATAATTTTAGATAACATTAAGAAATAAATATTTCATTTTCAATTATTCAAAAACAATTATTAAATTTTAAAAAACATTAGTATTCAATCAATATAATAAATATATAATTCTACAATTTTTAATTTATTGTATTTTCATTAATTAATTTATTGGAAGACATCACATTGTGTACATTTTGGATATACACTATGTATCTTTATTTTCATGTATTCGAGGGGAAAGTTTAGGGATCCATTTTGTACTATGGATGAACTACATAATATGTACTAACCAACTACATTTCATGTATTCTGTATATCATGTTCCCGAGATATACTCATGGAGTTTCGATGTGTATCTTGACCAAATTATAATTCATGTCCAAAATGGATACACATCGTGTAATCTGTATATTGTCTATCCAAACGACCCACCAAAGGACATGACTTATTCTTTAGACATGGGAATACAGATTGTGTCTTCCAGATATGTGTCGTTTGTTCTGTTGGCTGTCTATGAATGCTACATGTCGAATGAATCAACCTGTATTTTAGATACATGAAATAATGAACTACATATCACATATGTCTTCTACACATCATGTATTTTATTAATTCTTTGAGATATCAGCCCCTACGGAGTTTAATCATGTATTTTAGAACATGGGTTCTTTGAATTTATCATCCAAATTATATTTACTACATGATGTGTATTCTAGCTATATGTAATGTAATCCAATATTTCATATTCCTTTTTGGTCTGGTCTATATGTACTCTGTAATAAATGCACCGCATGTAGTTACTTCATAGTATGACATGTATCCTATAGCATGGAAAATTACAGTGAACAAGGATACATGATGTTTACTCTAGTTACATTCCATGAATCCTAGTTTTATCTTTGAATATTCTTGGAACTTCCCGATGAAATATTTGGTCTTTCTTCTTGTTTTATTAGACCTCTATGAAAATTAAACCCATAAAATGATAATTAATTTTTTTTAAAATCTCTTACATAAAATCTTATTAAATAATCAATATTCTTGAACTGAAATATCTAACCAGTTTTGTGAAAAATAAACAATAAAATAAATAATAATAAATTTAAAACCTTACCACTCTGATACCACCTGTAGGTTCTGGGCACAATAGATGTGTCATGTTAGCTGATAAAGAAAAATCGGTTTATTTCATATCTAATGGATCATTTTTAATATTATATGTGACATTTCATCCATGACCAATTAAATTTTTTCAAACAAATATTGTCATAATAAAAACCAAGAACCCGAAGTGGATTGTTTCTTGCTAAATTTGTAATTAATTTATTTAGATCTAATGAAAATTATTTCATAATCTTAGGTTCTTTCTTTGATGGTATTATTGATCCACTGAAAGACCATTTTTTATTATCATTGTTGTTCTTGTTGGATCTATGTGTAAATTCCCCCTAATGGTGATCAATACGTACTTATTTTACCTCTGAAAAATCATTAATGGAACGTCAGGTGCTAGAGTAGTAGTTTAATCATATTATGATTTTCATATCAAAAAATAAATGATCTATTGTTCATGAAGGAGTTCCTGTCATTCTTGTGGTGGGGAGGGAAGGAGGAATTCCTTATAGAAGTCCATTTTTCAAAAAGTTTCCCAATTCTCGACTAAACCTACATAGTAGACATAACCATCTATTTATAGAGCTAGGGTTTATATTAAGAAATTAAATAATTTTATGTCAACCCTCATATAATATAATAATCAATATAAACCCCATGTTTTATAATAATAATAATAAATATTATTATTTTAATCGGTGTGCTAAATTTTTCAATGAATTTTCTTTGAAATATTGAAAAATAATATATATCAAAGGACGTGATCTTGGTCCTCTCTAACTCATCTGTATTTATTTAATACACAAAATAATATTTAAGTAAACATTTTAGTTATAAATAAATATTTTGTTCACAAATTAGAGAATAAATATTTATCAAATATTCGATAAATAAAATATATGTTTTAACCACAATAATGAAAATAAACATTTATTAAAGATGTATATAATTAAATAATTTGATTTGATGAATAAATATTTACTTATTTCCATATCAATATTAGTTGTCAATAAAACATGGATAAAATTATTTATCCATGTAATGAAAAATATTTATTCCAAAAATTAGATCCAAATAGATTTTAATCTATATCAAAAAACAGTTAGTATGTGAACCTATAGAATTCATTCTCATTGGAATTTGGATGGATTCCCTAAAGTTCAAGATTACTATCTAGAAACAGGTCACGACACCCAAGAGAAAAAAATGTAATATCATTATGTCGACAACCAATGTAACACCTCAAGAAATTATGAGAGGTATAATTTTTTATTTTGTTGATGTATTTTTTTGTACACTTCACCAAGATTATCTTGCGCTATACGCAACACCGTATTAGCTTGTTGTTTACACAACACTATTTTGGGCTTGTTACACACAATTTCATGTTCGTTTGGTAGAAATTATTCTATTTAACATTGAGTATCGACATTATTCAATGTATAAATGATATAATTTTTTATTATTTTATAAAAATCAACACCAAAAGAAGCTTTCACTACAAGAAACCCTCACTCATCTTGCATTACACGGAAGAGAGACCTTCCTCGATAGCGCGTGTTGTACACAATACAGAGTTTTATTAAAAGATATATCATTATAATATTATTATGATATATCTGTTATAAAAACTATTAACTAAATTTTAAATTTTATAAGATTATCATTCATCTTACACATTTTCTAGATCATGGTATGTGAACAAAATAAATTTTCAGGTAAAATAAGTATTTTTTAAAAATGCAGTTTTTCTGCCTTTTGATGGGGCACCAATTTTAAATCCCTATTTTGACAAGTTTATAAGTTCAATTTGAAAAAATAAAAATATTATTTGTAATTAGGATATAAAAATTTTCTTTGGATAAAATTTTCATATTATTCGGCTAACTTTAATATTGTAATCAATAGTAAAAACATGCTATATTTTCATTAAAAACAAATTTTTTCATCGTGGTACTTTATATGGTTAAATTATAATATTTTATGGTTTTAATGTATAAATAGAATTTTTTTTACCATTTAATATAATTTATGTCATTATCATTAATTTTACATTGAATTAATAGGTAAAATCAGTTTAATCTTTTGTAATGTTTTAACTTTTAAAACCTATTTTCTTAACAATAAGATTAATTTTAAATTAATTACATCAACTTATGTGTTTTGAATTTTGAAAAATGGATTCCATATTTGGAATCAGTGGGTCCATATTATGTTAATAGGCTAATTTTATTTTTGGGCATTTTGAATAGTAACTACGGTAAATTTTATTTACCATAGTTAAAGGCAAATCAGGTAATTAAGGGTAAATATAATATAAGAAAATTACCCTAACACTTATCTTGATATAATTGTATGATTATATTTCGTCCTAAAACATACTTTTTTCTAAATGGAATCTATTAGAACCCACTTGGATGTGATAAAAACATTTATTTTATTTTATTTAAAAAAAGATAAATATGTTTCACTCAAACTTTTATAATTCAGTTATTTTTAATATAAGGTATAACATGATATAAATTCGATTATACATACTCATTTTAAATCTAACATGTTTTTTTATCATGGTAATTTATTTTTAATTTTTATGAAGTATATAATTACCTTAATAGCTTATACATTAATGATGCCGAAATTAGTTTTTAGTAAAACAAATCAATAATATAGTTTTCCTTACAATACTAATACCCATAAAGAGGCCCAAAACATGACCAAACCTTGTTGTTCCAGTATATATAAACCATAAGCATCCAAGGGTCGACTTTATGACCATTTGGAGCCGTATTAAATTGATCATGACACTTATATTATTTTATTTTAAATGATGTCAAAGTTGTCTCCTTCATAATTTAATTAATATAACAATTTAAATGTTGGGTTTTGTAGATGATAAATTAGAGTAAAATTATTCTTATGGAATATATTATATTTATATTCATAATAATATGTTACTTAATTTTTATGCAATAAATATGTATATTAAATAATTATAGAAAAATGATGTAGTAATTATTTTATTAAGAGAATTATCAAATAAATGATTTAAAAAATATTATATGAACTAATTAATGTGATCCATTAATTTTATAGATAAATATGACATTTTATGAATCTATTAAATATTTTTTCTTTGAACATATCTTATATATGTATTTTATTTAAATTCAAATAATTGAATACTATCAAAATAGACAATACTGATATTTTATAAAAATAACATATCATTAAATTGTTTAAAAATCATAAAAATATTTATAAATTATAAATTTAAATTTATATGGTCTGAAATTTCATAAATTATCCAATTATGGACAATTCACAACACATAAGTAACTATTATGATAATTTGAAATTTAGAATATTATTACAAAAAAAAAATTAAATGGATTAAATAAGGATAACTCAAAATGACAATGTTTAAAATAAACATAAAACATATATAAATTTTATTTTTTGATGATATTAAAACCCTATATCATCTCATATTCTAATTTAGTCATTTTTGGAGGTTTTTACATGGGGTTTAAATTTATTATAATTTAATATTGTTGAGGTTTCTAAAAGTGCCCCTCTCCTCCCTTATAAAAGGGAAACTCCTCCCTCTCCTCTTCAAAACCTTTTTATCATTCAAGCTTAGCCAAAAACTGTCCATTAATATTTTACACTTCCCTAGAAACCTACTAGAGGTGCTGGAATTCTTCAAAGACCAACTTTAGTGCCCTAAGAGGAGGGTTAGAAGAGGCGCATCGAAGAAGAGATAATATCCTTTACTGATTCTTTCAAATTTATTTATTCCTCTAATTCCACTTATTTATTTGTTTTATTATAAAGTAATAACATAATTATTACTCATATACTTATATGTTATTCTAAATATGAAAAAAAACTATTTCACCTTCTATCCATCCTACGGAAAACGAAATTACTGCACGTGTGTACGTACAAAATACCGTCTCCATGCCGTGGTGTAATCTGTTTTCCACCACCACATTACATGGATGGGTATAATGGTGGAAATAATAACTATATATGATTATTATAACATAATATAAATTCTGAGATATTATATAATCCACTCCAATTCCCTTCAATAAATATGGGAACGATATCATCGCTCATGCATACGTACGGATTACCATCTCCACGATGCGATGAGATTCATTATCCATGTTAACCATTCAAGAATGATTATAAAGTATATAGAATAAATAATCATGAAATATATGACATAATAATGATACTTTATTTATTTATATGTTATTTACTTACATCCATTCAATTCAATAAGGAAATTAAAACATTGTTCATGCATACATACAGTCTACCGTCCCCATGAACGGTGTGTTTCATTTCATTTATCTATCTATTATATATATTTATATACTGAATATATATGATATGTAAAATATGTTTTACATTCTGGAAGTAAGTAAGTCGGGATATAAGAAATAATAATATCAAGAACAACATGTCCAAATATGTATGATAAATGAAACAGATATTACCCAAAACGTTGCTTTAAAATGGAATTGAAAAATGAATGGGTAATATAAAGACCTAAGTGAATCATATATTATGTCATAAATATTATTGTGTTTTTGTTACAAGTTAATAATATGTTTAAACCCATTATACTGGAGTTTCAGACTCATACGAAAGAAATTGGACATAAGGTACGGTATAATTTTGCAATCTCGTTTTATCAGAGATTGTTTGTTAGTATGTATTTTCTGGGGTTATTTTTACTAACCATGCCCATGGTTTATAAAAATGATTTCATAAAATGTTTACTATTATTACATGTATGTTTAATGTCATGTTTACCCTTTTTGTCTTTTACCACATGGTATGGAAGGAATCTTTATTTTGTTTACATTATGAGGTACTTTTTTACTTTTCCGGCCAAAGTACGAGAAAAATGTTTTTTAACTTATACGGCATGAAAGAATTTTTATGTTTTCATAGAAAATTATTTCCATGTAGCTTCCTTCACAAGTTTTCATGTTTATTTTCAATTAACTTATTTTATTTTAAATTTTTTTGACATATTGTGAAAGGAAAAAATGTTTTTGATGAAGAGAGGATATTTTCATCAGGAATGGAGTTCAAGTGTTTTATCAATATTATTTTCCATCTAAGGTAATATAAGGTTATGTTTCTATCTCTATTATTACACCGATTTGATTATGTTATGATGGAATTATTTTTATGAAGTCCATTATCATATATGGAATATGTTATGATGTCATGATGTTTAAGAATATCATTTTTATTACATGGGTTATGCTATGATGTATGATTTATGATTTTGTGGCACACATAAGAATGGTTTCATTATGAGATGGGTGGGACCTATATCTCCCTCCAATTAATTGGGTAAAGATTTATATCTCATGAGATCTACATGGCTGAAACGAAAAGTAAATCTAGTTCAGTAATATGGGGCTGGAATAGAAAGTAATCTCGGTTCAGTAATGGACTTTGTCCAATATGATGGTCTTGGAAACAATGCCTTGGCCAATATGGAAATAAAATCTTGTGCTTAATGGTTATCCACAATTACATGCATTATTTCAATGCCAATTTATCATGATTAATATTAATTTATGATCTATGCATTATGTACTGCTAAGTTTTATGTCAGGTTTATGTTTTTACATTCAAAAGTCTATGGATTGTTTTATGTTCTCCATGTTTACTATTACTGAGCATTTGAGCTCACCCATTCTATGTTGTCTTTTCCCAAGGATATAAAGAATGTTTTTAGGTAAGAAAACAAAAAGTGAATATCTTTATGGGAGATGCTGAAGATCTTTCAACATGATTAGAAGATTATGTTCTGAGTTTCCAAAGACACTAAACTAATACAGTCTTTGGGTGTCTATTTTTGTCATTTATTAAGTATTTCGAAAAAGTAATGTAATGTCCATCTACATCATGCTTTGGGTCTCTACAGTTGGTATCAGAGAAAATGTTTAGTTAAACTTTGGAAAATAGGATGCGAAAAAATTAGTGAGGTCCATAGAGATATTTCTAAGGTATGTCTAGGGATGTCCCTAAAGATAAGTATAAGTATAGGTTATAGTCCAAGTATTATGGTAATGATCATAGAATTAAACCAAAGATGTTAGATATTGAATGTACTCCCCCTTTATTATGTTGTTTTCTTATCTTGATTTTTGCCTCTCACACTATTATTTTTGGGTTTTAGATGATGTATGGAACCCAATGGAACCGTGTTGATCAATGTAATTGACAATGCAATGACTGTCCTCCTGAAAAATCCAATGTTATGGGAGATGAAGTGAAAAATCTTATTACTATACTTACATAAGATATAAATCATTGTGGAATTACAAATGAGTAGAGAAGAGAACAATACTATATCGAGTCATTCATGAGGTAACACCCACCTTCTTTCAATGGTCCTTCTGATCCACTTATTGCTGAAGAATGGATATGTACCATTGAAAATCTTTTTTCCATACTTTTCTGTTCAGAACATGGAAATTTTAGTTTGTTTTTTTACTTTTCAGAAGGTGAAGCAGACTAGTGGTGGAATCTAATTAAGAATAAAAGGCCCCAAGATGAAATTGAATCCATGGAATGGGACGAGTTCAAGAACATTTTTTTCAATAGGTACTTCCCGTGTATTCTTCAAACAAAGATGGAAAAGGAGTTAGTTGAGCTTAAGCAAAAGGATGATGAATCTATTGGTATATATGAGGCGAATTTTACAAGGCTTCCAAGGTATAAATATGGCTTTATCTTCCAACCTGAAAGTAAAGTTATTCGATTCTTCAGTGGCTTAAAACCAAGTCTTCGAAGGGAATTAGCTATAAGATACTTCAATAGCTATGAAGAAATTGTGCACTGTGCTATCAAGGTAGAACTGGAAGTTGGTGTTGCATATCCATATCATGGTTTTGACAAGAAATGATAGATGGAGTTCAAGGAAAAATCTCAAAACAATGGTGAAAAGAAGACGAATGTTTCTTTATGCTAAAAGTGTGGAAAGAAGCATCATGAAGATTGTCTTAAAGGGACTAGAAAATGTTTTAAGTGTGGAAAATATGTTCATCGAGTAGATGAGTGTTGAAGTAATGGAAAAAAGGTAGCTAATGTTGTGAATAAAGAATAGACTACATAGAAAGAACCACCAAAACTTCAATGCTACAATTGCAAGGAAATGGGTCATTATGCTAACCAATTCCCGAATCCAAGGGTTAATGATGATCGACATCAAAAACCTCCTAAGGAAAAGAACAAAGGGAAGTCACATGCGATCACCATTTGTGATGTTGAGTATGAAAATTATATTGTGGAATGATTAAGTATTTATGTAATGGGATTTCAAAATAGTATCATGGAATCACGTTTATAGTATTATAGAATATTGAAATATTTATGAATTGGTTTTTTTCTGGTTTTCAATAATTATATAGTACCGGTAACCATGAAAAGTGATTGAAATATTTTTGGAAAGAAGATGTTATGCATATAATTAGGGGATAAAGAGAAAATAATATGTTTGATAGTATTTATGAGCTCGTGACTGATATAAGGACAAAGTGATATCGTGGTTTGAGTATATAGAAATTTTGGGATTTTGGTGTGTGGAAAGAATTAACTTTTGAAAGAATTCATGTTTTCACTAAGGTTATATGGTAATTCATGTTTCAAGAGAATACATGATTAAGGTATTCCCATGTTTGTAATGTCACCAAAAAATATATATCTTATGATATATTCATGTGCTTGTTATATGAACTTTCTAGTAATCATTTTCTTTATATTATGAGTTTAGAATGAATTATTTTGGATAAGTCTTAAGGTTGGAATGGATTAATTTTGACATCAGATAGTATTGATCATGGAAACACATTTTTTCGATTTTATTTCTGGAATGTTATAATAGTATAGTTTTAGAAAATGGACAACCTGCGGGACGGGAAACAACCTATCACGTCAGACAAGGATGTAGGAATTGAATCCACAACTTAAGTGTGACAGGCCTTTATCGCCTACCACTGACCTACAATAAGTCCCTGGTAAGTAGAAACAAGTTTTATTTTATTAAATGGTAGGATATATGAAGTATAAGTCCATTTTTGGAACCATATAGATAGATTTTTGTATATTTAATAACTTTTTCTAACCATATGTTTGAGATAGATGGAATGACCTATCATTCTATTCCATGATCTGCCAACACTTCAAAAAATACAAATTCATCTTCATTTCTTTAAGAGATGAAGTGGAAACTGTTCATGGAACGAAAAACGGTAAGATTGTACCAAAATAAAGTAAGTATTTATTTTCATTCAAAAATGCTTCAACATTTGGGAAATGATATTAAAAACATAAAATGTTGTCCTAGTACTCTCAAAGCAGATGAATCATATGGTACCTTATATCATCAAAAATTTATGGCTTTGTGATTTTTGGCTTTTTCATAGCCATGTTCTCTACCACTCTTCATTAGAACATGACGATTATATTTCTTTTCAATATCCATATTTTCACCTATATTTTATTATGTGGAAACCCAGTGCTATGTTACATTGGGTGACCATTATGTTTCTAAATTTCCTTTATAAAATTAAGTTTTAGTTTTCCTTTTTACGATGTGGGTTTCTATGAAAGAAACTTTCAAGTAGAAAACCATTTATAACCCCGATGAATTTTGAGGGTGAAATTAATTTTAAGGTGGGTTGAATGTAACACCCCAATATTTTATGAGAATTATTCCTTTTAATTTCTTTGATGTATTTTGTTGTACACTTCACCAAGATTAGCTTGCGCTACACGCAATAATGTATTAGATTGTACTACACTCAACACTATTCTTGGTTTGTTACACACAATTTCATGTTCGTTTGGTAGAAATTATTCTACGCAACATTGAGTATAGATTTTATTCAATGTATAAATGTAATAAGTTTTTATTATGTTATACAAAGCAACACCAAAGGAATCTTGCACTACATGCAACCCTGACTTGGCTTTCATTACACGCAAGGGAAACTATCCTCGATAGCGTGTGTTGTATGCAATACCTAGTTTCAATAAATCATATATTATTATAATATTATTATGAACTAGCCATTATGAATAGTATTAAAAACATTTGGAATTTTATAATATTATCATTCATCTTACACATTTTCTAGATCATGGTATGTAAATAAAATAATTTTTTCAGGTAAAGTAAGTATTTTTCAAAAAGGTTGTTTTTCTGCCTTTTAATGGAACACCAATTTTAAATCTAATTTTTGACATGTTTATAAGTTCAATTTGAAAAAATAAAATTATTCTTTAGAATAAGGATATAAAAATTTACTTTGGATAAATTTTTCAAATTATTCTGATAACTTTCATATTTTAATGTATAGCAAAAACACACTATATTTTAATTAAAAACAACTTTTTTCATTGAGATAATTTATATGGTTAAATTATAATATAGAATGGATTTAAAGTAAAAAAAGAATATATTTTTACCATTAATATAATTTATTTCATTATCATTAATTTTACATTGAATTCATAGGTAAAATCATTTCAATCTTTTTCAATGTTTTAACTTTTAAAACCCGTTTTCTTAACAACGAGATTAATTTAAAATTAATTACTACAACTTCTGTGTTTTGAATTTTGAAAAATGGATTCCATATTTGTAATAAGTTGGTCCAAATTATGTTAATAGGATAATTTTGTTTTTAGTCAGTATGAATAGTAAATAAGGTAAATTTTATTTACCATAGTTAATGGTAAATCGGGTAATTAAGGGTAAATATAATATTGTCAAATTATCCAAACACTTTTATTAATATAACTGGATAATTATATTTTGTTCTAAAGCATACTTGGGTTGAAATGGAATCTATTAGAACCCACTTGGATGTGATAAAGACATTTAATTTTATTTTATTTAAAGAAAAGTGAAATATGTCTTACTCAAACTTTAATAATTAAATTATATTTAATATAAGGTTATAAAGGATATAAATTCGATTATACATACTCATTTGAAATCTAACATTTTTTTCTTTATCATGGTAATTTATTTGTAATTTTTATGAAATATATAATTACATTACCAGCTTATACCTTAATGATTCCGAAATTAGTTTTTAGTAAAAAAATTAAATAATATAGTTTTTATTACATTACTAATACCCATCAAGATGACCAAAAACTTTACCAAACCTAATTAGTTGAGTATATATAAATCATAAGAATCCAAGGGTAGACTTTCTGACCATTTGGAGTGTCACAAACTGAATCTAGTCACCACCATTAACAGCACCAAACCCAGCCCGTGGTAAGGCCCGAAGGGCGTTCCCTATCCCCATGGGCTGGAACAAGTTCTCAGGTATCATTTATCTTGGTGTGGGAATGATTTACCTGAATATGTATATAGAAGACATCAAAAATATTTGATAAAATGACTCTAAAACAAAATCATACCAACATGGTTTATACAGAAATCCAGAACTGAATACATATGCTCAAATGAAATATAAAGGGTCTAAATACATAAATAAACAGCATGAAAAAAGCCACATTGGATTCACATGACAAGGGGTCATCACCCCCAAGCCGTCTCCACAACTCCGCCCCAAGGATAGGGACTAACACCTTGGACAGCCATAACCCTTAGCTTTCCCTTTACCTGAGCCAAGCATAATAAAGTCTACATACACCCAAGGGGTGTAAGTAGGGTGTGAGACTAAGCTCAATAGGATACCACCCGGTGATTCCAAATACAATGCAATAAAATGTTAAAAAGCAAGCATTTTTAATGCGCAAAGAAAAGCAGTGATAAAATACAAGAAATGAAACTTTCAATTGAAACTGTTTTCATGCTATAATTTTCAGAATGTTCACACATTTAAATAAACATGTTATCTACTATAAGTTAATAAAAAAAACACCTAAATAAAAGGGTAAATACTAAAAATCCAATGAGCAACAAAATCGGGAACACCCCTAGGAAACTAGATACTCTTGGTCCCTTTGTACCTCGTACCTCGGTGAAATGTATCCAAGTCACAATCCGTTCTCGTGCACGATCCACTAGTAGGTAACATACTCATAACCTATTGTTCCCCAAATATCATCGGCATAGTTTAGTTAGAGTTTTCGTTATCCGTTTTCTCAGTGAAACAGGGACACAACCCATCCGGTTCACTAGTCGTAGTAGTACATATCCGCCCACCTAAGTACCTGGGATTCCCCTTTTGTGCTTAAACAATTTCAGCAAACCACACACATACTTTTTCATATAAAATACCACTACTTGTCACAAACAAACAATAAAGTATCTATACACACTTTATAACATTTAAAACACACAAAAACATTTTGATTTCCAATAAAACAGCCTCTCAAAATATCACATTGTTTTGCACTCAATGCTCTTTGAAATATACACCTTGCACACTATGTGCACACTTATAAGTCACCGAAACAAAATTTAAGTTCAATACCATTTAATTAAACCAACAATTCAGTTATGGAGAAGCCCCATGTGAACCCAAAAGTTATATCTTTTAAAAACCCCCATTTTCACACAAACACGGAACTTGAAGCCCATTTGCTTCCCAAAAACCAGTTAAACATACTTTTGTAGCAACAACCAAAAATAATAAACATTCGAAACATGATTTTCAGTCATAATAGTGTTTAATAAAATCAAATAAGTAATTGTAGGTCATCCCCAAATGAATGAATAAAAGATTTTTATGAAAAACCCCCAATTTCGTCAAATATTGGAACTGAAAATTCATTTTATTTATAAATGCAACAAAAGCCAATTTTTTCAGAAACATTGAAATGTAATAAACATTAAACTACCATCAAAACAGAAATCTAAGTCACAAAAATTGCATGCACAATGGAATCAACTACCAATTTAACAAAAACCCTTGAATCTCCATGCGAAAATCAAATCGCACCCCCACCGCACCATGAGAGACCTAGAACAAACCTAAAATGACATGAATTAGCCATGAAAACCCAAGGTTAAAACCTAGGTTCTAAACCCTATTTTCTGAAATTAGGAAACTCAATGATAAGGGAAGAAACCCTAATAACAATGAATGAAACCTAAGAAAATTGAAAGAGGAGTGAAAGAGACTCTCTTACTTGAGGGATCTCGAATAATCGCCCCAAATACACCATTTTATGAATTTTAAAAAAACCAAAACATCAATAGAGATTAGACGAAGGATGAGGAGGTTTTGTAGGAACTGGAATGGAGGAAAAAGACTAAGAATTGAGAGAGTTAAGAAGGAATGCTGTTACCTCTTCAATTCTGTCCGATTTCAAAAACGCTATAATTTACTGCACTAAATCGCGATTAACCAGAGTTCTAAAGTGGGGTGAAAGAGGTTGGGAGCGCGTCTGGGTTTAATGGACTCA
The DNA here is from genome assembly GCA_963277665.1 of Viscum album. Classification (NCBI taxonomy): domain Eukaryota; kingdom Viridiplantae; phylum Streptophyta; class Magnoliopsida; order Santalales; family Viscaceae; genus Viscum; species Viscum album. The sequence goes on from OY728166.1 coordinate 1,298,777,160, forward strand.
TGAGAGACTTAGAATCACCAAAAAATAATTAATATTTAATATGTTATTAAATAGATAAAATTCATTTTTAAAACTGGATATGGGCTTCCGTGCAGGCCCAATCCCTTAAATAAAAACCAAAATGCACCATGTTTATGGGTTTCTAAAGGCTCCAAATTTCAATTCTGGTGTTAATATGTAAGGTGAGAACAATTATGAATTGAAATTAGTAAAAAATATTAAAAAATGAAAATGCTATAAAAGAAAAAAATATATATTTTTAAATTTGGAATTGGGCTCACGGTTTGGCACAATTCAGGAAAACTCACATATTCCTCCATAAAACCTTGGGAAACCCCAAAAACAAAGCATGAATGGAAATTAAATGAAACAATACCGTTATAATATTTCCTGTATGTGACAATTCTCCCCACCATGAAAATTTTCCAACCTAGAAATTCATCCTGAAGCTTGATCAGATAACAGGAACAAATACTCTTCCTCAACCCATGACTTCCATTCCCATATCTCATTTGTATTATTACCAAGCTGCAAACGAACCCAAACCAATGGAATGGGATTACCTCGGAGAAAACTTTCGTGGGAGTCCACTATTTGCACCAGACTCTCAAAAACGGACATTTCCGGATCTATTTCCAGTTCTTCCCAACTCAGCACATGGGACGGATCCATGTTGTATTTCTTCAACTGGGAAACATGGAAGACATCATGGATGGATGTCAACTATGGAGGTAAATCCAACATGTATTCCACCATTACAATATGATCAGTGATCCCAAAGGTCCTGACATACTGCAACATCAGATTCCCTTGCTTCCCCAATCGACGATGGCCCAAACGAGGGACCACTTTCCAGAATACCCTGTCACCCACGAAAAACTCTATGTCTCGATGCCTCTGGTCAGAATATGATTTATGGTGACTCTGAACTGTCAAAAAACACTGCCTAGTCAACTTGACCTTCTCAAGAGTCTCCTTCACAATGCTTGACCCCAATAGTGAAGTCTCTTCTACCTCACCCCAACATAGGGGGGACCGACATGGCCGACCGTAGAGCACATCAAAAGGGGCCATTCGAATCAAGGACAGGTAACTGTTATTATAATAAAACATAACCAATACCAAATGGAAATCCTAAGAACTTATAAAGTCTAGGACACATGCAAAAATCACGTCCTCCAAAATCTGATTCGCCCACTCTGTTTGACCATCCATCTGAGGATGGTATGCTGTGATCATCTTAATATGAGACCCCAAGGCCTTTTGAAGGCCTTCCCAGAACCTATATGTGAAACATGGGTCTCTATCTAAGACAACTTCTTATGGAACTCCATGGAGTCTCACCACCTCTTGAAGATTCAATAGCCCAACTCATCCACTTTAGCTGTATCTCTGATCGAAATGAAGTTGGCTGATTTGGTCAGACGATCAATCACCACCCAAATGGCATTCTTACCTCCTAGTGTACAAGGTAAGCCAACAATGAAGTCCATGGCGACCTCATCCCACTTCCAGGTAGGAATGGGTAATTTCTGGAGCAAACCGGAGGGCTTTTGATGCTCCGCTTTCACCTACTAGCATGTGTAGCATCTCAACAAAAAGTAGTCTATGTCCCATCTCATTCCTGGCCACAAGAACTAGTGACGAACATCGTAATACATCTTCATAGTACCATGATGGATGAACCACTGAGACTGGTGGTTATCCTGCATCACCACCTTCTGCAGAGAAAACAGCACTACTGAACGGCCCTTTAAGCACAAGATTACATTGGGAGATGACGACCAATAAGAGAATGTCTCCCCAACATGAAGAAACTTCTTCGACCGCTAACAAAGATCATTACTGGGCTCTTCCCGCTGAATCAACTCCAACATAGAAGGAGTCAACTAGACACTCACCAAGAATACCCCTCTACTGTGTTCCCTAGTCTCCACATACATCTGAGAAAAGAGCCCCATCAAAGTCCACTCCTCACTGGACTTCCTCAAAGCCTGCACTGGAACTCTTCTGCTCAGAGCGTCAGCCACCACATTACCCTTGCCCGGGGTATAGACAATGTCAAATTCGAACCCCTTCAAGTACTCAATCTAGCGACGCTTCTTCAAGTTGAGGTCCTTCTGAAATAAGATATAATCCAAGCTTTTTTGATCAGATTAGACCAAAAATATTTCCCCAAAGAGGTAGTGATGCCAAGTCTTCAAAGCATGCATCACCGCTGCCAAATCCAATTCATGGGTCTATTAGTTCTTTTCATGTGGTCAAAGTTGGCGAGATCTATACACGACCACGTGACCATCCTGCATAAGCACACACCCAAGACCCATACCTGAAGCATCACAATAGACCACATAACCCTTTATAGTCTCTGGAAAAATCATCACGGGGGGTGGTAGTCAAATGCCTCTTCAGCTCCTTGAACGATGATTTGCATTCTGGACCCCAAAAAAAACTTCACCCCTTTCCAGGTGAGCGTAGCCATCGGTGAAGCAAGACGAGAGAAATCCTGAACGAATCTTCTATAATAACCAGCCAGGCCAAGGAAACTCTTGATCTTGAACACATTCTTCAGCTAATCCCATGACATAACCATGCTAATCTTCTCTGGGTCCACTAAAAGCCCCTACTCAGATATCAAATGCCCCAAAAATATCACTTCCCTGATCCAGAATGTGCACTTTGACAACATTTCATAGAGGCCGCGATCCTGCAAAGTTCCCAAAATGATCCTCAAGTGATGTTTGTGTTACTCCATAGAGCCAGAGTATAATAGAATGTCATCCATGAACACAACAAAGAAGTAATCGAGATACTGATGGAAAACCATATTCATGAGTGCCATAAAGACCACTGGAGAATTGGTCAATCCGAAGGGCATGAACAAATACTCAATGTGGTTGTACCTGCTTCAGAAAGCTGTCTTAGGGATATCTAACTCCTTCACCCTAATATGGTGATAGATCGAACGCAAGTCGATTTCTGAGAACCACTTTTCCCCCTTCAACTGATCCAACAAATCATCTATTCTAGGAAAAGGTTATTTGTTCTTAATTGTTACCTTATTCAGCATCTTGTAGTCAATGCACAGCCGGAGGGATCCATCATCCTTTTTCGCGAACAACACAGAAGCAGCCTTAGGAGAGACTATCGAGTGAATGAATCCTTTGGATTCTAAATTTTCCAGCATTATATTTAATTCCCTTAGCTCGGTGGGGGCCATGTGATAAGAGGGAAGAGATATCGACTGTGTTCTCGGCGCCAGATCAATCGAGAACTCCACATATCGCTCCAGGGTAAAACCTGAGAAATCATCTGGGAATACCTCTATAAACTCATTCACTACATGAGGTAGTTCACCCCCATGGGAAATAACATTATATTCTAGCATGATTGATGATAATTGAAAGGAATGACTTCCCAAATCTGGGAGTGGATGTCCTGCGCGACCCGACCGAGGATCTCATTCTCCCCGAAAAACCTAACGACTCCCATCTGGTGCCGTGAAAATCACTCACCACATTTAGTAATCAATATGTTCCTGGAAGTGTACTATCCAATCCATGCCAAGTATTATGTCAAACAGTTCCATATCTAGAACTAAGAGGTCCCACTCAATCTCAACCCCTGACATGGAAAGCGCACACGAGGGGTACCTGTGGCCCTACTCCATCTTCTTTCCCAGTGGTGTCACCAACTCCATCAGAAAAGACATCAACACAGATGGAAAATTCAGCAAGTTCAAAAAACGGGAAGAAATAAATGAAATAGAGGCTCCAGTATCAAAAAGAGCAGCAACTATATAAGATGCAATCAAAATGGTACCTCGAATTGTCGACAGTCCCGCCTCTGATCCTACTGGTGCTAGATCCAATACATGGAGATGTCCAGACACTGCCTGAGGAAGATAGCTAGTCTGTGGCTATTCCCAAAACTGGATCTTCCAAAAAGATTACCATGCCCTACCACCACGGCCAGCAAATCAAGACCCCCAGTCCTTCATGGCTCGGACTGTGCTGGCACTCCTCTTGAAGCCATTGACCCTGCCCCACTCGGGAGTGGACGTGTCACACCGTATAAGCGATGAAAATGCCCCATACCTCCACACTGGTAACAAGGCTCTTGAGGATGTGGAAATGATGGTCAGATTCTCCCGGGCATCTCACACTCGTGGTCACACGACTGATCTCGCATCAGAAGCCGCATATGAAAATTGCATGGAAGAGTGGCCTGAACTCCCACCTCCTTTCTTCACATGATTATCCCACTTCCTTTTCTTCTCTGAGGAGCTGCAACAACCCACTAGTGATACTAAAACATAGAAACCATCCCTGCCTTTCCTATCAATCTCTACCATGCATGCCCAATCAATGACCTCAGCATAGGTCCTCATCTTAAACAATAACACCTGGGAGTATATCTCTAGTCGCAAGCCTTTCTCAAACCTTTGGGCCTTTGCCTACTCATTGGAGATGATTTCTGGTGCATACTGAACCAACTCATCAAAACGCTTGGCTTACTCCATCACAGATAGATTCCCCTGAACAAGGTCCATGAACTCTCTAGACCTAGCATAAGACAACACTTCAGGGAAATATTGTTCATTGAAGACAGCCTTGAAATCTCCCCAGTGCGTATGCTCATTCTTCCTAGTCTAAAGCCCGGACTCCCACCACTTGCAGCTGGGACCCTCCAATAGAAAAGATGAAAACTTCACCCTGAGATCCTCAGGTGTTTCCAGAAACTCTAACATATTCCCGATCTTCTAGATCCATTCCTCTTCTTCCTGGGGTTCTGAGCTGCCTCAGATTGTAGGAGGCTTGTTTTTCTGAAACTCATGAGCTTTATCTTTTCTAGGACACGTCTCTTCTACCCTATCCAGAATAGGAGATGGATTTGGTCCCTATCCTAGAGCTTGTACATCCCGGACCATAGACTCTACTAGCCTCTAATCAATCGGTGTGGGAGAACTCTCTCCTGCTTCCTCCCGTGGGCGTGTGGGAGCTTTCCGGGGAGGCAGGTTGCTACAAAATAAAAAATTAACAAAACAATAATACATACCACAGTTATGAAAATATTAATCAAATAAATCAAATAAAAATAATCTAAACACATTCCAGTAATAAAATAAACAACTACTCCACCTCCACCCGATGTCCACGTGTGGTTTGCAGCCCACACGTCTCACATAGAAGTGAAGTCAATCCGTAAAATACAACGTCCCCTAGTGACCCATGGTCTTCCACAAGAGGTGTGGGCCAGGCAACCTACTCACAACCAAAACCCCAAGCCCCGACAGTCCTAGATCTTGTCTCTCCCGACTAATCCCAAAATAACAATATAACCCAAAAACATTAACCTCCTCTAACACCATTCTATCATGAATCGAATCTTTTCTCCACTATTAACAACACCAAACCAGGACCGTGGCAAGTCTCTAAGGGTTTTCCCTATCCACACGGGCTCTCACAAGTTCCTAGGTATCATTTATCTTTGTTTGTGAACGATTTACCCTAATATGTATACATAAGACATCAAAAATATTTGATAAAATGAATCTAAAACAAAATCATACCAACATGATTTATACAAAAATCTAGAACTGAATACATATGTCCAAATGAAATACAAAAGGTGAAAATACATATATAAACAAGTAGAAAAATAGCCCCATGGGATCCAAACAACAAGGGATCATCACTCCCAAGTCGTCTCCACAACTCCGCCCCAAGGATAGCGACTAACACCATAGACTTCCATCAACCTTAGCTTTCCATTTACCTAAGTCAAGAAAAATAATGTCTACTTACACCCAATGGGTGTAAGTAGGGTGTGAACCTAAGTCCAATAGAATACTACCCAGTGATTCCAAATACAATACAATAAAATATTAAAAAGAAATCATTTTTAATACGTAATGAAAAGCGGTGATAAAATCCATGAAATGCAACATTCAATTTAAACTGTTTTCAAGATAAGATTTTCATAATGTTCACACATTTAAAAAACTCGTTATCTACTGTAAAGTACTTCCAAAAACACCCAAATAAAATGGTAAATAATAAAAATCCATTGAGCACCAAAATCGGGAACACCCCTAGGAAACTAGATAGTCTCGGGCCCTATGTATCTCGTACCTCAGTGTAAAGTATCCAAGTCACAATCCTTTCCCGTGCAAGATCCAGTAGTAGGGAACATACACAAAACCTAGTGGTCCCCAAATATCATCGACATAGTTTAGTTACAGTTGTCGTTATCCATTTTCTCATTGAAACAAGGACACAACCCATCCGGTTCACTGGTCGTACTGGTACATATCATCCCACCTAAGTACCAGGGATTCCCCTTTTGTGATCAAAAAATTTCAGAAAACAACACACATAATTTTTCATATAAAATAACACTACAGGTCACAAACAAACAATACAGTATGTATACACACTTTATACCATTTAAAACACAAAACCAAACATTTTGATTTTCAATAAAACAACCTCTCAAAATATCACATTGTTTTTCACTCAAAGATCTTTGAAATATATAATTTTCACACTATGTGAACAATTATAAGTCACCAAAACAAAATTTAAGATCAATACCTTTTAATTAAACAATCAATTATATTATGGGGCAGCCCCATGTGAACCAATATGTTATATCTTTTAGAAACCCCCATTTCCACACAAACATGGAACTTAAAGCCCATTTGCTTCCCAAAAACCATTTAAACAAACTTTTTCAGCAACAACCAAAAATAATAAACATTAAAAACATGATTTTCAGTCCTAATAAATTTTAATAAAATCAACTAAGTAATTATAGGTCATCCCCAAATGAACTAATAAAATATTTTTATGAAAAACCCCCAATTTCCCCAAAAATTGGAACAAAAAATTCATTTTCTTTATAAGTGTAACTACAAAAAAAATTTGTAGAAAAATTCAAATGAAATAAACATTAAAATTCCATAAAAACAGAAAGATATGTCACAAAAATATCATGCAAAATGGAATCACCTACCAATTTAATGAAAACCCTTGAATCTCCACGCAAAAATTAAATCGCACCCCTGCCGCACCATGAGTGACCTAGATCAAACCTAAAACCACAGGAATTGGAAATGAAAAACCAAGGTTAAACCCTAGGTTCGAATCCCTAGTTTCTGAAATTATTAAACTCAATCATAAGGGAAGAAACACTAATAACAATGAATGAAACCCTAAGTAAATTGAATGATGAGTGAAAGAGACTCACTTACTTGAGGGATCTTGAAGAATCTCCCCAAATACACCATTTTATGAATTTCAAAACAGTAAAAACCTCAATGGATATTCAAATAAGTATGAGGAGGTTATTTAGGAATAGGAATGGAGGAAAAAGAAAAGAATTGAGAGAGTTAAGAAGGAATGAAGTTACATCTTCAATTCTGTACGATTTCAAAAACCCTATAATGTTCTGCACTAAATTGTGATGACCTAGAGATCTAAAGTTGGGGGAAAGAGGATGGGAGCACATCTGGGTTCAGTTTCCTCATGTGAGACTTGGAATCACCGAAAAATACATAATATTTAATTTTATTAAATAAATAAAATTCATTTTTAAAACAGGATATGGGTTTCCGAGCATGCACAATCCCTTAAATAAAAACCAAAAGGCACCATGTTTATGGGTTTTTAAGGACTCCAAATTTCAATTATGGTGTTAAAATGTAAGTGGATAAAATTTAAGAATTGTAATGAGTGAAAAATATTAAAAAATGAAAAAGTTATAAAAGAAATAAATTTTATTTTTAAATCTGGAATTGGGCTCACGGTTTGGCTCAATTCATGAAAACTCACCTATTACTCCATAAAACCTTGGGAAACCCCAAAAACAAAGCATGAATGGAAATTAAATGAAGAAAAACCATTAAAATATTTCATGTATGTGATATGGAGCCTTATAAAAGTTATTATGACACTTATATTATTTTATTTTAAATAATGTCAAAGTTGTCACCATCATAATTTAATAATTATAACAATTTAAATATTGGGTTTTTTAGATGATAAATTAGTGTAAAAGTATTCTTATGAAAGATATTATATTTATATTCTGTATAATATTTTATTTTTAATTTTTATGAAAAAATAGGTATATTAAATAATTATACAAAAATGATGTAGTAATTAATTTATTCAGATAAAAATCAAATAAATTGTTTTCAAAATATTATATTAAATAATTAATGTGATCCATGAATATTATAGATAAAAATTTAATTTTATGAATCTATTAAATATTTCGGTTCGAACATATATTCTGTATGGATTTTATTTAAATTCAAATAATTGAATAGTCTCAAAATTGACAATATTGATATTGTATAAAAATAACAAATTATTAAATTGTTTAAAAATCACAAAAATATTTAAAAATTATAAATTGAATTTTATATGGTCTAAAATTTTATAAAATATCCAATTATAGACAATTCACAACACAAAAGTAATTGTTATAACAATTTAAAATTTAGGATATTATTACCACAAATAAAATTTAATGGATTAAATAAGGATAACACAAAATGATGATGTTTAAAATAAACATAAATCATGTTTGAAATATATTGGTCGATGAGGTTACAACATTATCTAATCCCATATTTGAATTGAGTCATTTTTTGGAGGTTTTTAAGTGGGGTTTTAATTAATAATAAATTAATATTTGTGGGGTTTCTAAAAAGTGCCCCTCTCCTCCCTTATAAAAGGGAACCTCCTCCCTCTCTTCTTCACAATATTTTGAGCCTTCATGATCAGAAAAATCCAGTCTATTTCTCATCTCCACTTCCCATGAAACCTACTATAGGTTCTGGTCTTCTTCAAATATCAACTTTAGTACCCTAAGAGGAGGGTTCGAAGAGGCGCATCGAAGAAGAGGTAATATCCTTTACCGATTATTTCAAATTTATTTCTTCTTTTAATTACTATTCTTCATTTGTTTATTTATAAAGTAATAACATCATTATTACTCATATACTTACATGTTATTTTAATATGAAACAACCATATTTCACCTTATATCCATCCTATGGAAAACGAAATTACCACGTTTGTGTACGTACGAAATACTGTCTCCATGTCGTGGTGTAATTTTTTTCGACCACCACCTTACTTGGATTGGTATAATGGTGGAAAAAATAACTATAGATGATTATTATAAAATCATACTTATTTTTAGATATTATATCATCCACTAAAATTCTATTCAATAAATATGGGAACGATATCATCGCTCGTGCGTACGTAGAGATTACCGTCTCCACGGCACAATGAGACTCATTATCCATGTTAACAATTAAAGAATGATTATAAAGTATATATAATAAATAATAATTAAATACATGACATAATAATGATACCGGATTTATATATATGTTATTTACTTAATTCCATTCAATTCAATAAGGAAATGTAAACATTTTTCATGCGTACAAACGGTCTACCGTCTCCAGGAACGATGTGTTTCATTTCACTTATCTATATAATATATATGTATATATATATATACTGAATATATATGATATATAAATCATGTTTTACATTCTGGAAGTAATTAAATCATGATATAAGTAATAATAATATCAAGAACAACAAGTCCAAATACGCACGATAAATGAAACTAATATTACCCAAAACATTGCTTTAATATGGAATTGACAAATGAACGGGTAATATAAATACCTAAGTGAATCATATATGTTGTCATAAATATTATTGTGGTTATGTTACAAGTTAATAATATTTTTAAACCCTCTATACAGGAGTTTTAGACACATATGGAACAAATTGGACATAAGGTAAGGGATTATTTTGCAATCTCATTTTATCCGAGATTGTTTATTGGTAAGTATTTATTGGGATTATATTTATCATCCATGACCATGGTTTCTAAAAATTCATTCATAAAATGTTTACTATTCATCCATGTATTTTTAAAGTCATGTTCACTGTTTTTTTACTTTTACCATGTTGTATTGAAGGAGTCTTTCTTTTGTTTACCATGCGCGGTACTTTTTGACTTTTCCGGCCAATGTACGAGAAGACTGATTTTGTTAACTTATACGGCATGAATGGATTCTTATGATTTCATAGAAAATTATTTCCATGAAGATTCCTTTGATATTTTTCATGTTTATTTTCAATTAACTTCTTTTAGTTTAAAATTGTGACATATTGATAAAGGAAAAAAAATTTTGATGAAGAGAGGATATTTTCCTCAGGAATGGAGTTCAAGTGTTTTATCAAAATTATTTTCCATCTAAGATAATATAGGGTTCTTTTTCTATCCATATTATTACATTGATTTGATTATGTTATGATGGAATTATTTTTATGAAGTCCTTTATCGTATATGGATTATGTTATGATGGCATGATGTTTAAGAATCCCATTTTTATTACATGGGTTGTGCAATGATGTATGATTTATGATTTTGTGGAACACATAAGAATGGTTTCATTATGAGATGGGTGTGACCTATATCTCATTCCAATGCATTCGGTAAATATTTATATCTAATGAGATAGACATGGATGAAACGACAAGTAAATCCAGTTCAGTAACACAGGGCTGGAACAACAAGTAAACCCGGTTCAGTAATGGACTTTGTCCACTATGATGGTCTTGGAAACAATGTATTAGCTACTATGGAAATAATATCATGTGATTAATGGTGTTCCACAATTACATGCCATATTACTATGCTAATTTATCATTATTAATGTTCCTTTATGATTTATGCCTTATATACTACTAAGATTTATGTCATGTTCATGTTTTTACGTTCAAATGATTATGGATTTCTTTATGTTCTCATTGTTTACCATTACTGATCATTTGAGCTCACCCTTTCTATGTTTTCTTTTCCCTAGGATATAAAGAATGGTTTTAGGTAAGAAAACAAAAAGTGAATTTCTTTATGGGAGATATTGAAGTTCGTTCACCATGATTAGGAGATTATGTTTTGAGTTTCGAAAGACACTAAACTAATAGGGTCTTTGGGCGTCTGTTTTTATCATGTATTAAGTATTCCGCAAATGTAATATAATGTCCATCTATGTCATGCGTTGGGTCTTTATAACCACATATGAATTCCAACTATGTAATATAACAAATATATCACAATATATCATCATACAGGTTTCACATCTATGTCATCAACCTATATTATTGATATGTATTTCATTGACTATCTGAAATAAATATCGTTACACCATGGATATGGTATATCAACCCAGGATTAACATACATGAATATTATATCATTTTAGAAAAATATTCAGAACAGTACACAAATACATTTTTGAGGACCGTAATAGTTTAGTGTCCTTGGAAACTTGGAACACATTATTCAAGTATAGTGAATGATCTTCATCATCTTAATTAAAGATATTACCATTTAGTAGTCATACGTAAAACCTTTATTCATAACCTAGGGAATGTAAACATAATATTGGGGTGATCTTGATTTCTCACTAAGGGTAAATAAAAGAAACACGTAAGAATACACATTATCATAGGGGAATAATAACAAGATCATAACATTGGAAGATCATACCATGCATATTATAAGATCAAAAACATAAATCATGGTATAAATCATGGTCGTTCATAAGATATAAATCCTAAAGAACTAAATAACATAATCCATGAAATCATAACATAGGAATAAAACATAGAATTGTGGAAAACTCATAATCATATATAATGATTTCAATTTTAGTCAATGTATTGTTTCCAAGGCCATCTTGTTATTATGGGTTCACTACCCATAACATCTTGGTAGTCATGGTTCACTCCAATAGAAATCTTAGTGACATGAGTTCACTCCTCATAACACCTTGGTAGTCATGGTTCACTCCCATGACCATATTATTAGTCAAGGTTTACTTCGAAGACATTATTTGTCTATGTCATTATATATAAATCTTTACCCAATGAATTGGAGGGAGATATAGGTCCCACCCATATCCTTCTGAAATCAGACATATATATTTCAAAATATCATTAAAAATCATACCTTAACCCATGAAATGAAATGGGAATCATTAAATTGTATTCATATCACAACCTTAGGAAAAACATATAGGTTTCATAATAATTTTAAGAAATAGTAACCTGTGATAGGAATCTGGTTTCATAAATATATATCCCATGAAAGAGAAATGTGTTCCATAAATATCATTGCATCAAAACATCAAACATTCATGAAATTATATTGTGGTACCCTTTGGGTAAATTCCTTGAAGGGCATCAGTAAGATCAACAGATGTCATCTTAGCTAGAAAATAACTTCGAATGATATTTTGAAAACATTTCCTGAGGAAAATTTCATTTCATATTTGAAAAAGGATCTATAAAACATAATTGTTTTTTAAAACTATATTCTTGAAAAGAAATATGAAATATTATAAAAAAATTGAAATCCTTTTAGAAAACTTTTTCATTAAAAAAATATATAGAGAAATTGAAGACTTTTCTAAAGCCATTTTACATGAATGCATATAAATAAATATTGAAAACATTTTGAAACCCACTTCATTGAATTTACTTTTCAAATTAATAAATAAGTCTTCAAAATAAATTTGGAGACAGTTTTCCTTGAAAAATTATAAAAATAGCATGAAAATGTTTTGAAAACCATTTCATTTAAAATACTTTGAAAACATATAAATATGGATTTAGAATATTTTTTAAAATAAATTTCCTAGAAATAATATAAATGTATCCTGAAAACGTTTCTAAAACCATTTCATTAAAAAGAGTTTACAACATTATAAATGAGGATGTAAATTCATTTTCAAAATCATTTTCCATGATAACATATAAAAGGGGCTTCAAAGAGAATTAAAACCCATTTTTTAAAAATAATTTTAAAACCAAAAAAAAATTCTTTTATATAATTATGAAAATAATTTTCAGTGAAAAATTATTAAATAATCATGGAAACTCTTTGAAACCCATTTCCTAGGAAATAATTGGAAATCATAGAAAGGGGACATAAAATAATTTTGAAAACATTTTTTTATTGAAAACCACTTTAAACCGATGAATTTGGAAAATATTATAAAAAATTATATTTTAAAAAATAATTTTGTAATATTGTACAGAAAGATTTAATGGAATGAGGATCATATTGGTGTGAAAATATGTACATGTTGAACATTCCTTTTGCATTGTATTTTTTTTTTGAAAAGTGCAATAACTATAAAATAACAAGTGTATTACTTTTTAGAAACCCTTTTTATTAAAAATGAAAATCCTGGGTAAAAATTTTCTTTAATATCTTAGGATAATAGTAAACAATTTGAAAATTATTTTTGAATTTGTGGTTTTGAAACATCCAATATTTCTGACCGAAGGAAAAATTAATGTAAGACTTTCATAAAAACATTTTCTTAGTAATATTAAGTTCGAAAGTGTGAGAAAATTATAACAATATATAAATATATAATTTAAAACCATAGGATAATATAATTCATGAGTTTTCTTGAGATATGGATCGATTGATTTCAACAAAGTAAGAATATTCCTAAACAATCTTTAAAATTGATGATATAGTTTCCATAAACTCTTATCAGTTTGTAACTTTGAACCATAATCCCCATTTATAAAAATGAAATTATATAATGGTTAAAATATCTTGAAAGGATTTAATTTCATTATATAAAATTTCAAAGGATGTATGTACACCTCATATAAGAATATAGGTTCATAACATGTATTGTATCTCAAAGAAGGTAAATTCAGAAAACCATATCTTACCAATTTGGCAACTTTTGAAACATAAAACCCATAAATGAAAGATAATTGAATGTATGTGTAAATACCCATAAATTTTAAAATAATAATAATATAATATATTAATATTTAATTATATACACCACAAAAAATAAAATAGTGGTGAACATGGAAGGTATCTCACTGATTTAAAAAGTGAGATGAATTTCCATTAAATTATATCGTGACAATATTCATACTCATTATACATTCATGTAAAATAAATATAATTTTATTATAAATCTCTTATAGAAGAATGTTATTATATGTAACACCATATAAATTTTTATTATAAAATTATATCACCCTCTTGATAGCAATTCTATGTTAATATTTCACATTGGAGAATATCCACTTTACACTTTGCACAAGTATTAATTTGTTTTATTTTTGGTCTTTATACTTATATCCTGATTTACAGAATGTGTAATATGATATAAATATCAATTATATTCATTATTTTTTTTTTATTATAATCTATATGATATAGAACTATGAAATGTAATACACTGTTCATGGAGATAATAAATCATACGTACACGTGAACGATGTTTATGTTTTCATTGTTGTATTGAAAGAAATAATTAAAATTAAATATATGTAAATATTTATATAAAATTATTAAATTATCATTATAATTTTATATATATCATATAAATTCCCCACACCAATTCTTAATAAATTCTATTTAGTATGTGAATGAATCACATCGCTTTGAAGGGGTGGTAGTCCACACTTTCTCAAACAAACTTATGTATTTACACCAAAGGGAAAGTACAATGATATGTATTGTAAAATAATTAAATAAGATTAAATGAATTATGAATATAATATATAATATATAATATATCTAATAAGATATCCCATCCTAATTCCCATCATTATATGTTTTGAAGGAAGAACAAACAATCATCATTTTTTTTGGAGATAGTTTTTCATTCCAAAAAACTGTATGTTTGTTTCCCGTTATATGGTGGCGTGTGTATGTTTAGGTATAAAAATTAGAATAATTACATAATATTATATTTAGTATTAATTTTTTGGTTATTAAAACATGGAATAAGATGATTTTTGGGATTGGAGAATGAAAATAAGAGAAAAGAGTTTTAGGGAGGGTGTTACCTATTAATCAGGTAAGTCCTTTTGGTTTTCACTAAAGGGATCCCATGGAATAATTTATTCCCAAATATAGGATTAAATGAGTAAGGGAGGGATTTTGGGAATTATTTTGGTCATATTTTCACCTAATATAAGTTTTTTGAGAAGAGTGATGAATTGGGAGGAGAGGAGACCATTTTATAGTGGAGGAGGAGTGGCACTCTAATAATATTTTGACAAAGAAATTCTATACATTATTTTCACATGTCATGTGCATAAAAATTAATAAAATGGTTTATATGGTAGAAATATTTCTATAAAATGAATATTGGACATGTGTCTAGGTCATTTGGGGCCCTAAGTTTAAGGTTTAGGCTCTAATTAATTTTAATTTGATCATAATCACTTTAAAGAATTTTAATAACTTTTACAAATATTTTTGGTCAAAAATTAATTTGATCCTACTAGAATCCAAATATTTTAATTATTAAAATATATTATTTCCATTTTTTTAAATTCAACTAACTTAATCAAAAAAATTATTATTAATGATAATCCCGTAGATAAGATGAAATAATGGGTTTTTAATGTCGAAAAATTGTTAAAACATTTTTTAAGATTTAATATTCAATTTCAAAGTTGGATTGATTTTAATTAACTAAATTGTATCAATAGATGTATAATTGATAATATTTGACTTTAAAAAAATTTAAAATAATATTTAACATTATTTATTATTTAAATTAAATGTAATTTTTAACAAAAATGAAGTATTTTTCAATATTCATAAAAAATGATTTTTTGTAGAAAAATGTTAAAAAATTACACTAAGATAATTTAGACAATATAAATTTAAAAGGTTGTTTATTTTATAATATTATGTATCTATGTGTGTCTAAAATTAATA
This sequence comes from Viscum album, assembly GCA_963277665.1. NCBI lineage: Eukaryota > Viridiplantae > Streptophyta > Magnoliopsida > Santalales > Viscaceae > Viscum > Viscum album. The sequence continues at coordinate 1,298,792,981 of OY728166.1, forward strand.
TTATTATTATTTAAAGAGGGACTTAAAAGCATTTCCTTTAAGAAAATAGTATTTTGAATCATATAAATGCTTTTCAAAAAATAACATATTCCATTATAAATATGCCTTATTTATATAAAACCATTATAAATAATATTTTAAAATAATTTATTAATATTCTTATTACTATGTTTAATGGATAGGTAACCGTTTTATCATTTAAAAAATTATAACAATAAAATAATGCTTCGTAGAAACTCTGTGTGGCATGTAACATATGACAAGTCAGTGTTCTGTTAAGAAAAAGAAAAGACTATTATATTTGAATTTAATGTTTTAATAATTTAATTCACATAATATATGTTTTATATGGTATTTCATTATATGTCAAATATTAAAAAGATTCAATTAATTCTAATTAAATTTCACAAAATATCGGGGTGTCATATTATACCCACCTTAAAATGAATTTCTCCGTAGAAATTCATCATGGTTTTCAAAGGATTAATAATTTAAAGTTCAATTCATAGAAACCCACATATTGAATTTTAATACTAACAAATTCCTTAAAAATGGAAATTTGGAACTATAAAAATTACCTAAAGTAACACATACTAGGTTTCCACATAGGAGAACATAGGTTAAGAGTGACGATTGGGCATAGAGGAAAAACATAAATATTTACAGGGAGTGATTGAGGTAATCAATAAAAAAAATTGATAGATCAAAGAAAAGTTGAGGACCCCAATTTTATAAATATATGATTATTTATAAGGCCATTAGTTAAACAAAAATTAAAGTATTACGACAAACCATTTTTTGATCATTATATTTTGTTTAAGTAATTATTTTATTGACCAACAATACGAGGAAATGTAATTACTTGATATATTTCTATAAACAGAATTATGTTATCTGGTTTTGATTTTATCTATTTCTAATTAATCCATTACTTCAAGAAATGGAAGTCCTAAAATTAACATTGATTCTAGAAGAAGTAAAATACACATTTATAAATTATAGAGGCCCATAATATAATGATATGTATAACTATTTTTCTATAAATATACATAAAAATAAATATGGTTAATAAATTAATATCTAAAAATAAAAAGTAACTCTACAATATGATAATTTATATTTATTTGTAAAAAATAATTACACATTAACTAGGAAGTCACATAGGCCAGTGGTAGGCGTGAAACCCTTATTGTCCTCCGGTCATGGGTTCAAGACCTACAGCTTTTTCATACTTGAATAGTTATCACCTAACATATATGAAGTAATTTTTTTAAACTACAAAAATGTAATTTCCAAAACAAATATGATAGAAATCCTTAAAATAAGATTATTTACTAAAAAAAATTTTAACCATTATTTTCAATATAATTTGAATAACAAAATACATCCTCTGAAGTTTAATATCAAATTATCATGAATGGTTAACCTTATAACCCTTAATAAAGATGAAAATTTTAAAAAATTAAAAATAAAGTCATGAAATTAGCTTAACATTGAACCCAAATATATCACAATGTATCCCTTTATTGTTATATTCCAAACATGTGAATAACCACATCATATATTCTCCTGAAATATGATAATAACACGAATTACCGAAAATAATTTTTGAAAACATGAATTATTCAATCTTAAAAAGATTACTGGATATATTACTTAAATCCAAGAAGTGGTAAACTTTATACCTAATAGAAAAAAAATATTTTTCAACAAATCCATTGTCATATCCAAGGTAATCAGCACTGTCCAATTTAATTATATCTAATAGATCTTTATCCAAACAACATTATCATAACATAAAGAACATATTATGGGTTATATTTCCCTTACTAATATGTTTTCCAGGAAAACAACCTTCCCATTAAGTCACTCTTCTGTTACATTAGATCCATTTAACGTATTCTTGTAAATCATTTGTGAAAAAATATAAAATAGAAAATCATTATATATTTCACCTTTCATAATTATTTAATCCAAATACATAAAAACATTGATTATTCCTCTACATTATTAAGCCATTAATAAGAAAACCACATTTTATAACATAATACATCAGTACATTCACATTTTATCTGTAGTTCTGTCATCATCATCAATATAACCATTACACATGCCACCTCGTTGATTATCATATTAAGAATTCCACAAGGGATATCATTTTTCATAGTGGCCATTCATTCCACACTAAAAACATTTAATCATCGATGATTCCTTTCAGAGGCCAATATTCTAGTATATTTTTTAACGGATCACTTCATTTTTTTCAAGTTACATTGATGGTGTCCTTCTTTAAAATAGTCCAACAAATCTTCATGTTCCTCTAACACATTAACTTGGGTTCTTCGTTCCACATTATTATCATGTAGGAACTGTATATTCTTTCCTCTATGGTCCCTATTATCTGAACTCCCATTTAACTCATTCCTTCTCTTCTTTGGTGATTCTGAGAGTTACTTAATGTGCACATTGTTAGCCATATTCTTGGAAAACGGATTTGGCATGATAAAAATAGATTTTATTACAGTGATCATCCCACATGACTAATCATCATAAAATATTCTATCACATTCAAGATTAATCTAGTATCTTCTGGTTCCTACCATTGACTAAAACTATAAATCATGGTGTGAGAATTATTTATCATTGTGGAAAACTATGTAGTCATGAAAATAATTACTTATTGGATTTATGACCCATGAATCCTTCCTTAATCTATGACACCCTTTGATCATCCAAGGTTATTCATAGAAAACATATTTCTTATTCCTTCATGATGGTTTATGAATATTTTTTAATTCCCAAAACATATCTCATGAGATTGTCAAACCAGGGGTGCATAAATGCCTATTTTTGGGTACCAGATTACCCCAAGTCAGGATTAGAAATTCTTCTTATAGTTATTACTCCCAGGTATATCTATTTCATAGCCACATACACTCATAGTATCCAGACCAGGATTCATTTCAAAGAAACCACCCAAACTATCCTTTTGAAAAATTATAGGATATTTTCCTAAACAATAACTTATCCTTATAATTATCCTTAGATTCCTCCCAAGACATATCCTTATAATTATTCTTAGGGATCTCACTAATGTTTTCTCATGCTAGTTTCCAAAGGTTGACTAAACATTTCCTTTGATACCAACTATAGAACCCCATGATTAATATACATGTATATTACATCATTTTATATGAATATTCAACACATTTCAAAAAAACATACTTGAGGACCGTAATAGTTTAGTGTCATTGGAAACATGGAACACATTATTTTAGTATGGTGAAAGATATTCACCATCTTTCATTAAGATATTCCAATTTAGTAATCATACATAAAACCTTTCTTTATATCTTCTGGAGTGGAAAAATAAGAAAGGGGTGAGATCAAATTATTCATAAGGTTAAATAAAGGAAACATGTAAGAATAATCATAAGTAAAGCGGTATGAGAACATGAACATAACACTGGAAGATCATAGCCTACATATCATAAAATCATAAACATGAATTATTTCATAAATCATAGTAGCTCATAAGATATTAATCACAAGTAAATAATTAGCATAGTACATAAAATAATAACATAGGAACAAAACACTTAATTGTGAAAACATATAAGCATATATAATGATTTCCATAGTAGTTAAGCAATCGCTGCCAAGTACATCGTGGTAGTATGGGTTTACTCCCCATACTATCTTGGTAGAAATGGTTCACCACCATAGGCATATTTGTAGTAGGAGTGCACTCTTAATATCATTTTGGATGTCATGGTTCACTCCAATGGTTATCTTAGTAATCAAGGTTTACCCCCAATACCATATTAGGGTATCTCATGAGATAGTAATATTTACCGAATGCAATGGAGGGAGATATAGGTCCCACCCATCTAATTATCAAATCAAACATATATGTTCCAAAAGATCATTAAAAATCATATCATAACCCGTGAAATGAAATTAGTATCATAAACATGTAATCATGTCAAAAACTCTAGAAAATATTACTTGTTTCATAATAATTTCCTCATAGAATAACATGTGCTGGGAAGCGAGTTTCATAAGCATATAACTCATGAAATAGAAATGGGTGTTAAAATCATCATTCCATGAAAATAGAAACCATTAAAGAAATAATTTTAATGTAACATTTGGATAATTTCCTAGAAGGGAATGAGTAACATCAATATATGTCATCATAGACAGAAAATGACTTAGAATGATATTTTGATAAGATTTATGGATGAAAATGCCATTTGTTTATTGAAAATAACTCTTTAGAACATATTTAACTGAAAACCATATTCTTGGAAATAAACATAAAAGGTTATATAGAAAGATTTTTAAAAAATTAGAGACCTTTTTCATTGAAAACATATAATTAGAGCAAGTAAACGTTTTAAAAAACATTTTCCTTCAAAAAATATAATTATGTCTTCAAAATCATTTGAAAACCATTTCTTTAAAAAAGCATTTAAAACTTATTAATATGCCTTGAAAATAATTTTGAAAATAATTTCCCTTTAAAATTTATAAAAATTATCTTGAAATCTTTTTGAAAACTATTTCCATGAAATGACATTAAAAACTTATAATTAATGATTTAAAATAATTTTGAAAAATATTTCCCTTAAAACCTTATATGTGGAGCTTGAAAACGTTTTTGAAAACCATTTTCCTTGTAAATTTTTAAAAGGATCTTGAAAATTATTTGAAAACAATTTCTTTGAAAATACTTTGAAATATTATAAAAAAGTATTGAAAATTATATTGAAACTCATTTTCCATTAAAACTTATAAAAACTCATGTATTTTTGAAAAATAATTTCCTTGAAAATACATTGAAAACATAGAAAGAGAATTTGAAATCATTTTGAACATTTGTTTAATAAAATATTACATTAAAAAAATGAATATCTAGAATATTATGAAAACATTTTTTTCAAAAAATAATTAACATCATAATAGTGTAAAGAAATCTTCAAAGTAATGGTGTTCATGAAGGAGGGTAAATCTGTACAAGACGAACTTTATTTTTTTCACAGTAAAAAGTTTGGAAAACTGCCTTGATCAAAAAATGATTAGATGATTCCATTTTAAGATCCATTTTGTTTTAAAAGATAAAATATGGTTAATAATTTCCTTTATAATTATTTTATAATAGTAAAAAAATTGAAAACACTTTTATAAATCATGGATTTGAAAGAATACATATTTCGGAATGAAGGGAGAATTTAAGTCATACTTTTATAAACACGTTTTCTTAGTTATCATAAGTACCAAAAAATGGAAAAATGGTACTGAAACAAAAATATATCATGTGAAACCAGTGGATAAAATAATTTATGAGTGTTCTCAAAAGATGGATTAATAGATTTTTCCAAATGAAGCATAATCATAAAAATTCTCAAAAAGCAATGAGATTATTTCAATAAACATTTATTAAATCATAACTATAAACCATACTCCCCATCTAAGAAAATTAAATTAAATTAATCTTAAAATATAGTTAAAGTAAGGGGATTCATGATTTAACATGTCAAATTCAGTATGTATACCTCATATAAAAATAAATGTTCATAACATGGCATGTGTATCAAAGAAGGTAAATTGAGACAAAACAGTCATGCATTTTTTGTAGGGTTTGAGATATTAACCGCATGAATTAAATATCATATAATGGATATGTAAATAACCATAAATTTCAGAATTATAATCATATAATACATTCATTTTTAGTATATATACCATAGAAAAGAAACAAACAGTGAACATGGTATGTATCTCATGGATATAAAAAGTGAGATGAATTTCTCTTACCTTATGTCTTTACTCTCTACATACTAATTAAAGATTAAATTATAATTAATATAACATCATTTTATATCATTAAAATAATAATATTATTATATATAATACCAAATATGGTTTTATTACGTCCTTATATTACCCTCTTGTTAACAATTCTATGGAAATGTTTCATTTTCGGTAATATCTACTTTGTTCTTCGCTTGTGTATTAATTTCTTATATTTTTTTTGTCCTTATACTTATATAATAATTTCCTTAATTTAATAAATGATATAAATATCATTTATATTTTTTATATTTTTATTATAATAATCTATAGGATATAGATGTATGAAATGGAATACACCATTCATGGAGAGGGTAAGTCTCACGTATGCATTAATGCTATTTACATTTTTAATATCGTATTGAAAGAAATAAAGAAAATGAAATATATTTATATATGTATATAATATAATTAAACTAGTTTTATCATGTAATATATATCATATAATTCCACTACACCCCTTCTTAATACATTCCTTGTATTGTGTGAATGAATCACATCTCTTTGATGGGGTGGTAATCCACACTTCCTCAAACAAAATTATCACATTTAATCCAAATGTAAAGTGTAAAGATATAATTTTTAAAAGACTTAAATATTATTAAATTCATTATAAATATCATATTTAATATATATAAATATATTTCCCATCATAACACCCACCATGAGTCGTAGAAATGGATGAACAAACAATCATCATTTTGTGATGTGGTAGTTATCCATTCACAGACATGGTATGTTTTTACCAATTAGATGGTGGGTGTGTATGTTTTTGTTGAAAAATTATCATAAAAACATACTAATATGTTTAAGATATTGTTTTTTATATAAACATAAGATAAAATGAATTCGGGTAGCAGAGAAATAAAATAAAAAAGAAGATTGAGGAATGGTGTTACCTCTTAATCGTGTAAATACCTTTGGTGTTCACCAAATGGATTACATGGAATAATTTTTCCCAAAGGGAGGATTAAATAATGAAATAAGGTATTTTGGGACGTGTATTCGGAAGATAATGGCCTAAACTATGTGGTTTTAGATGTGTGAAGAATTGGGAGGAGTTGATGCATTTTATAGTGGAGGAGGAGTGGAACTCTTGTAATATTTTGACAAAGGAATTACATACATATTTTTCACATGTCATATGGATCGAAATTTGATACGAACGAGGATATGGTCTAAATATGTCCATAAAATGGTTCTAAAAAACATTTTAGTTAATTTTCCCCCTAATTTTTTGGTTTAGTCCATAATTAAGCTTATTTTGACCTTAATCATTGTAATTTATTTTAATCACTTTTACTAACCTTTTTGGTTAAAAAATAAGATAAAATTATTACACACTAAATATTATAAAGATTAAAAAAATATTGTCCATTTTTCCAAATTTAACTCAAAAAAGTGGAAAATTAATATTAATTCTAATACCATAAATGAGATAAAATAATAGTTTTTTAAAATAGAAAAAATGTTTAAAACATTATTATGTTTTTATATTCATTTTCAATGTGAAATTCATTATAATGACATAAATTGTATTACTATATGTATAATTGATCTATTGAAAGAATAAAAAATTTAAAATATAATTCAGCATTCAAAATTATTTAAACAAAAATGATGTTTTTAACTAAATGTATTATTTTCACTATTCATAAAAAATGATGTTTCATAGAAAAATCCCCAAAATTCATAGTAAGATAATTTAAACATTATAAAATCAAAATTTATGTTTATTTTTTAAAATTAAATTTCAATAAGTGTCTAAAATTAATTTTAATATTGTATATATAAGGACATAAAAAAGCGTTTCCTTTGAGGGAATACAATTTTTAAACATATAATGTCTATACCATAAATTATATATTCCATTATCAATAAATTTTATTTATATAAAACTATTATAAATAATATTTGAAAAGTAGTTATTACTATTTATATTACATGAATTAATGGCTAGGTAAGAATTATCTCATTTAAATAATTATAAGAATAAAATGATTCTTCGTAGAAACTCGGTGTTTCGTGTAACATAATCCATGTAAGGTTTGTATGTAGTGAAAGACATGTCGGTGACATGTGAATGGAATATTTGAATTAGTGTATTCACATAATATACGATATATCGGGTGTTGTGTTAAATGACAAATATTAAAAAGGTTAAATTAAATTGAAAAACAATTCACAAAATCTCGGTATCTTACAGATTGAATTTAAAGTTATAGCATCCCATGTTTTTAAAAGGAAACACAATGTTCGATAACGTACATGATATGCCACATCGAGCATAAATGAACAACTATGTATTATTTTTAATATAGTAGTTATCGCCTAGTCATTAGAATGGAGAGAATGAACAGTATTAACTAAATTATGACAATATGTTCTAAACATGTTTATATAATGATTCATTGGTTACCAAATTAATTTGAAATGAAAATAAAAACTAATTGAATATAAATGATGTTTTTTTATTGGAAACTATTTAACTATAATTTTTTTAAAACATAATAAAATCGCCCTTCATGGATTATATTAATGAAATATTAATTCAATCTAATTTTTAATATTCATATTATTTGTTTTTAGATATTATATAAGAACAAATATGGTTTTACGGATAAAATGAGTGTTTTTTTAATACAGTTTTACTGCCTTTTGATGGAGAACCCTTTTTAAATATTGTTTTTATCAATTTTTTATGTTATATTTGACTAAATAAACTTATTAATTTTAATTTGGACCTCAAAATTTACATTTTTTACATTTTTTTATTTTTCTCATAAAATTCATACTTTAATGAATAGTGAGAAATACTGCATTTTAATTCAAAACTGACGTTTCATCTGATTTATTTATATTTTTAGTTTATAATTTTAAATTATATTAAGGTATAATTATATTATGTTTTATTAATTAATCCATTGTAGTTAATTGGATGAAATTTCAAATTAAAATTAATTAGAAAATCTATGTGTACTTTTGAACGTTTTACTTAAAAGCCCTATTTTCTCAATCCGTCAGCAGGATTAGTTTTAAACCAAATTTAACCACTCTTATGAATATAATTTTAAAAAATTTACGTAAATGTTTTTAATAATTATGAAAAATGTGGTCCAATAGGATCAAAATATATTTTGGTGAATAATAACTTTAGTATTTTATTTTTCACGTTAAATAAGGGTAAAATTAATATTATATTATTATAAAATTTCCCTATCAGTTGTCTTAATCTCTTTGTATGAGTTATTTTCAACCAATAAAATCATTGGGTAGAAATTTTGACCTTTAGAATCCACTTGGATGTGATTATGACATTTATATCATATAATTTAAAGTAAAAGATAAATATGTCATAAATATGTCTCTTCTTGGTAAAACAAATTTAATATGTGGTTATATAAGTGATATATTTGACTATGAAGAGGAATAAGAAAAATAAAAATATTACTTATGTAACACCCCAAGATTTTATAGTGTGTTATTTCTTCAAAATAATTCAATAACTTTCATTACACGAAACACCGATTTCAATTACACCATGACTTACCAAACAAGCCATTCAAAAGAGGTTATGAATAGTATTAGATAAATTTTCAAGTTTATGTAATCCTTATAATTTTAGAATCCATATTATGAGTTTCTTAAATATAATGCAAGCACAAATTCATTTTCAGTATTGCACTTTTATCAACTTTTAATAGTGAACCATTTTTAAATACAATATTTTAATCTTTTTGACTAAATTGGGACATCAAAAATTTAAAATGAAACATCCCAAGCTTCCACGGTACGTTTTCTTTGAATAATACAGTAGCGTGTGTTGTACGCAACCTTGAGTTTTAACACACACCACAACCAATCAAACTAGCCGTTATGAATAGTAATACCTAATTTTTGAAATTATATATATTTTATATTTCAAAATGGACTTCATTTTTGGATTCGTAATATCGAATTTATCCTAAGGTGAAATTTTGGTACTTTTCGGATAACTTTCATATTTTGATGAATAGTGAAAATTACTAAATTTTAATTAAAAACAACTTTTTTAATCAAAATAATTAATAGTGATAAATTATGAATTTGAGTGGTTTTAAAGTATATTTAGAATATATTTTTACCATTTAATATAATTTTGGTCATTGGACATAATTTTACAATTAAACCGAACATAAACAAGTGTCAATCTTTTGATAGTTATTATCTCTTAAAAACACGCTTTTTGTTTTGACAGCGGGAATTAATTTTAAATTAATTTCTGCCACTTCTGTGTTTTGAATTTAGAAAAATGGATTCCATATTTGGAATCAGGATGTTCAAATTGTGTAAATAGGTAACTTTTATTTTTAGACATTTTGAATAATTACTGCGGTAAATATTTTATTTACCATGGTTAAGGGTAAATCCGGTAAATAAGGGTTAAAACATAATATTATAATAATACTAAATTACCCTAAAACGTGTCTTAACCCTATTGGTTGATACATGGTCGACCATGGGAATCTTTGTGTCAATTTTGGGACCCCATGGATCCACTTGTAAGTGATAATGACACTTTATTTTAATTATGTTAAAATGAATACAAAAATGACACAAGCATATATCCTTTAGAAAAACAATTGTTACATAGGGTTATATATGTCGGATTTTAGATTATAAATATTCATTAGAAAGATAAAAAGATTTCCTACATAATGATATTTTATTTATAATTTTTAGACATTAAATAATTTATTTTATTTATGACACAATGATGATGCAGTAATTACTATAATAGTGAAAAATTAACATAATTGATATTATAAATACCCAAATAAATATAATATGAAACTTTTAATGAATTAAACTAATTTTCTAGGATAATATGATATATTAGGATTGATATAATTGACTTTGTTCAAATTAATCAATCTGTTATGAGTTTCACAAAAATCAACTATTGAATAGTGTCAAAATTGACATAAAAGATTTCTTAAAACAAATATTATATTATTAATTGATATTAAATTCCTAAAAATCTAAGGTTCGGCCAAGAGACTTATATTATGATAGGTTAATCATTAATGGACCACTTGGGGGTCGCTTGGATGTATATAGTAAGTTTATTAACCATATTATATAAAAATACAAAGAGACATTGTAAAAGTGAAACTAATTAACTTAGAGTTAATACTTAAAGATAAGGTTAATATAAGTACCCAAACCTGTCTAACTTCTATTGGATGAGTTGTTTTCGACCTATCCATACCTCATCCTTTGAATAGTCAACTTTGGAGCCTTTGGAAACCGAATATGAATTTATTATAAATTAATATTTCTAGCTTTTCCAAAGGTGCCCCTCACCCCTCTTATAAAAGGGCACTCCTCCTTCTCTTTTCCTCACACCTCTCAAGCCACTTGGCTCGTCCAAACTCTGCCCAACTAAGCTCCCCACATCCTTCTCCTCCTCCTTGAAGCTTCCCCTTAGGCAGAAAGCATTTCAACAAGTCATTTGGTTCCAACCAAAGTGAGTTACCTAAATTAAAGGTAACGATTTCTCTTAAATTATTTTCATTTATTTTGCTTCTTCAACCCCCAAACTCTTTTTATTTACCTTCTTTTGTAACAACACCAGTATCCTAAATATACTAGGATGTTTTTATAATATGTATTCAAACTACACATAAACACAACTCCATCTAATGGATGATGAACATAATGTTTCTGTGGATGGCAAACTAACGCCTCACGAAACGATGATTGTTCAAAAACATCTTACCGCCTCTCATGGTGGCCATTATGATGGCACTACAATTAAATATGATATTAATGATATATATTTTATATATAAGCTTCTGTAATTCCATTTTATTTCATACCATTATTCGTTTCATGTTGTATATACATACGATAATTTCATTTGAGGAAGTGCGGACTACCGCCCCCTTAAAATGATATGACTCGTTCATACCACACATGGAACGTATAAAGGATGGTGTTAATGAACTTAAGTAACATATATAAAATATTATATTATACTGGAATAGTAATATACCTATGTATCATTTGGATTCGATTCTTTTAAAATAAAAATTAAATGGAAGTAGCGTTCGTGCGTACGTACGGACTACCGTCTCCACGAACGCGATGAGATTCATTCTCCATCGTATCCATTCAAGTATAATTATCATTTAATGATTTAAAAATGATGTTTAAGGACTTGATATCATTCTGGATATGAATAAGATACAACAAACATGACTTATGTAACAAAACATATAAAAGAAAATGAGTAAGTTAACACCTGAAACGACGTTAATACTGAGATATTATTATCAAATCAATATTAAAAGATCATATATGATATCATATTAATGTATATGATTCTTGTATAATTTAATAACAATTATTTCACCATTATACAGGAGGTTAACCTACCCCAACCAAGGAAAAGTACAAGGTAAGGGTTATTTCACAATCTCTTCATTATCCGAGGTTGTATTATACGTAATAATCTACTGGGATCTCTTTATCATCCACATCCATGTTTCTTCGAAATGTATTTCAAAACATTTTTACTATTTAAAAGAATATGGGTTAAAGTCATTTATACCCTTGTTTGAATTTTTATAAGATATTTATAAAGGAATCTTTCCGTCGTTTTCAAAACAAGGTCCTTTTTAACCTTTTCGACAGAATTGAGATAAGAATGTTTTTTTAACTTATACGGCGGGTGCGGTTATTTTCCGCCGTTATAAAATCGTCAAAGCTTTCCTTACAAGCTTACAAGAATATTTTCAAGAAAATGTTTTATTTTATATGGATCTTAAATGATTTCAAAAAAAGAAAGAGATATTTCTCTAAAAAGTGTTTTGATTTCATCTATGTCAACATCCTTTAATGGATTTTACGCTTATTTGAAGTTGATTTATTATAATACAAAACTTCTATATTGTATTGAAGGTTTTGTAATATGTTTGACTGTGGATGTGCTATTTTATACCATTCATAGTTTATGGTGAAACTATTGACATTTCGTATGCTAGTTTTAATCCGAATGTTTATGTTATATTTCAAACGTTTCTTCAGATGAATGTGCTAAACAAGTATGTTCCGGGTTGGGGACCGGTAAAAGTAATCCCTCCAGGTTGGGGACTAGTAAAAGTAAGCCCTCCAGGTTGGGGACTGGTTAAAGTAAGCCCTCCAGGTTAGGGACTGGTAAAAGTATGCCCTCCGGGTTGGTGTCCGGTTATTAGAGGCACTCCGGGTTGGTGTCCGGTTATTAGAGGCACTCCGGGTTGGGTTCCGGTTAGAAGTAACCCCTAGGTCTTGGGATGAGGCCTAGACCAAGAAATTAACGTTTAGCATTATGCATTCCAACATTATGAAAGTGGTTATTGATATTGCATGTGATTATTCGATTAGTAGAATATCCATGTGAACAAGTAAATGACATTATTTCATTTTACTTTTGCCATACTATGTTGAAGTTCATGTTTTAAAGGATTTTGTTTTAGTAATTCATTGCCTTAAATGTTTATGCTTATTTTTGAATGTTCCGCTATATTGTTATCCTTACTGGGCGTTTGAGCTCACCCCTTTTCTATGTTTTATTTTCCCAGGATGTGAAGATGTAAGTTATGAATGACCTACAGGGATATTATGAGGGGATTATAGTGTGGACTGTGTAAACATTATGTTGTTGTAGTAGTTTTTCATATTATGATGTAATGTAAAACTTATGAATATATCTAGTGTTTCCAAGGCTACTAAACCAATCGGTCTTTCGAGATTTGATCTTTCCTGTGATCATGCCAATGTTACAAAGTAATGCACCGACTCTGGGTAGCTGGGGTCGGGGCTTTACAGTTGGTATCAGAGGAAGTTTAGTACAAACCTTGGAAGCTAGATTTAGATAAACTCTGATTAGAGCACGTAGACCTAAGATGAACTTTGAGGATTAGTATAGAAGAACTTCCTAGAATTTTGGTATTGTAGAGATTTTGTGAGTTTTCCGAGCAATACATCCCTGTCTGGATACGAGCAGGTAGAGGCGGCTCTGTCACAGATGTACCTAGGGGTAAAACCCGAAAACACCGCTTTGAGCTAGACTCGAACGGGAACTGGTGCACGACAACGGGCCTTGCTGCACTCTTGGTTACGACACTCCCGGGGGATATGCTTAGGATAACTCTCATTTTCTTTACAAATCATTATGAAGGGTTTATGAGTATATACCTACTCAAATAAAACATTTTTATGATTATGGATTATATCCATAAATAGTTCAATTTATGTTACGTGTTTTATAAGTATGGGATTATGTATTTTGATTCATAAACTGATCTTGTTTATGCCATTGTTTAGAAATGGCGCCCAGTAGAAGGAATGGGAACTCTAGCAATGCACATGATACAAAGAGAAAGAAGGATCGTATATTTTATGGTCTTAAGACAGAATTTATAAGAGAAATAGTCTCCCATGTATTATCATCATATGAAGAAATAATATCATGTGTTGATAAGATAAGTAAAGAGTTTACTGAGTCCTATGGCTTTGAAGGGAAGCCAGAGAAGAAAAGGATAGAAGAGAGAAAGATGGATAAAGGGAAGAGGGAAAAGAAGAATTTTCCCATATGTGGTAACTGTGGAAAGAAACACCCTGGAACTTGCCTGAAAGGAATGGGAGTTTGTTATAAGTGTGGAGGAAAAGGGCACAAAGTACATGACTGCAAGGGTAAGAAAATGGTTTCAAATGTACAATGCTTTATTTGCAAGGAGTTTGGACACTACGCGAACCTATGTCCCAGTCATCAGACTATACCGCAAATGATGTTATTGGATAATAATCAAGTTATGATACTACCGCAGATGAAGAGGAATGATTAGAGTTCTTATGTTGATTATGTCAATTGAGTATTGTATAAACAATGTACTTGATATAATAATTATGGAGTATATAAGGATTGTACTGCAGTACTATTTCATTAAGGACATGAGATTGTGTGGAACAATGAAAAGTGACTCAATAGCAGGATAAATTTTTGGAAAATATATGGTTGAGAGAATGATAAATCATAATATAGTTCTGATACTGGGGTAGTGATTTTGGAATAATATGTGACTGTTTTGGATAAATTATATTGGATATTCTTGAATACCTTGGAACTGATTAATGATTTGTATATTCCATTATTGATGGGGCTTAAAATTTTTTTGGATTAATGAAGTATATCCAGCATTCTATATGGAATAAGGGAGCATGAATGTAATCAATAAGGAATATGGTAATACATGATAAAGGTATTCATATGATATTACGGGGTAAAAAGGATCTATATTATGTTTACCTTCCTTATAAATGTTGGAATGTGAGTTTGGACATAAGTATTTTGGATAGTTCTTGTTTGGATTATTTTGGATTGCCATAAAAGGACAACCCGGAAGTCGGGCGGCAACCCGTCGCGTCCGGCAAGGCTGTGAGACTTGAACCCGCAACCGAAGGGCGACAAGGGTGTATCACCTACCACTAGCCCACGAGAGGTACTGGATTAAATAATGTAGTTTTTATTAAAAGATCTTGTAGATGAATTATAAACTCGTTTATTTTGGAACCCTATACGAATAGTGTAAATAGAATTTTTTTTTAAATTCTATTATCTTTTAGAGTGAAAGATGAGTTTGTGGTAGAAATTTATTAATGGATAAAACTCTAATTATAAAGTAAGTATATCTCCTTATGATCTTATCCAATCTCATAAATAAATTCCACAACATTATGAAAAGGAACTTAGAACAAAAATGTTGTCCTAGATGGTACCTTAAATCATCACTAATTTATGGCTTTGGGATTGTTGGCCTTTTCATAGCCATGTTCTCTACCACTCTCCATCAGATAATTGATGGTTAGATTTCTCTTCCATATCCATATTTTCCTACATGGAACCCTAGTATGTGTTATTTTCGGTAATCTTCATACTTTCCACTCTTTATTTTAAATAGAGGCCTCATTAATTAATTTTTCGATGTGGGATTTCAACTAAGATATTTTGAAACGTCAAAAATGTGTTATCCCAATACCCTATATTTTGTTGAACCGATGGTATTTCAAATCATCATAGATTGATGAGTTTAAGGACCTCAATTTTATACTTGTTTGTGATTGATGACCTCAATCACTACCTATAAATATTTACGTTCTTCCTCCAATTATATGTCTCTAATTGCCACCAATGTTCTCCTAATCGAGATCATAATTTGGTGGTGACCCTTTCATTTCTCTTTTCCCCATATTAAGAATAAATTTTAGTAACCCAATTTCCGATGTGGGTTTTCCCACAAAGATATTTTCTATTTTCAACCTTTTATTTTCTAAGAACAATTTCAAATTGCGAGGACGCAATTTATTGAAGGAGGGGAGAATGTAACACCCCAAGATTTTATAGTGTGTTATTTCTTCAAAATAATTCAATAACTTTCATTACACGAAACACCGATTTCAATTACACCATGACTTACCAAACAAGCCATTCAAAAGAGGTTATGAATAGTATTAGATAAATTTTAAAGTTTATGTAATCCTTATAATTTTAGAATCCATATTATGAGTTTCTTAAATATAATGCAAGCACAAATTCATTTTCAGTATTGCACTTTTATCAACTTTTAATAGTGAACCATTTTTAAATACAATATTTTAATCTTTTTGACTAAATTGGGACATCAAAAATTTAAAATGAAACATCCCAAGCTTCCACGGTACGTTTTCTTTGAATAATACAGTAGCGTGTGTTGTACGCAACCTTGAGTTTTAACACACACCACAACCAATCAAACTAGCCGTTATGAATAGTAATACCTAATTTTTGAAATTATATATATTTTATATTTCAAAATGGACTTCATTTTTGGATTCGTAATATCGAATTTATCCTAAGGTGAAATTTTGGTACTTTTCGGATAACTTTCATATTTTGATGAATAGTGAAAATTACTAAATTTTAATTAAAAACAACTTTTTTAATCAAAATAATTAATAGTGATAAATTATGAATTTGAGTGGTTTTAAAGTATATTTAGAATATATTTTTACCATTTAATATAATTTTGGTCATTGGACATAATTTTACAATTAAACCGAACATAAACAAGTGTCAATCTTTTGATAGTTATTATCTCTTAAAAACACGCTTTTTGTTTTGACAGCGGGAATTAATTTTAAATTAATTTCTGCCACTTCTGTGTTTTGAATTTAGAAAAATGGATTCCATATTTGGAATCAGGATATTCAAATTGTGTAAATAGGTAACTTTTATTTTTAGACATTTTGAATAATTACTGCGGTAAATATTTTATTTACCATGGTTAAGGGTAAATCCGGTAAATAAGGGTTAAAAAATAATATTATAATAATAATAAATTACCCTAAAACGTGTCTTAACCCTATTGGTTGATACATGGTCGACCATGGGAATCTTTGTGTCAATTTTGGGACCCCATGGATCCACTTGTAAGTGATAATGACACTTTATTTTAATTATGTTAAAATGAATACAAAAATGACACAAGCATATATCTTTTAGAAAAACAATTGTTACATAGGGTTATATATGTCGGATTTTAGATTATAAATATTCATTAGAAAGATAAAAAGATTTCCTACATAATGATATTTTATTTATAATTTTTAGACATTAAATAATTTATTTTAATTATGACACAATGATGATGCAGTAATTACTATAATAGTGAAAAATTAACATAATTGATATTATAAATACCCAAATAAATATAATATGAAACTTTTAATGAATTAAACTAATTTTCTAGGATAATATGATATATTAGGATTGATGTAATTGACTTTGTTCAAAGTAATCAATCTGTTATGAGTTTCACAAAAATCAACTATTGAATAGTGTCAAAATTAACATAAAAGAGTTCTTAAAACAAATATTATATTATTAATTGATATTAAATTCCTAAAAATCTAAGGTTCGGCCAAGAGACTTATATTATGATAGGTTAATCATTAATGGACCACTTGGGGGTCTCTTGGATGTATATAGTAAGTTTATTAACCATATTATATAAAAATACAAAGAGACATTGTAAAAGTGAAACTAATTAACTAAGAGTTAATACTTAAAGATAAGGTTAATATAAGTACCCAAACCTGTCTAACTTCTATTGGATGAGTTGTTTTCGACCTATCCATACCTCATCCTTTGAATAGTCAACTTTGGAGCCTTTGAAAACTGAATATGAATTTATTATAAATTAATATTTCTAGCTTTTCCAAAGGTGCCCCTCACCCCTCTTATAAAAGGGCACTCCTCCTTCTCTTTTCCTCACACCTCTCAAGCCACTTGGCTCGTCCAAACTCTGCCCAAATAAGCTCCCCACATCCTTCTCCTCCTCCTTGAAGCTTCCCCTTAGGCAGAAAGCATTTCAACAAGTCATTTGGTTCCAACCAAAGTGAGTTACCTAAATTAAAGGTAACGATTTCTCTTAAATTATTTTCATTTATTTTGCTTCTTCAACCCCCAAACTCTTTTTATTTCCCTTCTTTTGTAACAACACCAGTATCCTAAATATACTATGATGTTTTTATAATAAGTATTCAAACTACACATAAAAACAACTCCATCTAATGGATGATGAACATAATGTTTCTGTGGATGGCAAACTAACGCCTCACGAAACGATGATTGTTCAAAAACATCTTACCGCCTCTCATGGTGGCCATTATGATGGAACTACAATTAAATATGATATTAATGATATATATTTTATATATAAGCTTCTGTAATTCCATTTTATTTCATACCATTATTCGTTTCATGTTGTATATACATACGATAATTTCATTTGAGGAAGTGCGGACTACCGCCCCCTTAAAATGATATGACTCGTTCATACCACACATGGAACGTATAAAGGATGGTGTTAATGAACTTAAGTAACATATATAAAATATTATATTATACTGGAATAGTAATATACCTATGTATCATTTGGATTCGATTCTTTTAAAATAAAAATTAAATGGAAGTAGCGTTCGTGCGTACGTACGGACTACCGTCTCCACGAACGCGATGAGATTCATTCTCCATCGTATCCATTCAAGTATAATTATCATTTAATGATTTAAAAATGATGTTTAAGGACTTGATATCATTCTGGATATGAATAAGATACAACAAACATGACTTATGTAACAAAACATATAAAAGAAAATGAGTAAGTTAACACCCGAAACGACGTTAATACTGAGATATTATTATCAAATCAATATTAAAAGATCATATATGATATCATATTAATGTATATGATTCTTGTATAATTTAATAACAATTATTTCACCATTATACAGGAGGTTAACCTACCCCAACCAAGGAAAAGTACAAGGTAAGGGTTATTTCACAATCTCTTCATTATCCGAGGTTGTATTATACGTAATAATCTACTGGGATCTCTTTATCATCCACATCCATGTTTCTTCGAAATGTATTTCAAAACATTTTTACTATTTAAAAGAATATGGGTTAAAGTCATTTATACCCTTGTTTGAATTTTTATAAGATATTTATAAAGGAATCTTTCCGTCGTTTTCAAAACAAGGTCCTTTTTAACCTTTTCGACAGAATTGAGATAAGAATGTTTTTTTAACTTATACGGCGGGTGCGGTTATTTTCCGCCGTTATAAAATCGTCAAAGCTTTCCTTACAAGCTTACAAGAATATTTTCAAGAAAATGTTTTATTTTATATGGCTCTTAAATGATTTCAAAAAAAGAAAGAGATATTTCTCTAAAAAGTGTTTTGATTTCATCTATGTCAACATCCTTTAATGGATTTTACGCTTATTTGAAGTTGATTTATTATAATACAAAACTTCTATATTGTATTGAAGGTTTTGTAATATGTTTGACTGTGGATGTGCTATTTTATACCATTCATAGTTTATGGTGAAACTATTGACATTTCGTATGCTAGTTTTAATCCGAATGTTTATGATATATTTCAAACGTTTCTTCAGATGAATGTGCTAAACAAGTATGTTCCGGGTTGGGGACCGGTAAAAGTAAGCCCTCCAGGTTGGGGACTAGTAAAAGTAAGCCCTCCAGGTTGGGGACTGGTTAAAGTAAGCCCTCCAGGTTAGGGACTGGTAAAAGTATGCCCTCCGGGTTGGTGTCCGGTTATTAGAGGCACTCCGGGTTGGTGTCCGGTTATTAGAGGCACTCCGGGTTGGGTTCCGGTTAGAAGTAACCCCTAGGTCTTGGGATGAGGCCTAGACCAAGAAATTAACGTTTAGCATTATGCATTCCAACATTATGAAAGTGGTTATTGATATTGCATGTGATTATTCGATTAGTAGAATATCCATGTGAACAAGTAAATGACATTATTTCATTTTACTTTTGCCATACTATGTTGAAGTTCATGTTTTAAAGGATTTTGTTTTAGTAATTCATTGCCTTAAATGTTTATGCTTATTTTTGAATGTTCCGCTATATTGTTATCCTTACTGGGCATTTGAGCTCACCCCTTTTCTATGTTTTATTTTCCCAGGATGTGAAGATGTAAGTTATGAATGACCTACAGGGATATTATGAGGGGATTATAGTGTGGACTGTGTAAAAATTATGTTGTTGTAGTAGTTTTTCATTTTATGATGTAATGTAAAACTTATGAATATATCTAGTGTTTCCAAGGCTACTAAACCAATCGGTCTTTCGAGATTTGATCTTTCCTTTGATCATGCCAATGTTACGAAGTAATGCACCGACTCTGGGTAGCTGGGGTCGGGGCTTTACAGTTGGTATCAGAGGAAGTTTAGTACAAACCTTGGAAGCTAGATTTAGATAAACTCTGATTAGAGCACGTAGACCTAAGATTAACATTGAGGATTAGTATAGAAGAACTTCCTAGAATTTTGGTATTGTAGAGATTTTGTGAGTTTTCCGAGAAATACATCCCTGTCTGGATACGAGCAGGTAGAGGCGGCTCTGGCACAGATGTACCTAGGGGTAAAACCCGAAAACACCGCTTTGAGCTAGACTCGAACGGGAACTGGTGCACGACAACGGGCCTTGCTGCACTCTTGGTTACGACACTCCCAGGGGATATGCTTAGGATAACTCTCCTTTTCTTTACAAATCATTATGAAGGGTTTATGAGTATATACCTACTCAAAGAAAACATTTTTATGATTATGGATTATATCCATAAATAGTTCAATTTATGTTACGTGTTTTATAAGTATGGGATTATGTATTTTGATTCATAAACTGATCTTGTTTATGCCATTGTTTAGAAATGGCGCCCAGTAGAAGGAATGGGAACTCTAGCAATGCACATGATACAAAGAGAAAGAAGGATCGTATATTTTATGGTCTTAAGACAGAATTTATAAGAGAAATAGTCTCCCATGTATTATCATCATATGAAGAAATAATATCATGTGTTGATAAGATAAGTAAAGAGTTTACTGAGTCCTATGGCTTTGAAGGGAAGCCAGAGAAGAAAAGGATAGAAGAGAGAAAGATGGATAAAGGGAAGAGGGAAAAGAAGAATTTTCCCATATGTGGTAACTGTGGAAAGAAACACCCTGGAACTTGCCTGAAAGGAATGGGAGTTTGTTATAAGTGTGGAGGAAAAGGGCACAAAGTACATGACTGCAAGGGTAAGAAAATGGTTTCAAATGTACAATGCTTTATTTGCAAGGAGTTTGGACACTACGCGAACCTATGTCCCAGTCATCAGACTATACCGCAAATGATGTTATTGGATAATAATCAAGTTATGATACTACCGCAGATGAAGAGGAATGATTAGAGTTCTTATGTTGATTATGTCAATTGAGTATTGTATAAACAATGTACTTGATATAATAATTATGGAGTATATAAGGATTGTACTGCAGTACTATTTCATTAAGGACATGAGATTGTGTGGAACAATGAAAAGTGACTCAATAGCAGGATAAATTTTTGGAAAATATATGGTTGAGAGAATGATAAATCATAATATAGTTCTGATACTGGGGTAGTGATTTTGGAATAATATGTGATTGTTTTGGATAAATTATATTGGATATTCTTGAATACCTTGGAACTGATTAATGATTTGTATATTCCATTATTGATGGGGCTTAAAACATTTTTGGATTAATGAAGTATATCCAGCATTCTATATGGAATAAGGGAGCATGAATGTAATCAATAAGGAATATGGTAATACATGATAAAGGTATTCATATGATATTACGGGGTAAAAAGGATCTATATTATGTTTACCTTCCTTATAAATGTTGGAATGTGAGTTTGGACATAAGTATTTTGGATAGTTCTTGTTTGGATTATTTTGGATTGCCATAAAAGGACAACCCGGAAGTCGGGCGGCAACCCGTCGCGTCCGGCAAGGCTGTGAGACTTGAACCCGCAACCGAAGGGCGACAAGGGTGTATCACCTACCACTGGCCCACGAGAGGTACTGGATTAAATAATGTAGTTTTTATTAAAAGATCTTGTAGATGAATTATAAACTCGTTTATTTTGGAACCCTATACGAATAGTGTAAATAGAATTTTTTTTTTAAATTCTATTATCTTTTAGAGTGAAAGATGAGTTTGTGGTAGAAATTTATTAATGGATAAAACTCTAATTATAAAGTAAGTATATCTCCTTATGATCTTATCCAATCTCATAAATAAATTCCACAACATTAAGAAAAGGAACTTAGAACAAAAATGTTGTCCTAGATGGTACCTTAAATCATCACTAATTTATGGCTTTGGGATTGTTGGCCTTTTCATAGCCATGTTCTCTACCACTCTCCATCAGATAATTGATGGTTAGATTTCTCTTCCATATCCATATTTTCCTACATGGAACCCTAGTATGTGTTATTTTCGGTAATCTTCATACTTTCCACTCTTTATTTTAAATAGAGGCCTCATTAATTAATTTTTCGATGTGGGATTTCAACTAAGATATTTTGAAACGTCAAAAATGTGTTATCCCAATACCCTATATTTTGTTGAACCGATGGTATTTCAAATCATCATAGATTGATGAGTTTAAGGACCTCAATTTTATACTTGTTTGTGATTGATGACCTCAATCACTACCTATAAATATTTACGTTCTTCCTCCAATTATATGTCTCTAATTGCCACAAATGTTCTCCTAATCGAGATCATAATTTGGTGGTGACCCTTTCATTTCTCTTTTCCCCATATTAAGAATAAATTTTAGTAACCCAATTTCCGATGTGGGTTTTCCCACAAAGATATTTTCTATTTTCAACCTTTTATTTTCGAAGAACAATTTCAAATTGCGAGGACGCAATTTATTGAAGGAGGGGAGAATGTAACACCCCAAGATTTTATAGTGTGTTATTTCTTCAAAATAATTCAATAACTTTCATTACACGAAACACCGATTTAAATTACACCATGACTTACCAAACAAGCCATTCAAAAGAGGTTATGAATAGTATTAGATAAATTTTAAAGTTTATGTAATCCTTATAATTTTAGAATCCATATTATGAGTTTCTTAAATATAATGCAAGCACAAATTCATTTTCAGTATTGCACTTTTATCAACTTTTAATAGTGAACCATTTTTAAATACAATATTTTAATCTTTTTGACTAAATTGGGACATCAAAAATTTAAAATGAAACATCCCAAGCTTCCACGGTACGTTTTCTTTGAATAATACAGTAGCGTGTGTTGTACGCAACCTTGAGTTTTAACACACACCACAACCAATCAAACTAGCCGTTATGAATAGTAATACCTAATTTTTGAAATTATATATATTTTATATTTCAAAATGGACTTCATTTTTGGATTCGTAATATCGAATTTATCCTAAGGTGAAATTTTGGTACTTTTCGGATAACTTTCATATTTTGATGAATAGTGAAAATTACTAAATTTTAATTAAAAACAACTTTTTTAATCAAAATAATTAATAGTGATAAATTATGAATTTGAGTGGTTTTAAAGTATATTTAGAATATATTTTTACCATTTAATATAATGTTGGTCATTGGACATAATTTTACAATTAAACCGAACATAAACAAGTGTCAATCTTTTGATAGTTATTATCTCTTAAAAACACGCTTTTTGTTTTGACAGCGGGAATTAATTTTAAATTAATTTCTGCCACTTCTGTGTTTTGAATTTAGAAAAATGGATTCCATATTTGGAATCAGGATGTTCAAATTGTGTAAATAGGTAACTTTTATTTTTAGACATTTTGAATAATTACTGCGGTAAATATTTTATTTACCATGGTTAAGGGTAAATCCGGTAAATAAGGGTTAAAAAATAATATTATAATAATACTAAATTACCCTAAAACGTGTCTTAACCCTATTGGTTGATACATGGTCGACCATGGGAATCTTTGTGTCAATTTTGGGACCCCATGGATCCACTTGTAAGTGATAATGACACTTTATTTTAATTATGTTAAAATGAATACAAAAATGACACAAGCATATATCTTTTAGAAAAACAATTGTTACATAGGGTTATATATGTCGGATTTTAGATTATAAATATTCATTAGAAAGATAAAAAGATTTCCTACATAATGATATTTTATTTATAATTTTTAGACATTAAATAATTTATTTTATTTATGACACAATGATGATGCAGTAATTACTATAATAGTGAAAAATTAACATAATTGATATTATAAATACCAAAATAAATATAATATGAAACTTTTAATGAATTAAACTAATTTTCTAGGATAATAAGATATATTAGGATTGATTTAATTGACTTTGTTCAAAGTAATCAATCTGTTATGAGTTTCACAAAAATCAACTATTGAATAGTGTCAAAATTGACATAAAAGAGTTCTTAAAACAAATATTATATTATTAATTGATATTAAATTCCTAAAAATCTAAGGTTCGGCCAAGAGACTTATATTATGATAGGTTAATCATTAATGGACCACTTGGGGGTCGCTTGGATGTATATAGTAAGTTTATTAACCATATTATATAAAAATACAAAGAGACATTGTAAAAGTGAAACTAATTAACTTAGAGTTAATACTTAAAGATAAGGTTAATATAAGTACCCAAACCTGTCTAACTTCTATTGGATGAGTTGTTTTCGACCTATCCATACCTAATACTTTGAATAGTCAACTTTGGAGCCTTTGGAAACCGAATATGAATTTATTATAAATTAATATTTCTAGCTTTTCCAAAGGTGCCCCTCACCCCTCTTATAAAAGGGCACTCCTCCTTCTCTTTTCCTCACACCTCTCAAGCCACTTGGCTCGTCCAAACTCTGCCCAACTAAGCTCCCCACATCCGTCTCCTCCTCCTTGAAGCTTCCCCTTAGGCAGAAAACATTTCAACAAGTCCTTTGGTTCCAACCAAAGTGAGTTACCTAAATTAAAGGTAACGATTTCTCTTAAATTATTTTCATTTATTTTGCTTCTTCAACCCCCAAACTCTTTTTATTTCCCTTCTTTTGTAACAACACCAGTATCCTAAATATACTAGGATGTTTTTATAATAAGTATTAAAACTACACATACACACAACTCCATCTAATGGATGATGAACATAATGTTTCTGTGGATGGCAAACTAACGCCTCACGAAACGATGATTGTTCAAAAACATCTTACCGCCTCTCATGGTGGCCATTATGATGGCACTGCAATTAAATATGATATTAATGATATATATTTTATATATAAGCTTCTGTAATTCCATTTTATTTCATACCATTATTCGTTTCATGTTGTATATACATACGATAATTTCATTTGAGGAAGTGCGGACTACCGCCCCCTTAAAATGATATGACTCGTTCATACCACACATGGAACGTATAAAGGATGGTGTTAATGAACTTAAGTAACATATATAAAATATTATATTATACTGGAATAGTAATATACCTATGTATCATTTGGATTCGATTCTTTTAAAATAAAAATTAAATGGAAGTAGCGTTCGTGCGTACGTACGGACTACCGTCTCCACGAACGCGATGAGATTCATTCTCCATCGTATCCATTCAAGTATAATTATCATTTAATGATTTAAAAATGATGTTTAAGGACTTGATATCATTCTGGATATGAATAAGATACAACAAACATGACTTATGTAACAAAACATATAAAAGAAAATGAGTAAGTTAACACCCGAAACGACGTTAATACTGAGATATTATTATCAAATCAATATTAAAAGATCATATATGATATCATATTAATGTATATGATTCTTGTATAATTTAATAACAATTATTTCACCATTATACAGGAGGTTAACCTACCCCAACCAAGGAAAAGTACAAGGTAAGGGTTATTTCACAATCTCTTCATTATCCGAGGTTGTATTATACGTAATAATCTACTGGGATCTCTTTATCATCCACATCCATGTTTCTTCGAAATGTATTTCAAAACATTTTTACTATTTAAAAGAATATGGGTTAAAGTCATTTATACCCTTGTTTGAATTTTTATAAGAGATTTATAAAGGAATCTTTCCGTCGTTTTCAAAACAAGGTCCTTTTTAACCTTTTCGACAGAATTGAGATAAGAATGTTTTTTTAACTTATACGGCGGGTGCGGTTATTTTCCGCCGTTATAAAATCGTCAAAGCTTTCCTTACAAGCTTACAAGAATATTTTCAAGAAAATGTTTTATTTTATATGGCTCTTAAATGATTTCAAAAAAAGAAAGAGATATTTCTCTAAAAAGTGTTTTGATTTCATCTATGTCAACATCCTTTAATGGATTTTACGCTTATTTGAAGTTGATTTATTATAATACAAAACTTCTATATTGTATTGAAGGTTTTGTAATATGTTTGAATGTGGATGTGCTATTTTATACCATTCATAGTTTATGGTGAAACTATTGACATTTTGTATGCTAGTTTTAATCCGAATGTTTATGTTATATTTCAAACGTTTCTTCAGATGAATGTGCTAAACAAGTATGTTCCGGGTTGGGGACCGGTAAAAGTAAGCCCTCCAGGTTGGGGACTGGTATAAGTAAGCCCTCCAGGTTGGGGACTGGTTAAAGTAAGCCCTCCAGGTTAGGGACTGGTAAAAGTATGCCCTCCGGGTTGGTGTCCGGTTATTAGAGGCACTCCGGGTTGGTGTCCGGTTATTAGAGGCACTCCGGGTTGGGTTCCGGTTAGAAGTAACCCCTAGGTCTTGGGATGAGGCCTAGACCAAGAAATTAACGTTTAGCATTATGCATTCCAACATTATGAAAGTGGTTATTGATATTGCATGTGATTATTCGATTAGTAGAATATCCATGTGAACAAGTAAATGACATTATTTCATTTTACTTTTGCCATACTATGTTGAAGTTCATGTTTTAAAGGATTTTGTTTTAGTAATTCATTGCCTTAAATGTTTATGCTTATTTTTGAATGTTCCGCTATATTGTTATCCTTACTGGGCATTTGAGCTCACCCCTTTTCTATGTTTTATTTTCCCAGGATGTGAAGATGTAAGTTATGAATGACCTACAGGGATATTATGAGGGGATTATAGTGTGGACTGTGTAAACATTATGTTGTTGTAGTAGTTTTTCATTTTATGATGTAATGTAAAACTTATGAATATATCTAGTGTTTCCAAGGCTACTAAACCAATCGGTCTTTCGAGATTTGATCTTTCCTGTGATCATGCCAATGTTACGAAGTAATGCACCGACTCTGGGTAGCTGGGGTCGGGGCTTTACAACTTACATCATCATAAATTATTTTAGGAATTAAATATTTAAATTTAATCATGACACAATGATGATTCATTAATAGATTTATTAAAGAAAGAATAAAATAAATGATTTTAATAATATTAAAATAAATATAATTTTAACTATTTGATTCTATAAAATAAATTAATGGAGGTTATGACTTTTTAGGATTGATGTAATGTATTTTTCTCAAAGTAGTAAGTTTTTATGATATTTTGTAAAAGTCATGTAATGAATAGTGTCATAATTGACATAATTAATATTTTAAAATACACAATATTTAATTAAATGATATAAATTTATAAAAATTTATTATTCAGACAAAAAGATTCAATAACTCTAAATATTTTATTAATGACTCATTAATTGGTCTTTTGACTTGATTTGTTAATTATTTTAACCCACGAAGTGTCAATAACATGATATCATGTGAAGAATAAAGAGGGTAAAATAAGGGTTAAAATGAAAAGATAAGGATTAAAAAATATTTAAAACTTGTCTGATTTTAATTATATTATTTTTATTAGACATAAAATCATATTTTTTTATAACTAAATAAGTTTTGGACCATTTTGAATTGAAATTTAATTTATATTAATTTAATACGTTTGATACTTCCAAGGGTTCCCCTCCCTTATCTAATAAAAGGGCACCAATTCCTCTCTATTAAACACAATTTCAATACCATTTGGTTCATCCAATACCTACCCAAATCCCTTCCTAGAATCTCTCCCCACATTCTTTAGGTCAAATTTTAGGCATAACACCCTTTTTAAAGGTGTTATGGGATTCATTAATGGTGATCAGCGAAAGAAGAGGTATTGTCTTCTAAGTATTTCTGTTTTTTTTCTTATTCATCTTCCTTAAATTAAAAATCAATCATATTGAAATAATAAATAAAGTATCACTAATATACATAGACTTTATTATTTTAATATCATCACCTAAATCCGTCTCCAGTTTCCTCAAATGGGAAATGAACTTTCCGTTCGTGTGTACGGCGAACTACCGCCTCTCGAACCGATATAGTCTGTTTTTCATTATCTTATCTCAAGACTTGACATAAAGATGGAATTAATGTTTATATTTATATTAATTATATATTTATCAGTGTAATTGAATAAGAAATTTATTACATTCTTACTTTCCATGCACATAAAAATGATAACCTTGTTCGTGCGTACATATGAACTATCACCTCCACGAAGCGATGTGAATCATTTTTTTTTTGAAATATAATTTTACTCTATATATAAGTTTTTTTAAATTATTAATATGATTTTAATAATAATATTATTATTATTTAAAGATAAAATAATAATTACCATTTTTCTATAATTATCAATGAATATGGAAACGTGACACATGCGTACGTACGACTTACTTTCTCAATGATTGTAACACTATTCATTTTTCATATCAATATTTAATGAATGGATTTACAAGTACAATTGATATGTAAATGTGATTAATAATTCATGAATGTTATTATTAGATTATATACTTATGACCACATGGACTATTAAAATCATAATAAGTTCATTTTCTACTCAAGTACCGAATATCGACAAAACATCCAACATGAACATAAATAATAATATAATTGTTATAAAATGTTAATAAGGGATATAAAATTAATAATAAAATTGAAAAAGGTTCTGATGAAAGTGTAAAATAATTTAATTTTACTATTAGGAATATAAATACTTTAAATGACTAGTTAGACTCAAGGTGAGGGACTTCATCTCAATTTTCTTTCATTGAGGAATATTTTTATAACATACACCACCTTATATTATATGGTGTATAACAAAACCCTTTGAATTATAATTTAATTCAGTGTTATTTGAAATGAATATTTTTCTATGATTCATTTTATTAAATGATAGAAGGAATTTTTTAACATACGTGGTGACAACGACTTTTCTGTCGTCGTGAACATTATTTGTAATTTGTCTTCCTATACAAGCTATAATAATTTTTAAAGTAAAATGAATACCATATTCTATTTTTATGTATATTGGAATTTAAAATGGTTTTGTAATTATTATTTTTTCAATTTCATGAAATATATTTTGGGATTGTAATGTGGAAATGTTAATTTTCTTTTATGTATGTTTTATGTGTTATGATTATTTCATGGTTCTTGGGAATTGTTTACATATATGGGCGGTTATGTGATTAAACAAGGATGGATGAGCCTGTGATAGCTCTCTAGTGCGTTGGGTAATGGGATAGAGTTAAATGGTTGGGTTTCTCTTATGATATTTAGTTAATATACTGTGATGGGTATTCCAAATGTAACCATGAAGGGTACTCCCTATGTAGCTCTGAAAGAAAAAATTGTAAGTATGATTTGGATTCCACAAGTTACCTTTATGATTTATGTTTTCTAATACATTTTTTATGTATCATATGATTTCATAAGTTATGATGAATAATTTATGTTTGATGGGTTAAAGTATGATTTTGAGAAAATGTTTTCATGCGATTAAATTATTCAAGGACTAACTGTTTCATTACATATTTTATATCCCTTACTAGGATTTTTATGTTCATCCTATGTATTTGAAATGTTTTCCATGGGGTATAAATATGTGTAATATGAAGGAATAAATCAATATGAATTTTATCAAAAAATTTATCCAGAAAAAAAAAATAACGTTTTATTTTAAAAAGTTTTATTTTTTGAAAACTAGATAGTAAGTAGATGTGTTTATTTTTTAGTATTTGAGTTGTGAAATAATAGTTATTTCCTAATTATACAAAACTATAAACCTAAAATGATACTCTATATGAATTACTAACATTACTCATTATTATGTAACATTATGGTTGGGGTCATATAGGTGGTATAACATTTTGGTTTAGATGACATTAAGGGAAAGTGTATTACTCAAGAATAAATGATAAGTTGTGTATAAACACAATGGTTAGAATATTAGAAAGAGTCATAGTTATTTTATATAAATTTAATGAGTTTGAGATAACACAGATAAGTATATTATAGTTTTTATCCTCCTCATAAGATAGTATATGATGATTTTATTGATATACTCATACAAAATATTTTGGTTTTAGTAAATGGATAGATCCAGCAGACACCGAAGTAAAAATGGATGTGAAGGAAAATGTTGTGGTTAACTTAATGAGAAATAAAATGAAATGAGATATGCAATGAGAACATGTGTGGTTATTCAAAACAAACTATTAGGAGTTATGATTAACCACTTGAACCTTGGAGAGTTTTCTAATGCACCATATGTGATAGATATGAATCTCTTTGGATGTTCATGTAATAATGATCATAAATTAAAGTATATTAAATGATAAATGTCTCAAGGATGTAGAAAGAAGAACCTAGGAAATTGTTTTAAAGTGGCAAGAAGTTTTTATAGATGTGGAAATGAAGACTAAGGAAAAATGAAGCATTTAGTGGACTCCAGGAAAGGGAAAGAGATTCTTCCCGAGTTATCAATTGAATATTTTAAATGGGGGGAGATAGTAATCATGAAAATCAATATCAAAAAGGTTTGGGAATGGGATCATCAGGACCATAAAAATATATGTTTAAAAATACCTAATTCAATTACACTTGAAAATGAGGAAACTCTAAATGACATATTAAAGATATAGATTATTTCTTGACTCATGTTCTAAAATTATTTAATCTTAGGACATGGTTAATGTTTTTTATGAAAAATGTATTAAAGAATAAGATAGAAAATCATGGTTAATGGATAATGAATAATTATGAATGATTAAGATGTCTATATTTTTGGAATTTTTGGGTTATGTTAGATCTATAGATGATGATATGTTTAAATTAATTTGTGCTCTTTTGATGATGGGATTACATTGGATGAAATTTTTGTAGTATTTATAACCATGAAGTTGTTATATGAAAATTTTATCCAAATAATAATTATCTTTTCTTTTTTGGACATAATTATAATGGTATGAGTAACAATTAGGGTTCTCATTATCTTGGATTTTGGGGAAATTATGGAATATTAAATTTTGGGATGAAAAATGAATGAAATGAGATAAACATGAGGATTAAAATATGTTATGATTATTTTTGAAAATGTTATCTAATTTTTTGAATATTATTAGAATTATATAGTTTTATAAAAAGGAAAACCCACAAGAAGGGTTAAAACTCATCACATCGGACAAGGCTGTGGGAATCTAACCCACAACTGAAGTGCACCAAGGGTTTATTTCCTACCACTTGCCTACATGAATTCCCTGGATAGTATGGGTTTTTATTTTTAGTTAAATGAGTTTATAGAATAAAAATAAGATTATTTTGGGAACTTATGCTCTATCAAATGGATATCCTTGGTATTGGAAAATGATAAGGGGATTTGTTGATAAATGTTAATCTGGAAGATGGTCACTATTTTGGTGATTTTTTATGATTAATTTTAATAAAATGTTGTATGATTTTAACTGAGGAGTAATGGTTGGATTATATTTTTTAATAATCTATGATTTAATTGTGGGATTATGTTGATTTGGGTAACTAATGGAAATGATTAACCTATATTAAAGAATATGTTAATTGTTTGATTATGGTGATTTGTGTAGTATGTTACCAGATCCATCTAAATGATGGATTTTAATCATAGTTTGGTTTATTTTGTTGAATTTTAAGGTTTTTTATTTTTTGAATGGTCCTTGTTTAACATTGTATATTACTATTGAATTTTGGATATTGAAGTAGGTTTTCTTCATATAAGGTTTATTATTTTTTGGAAATTAACATATCATGTACTAAAAATTTTGGTTATTTTTAATGTCTAAAGATAGGATAAAAAGATAGTTAATCATTTTTGTTTATGATTTAATTCTATAGATGTTAATACTAGTGATTCAAGAATTCATCTTAAATACTAATCATTTGTAGAGAAAGATTTGTTTATAGTGGTATTTTATTAATGGATGAAACTATACATGTCAAGTAAGAATATTTACTAATGTTATTATTATAATTCGTAAAATAATTACTCAACTTTATGAAAATGATATTAAAATATTATTGTTTTCTGTTTACTTTTCATACTATGAAGTTAATTATTGTTTAACCCCTCATAAATTTAAATCTCTACGATTATTAAATTTTTCTTGAAAGTTTTTTCTATCACCCTCAATTAAAACATGGAGGTTAGCTTTCTTCCATATCCATGATTTCATAAATGGAATCCTAGTATGTGTTATCTGAGGTGACCTTTGTACTGTTGTTTTATTCTTTTAAAGTTGATGTTTTTAATCATTTTTTAATGTGATATTTCAATAAAGGTATTTTGAAAAATCATACCTTAGTTACAAAACAGAAATTAAAATATCAAGGATGTAATTTCCAAAAGGTTATACAATGTAAAATCCTGTGTTTTTAAAAGGAAACAAAATGTATGATAAAGTACATGATAAGACACATTGAGCTTAAACGAAAAACTGAATATTAATATTTAATATAGTAGTTATCGCCTAGGGATTATAATAGAAGGAATGAAATGTGTTAACATAATTATGAAAATATGGTCTACACATATTTATATAATGATTCATTAGTCACTAAATTAATTTCAAATTAAAATAAAAACTAATTAAAAATGATGGATCTATTTTCATGAGACACTATTTAAATCTAAATAATAGTGTTCATAAAATAATAAAATCACCATTTTTGAATTATATTAATGAAATATTAATACAATATTATTTTTAAAATTCATATTATGTGTTTTTTAGACATTATATATAAAAAAATATCGTTTTATAGGTACAATGATATTTTTTCTAAAAATGTAGTTTTACGTCTGTTTGATGGCTAACCCATTTTAAATCACATTTTTTTACTTTTATATGATCTATTTGAAAAAATAACATTATTATTTGGAAGGGGGACATAATAATTTACTTTTGTTGATTTTTTTGTATTTTGATAATAAAATTCATATTTTAATGAAAAGTGAAAAGTACTGCATTTTAATACAAAAATGCATTTTCGTGTAATTTATTTATATTTTTAGATTATCCTTTTACATGGTTTTAAGGTATAATTAGACTATTTTTTATCAGTTAATACACTGTAGTTATTTGGATGAAGTTTGAAATTAAAATTAAATAGAAAAACTATCTGAACTTTTGAATTATTTACTTGAAAAAAAAAATTTCTCAATCTGTCAATGGGATTAGTATTAAACATAATTTTACAAAATTTTAAATTGAATTTTGAAAAATAGACATACATGGTTTTAATTAGTATGAAAAATTTGGTCCAATAGGATCAAAATATTTTTTTTGGTGAATAGTAACTTTATTATTTTATTTACCACAGTAAATAAGGGTAAAAATAATATTATAATATTATAAAATTACCCTAACACTTGTCCTAATATTATTGGATGAGTTTTTTTCACTCAATAAAATAATTGGACCTACATTTTTACCTTTGGAAGACACTTGGGTGTGTTTATGAAATTAATAATATTTAATTTAAATTAAAAACAAATATTTCATAAATATGTCTCTTCTTGCTAATTCAATTTTAATATGAGGTTATATAAGTGATATCATTGAAAATTAATAGTATTTATAAGACGAAAATTTTTACCTACATCATCTTAATTTAGTTATAATTTTTATTGATTAAATATTTAAACATAATTAGTACACAAAGATGATTTAGTAATAGATTTATTAATGAAAGAATCAAAAAAATCATATTAATAATATTAAAATAAATATAATTTAAAAATTTTAATGTCATCCAAAACTTTTATGGATTACTATGACATTTTAGGATTGATTTAATGTATTTTTTAGGAGTAATAAAGATTTTATGATAATTTAAAAGAGTTAGGTAATAAATAGTATCAAAATTGGCATAATTTATATTTTAAAATATAAAATACTTAATAAAATGTTATAAAATTTCTAAAAATATAATATTGTACCAAAAGGATTTTACAAATCTATAAATGTAACTAATGACTCATAAATTGGATTTTTAGCATGATATGGAATTTATTTCAACATAAAAAGTGAAAATAACATGATTCCACGGTAAGATTAAAAAGGGTAAAATAAGGATTAAAACTAAAAGATAAGGATTAAAAAATATTCTAAACATGAATAATTTTAATTTTATGATTTTTATTATACCAAAAATAATCTTATATTTTAAATAAATTAGATTTTGACTATTTTTAATAGAAATTTAATTTATATTAATTTAAAAAATAAAAATTCCAAGGGTGGCCCTCCACTATCCTAGAAAGGGAACCAATTCGTCTCTATTAAACACACTTTCAATAAAACATGGATGATCTAATATCTTCCCAAAACCCATCCTATAAATCATCCAAAAATTATTGAAGCCATATTTTAGGAATAACACTATCCTCATAGGTGTTAAGGTTTTCATCAAAGGTGATTATTGAAAGAAGTGGTATTGTTTTTATTTAAGTGTTTCTATTTTATTTCTTCTTCCATGACCTTCAATTATACTTCAATCATGATGAAATAATAATTCCCGTATTATAAAAATACTAATATATTATTTTCTTAATATCATCACCTAAATCCTTCTCCAATTTCATCAAATGGGAAATGAATTTTTCATTCGTGTGTATGGAAAACTACGGCCTCACGAACCGATATAGTCTGTTTTTCATTTCATCTCTCAAGACTAGTCATAATGATGGATTAATGTTTATATATGATATTAATGAAATATTTTTCATCATAAGATAATAATATATCAATTAAAATTTTAGTTTATATGTACATAAAAATGATAACATCGTTCAAACGTATGTGTGAACAATAACCTCCACGAAGCGATGTGAATCATTTTTATTCACCACATAATTTATCTAATATATATAAATATGTTTAAATTATTATTGTAATTTTAATAATATTATTATATTTTTTTAATGATAAAATAATAATTACCATATAACCATAAATATAAAGGAAAAATAGAAACGTTACCAATGCGTACGTGTGACTTACTATCTTAATGATTGCAACATTGTTCATTTTTCATATCCATATATAATGAATGTATTTAAAGGTATAATATATATATTAAAGTTATTAAAATTTCATAAATTTTATTCTAAAATGAGAAAATTATAACCACATGGACTATTATCATCAAAAAGTTCATTTTCGACTCTAGTTTTGAATAACGATAAAACGCTTGACAAGAACATAAATAATTAGGTAATTGATATAACATGGTAATAATTGATGTAAAATTAATAATAAACATGAAAATGGTTCTGAAGAAAGTATAAATTAATTTATGTTTATTATTCATGAATATAAATATACTCTGTGATGATTCGGACTTAAGGTAAGGAACATCATATCAATCTCCTTTCATTGAGGCATATTTTGATAATATACACCACCTTTTTTTATATGGCGTATAATCAACCATTTGAATTTTAATTTCATTAAATGATTTTTGAAAGGAATATTTTTCTATGAATAATTTTACTAATTGTCAAAAGAA
The DNA here is from genome assembly GCA_963277665.1 of Viscum album. NCBI lineage: Eukaryota > Viridiplantae > Streptophyta > Magnoliopsida > Santalales > Viscaceae > Viscum > Viscum album. Next base: position 1,298,829,136 of record OY728166.1, read on the forward strand.
CTTTTTTTAACTTACGTTGTGCCAATGACTTTTCCGCAACTGTGACCATTATTTGATATTATCATTTCACTACGAGCTGCAAATTTTTTAAAATTAAAATAATTACCCTATTCCATTTTAGTTATTTTGGTATTGAATATGGTATTGATAATGAATTTATTTTATAAATATATTGAAATTATATTTTTTCGATTGCAATGTAGAAATATTCTTTTTTACTTTATGCGTGTTTTGTGTTTTATGATTCTGTCATGGTTCTTGGGAATTGTTTATGTATATGGGTGGTTCAATGATAAACCAAGGGAGTTTGAGCCTATGATTGCTCTAAAATTCATTGGGTAATGAGATGGATCGAAACATTTGGGTTTCTACTAAGATATTTAAGGAATATACTGTGATGGGTATTCAAAATATAACCATGAAGGTTACTCCATATGTTGCTGTGAAAGCTTGAATATTAGTATGGTATGGATGCCACACGTTACCTTTATGATTTATGTTTTGTAAGATGTTTTTCAAGAATATTATGATTTCATGAGTAATTTTAAATATTTTATATTTTATGGTTGGAAGGTATGATTTTGTGAAAAAATTTCATGCTTTTAAATTATTCATTGTCTAATGGATTCATTTCATATTTTATATTCCTTACTGTGTTTTTTGTTCTCATCACATGTTTCTAATATGTTTTACATAGGGTATAAATAAGTGTACGAGGAATGAATAAATCAAGATAAATGTTATAAATATTTTTATCAAGAAAAATATATCATTTTTTTATTTTTTATTTTTAATTTTTAAAAAAATCTGTAGTACGTGAAATTTCTAATTTGTAATATTTGAGTTGTGATGTAATAGTTATGGTCTTATTATATAAAACATCAAAACTAAAAAGATCCTATATATTAATTTTTTACATTACTCGTGATTATGTAACATTAAGTATGGGACCATATAAATGAGACAGTTATATTAAAATCAAAGGGTCAAGATGTTAAAATCTATGAAAATGGATGGGTAAAATACTTACTCAACTTATTAATTAAAGACATGTTATTCATTACACACCCAAAATACCATACTTATTAGGAAGATTTGGTTTCCAGATTATTGTTAGTATATATAACTATAAGATTATTTAAATTCCTTATTAATAATCTTAAAGACTATGGAACATTACACCTGCTCACGTATATGCATATTAGATACCACAAAACATGAATAATTCCTAATAGTTAATCTATTCTTATATTATCTTATCTTGGAGTTTAAAATGCTTCAAATTAAAAAGAGGATGTATATTAAAATTATGTGTATTTTCTTCAAATAGTTTATATACCATTTTCCCCATCATAGAACATGTCTTGAACAGAAAACATTATTTTACCACATCATCGTGAAACATTACAGTTAACATCATAGTGGGGAACTGTTATTACCTTATCAATGCGATAGATACACTATGATGTTTTTAAATTAATGTTTCTATGAATAAAAATAAATATGTGATTTTATATTTAAATTAATATTCACTTCTTTGAATATATATGTAGTATTATGTACAATGTATTTGGTAATAAGGAACCAACTCCAACAATCAGCACGTGATCAAGTTATGACCACTCAAAAGGTTATCATGCTCTACCATAGTCATCATAGCACATCAAGAACACTCCTAAACTAAGGAATAACCATTCTATGATAGTCAAATGCCACATGTAAAAAATAAATAAAATCCTAAAATTGAAATATGAAACACAATATGACATATCATAATACAAAACATAGTACATAATCATGAAATAAATAACAGAACCAAAATCAACAGTGTAATCACATACTATTTGATCCTAGATATTCTAATAATTATCATAGAAAAAAATCATAACAGGTCTCTAGGGCTACAAACACACCAACAGGAAATCACAATTCAAACATGATTTTACATTATGAACAAAAATAAATTTTAACAAGGAAACATGTGTAAAAAAGACCAAAGCTGAAAGGAAAATTGTACCTTAGAATCACCAATGTCAACGGTAAGTATAAACTACCTTTTGTGGTTCGAAATATGGAGTGGTAACCAAAATATCCTAGGACACATGCTCTTTTCCATATTATGATAGTTTTTGGAAAATATTCACTCATTTTTTGTATAGTTTTACTAAAACAAAAACCAATAATTTTATTTAGAACATAAATAAAATGTCACATATGATGATATTTATATCTCCTAAATAATTATAAAAATTATCATTTAAGGCTACAAATTTGGTAATTTTTTTCTCCTCAAGAATAATTATAAAACAACATTTGATCTCAAAAATATCAATAAATTATTTTTATAACTCATGTGGTAATCCTTTATAATCTATATTTCATAATTTTAAATAATATCATTTGATAATTTTCATAAATTTTCCATTACCATTAAATAATATTTTTATAATTATCTTCTTTATTTTTACACAATTTATATTTAAAAATTTTATACAGTTATCTTTTTTTTTAATTTTCTAGTTTTTATGTTGAATGTTTTTATTTTATATTTTTCAACTTATATGACTTTTATATATACATTCATAAATAAAATTATGTTGTGATTATTAATCTGATCAATTAATATATTAGATAATTTTTGGGCACTGGGATGATTATTTTCTAAATGGGAACCTGTACTATGCCATTGGCTTAGATTTCATACTACTCTCATCATCAAGCAGCTACTATCTCAGCAATCTTCCATGGGTGAACTCATGGTCGTTGATTAATATTGTCTCATATTGCATTAGATCCCTCCATCTATCCGATTTTTCATGATTGTGCTACTTCCTTTTATAATCAAAACTTCTCTATGGTTCCTGAAGGTTGGTTGGGACATTTTGAGTTTCATGAGGTGTCATTGGGAGTGATGACCCATATGCCCATGCCCTTTAGCATTCAGGTAATTCTGTCTCATTTTATATGTTTTTCTCTCACTCTGGTTCTGGAAACCCTTTCTATTATCATGTTCTTATTCATCAGTGATCATCTTTGGTCTCTATTTTCTTCTAGTTACACCTATTATGTGCCACTTATGGTGGAGTATTGATTACATCCTTCATAAAAATACATGTGGTTATTTTTTGATCCTATAACAACAGACTATAAAAAGAACTGAAATTTTGGTACCAACATCTCAATGACAGCTTAAAGATAAAAGGATAGTTATACCAATATGTACAGTGTTTTATGTATATTTTATAGGTACTTTTGTTCTCATTTTTAAGTGTTTCAATAATTCTAACATCATTCTTTTATTGTAAATTCAATTTTTTGAAAATATTTTTTGTTCTTTTCAAGATTAATAAAATGCATTTGTGTGAATGGAGTTCCTTCCATGAATGTAGGGACCTTTAGAGACATTATCATGTTAAATACTCATGTTACACTATTATAAATTCATAAATATTTTTCATATTAAAAGTTCTGTTTGTATTAGATTCAAATATTTTAAAAAAAACCCAAAAATTAAAATCTTGGGTTTGTGTTGACAGTCTCTATACAATGCACATTACCTTAAAAAGTGGTATTAGAGCCTATTTGGGGTTATTTTTTAATATGTTTATTATTTTTAATGACTCTAATTTTATTGAATTTTTATTTTTAATATTTGTTTTACATATATATTCATTTATCATCATAGTCACTGGGTGTTTGAGTGTCTCAGGACCCTGTATTTAATATAATTAAAATATTAATATATTTTAAGGTACATACCCAAATTATTTCACTATATATTGACTTTCCCATTTATTGAGACATTGGATGTAGAATTTGAGACAACTGTTTGTTCCACAATGTGGGGTATTTCTAGGAACAACTTAAAGCGAGTTGCCATCAAGTTCTCTAAGAGAGATGACAATTGGTGGTTGTGTTTAATAATTTTTTTTTAAATGTTATTTAAATGTCCTAAAACTAATCATTTTTTATTTACACAACATTATATAAAATCTCTTGGTTTAACCATATAACCAAGGGATAATTTGAAAGTAAAAAATGTGTTTTCTTCATTGGTGGGTTGGGATCGAAGTTTGACAATTAGATCCACCTGGATCGATAGGTAGGCAGAAAATATAGAAGATCCTCTTCTCCACTAGAGATCTATCTTTCACCAATGATCGATTCATAATCGATGTATGGGAAGTTATTTAATTATGTAATCAATATCTAATTTCCTATGAATGGATTTCTATTATCTGATTACTGATTTATATTTAATCATTCATCACATGACCCATATTTCAATATATTTTTATTTCACTTTATTTAACCCCTGTAAATCAAGATTATTTGATCTATGGTTGATATTGTGTATCCAAAAATGAAATAATAATTTTTATGTACCTTTGTCTCCATTGTTCTTCATACACATCACCATTGGACCATTGGATCATCGTTCTACACTGTTGGGGTTGGTTTAAGTTCAATTGAACCATTAGATTCCTGATTCTTTTAGAATTACATATTATATTTTGATTTAAAATGGATTATAGTGGGTTTCTAGTTTTTCGTAAAGCATATTTAGATATGGAATCTAGAGGGGTGATATCAGGAACTATAGGATCCATGCAGATAGCTGAATTCTTTTCTTCGTCCACTAGAGGCCAGAAATGAATGGCCCGAGATAACCCCATTTGATTTTTAGTGGCCACAGTGTGGTATTTTTATTAGATATGATCAGTCTTGGATCTTTATGAAGGAATTTATTTTACTTTGAAAAACCTTATTATAAAGAACATACTTTGAATAATACATTTTTTACAGTCTGCATGTTGTGGCCGCTAGGGTTTCAATAGAGAAAAATATCACATGCAATGTATTCCATCATAGAATCCATGTTACCATTTGTTTGTGTTATATAATTTAATCTAGGAATACATGGTAAGGTACACATCAAGTAACATAGGAATGAACTGGTACTTTGTTATGACTAGGGACACGACCATGTGCACGGTCACAATCTAATTTACACAGGAACAACCAAGTGTACACAAGAATGACCTAGTACACGATCTCAATTACTTAGATATCTAGGTACATAGTCACAACCCTAAGTTCATTGGTATAGAAAATATGTAAACAGGAATGACCAGGAGCACATGGGTATGTCCCAAGTGGATGAGACATGTTGTGGAGTACCAGTACAAGTTGTGTACTACTATAGGGAAATCCAAGCTATGTGTAAGAGAGGACATGGAAATGATTCCTTGTAAATTTTCACCCAAGTATATGTTGGGTATTAAGAAATTTATTACCTTGTTTTCTATATGGAACAAAATGGCAAGGCAATGAGGTGAGTTCACACACCATGTGATCCCATATACACAATTTATACTTTTATCAGTGTTTTCCATCTTATGTACCTCTTTCTTTTGGACCTATATTTTCCCCCAAATATATCCTATCATGATTAGTTTTCAATATAAAACATGATATTATCCTTCATATTGTTTTTTGAGTTATGACATGAGGATTTGTGGGGGAAACTCTTATTCAGGTGGGGCTGACTAGTAACAATGATCAGGAAGGATCATCAGAGAAAGGTCGGGGTTTGAAACCCCCAATGGAACTAGATAGTGGGTCCCCTATAATATTTTATATAGCTATGTGAATTACCTGATTCACTAGTCATGGATCTGATATCTTTTGAGTGGTACCCCTATGGTTGTAGGGTGTATGGAATCCATCTACAGAGTGGTACCACTAGTTGCACTAGGATGGTGGTCTAACATATATATAGTGGAACCCCCCCAATCATAATATGGTGCATTTCCTATATATATCTAATGAATGGAAACCCTATAATACTAGAGTGAGGGTTCTCTATCAATCTACTAAGTTTCCCCCTCTCGACGCACCAGGAAGTGGGTCCTCTCCCTACTGAGTGAAACCCCCAATCACATTAGGGCATTGATACTGAATTGATGATTTTGAGCCCTAGAATTTGAAATTGTGTATCAAGGTGTGGGGTATACATATGGTTTCCCTTTATAGACACATTAGTGTATAGGAATCAATGATGCACATTTGGATTTATAGTCGGACTCATCAACCTGGGTTGGGCTGTGGAGATGAAGCTCCCCTTTCTCTCTCATATGAGTTTCTACTGAGCATATATATACTAGGTTATTATTTCCTTATTTATTATGATTGAGAATAATTTAATATAATCTGCATATTGATACCTTGTGGAATTTGGGTAATCTTAATTGGTACGTATATACTAACTTGTATATGATATTTTCCCTCATTTTTCATGTATTAAGCAGTGCAATCCATGTCGGTGACATGTGAATGGAATGTTTTAATTGTTGTATTCACATAATAAAAGATATATCTAGTGTAGTGTTAAATGAAAAATATTAAATAGGTTAAATTAATTTGTAAAACAATTCACAAAATCTTGGTGTGTTTCACATTGAATTTAATTTTGTAGCATCCCATGTTTTTAAAAGGAAACACAATGTTCGATAATGTACATGATGTGCCACATCGAATATAAATGAACAAATATATATTATTATTTAATATAGTAGTTATCCCCTAGCCATTAGAATAGATATAATTAAAAATATTAAATAAATTATGAAAATATGGTCTACACATGTTTATATAATGATTCATTGGTTACAAAATTTATTAGAAATGAAAATAAAAACTAATTGAATATAAACAATGTATTTTTATTGAAAACTACATAAATGTAAAAAAATTGTTTTAAGATAATAAAATAACCCTTTTTGGATTATATTAATGAATTATTAATTCAATCTAATGTTTAAAATTCATATTATTTGTTTTTATACATTATATTATAACAAATACAGTTTTACGGATAAAATGAGTGTTTTCTTAAATACAGTTTTACTGCTTTTTGATGGTGAACCCTTTTAAAATTGAGTTTTTATCAGTTTTATATCTAATATTTTACTAAATAAACATATTATTTTGAATTGGGACATAAAAATTTAAATTTTTTATTTTTTTTATTTTTCTTATAAAATTCATATTTTAATGAATACTGAAAAGTACTGCATTTTAATTCAAAACTGACTTTTCATCTAATTTATTTATATTTTTTGATTAAACTTTTAAATTATATAATGGTATTATTATATTATGTTTTGAAATTTTATCCAAAGTAGTTAATTGGATGAATTTTCAAATTAAAATTAATCTGAAAAACTATGTGTACTTTTGAACGTTTTACTTAAAAACCCAATTTTTTCAATCTATCCACGGATTAGTGTTAAACCTAATTTAACCAGTACTATTAATTTAATTTTAAAAAATGTACATAAATGGTTGTAATCATTATGAAAAATGTGGTCCAATAGGTTCAAAATATTTTTTTGGTGAATAGTATATTTAGTACTTTATTTACCATGTAAATAAGGGTAAAATTAATATTATATTATTATAAAATTACCCTATAACCTATCCTAATCTTATTTTATGAGTTATTTAAAACCAATAAATTCCTTGGGCATAAATGTTGACCTTTTGAATCCACTTGGGTCAGATTATGACATTTATAACATATAATTTAGTGTAATAGGAAAATATGTCATAAATATGACTCTTCTTGGTAAAACAATTTTAATATGTGGTTTTATAAGTGATATATTTGACTATGAATAGTAATAAGAAAACTAAAATGATTACTTACATCATTATAATTTATTTATAATTTTTATGAATTAAATATTTTAATTTAATCATGACATAATGATGACTCATTAATAGATTTATTAAAGAAAGAATCAAATAAATGATATTAATAATATTCAAATAAATATAATGTTAACTATTTGATGCCATAAAAACTTTTATGGATGAATATGACTTTTTTAGGAATTATGTAATGTATTTTTCTCAAATTAATCATGTTTTTAGGATATTTTATAAAAGTCATGTAATGAATAGTGTCATAACTGACATTATTAATAAATTAAAATATAAAATATTTAATTAAATGACATAAAATTTATAAAAATATATTATTCAGACAAAATATTTAAATAACTCTAACTATTTTATTAAGGACTCATTAATTGGTCTTTTGGCCTGATTTGATAATAATTATAAACCACATGGTGTAAATAACATGATATCCCGGGAAGATTAAAAAGGGTAAAATAAGGGCTAAAATGAAATAATAAGGATTAGAATATATTTAAAACTTGTCTAATTTTAATTATATGATTGGTATTAGACATAAAATCCCTTATTATTCTAAATAAATTCATTTTGGACCACTTCGAATTGAAATTTAATTTAGATTAATTTAATATGTTTGATACTTTCAAGGGTGCCCCTCCCTTATCCAATAAAAGGCCACCAATTACTCTCTATTAAACACAATTTCAATACCATTTGTTTCATCCAATATCTACCCACATCCCTTCGTATAATCTATCCCCACATTATTTAGGTCACACTTTAGGCATAACACCCTCTTTATAGGTGTTAAGGGATTCACCAATAGTGATCAGCCAAAGAAGAAGTATTGTTTTTTAAGTATTTCTATTTTTTTTCTTATTCAACATCCTTAAATTACACATCAATCATAATGAATTAATAAATCCAGTATCATTAATATACTAATATTTAATTATTTTAATATCATCACCTAAATCCATATCCAATTTCATCAAATGGGAAATGAACTTTCTGTTTGTGTGTACGGCGGACTACCGCCTTGCGGACAGATATAGTCTATTTTTCATTATCGTATCTCAAGATATGGAATAATGATGGAATTAATGTTTATATATTATATTAATTAAAATTTTATCATTATAATATAATAATAAAAAGATTACATTCTTACCTTCCATGCACATAATAATGATAACGTTGTTCGTGCAAACATATAAATATCACCTCCACAAAGCGATGTGAATAATTTTTATTTGACACGTCAATTTTATTATATAAATGAGTTTTTAAAATTTTTAATATGATTTTAATAATATTAATATAATTATGTAAAGATAAAATTATAATTACCAGTTTTCCATAATTATCAATGAAAATGGAAATTTTACACATTCGTACGTATGAATTTCTCAATGATTGTAACACTGTTCATTTTTCATATCCATATTTAATGAATGGATTTACAGGTATTATTGATATGTAAATGTGATTATTATTTCATGAATGTTATTCTAAGTTGATATACATATGACTAAATGGACTATTAAAACCATAATAAGTTCATTTTCGACTCAAGAACCGAATATCGACAAAACATCCGACATGAACATAAATAATAATGTAGTTGTTATAAAATGGTAATAAGGGATATAAAATTAATAATAAAAATGAAAAAATTTCTTAAGCAAGTGGAAAATAATTTAATTTTATTACTTAGGAATATAAATACTTTACGTGACTAGTCAAATATAATGTGAGGGACTTCGTCTCAATGTCCATTCATTGATGAATATTTTTATAATATACACCACTTTATATTATACGGTGTATAACCAACCCCTTTTACTTTTAATTAAATTCAATGTTTTTTGAAATGAATATTTTTCTACGAAGTGTTTTACTATATTACATAAGGAATGTTTTTTTTACGTACACGGTGGCAATGAATTTTCTGCCACCATAACCATTATTTGATATTTGGCTTCCTCTACAAGCTGTAATATTTTTAAAAGTAAAATAAATATCATATTACATTTTTATGTATTTTGGTATTTAAAATGGTTTTGTTAATTAATTTTTTATTTTAATTTCTTGAAATATATTTTGGGATTGTAATATGGAAATGTTATTTTTATTTTATGTATGTTTTATGTGTTATAATTATTTGAAGGTTCTTGGGAATTATTTATATATACAGGTGGTTGTGTGATAAACCAAGGTTGGATGAGGCTGTGATGGCTCTCTAGTGCATTGGTAATTGAGAAAAAGTTAAACAGTTGGGTTTCTCCTAAGATATTTAGTTAATATACTGTTATGGGTATTCCAAATGTAACCATGAAGGGTACACACTATGTAGCTGTGAAAGAAAAAAACGTATGTATGATTTGGATGACAAAAGTTACCTTTATGATTTATGTTTTCAAATAAATTTTTTAGGTATCTTAATATTTAATAAGTTATGATGAAGATTTTATGTTCGATGGGTTAAAAGAATGATTTTGTGAAAATGTTTTCATGAGTTCAAATTATTCATGGACTAACTGTTTCATTACATATTTTATATCCCTTACTAGGATTTTTAGGTTCATCCCAGGTTTTTGAAATGTTTTCCACAGGGTATAAATATGTGTAATATGAAGGAATAAATGAATATTAATGTTATCAAAAAAAATTATCCAAAAAAAAGAAATCATGTTTTATTTTAAAAAATTTTATTTTTTGAAAATTGGATTGTAAGTAGAGGATTCTATTTTGTAGTAGTTGAGTTGTGATGTAATAGTTATGGCCTAATTATATAAAACACTAATCCTTAAATGATCCTCTCTGTGAATTATTGAAATTTCTCATGATTATGTAGCAATAAGGCTAGGATCTTATAGGTGGTATCACATTTTGGTTTAGATGAAATTAGAGGTAAGGGTGTTACTCAAGCATAAATGATAAGTTGAGTATAAACACAATGGTTAGAATATTAGAAAGGGTTATAGTTATTTTCGATAAATTGAATGATTTTTAGATAACCCAGATAAGTATATTATAGTGTTAATCCTCCTCATAAGATATTATATGATGATTTTATTGATATAATCACACAAAATATTTTGGTTTTAGTAAATTGCTAGATCCAACAGGCACTGTAGTAATAATGGATGTGAAGGAAAATGTGGTGGTTCACATAATAAGAAATAATATGAAATGGTGTATGCAATGAGAAAACATGTGGTTATTCAAAACAAACTATTAGGAGTTATGATTAACCACATAAACCTTGGTGAGTTTTCTAATGAACCATATGAGATAGAAATGAATCTCAATGGATGTTCAGGTAATATTGATCATAAAGGTAAGTATATTCAACGATATATGTCTCAAGGAGGTGTAAATAATCACCTAGGAAATTGTTTTAAAGGGACAGGAAGTTGTTATATATATGGAAATAAAGGTCATAAAGCAACATCTTTGTAAGGAAAAAAGGAAGCGTTTAGTTGACTCTAGGAAAGGGAATGATATTCTTCCCAAGTTATCAATTGAATGTTTTAAATGGGGGATGGTGGTCATCATGAAAATAAATTTCAAGAAAGTTGGGGAATGAGATCATCATGACCATACAAATATATATTTTACAATACATAATTCCATTAGAGTTTAAAATGAGGAAAATCAAATTGACATATTAAAGGAATGGATTATCTCTTAACTCACGTTCTGAAATTATTTAATATTAGTACATGATTTATGTTTTTTTATAAAATATGTATTAAAGAATAAAATAGAAAATCATGTTTTACAGATCATGAATAATTATGAATGATTAAGATATCTACATTTTGGGAATTTAAGGGTTATGTTAGATCTATAGACGATGAAATGTTTAAAATAAATGGTTCTCTTTAGATGATGGGATTACATTGGAAGACATTTTTGTAATATGTATAACCATGAAGTTGTTATATGAATATTTTATTCAAATAATAATTATATTTTCTTTTTTGGACATAATTATAATGCTATGAGTAACATTTAGGGTTCTCGAGATCTTAGATTATGATGATATTTTGGGATATTACATTTTGGGATGATAAATGAAAGGAATGAGATAAACATGAGGATTAAAATATGTTATGGTTATTTTTTAAAAAAAATTCTATTTTTTTAATTTTATTATAATTATATAGTTTTGGAAAAAGGACAACCCATGGGAAGGGTGACAACCCATCACGTCAGACAAGGCTGTGGGAATCTAACCCACTACTGAAGTGCACCAATGCTTTATTTCCTACCACTGGCCTACATGAATTCCATGGTTAGTATGGTTTTTTATTTTTTGTTAAATTAGTTTATGGAATAATAATTAGATGATTTTGGGAACTTATACTTTAACAAATTGATATCCATGTTATTGGAAAGTGATATGGGGATTAGTTGAGAAATTTTATTCTGGAAGATGTTCACTATTTTGGGAAATTTATATGATTAATGTTAATAAAATACTATGCGATTTCAACTGAGGAGTAATGGTTGCATTATATTTTGTAAGAATCTATGATTTAATTGTAGGATTATGGTGATTTTGGTAATTTATCGAAATAATTAACCTATCTTAGAGAATATTTGATTTTACTATAAAATATTAAGAGTTCGTGATGTTATTTGGAGATAAATGTTAAAATTTATATTAGAAGAATATGTTATCAGATCCTTCTCAATGATGGATTTCAATCATAGTTTGGTTTATTTTGATGAATTTTAAGGATTTTTATTTATTGAAAAGTCTTTGATTAACTTTGGATATTACTATTGAATTTTGTATATTAAAGTAGGTTTTCTTCATATAAGGTTTATTCTTATTGGGAAATTAGCATATCATGTACTAACAATTTTGGTTATTTTTAATGTCTAAATATAGGATAAAAATATAGTTAATCATTTTTTATTATGTGTTTCTATAGATGGTTATTCTAGTGCTTCAAGAATTCATCTTAAATACTCATTATTTGTAGAAAAAGATGAGTTTATGGTGGAATTTTATTAATTTATGAAACCATACATGTCATGTAAGAATATTTACTTATGATATTATTATAAGCAGTAAAATAATTCCTCAAATTTATGAAAAGGATCTTAAATTTTTTTATTATATTTACTTTTCCTACTATGAAGTCAATGACCGTTTAAGCCATCATAAATTTAATGCTATATGGTTATTAAATTTTTCTTGAATGTATTTTCTATCACCCTCAATTAGAACATGTGGTTAGATTTCTTCCAAATCCAGGTTTTCCTAAATGGAATCCTAGTATGTGTTATCTGAGGTGAGCTTCATACAATCATTTCATTCTTTTAAAGTGTATGTTTTTTTTATCATTTTAGGATGTGGGATTTCAATACAGGTATTTTGAAAATTCACACCTTAGTTACCAACCCAAAATTAAAATATCAAGGATGTAATTTCTAAAAGGTAGGAGAATGTAAAATCCGGAGTTTTTAAAAGGAAACAAAATGTTTGATAAAGTACATGACAAGCCACATCGAACTTAAATGAACAAGTGGATATTAATATTAATTATAGTAGTTATCACTTAGCCATTATAATAGAAGTAATGAACAATGTTAATAGAATTATGAAAATATGGTCTACACATATTTATATAATGATTCATTAGTAACCAAATTAATTTGAAATTAAAATAAAAACTAATTGAAAATAATGAATCTATTTTCATGAGACACTATTTAAATATAAATAATTGTGTTTATAAAATAATAAAATCAATCTTGTTGAATTATCTTAATGCAATATTAATAAAATATACAGTTTAAAATTTATATTATGTGTTTTTTAGACATTATAAATGAAAACATGTCATTTTATGGGAAAATGAGTTTTTTTTCTAAAAATGTAATTTTACCTCCATTTGATGGATAACACAATTTGAATAATGTTTTTTTATTTTCATATGATATATTTGAAAAAATAATATTATTCATTGGAATAGGGAAATAATAATTTAATTTTGTTCATTTTTTGGTATTTTGAAAATAAAATTCATATTTTAATAAATAGTGAAAAGTACTGCATTTTAATTCAAAAATGCAGTTTTGAGTAATTTATTTATATTTTTATATTATACTTTTACCTGGTTTTAATGTATTATTAGATTATTATTTTAACATTTAATCCACTTTAGTTATTTGGATTAAATTTAAAATTAAAATTAAATAGAAAAACTATCTGAACTTTTGAACGATTTACTTCAAAAACATGTTTTCTCAGTATATCAACGAGATTAGTATTAAACCTAATTTTACTACAATTTGAACTTCATTTTCTAAAATAGACATACACGGTTTTCATCAGTATGAAAAATTCGGTTCAATAGGATCAAAATATTTGTTTTGGTGAATAGAAACTTTATTATTTTATTTACCAAGGTAAATAAGGGTAAAAATAATATTATAATATTATTAAATTACCCTAAAACATGTCCTAATAATATTGGATGACTTATTTTCAATAAATAATATCATTGTGCCGACATTTTTACCTTTTTAAGCCACTTGGGTGTGTTTATGACATTAATAACATTTAATTTAATTTAAAGGTAAATATGTCATAAATATGTCTCTTCTTACTAAAACAATTTTAATATGAGGTTATGTAAGTGATATCATTGACTATGAGTAGTCCTTATAAGACTATAATTATGATCTAAATAATGTTAATTTATTTATAATTCTTATTGACTAAATATTTAAACTTAATTAGGAAACAAATATGATTTAATAATAGATTTATTAAATAAATAATAAAAAATGATATTAATAATACTAAAATAAATATAATTTGAAATATTTTATGTCATCCACAGAATTTATAGATGAATATAAAATTTTAGTATTTATTTAATGTATTTTTTAGAAGTAATAATTATTTTATGATAATTTAAAAGAGTTAGGTAATGAATAGTATCAAAATTGACATAATTTATATTTTAAAATATAAAATACTTAATAAAATGTTATAAAATTTATAAAAATCTAAAATTCTACCAAAAAGATTTTAAAACTCTATCAATGTAACTAATGACTCATAAATTGGTCTTTTGGCTAGATATGGAAATTATTTCAACATAAAATGTGAATATAACATGATACCACGGTAAGATTAAAAATGGTAAATTAAGGATTAAAACTAAAAGATATGGATTAAAAAATATTCCAAACTTGACTAATTTTAATTTTATTATTTTTATTAGACCCAAAATCATCTTATATTTGAAATAAATTAATTGGGTACCATTTTTAATTGAAATTGAATTTATATTAATTTAAAAAAAAATCCAAGGGTGCCCCTCCCCTATCCTATAAAGGGAACCAATTCGTCTCTATTAAACAAACTTTCAGTACAAATTGGATGAGCTAATATATTCCAAAACCCCATCCTATAAATCATCCACACATTATTGAAAACATATTTTAGGAATAACACCATTTTTTGAGGTGTTAAGGTGTTCATCAAAGGTGATTATGGAAAAAAGTGGTATTGTTTTTATTTAATATTTCTATTTTATTTCTTCTTCCATGTCCTTCAATTCTCCTTCAATCATGATGAAATAATAAATCCAGTTTTATAAACATACTGATATATTGTTTTATTAATATCATCACATAAATCCATCTCAAATTTTATCAAATGGGAAATGAACATTTCATTCATGTGCACGACGGACTACGGCCATGCGAACTGATATTGTCTGTTTTTCATTTAATCTCTAAAGACTGGTTATAATGAAGGATTAATGTTTATATATGATATTAATGAAATATTTATCATTATAATAGAATAATATATTAATTAAAGTCTTAGTTTATATCTACATAAAAATTATAACATCATTTGTGTGTATGTGTGTACTATAACCTCCATGAAGCGATGTGAATCATTTTTATTCACCACATAAATTATCTGATATATATATAAATGTTTAAATTATTATTTTAATGAAAATAATATTATTATATTTTTTGTGATGGTAAAATAATAATTACCTTATTTCTATAATGATCAATGAAAAATAGAAATGTTACTAATGCATACTTACGACTTACTATCTCAATGATTGCAACATTATTCATATTTCATTTCCATATTTAATGAATGTATTTAAAGGTATAATTGATATATAAAATTGATTATAATTTCATAAATTTTATTCTAAAATGACAAAATTATGACCACATGGACTATTACCATAAAAAAAGTTCATTTTCGACTCTATTTCAGAATAACAATAAAACGCCCGACATGAACTTAAATAATTATGTAATTGTTATAACATGGTAATAAGTGATGTAAAATGAATAATAAACATGAAAATGGTACTGAAGAAAATATAAATTAATCTAAGTTTATTATTCATGAATATAAAGATTTTATTTGATGATTCAAACTTAAGGTAAGGGACTTCATATTAATCTCCTTTCATTGAGGCATTGTTTGATATTATACACCACCTTCTTTAATACAGTGTATAATCAACCCCTTTGAATTTTAATTTCTTTCAATGATTTTTGAAAGGAATATTTTTCTATGAATATTTTTACTAAATTTCAAAATAAATGTTTTTTAATATATGTTGCGCCAATAACGCTTCTGCCACTGTGACGATTATTTGATATTTTCCATCCACTACAATCTGTAAATTTTTTAAAATTAAAATAAATAACATATTCTATTTTTAGGTATTTTGGTATTGAAAATGGTTTTTATAATGAATTTATTTTATCAATATATTGAAATTATATTTTTTCGATTGCAATGTGGAAATATTATTTTTTACTTTATGCATTTTTTGTGTGTTATGATTTTGTCATGGTTCATTGGAATTGTTTATGTATATGGGTTTCTCCAAGATAAACCAAGGGAGTGTGAGCCTTTGATAGCTCTCCAATGCATTGGGTAATGAGATGGATCAAAACATTTAGGTTTCTCTTATGATATTTATAGAATATACTATGATGGGTATTCAAAATTGCACCATGAAGGTTACTCCCTATGTTGCTATGAAATCTATAATGATAGTATGGTATGGATGCCACAAGTTACCTTTATGATTTATGTTATGTAAGGCATTTTTCTAGAATCTTATAATTTTATGAGGTATTTTAAAGAGTTTATATTTTATGGTTGGAAATTATGATTTTGTGAAAAAAAAATCATGCTTTTAAATTATTCATGGTCTAATAGTTTCATTACATATTTTATATTCTTTATTGAGCTTTTTGATCTCATCCCATGTTTAAAATATGTTTTACATAGGGTTTAAAGATGCGTATGAGGAAGGAAAAAATCAAGATAAATGCTATAAATATTTTTATAAAAAAAAATAAATCATTTTTTAATTTAATTTTCTATTTTTATTAAAAGTGGTTAGTACGTGAAATTTAAAATTTGTAATATTTTAGTTGCGATGTAATAGTTATGGTCTAATTCTATAAAATAATAAAGCTAAAAAGATCCTATATTTTAATATTTTACTTTACTCATGATTAGGTAACATTAAGTATGGGACCATATAAATTTGATAGTTATATTAAAATCAAAGGGTCGAGATGTTAAAATCTATGAAAATGGATGGGTAAAATCTGTACTAGACTTGTTAATTAAAGACATGTTATTCATTACGCACCCAAAAAAATGTACTTATTATAAATATTTGGTCTGACAATTTTGGTTAGTATATATAACTGTATGATTAATGAAATTCATTATTAATAATCGTAAAGCCTATGGAACATTACACATGCTCACGTATATGTATATTCGATACTACAAAACATGAAGAATTCCTACTAGTTAAACTATTCTTATATTCTCCAATCATAGAATTTAAAATTCTTGAAATTCATAAGAGGATGTATAATACACTTACATGTATTTTCTTCTAATAGTTTATATACCATCTTCCCCATCATATAACATGTCTCTAACACAAAACATTATATTACAACATCTTCATAGAACATTATAGTTAACATCATAGTGGGGAACTGTTATTAACTTATCAATCTGATAGATATAATATAACATTTTCCCATTAATGTTACTATGGATAAAAATAAATATGTGATTTTATATTTAAATTAATATTCACTTCTTTGAATATATATGTAGTATTATGTACAGTGTATTTGGTAAAAGGAACCAACTCCAACAATCCTCAGGGGATCAAGTTATGTCCAGGAAAAAGGTTGTCACGATCCATCATATTCATCATCGCACATCAAGCACCATCCTCAATTATGGATTAACCATTCTATGATATTAAAATACCCCATGTAAAAAATAAAAAATCCTAAAATTGAAATATTATACACAATAAGAAATATCATGATAAAAAACATAGTATGTAATCATGAGATAAATGATAGCACCAAAATCAACATTATAATCATATACTATTTGACCGTAGATATTCAAATAATTATCATAGAAAAAAATTCATATCAGGTCTATAGGTATACACACACACCAACATACAATCACAAGTCAATCGTGATTTTACATTATGAACACAAATAAATTATAACAAGGAAACATGTGTAAAAAAATACAAAAGTTGAAAGGAACAGTGTACCTTAGTATCACCAATGTCAATAGTAATTATAATCTACCGTGTGTGGTTCAAAATATGGAGTGGTAACCACAATAGCCTAGGACACTTGATCTTGTCCATGTTATGATAGTTTTTTTAAAATATTCACTCAATTTTTGTACAGTGTTGCTAAAACCAAAACCAACAATTTTATTTCAAACATAAATAAAACATTACTTATGATGATATTTCTCTCTCCTAAATAATTCTAAAAATTGTCATTTTAGGCTACAAATGTGGTATCTGTTTTCTCCTCAAGAATGATTATAAAACAACATTTGATATCATAAATATCAATAAATTAATTTGATAACTCATGTGGTAATCCTTTATAATCTATATTTTATAATTTAAAATAATATCATTTGATAATTTTCATAATTACTCTATGATAATTTTCATAAATTTTCCATTATATTTATATAATTCTTTTACAATTATCTTATTTATTTTTACACAATTTATATTTAAAAATTTTATACAGTTTTATTTTTTTTTTAATTTTCTTTTTTTATATTGAAAATTATTATTTTATAATCTTCTATTTATATGACTTTTATATATACATTCACAAAAACAATTTGAGATTATTAATCTGATCAATTATTATATTAGTTAATTTTTGGGCACTAGGATAATTATTTTATACATGGGAACCTGTAATAGTCCATTGTCTTAGATTTCATACTACACTCATCATTAACCAGCTACTATCTCACCAATCTTCCATGGGTGAACTCTTTGTCATTGATTAATATTGTCTCATATTACATTAGAGCCCTCTATCTATCTGATTTTTCTCGACTGTGATACTTCATTTTATGTTCAAAAGGTCTCTATGGTTACTGATGGTTGGTTGGGACATTTTGAGGTTCATCGAGGTGTTATTGGGACTGATAACCCATGTGCCCATGCCCTTTTGCATTCAATCAATTTTGTCTCATGGTCTAGGTTTTTCTCCCACTCTGGTTCTAGAAAACCGTTCTTTTAGCATGTTCTTATTCATTAGTGATCATATTTTGTGTCTATTTTCTTCTAGTTAAACCTATTATGTGCCACTTATGGTGGATTATTGATTACATCCTTCTTTAAAAATACCAGTAGTTATTTTTTGATCCTAGAACTATAGACTCTAACAAGAAATGTCTTTCCTCCATTCACTATATGGTAATATTTTGGTACCAACATCTCAACGACAACTTAGAGATAAAAGGATAGTTATACCAATATTTAAAATGTTTTATGTATATTATTTAGGTACTTTTCTTCTCATTTTTACGTGTTTCAATAATTCTAACATCATTATTTTATTGTAAACTCAATATTTTGATAATATTTGTTTTCTTTTCAAGCTTAATAAAATGAATGTGTGTGAATGGAGCTCCTTCCCTGAATGTAGGGACCTGTAGAGACATAATCGTGTTAAATAATCATGTTACACTATTATAAATTCATAAATTTTGTTCATATTAAATGTTCTTTTTATATTGGATTCAAATATTTTAAAAAAATTCCCAAAAATTAAAAACATGGGTTTCTGTTGATTGTCTCTATACAATGCACATTACCTTACAAAGTGGTATTAGAGCCTAATTGGGGTTATATATTTTAATCTGTTTATTATTTTTAATGACTCTAATTTTATTGAATTTTTATTTTTAATATTTTTTGTACATATATCTGGATTTATTATCGGAGTCACGTGGTGTTTGAGTGTGTGATGACCTTGGAATTAATATATTAAAAATTTTAATATATTTTAAGGTACATGAAAACATCATTTCACTATATATTGACTTTCCCATTGATTGATACATTTGATGTGGAATTTGAGACCATTGTTTATTCCAAAATGTTGGGTATACCCTAGGAACAACCTAATGTTAGTTGGCATCAAGTGCTCTAAGGGAGATGACCATTGGAGGCTTCGTTTAATATTTTTTTTTTAAAATGTTATTTAAATGTCCTAAAACTAATCCTATTTATTTACACCACGTTATATAAAATCTATTAGTTTAACCATATAACCATTGGAGGATTTGAAATTAAAAAATGGGTTTTCTTCATTGGTGGGTCGGGTTCGGAGTTTGATGATTAGATCGACGTGGATCAATAAGTAGGCAAGAAATATAGAAGATCCTCTTCACTAGTAGAGATTTATCTTTCACCAATTATCGATTCATAATCGATGTATGGGAAGTTCTTTAATAATTTAATCACTATTAAATTCATATAAATGGATTTCAATTATCTTATTAATGATTTATATTTATTCGTTCGTCACAGGAACTATATTTCAATCTATTTTTCTTTCACTTTATTTAACCCCTGTAAATCATAATTATTTGATCTATGGTTGATATTGTGTGTCCAAAAATGATTTAATAATTTTTATTTACATTTCTCCCCACTATTCTTCATATACTTCACCATTGGTCCATTGAATCATTATTTGTCATTATTAGGGTTGGTTTAAGTGCAATTGAACCCCTAGATTCAGAGTTCTTTTAGAATTATATATGATATTGTGATTTAAAATGGATTTTGGTGGGTTTCCAGTTTCTAGTAAAGAATATTTTGATTTGGAATCTGGAGAGGTGACATCAAGAACTATGGGCTCCATGCAGATAGTTGAATTCTGATTTTCATCCACTAAAGGCCAGGAATAAATGGTCCGAGATAACCCCATTTGATTTTCAGTGGTCATTGTGTGAATTATTATTAGATATGATTAGTCTTGGATCTTTCATAAGGAATTTATTTTTATATAAAAAACCTTATTACATATAATATACATTGAACAACACAGTTTGTACAGTCTTCATGTTGTGGCGGCTAGGGTTTCAAGAAAGAAAAATATCACACACAATGTATCCCCCCATAGAATCCATGTTACCAAATGTTTTTGTCATATACATTATTATAGTAATACATGGTAAGGTACACATCAGGTAACATAGGAATGAACTGGTACTTGTTCGTGACTAGGGACACGACCATGTGCACGGTCACGATCTGATGTACATAGGCACAACCAAGTGTACACAAGAATGACCCAGTACAAAATCATGATTACCTAAATATCAAGGAACATAGTCCCAAACCTAAGTACATGTGTATAGAGAGATGTAAATAGGAATTACCAGGAGCACATGGGTATGGCCCAAGTGGACAGGACATGTTGTGGAGTACCAATACACGTTGTGTACTACTATAGGGATATCCAAGTTGTGTGTAAGAGAGGACATGTCAATGTGTACTTGTAAGGTCACAAGCTATTTTTACCCATGTATATGTTGTGTAGTAATAAATTTTTTCCCATGTTGTCTATATGGAATAAAATGACTAGGAAATGAGGTGAGTTCACACACCATGTGATCCCATATACATAATGTATACTTTTATTAATGATTTCTATCTTGTGTACCTCTTTCTTTTGGACCATGATTTTATCCTACATATAGACTATCCTTATTAGTTTTAAAATTAAAACATGATAGTATTCTTCATATTGTTCTTTGAGTTATGACATGAGGATTTTTGAGTGCAACTCTTCTTAAGGTGAGGTTGTACTAGTAACAATGATCAGGAAGGATCATCAGAGAAAGGTTAGGGTTTGAAACCACCCTATAGAACCAGATAGTGGTTCCCCTATAATATTTTCAATATCTATGTTGAATTACCTGATTTACTAGGTTTAAATCCTACAACTTTTTAGTGGTACCCCCTATGGATGTAGGGTGTATGCCATCCATCTACTGAGTGGTACCACTAGTTTCACTAGGATGGTGATCTAACATCTACATAGTGGAACCACCCCAATCATACTAGGGTGAATCTTCTCTATATATCTACTGAATGGAAACCCTATAATACTAGAGTGAGGGTTCTATATCTATATATTGAGTTACCCCCTCCCGACGCATCAGGAAGCAGGTCCTCTCTCTACTGAGTGGAACCCCCAATCACACTAGGGTGTTGATCCTGTATTACTTATTTTGATCCCTAGAATGTGAAATTGTGTGTCAAGGTGTAGGGTCTCCACATGTTTTCCCTTTTCAAACACATTTATTTATAGGAATCAATGATGCACCTTTGGAGTTGTAGGCGGACTCATCAACTTGGGTTGGGCTGTGGAGACGAAGGTCCCCTTTCTCTCTCATATGAGTTTCTATTGAGCATATATATACAAGGTTATCATTTCCTTCATTATTATGCTTGGGAATAATTTAATAGTAACTTCATATTTATACCTTATGGAATCTGGGTAATCCTAATGGGTACGTATATACTCACTCGTATTTGAGATTTTCCCTCATTTTTCATGTATTACGATGAAAACCGGTAGTTTAGTGGTGACATTAGTCGAGCATAGAGGTACATGGCTGCATTAACTACATTCTATGGTCATAATTACAGATCAAGATCTCTAATCTTTTCAAGTTTATTTTATTCTAGTTTTATTCATTTTATGAAATCATTTCTCGTTGGGTGTTTATTTTTTCCCACTATGATTTTGTTTATTCTATCATACTCTGATGTATTATTTTGAGGTTAATTCATTCATGGTTATACTCTATATGTTACTATCTTATATTATTACTATTAAATTTTTATAGATATGGTTTTATTCATGTATATAATTATCATATAACAAGTCCTCCTATTTCATAATATTCCTTCTCGATTGTTTCCACCAACCCATAGCCTACTAGAGGCAGGCTTGGGGTTGTCACACTCTTCTTGGTACAGGCCATGTAAGACATGGTGGGATGGGTATAGAAAGAGTGTTATCATATGGGGTTTATCTTTGGGTCACCATATAGTTGTAACCATGGTGAGGATTAGTTTAAAAATTATAGAAACAATGTTGGGCTTTATTAAGTATGGCGTTCAGGCTAGGTAACCCAATTTGTGTACAAAAAATGGCCATATCCATTCACCAAGACTCTGACTACTAGCTTTTCGACTTGGTATACCAAGATGTTGTTTATAGGGAAATAATAGTACATGAATCATATTGGATTGAGTCTATTGAGTATCCTTATTATGTTAGATACCCATATATAAATATATTCACATCTATCAATGGTAAATCATGATTAATTTAAATCTTCCACTTTGAATACAGTAAGTCATGTTACTAATATCAGATCTGGACTATTAATTGTTTAGTGATGAGTCCTTAGCTCCTATACCATCACATTAGGTGTTTCATTCAGGTGATTAGGGAATAGTTCCACTACATTTAATGTATCCTATAGTACTATTAGGACACTCTAAATATGCTTACATGATTATCATGCTATGTAGGATCCATCGTTAGAGACCATTGACGTTCCCCGACAAGCCATATCCTTAAGAATTAGAGGATTAACATGATTCAATTATCTAGGATATTAGGATTATGAATACCTAGGTGATTGGATGGTTTCAATGGTATCCAGTACTTCCCCAAGTGCATCAGGGTGTTGTTGGAGTCTAATTATGGGGATATATGATGAGTTGGAACTCTCATGGACTAACCTCAAGTAGTTATTTCTTGTGGAGTATTACACCTCTTTATAGCACTCAATTATGATCTAGGAGATTATACATGTGTAATATGGTAGTATGAAACTTTTGGATTATGTTGTGAGGTTCACAAACCTTATATGGTACACCCTGGACAGGGGTGGGAAGGTTCCTTTTGAGTGTGGATGTTTTAGTAGTGTCAATGTTGAGACACCCCCACCATCATTGTCTCCCTATAAATCCCTACATATGATTTAGTATAGAATTATCCTCTATAGATAAAGAGATTCTATAATAAGGGATGTCAATTGGTTAGATACAAAGGTGGTCAGTGTGGTGATAGTTCATTTATTATGCCTAGAAAGAATCAGGAACCAAGGTCACTGCATATGACACCTTACCATGGTCAGACTCAAGCACATAGAACTATAGCATAGGGTTCCCATAGATTATTTAAATAGAAAATGTAGGTGTGATGTTATTTATGTGATGAAAGAGGACAAATGGTACATTAATTCTTGACTTGATGTACTGGGGAGGACAACCTGATAGGAGATGGACTGCCATAGTAGAGGTAGCACTGTAATCAATGATCTCTCTGTGAGGCCATAGAGTCCCCCAAAGAGGTGGTTATATAAAATGATTATGTGTATCTATAGAGATTAGAACTAATAGTTTTGTAAAATGATTCAAGATACTCCCACTAGCACCACCACTGGGTTTCTCACACTAGTATTAGGGAGTTTTCTATTAGAGACACAGAGATTTTCTCACTATGGAGGGTTATTTCCAAGCTTCTTAATTGATTATTTGTGGTAGGATATGTTTATTTAATATTTTTTAATCAATACTGATATACATAGGTGTGATTCACTCCTTCATCTATTTATCCCTCCCATGATAGCTACACCTTCATGTTAGAAATATATCCTAACATCTTTGGCATGAGGCTCCTACCAGGTGAAAGTCATTGATATCTCTTATCTACCGATAGTAAAAGAGAATGATCGATAGAGAGAGATTCCCATGGGACCTAATGGTCATTAATATGGGACAGTTTGATGTCATAATGGGTATTGAATGTGTATATATGGTTTAGGTCTATATTGACTATCATTGAAGTAAAATTAGATTCCTTTAAAAATATGGCATGATATTCTCCTTTTTGAGCAAGAGAGATATCATGGATATAAGAGTTGGTATTTCTAGTAGCTATATAGAAACTATCACCCATCATTTAGCATGTTTAGTCATTGTAGTATCCGGTGCTTTAGGAATTTGGAATCCTTTAGTGGTGGGTTTTAATATGGATGTCTTCATTCAGGATGTTCTGGGACTACATCTGAGGCTAAAGATGGACCTAATGCATCATTGTTCACCATAGGACCATGCTGATACATTTGGTGGAATATAAAATGGACCCTACTAAGTTTTGGGATATGATGGTACAATTGGAGGACCTTTGATAAAATGGTTTAATTAGACCTAGTATGGCCTCCTGGGCAGGTAACGATCCAAACTATAATAAATAACATTCCATGAATGATTTAATTAAATGTATTGTTATGTAATATAGTTATAGAAAAAAATAAACTTATGAGATTTATTATATCTTATCATATTTAAAATACCATTATGAAACATCATCATTGATAATATCGATGCTAAACAGTGATCCTAAATAGCATAAATATAGCATTCTAACAAGTCTAATTAACACAAATAAAGGAAGTGATGGCCTCAACCATTAGAATCATACCTATGAATTCCATTTATCATATATAATAAAAGGATTATATCAATAATATTTTCCTCTTAGCAATCATGAGTTGAGATCCAAAAACATAAGCATGGGAGAAACTATTTGAGGGAGAAGTTCAATCTTATCGAGATCACATCCCAAACTATGTACGTCGAACTGCCCCATGAAAGTTTAACCATCATGAACCTAACACATTGGTAGTCTTATTGTGTATTAAAGGAATATTTATCAAGAAATTTATAATATGAATATTTATATTGTTTTTTTAATAGAATAATTTTCATAATTTCTTCTTATGGTTACTTTATAAATGAATTTTTTTATAAAAAAACCCCCAAATTGTGTTTTTAATTTGTATTCAATGTTAATTAAGATGTGTATTTTGAGGAATTAATGTATTTTTTACATAAATAATAATTTAATAAAATTTTATTATTAAACAATTTTTATTTAATATAAATGATCATATAATTTTTATAGAGTCAAATGTATTTTTTATAAGGCTTCAAAAATAATTATTTTCAAAAAAACCCATCATTTATTAATAAATACTGATTCTTATTTTAAAAGTGAAAATGAACAGATTTATAAAATTATTTTGATAAAATGAATATTATTTTTGGAATCATATGGTCAAAAATTATCCAAAGGTGAATTTCTCTAATTTTTCTGGGACAGTCTAGTATTTATTGTAAAAATTAAATACTATAAACATATACGGTGTGTATTATGACATCGTAATGACCCAAAAGTTATTTAATAAATACTATAAAGGTTATACAAGACAAAATATATGTTTTTCATTTAATATAATTTTATTTTATTTTTATTTAATTAATTTTATAAATCCTTTATGAATCCTCCAAAATCATTAATTTAATTTAAAGTTAAAAAATAAATTATTTAAGAGTATGACTCACTTCCACAAGAACAAGGGTATTAATTTATTACATTAGGCCATATTCCTTATAATATATTTAAAACTAATCCTCTTTGGGATAAAACATGATAAAAAATATGGGAATGATTGTGATTTTGGTTATTTTATTATATTGAGTAGAAAAACTATGTAATAGAAGTATTAAAAAAATCCACTCTCATTTACTATATAAACTATTACAAGCTCCCCTTTATCTTAAATAAATTTTCTTTGATTACATACTTAGTATTCCTTCCCCTCTCTAGAGTCCTTCCATGGAACTACTAAGATCTCAAGAAGCTCCTCCTAATCATTTAGAGTCACACACTCAAGTAATGGATCATTTATTCCCCTCTTTATTAAAGTATCATATTTAAGTTATGCACTTTTTCCCCAATTCCTAATGTTAGGATATTCCCTTCCATATCAAAATTACTTCCCATTTGGTTCTTAAATAATGAAACAATCCTTTAACAGTAATAAAACTATTCCATGAACATTTATACCCACCTGTTATACTTGTGAAATTGAACCACGATTTTCCATCCCAAAATATTTGCGTATTGATTACAAAAACCATTTACTATCAATGGTTTTCACCTTTATACACTTATAATTAATTGATTATTGAATTACAAGTATTTATTCCACAATCCATGATCATGGAAAAAATTATAATTATGATTGAATACATTTTGTATGATATATATGGCCCACATAAGCATGATAATGAAATGAATTTGATATGTGTGGCCAAAATTATATAACACTATAGTGCATTGGTTAATGTTTAGTCTCACGAGACTTCCTTCAATGGATTAGGGATTGAAACTAATTTACCATTGTACTTTCTCCACCATGATGTCTTGGGGGTTAGCCTTGAACAAGGTATATAATGCAGTGTTTTATGTTGTATCAATGTTTTCCATGTTTCCATTATGATTATAATGTTATATCATTCATCATTGTTAAAGATTATGATTCTCACCCCTTTTATGTATCATTGATATTCCTATTTTCTATCATGTATTACTTTCTTATTGTTAATCCATGTTTATTCCCTTACTAGGATCTATAGCTCACCCCATTCTTATGTATCTCACCTAGATTTCCCATACAGTGTTTAGTATGAAGGAATAATATAATCATGTTAAGGATGTTTTGAATAAAGATGATGTATTACTATTTTAAGTTATTATGTAGTATACCTAATTCCCAAATACACTATCCCTATCGACCATTCAGGTTGTCTTAAGTGTAATATTATGTAATAAATCATGTATTAATTTGAAATAATGTGTAGGTTTATTATAGTTTGTATTAAAGGAAATGTTTTGTGTTTTGGGGATTTGGCTTAGAAAACAACCATGAATGACTTAGAGATAAATCTAATATAAGAAAGCATCCTTAAATTTATTTATGTATAAATTAAGTGGTATATCATGTAATAATATCTATGTAAGGTTACTTCAAGTGGTTGTGGCTTTGGCACTGATGTACATAGGAGCCAAACCTAAAAGCACCACATTGATCTAGACCCGACCGGGAATTAGTGTACTATAATAGGACTTATGGTAAAAATGGTTTGGCACACTCATGGGATATGATTTATTAAATTCTCTAGTGGATTACAAACCATTACTAAGGGAATAAAAAATTACAATAATAATATATGTTAGGAAATATATCTTGGATAACCTAGAGTGAATCCCATAAATTTATAAGTTAAATAGATACCCAAAATTTATATGCTTCAAATTTATTGTCAATGGATTCCTATTTATGTGTTTAATTTTATAAAAAAATATATACTAAAATCTTCCCTTCATTCTATTCAATGGATTGAATCATGGGGAATTGGGTAAACAACTAATTTTAAGGGAAATTTGATGACTGACCCAAGGATATTCCCTACACGATGGGAGCGCCAATCGTGAAAATTATGATGATAATATCTCGTATAAATCATGTTTTGAATAGAATCATAGATTCAGGGGAGTGCTCCAATCCCTTGAATGATAAAATTCTAAAATTGATTCCCTTATGTGAAAAAATCCCCTCACATTCAGGGGATCATCTAGTCCCTATATCACATAACAATGGATAAACTCCATTGAGGATAACTTCACCAGCCTTTATTATTTTGAGCAGGGAAGGTTCTATTTTGTGTTTATTGTACAGATGGAGAATCTTATTGGTGGTGGGCATTGATCAAGAATATAAATCAAGATGAATATATTTTTGTGATGCGGTGGATGAAATTCAAGAAAGTGATTTTCAATAAATATTTTACTCGCACACTAACATTAAAAATGTAAGGGGATTTCATTTCACTCAAGAAAAAAATGTGAAAAATCTTTTAGGATTTATGATTTAAACATCAAATGACTTTCACAATACTCATATTACATTTTCATTATAACTAAATTCAAGGATTACTACTTATTTTATGGGATAAAACATAGCGTATGAAAATCCTAGAAACATGAGACATTGATAGCTAAGAGAAAATTGTCTGATGTCCTCTCCATGTCATGATAGAGATTGGTGAATCTAAAGGGTGTCACAATGATATGAAACAAAAAATTGGAGTTTCAGTCTAGTAATTTGATGGGAAAATATAATGGTGCTAAAAATTTCATCATCCCACTTTTCAAAGGTGCAGAAATAATACCCTAGAAATCACTTAAGGGGAACATGGAAATACTTTAGGTGATGGAATGAAGGGCCCCTAGCTAGTGATTTCCAAAGGGGAGACCCACTAATGTGATGGAGGAATGTAATTCTCTAGTAATACATCAGTGCATTTTTCTATGATTATAAAACAAGAAACTAAGGAACTATGAAAACCAATCCACTTAGGCAAGGGTTTCCATTGAAAACCAACAACCTCCAATGTAGAAGGTGGATCATTTTCCATCACAATCACAGAGGTGGATCCTGACAATGAAGCGGTGATAGATATGCTAGTTATGTATTCATTAATAGGTAACAAACTATTTTATTATGATTTTACACATTCTTTCAACTCACCAAACATTAGTAGAACTCTTTAAGCACCAAAAAAATTATTTGATATAAATTCATTGGTGAAAATAAAAAATGGGGAAATTATTGGATTCCATGTATATAACTCTTCCCATATAAAAATTTTTGGAAGAAAATCCCAACAAATCTTATCATACATGATTTAGTGGAATTTGATGAAATTCTTGGTATTTATTGGAATTCGCTATATAGAGATAACATAAATTTCCATGATATGGAAATCACTCTCCATATTTTGAATCATCCCATAATTCTGTACATGTACAACGAGGTGGATAAATATTATTTAGAAGCAACATCTCCAGAATGGATATTATTTCCCTATGAAAAATTTTATGTTGCAGAACTGGCTGATTCTATTGAATGTATTATCATTTAATAAATTCCTATTGTGAGAGAATACGCTGAAGTGTTTACCGATGAATTTCAATGCCTTCCTCCAAGACGATATGCTGATATTTCAATTAATCTTATACCTACGGAATTGTTATTGTCAATGAATCAGTATAGAGTTGTTTTTGTGAAACTTGAGGCACATAAGAAAAAAACTACCGGAGAATCTGGATAAAGGGTTCATACACCCAAGTGCTTTTCCTTGGAGTGAACCGGTTCTCTTCATCATAAAGATGTATGGGTCAATAGCACTTCTCATTGATTATCACAAGCTCATACAGATATTGATAAATAAAAAGTATCCTAAGAGATGGATTGATGAATTTTTTGATCAAATATCTGGAGAAAAATATTTATCCAAGGTTGATCTTCTTTCAGGATAGTACCAAGTTAGGGTGAAGGACTATATCCCCAAGACTACTTTCCGTACAAGGTATAGGCACTATGAGTTATTTTTAATTCGATTCAGAAACACAAAAACTCTATAAATGTTCATGAACTTTATTAATATATTCATTATTCATTACCATGAAAATTTCTTCGTAGTCCTTAAAGATTATATTTTTATACACTCCCAAATAAATGAGGATATCAAGAAGCATCATAGCACTGTGAAAAAGAACTTAAGAAAGGAGAAGTGTTATTCCATGTACAACAAATGTGGGGTCTATTTGAAGTAAGTATCATTATTAGGGAATAGTATCATAATAAATGGGATATCTTTGGACCCTTCAAAGAACTAAGAAATTATAGTATGTCTAAGGTGATAATTTCTGATATATATTCATAGTTTTTGTGGATTATCTAGTTAATATCATCGATTTCTGAGAAATTTATTATGTTTTTCAGACCCTCTATCCAAGAGAAATCATATGGAAGTAATTTTTTCATAGAATGATGAATGTGAAGATGGATTCAAGGAGTTGAAAAAGGTGCTAAAATTTCATGGTATTCATTTATTCTTAGATGAACGTATTGGGATTTGTGTTAAGGAAAAATTAAAAAGTTATAGCATATACTTCAAGGAAGTTGAATGTTCCCAAACAGAACTACCCAACACATGATCTAGAGTTTTATGTTGTTATATTCTATTCAAAAATATGGTCTAATTATATCTTTGTGGGGAAGTATTAAATATATATGAATCACAAAAACCAAAAGTAGATATTCACATAGAATGATATGAATATACGCCAATAATAACAGTTATAGATGAACATGGACTATGACTTCTCAATCTACTACTATCTGGGAAAGGAAAATAATGTGGTTGATTCTATAAATAGAAAGGTCCCAATAATTTTATCATCTATGATAATTTAAAAGTATTTGATCTTCATATACTCAAGAGGGATGGACTAGGGAATCATAAAGGAGGTAACATCATCAATCCTCTATATATTCATTTATCTTCCATAGATCTTGGAATAGATAATGGTTTCTCAAAGAGATGATGTGGGAATTCCAAAAAAATTGAAGCAGAAGATAAATGAAATCCAAGGAGTTAAATGTTAATTAAGGAGTTATAAGATTTGGGACAACACTATGTGTACTATAAAATCCTGAATTAAATAAGCAACCGATGGATAATTCACATATCATGCCCTTATATATATATATCTATGAATCCCAATGATGTATCATGATCATTGAGAGAAATATTTGTTGGAAAATATGAATAAGCATATCACAGAATATACATTAAGTTTTCTTGTATGTAAGAAAGTGAAACCATAAAGAAAAAAAATAATATGGGCCAATTCAACCACTACCCATTCCTATATAGAAGTTTAAAAACATCACCATGGACTTTGTAATTGGTATTATAAAAACATAAAGAGGGTATAATTCTATCTGGGATATAATAGATTGACTTATGAAGGATTCTCACATCATTGTGATCTAATAGTACTTCTCACCCGATTAACATGCAAGTATATAAATTATATAAGGGGTGAGACTACATGGAACACCACTATCAATTTAATATAATTTAAATCCAATATTTACCTATATGTTCAAGAAGTTTCTCCCACATTATCTAAATAAAGTGTTGAACATTAGCATGAATTGTCACTAGCAAACTAAGGACCAATCTTATGGGACAATACAGACACTTGAGGACACGTTGAGATCATGCTTAATTGAATTAAAAGGAGGATGGAATCAATATATTCAATTAGCCATGTTATAACACAATATCATTTTCACTCAATAACCCAATTGTCTCCCTATGATTCCATTTATGGGAAGTGTTGAGAAACACTTTTATTCCTGGATGAAGTTGGGGAACACAAACTCATAGGTCATGAAATGGTTGAGGAAATGGTGGAAAAGGGTAAGACCAATGAGTAGCATGTAAAGGCTGTTCTGAGCCGACATAGGAGCTATGTTGACAATTGTCTATGAGACCAAGAGTTTCATGTTGGAGACATTATTTTCATCTTCATATATTCATTTATTAAATTCCTGATATTTTTTAATAAGGGAATGATTAGGCCAATATACATCATCCCCTATGAGATACTTGATCACATTATAGCGGTGGCCTATCAACTGTCAATCCCACCTATCTTATCTCAAGTACATAATTTATTCTGTTTATCCATCTTGAGGAAGTGCATACTAGACCCCTCACATGTACTCAATCCTGTGGTTGTGGCATTGGTGAATGATATCTGATATGAGTAGTAGATTGTGAAGATTTTAGACAGTAGAGACAGTGTTATATGAAATAAGACAATACACCTTGTTAAAGTGATTTGGAGAAATGAGAAGTTTGAAGAGGTTATGTGAGACCAGGGGAAGATGATGTAATGGAGTTACCCTATTATATTATAGTGTGGGAAATGAAAATTTAAAGGGTAAAATTTCTGATGGGGGAGGATTGTAATGAACTTAAATATTGTAAATAAAATTCCATTTGGGATTTAATTAAATTTCATATTATGTAATATGGCTATAGAAAACACATGCACTTGTGGGTGTCATTTTATCTTATTGGATTTTAAATTACTTTTAGCATCATTACCATAGATAATATAAATGTTGAATAATGATCCTAGGATTTTAAAAAATATAGGGTTTTAAGAAATCCAATTGACATAGAAAATGGAAGTGATGGTCTCAACCAATAGTATCGTTCCATATGAATCCCATTTATCAATGCTTCTAAGGAGGATACCACCAAGGGGATTTTCCTTCAACCAGACCCAAGATTATATCCAACAACTAACAATGAGAAAATCTATTTACATGATAATTTCATGCTCATCATGATCACGACACAAACCATGTACACCAAACCATCCCATTAAAGTCTAACCACCACACAACTTATACTTAGGGTGATTGTTGATGTATTTATGGGATAGGTATCAAGTCCATAATAATAAGAATACTTTATTTTATTTTCAATATGATAATTTTCATATTTTCTTCTTATCATTACTTTGTTAATTATTCTGATTTGTATACAATAAAATAGAAATTGAATTTTTAAATATTATTCAATTTGAATTAAGTATTTTATTTTTTGATTAATTAATAGATTTTGGAAATATATAATATTCTAAAAAATATATTATTATTATTAGGTAGTGATTTTTAAATTTAAATTATCATATATTTTTTATGATTTCGAACCTAATTTTCATAATGGTTCGAAAATTATAATTGTCAAAAAAACCCTACATTTCTTAATAAATTTTGATTATTATTTTAAAAGAAAAAAACCAAAATATTTAAAAAAATATTTTTATAAAATGAATATTATTTTTTGAATAAAAACATTGAAATTATCCCATGGTGAGTTTATAATAATTGTATGATAAAGTCAAATTTTCGAGTAAAAATTAAATAATGTATGAATATATAGTGTGTATTATGAAATAATAATGACCCAAAAGTGATATAATAAGTAATATAATGTGTTACAAACAATAACATCTATTTTTTTCATTCAAAATACTTTGATTTTATGTTTATTTTATTATGTATATAAGTCCTTAATTAATCCCCCAAAACAGTTAATATATTTTATGGTTTTAAAATTATTTCATTAAGAGGATGACTCACTTCCAAATCAAAAAGTGTATTATTTTATTAATATCATCCCTTAGACGTATAAAATAATTAAAAAACATCCCCTTTTATATAAATAATGGGAAAAAACAATGGCATGGATTTTGGTTTTGGTTATTTTAGTATACATAGTCCAAAACCTATGTTTGAAAAATATTAAATAAATCCCAACTCATTTACTATATAAAACCTCCAAAGATCATATTTATCTTCACTAATTTTTTTTATAGAAAATCCTTCTTATTCCCTCGCATCTTTAGAGTCCTCCAAAGGTGCCTACAATCTCTAAATAAGCTCCTCCCAAGCATTTGGAGTCACTAATTATTGTAAGGGTTCTATTCTTTCTCCTCTTTATTATAGTATAATATTTATCTTATGACCATTTTCTCGAATTCATAATGTTGGGATATTCTATTACATTTTACCTTACCACTAAAATGATTCCAAAATTATGATAGAACCAATTCACTATCATAAAACCCTTGCATGAACATTTATATACCCCTTTTATGCTTCTGAAACTCCACTATGATTTTCCATTCCAAAACAATTGTGTAGTGAATACCATTCCCATTTCCTATTAAGGGTGTTCACCTTTATACTCTTACACTTATTTTATATGTTATTTACATGAATGTATTTAACACTTCATGATCATGGAATAAAATATTATGATGAATGAATCCATATTGTATGATCTACATGGCACACATAATCATATGAATGTAATGAATATGATGGGTTTTCTTGAAATTATATAGAGATTCAATGCATTGGGTAATTTTTAGTCACATGAGATGCCAATAAAGGGATTAAAAAGTGAACCTAATCTACCACATGTATTTTTTCACTATTATTTTATTCCAGGGCAGCCTTGACCTTTGTTAATAATGCAGTTTTTTAAATTGTTTCCACATTTTACATGTTGCCTTTTTGAGTATTGTGTTATATGTTGCCTCATTGTTCACGTTTATGATTGTCACCCATTCTATGTCTCATTGATATTCCTATTTTCAAAACATTATTAATTTCATCATTTTTATCCATTTTTATTCTATTAATGGGATTCATATATCACCACGTTTTTATGTAAGTCCCCAGGTTATCCAATGTGGTGTTAAGTATAAAGGAAATGTATTATTAGGTTAATGATGTTTTCAAAAACAAATAACTTATTCTTTTTTATGTTGTTGTGTAATGTACCTAATTTTGATATAAACAATACCTTTCAATATTATGATTTGTATTATCTGAAATATTTTGTAGTAAATAATTTATTAATGTGAAATAAGAAGATGGGTTGTTATTATGAAGCTCCAGTTTTTCCATGAAAAAGGGCGATGGGATCTTATGGAATTGTGTTGATTATCATCAATAGAATCATGTAATGACAAATAACATATAACCCCTTACAATGATTTATTTCCTATATGACCATTTGAGAGGTGTGTGTTGGTTCTCAGAGTTTAATATCAGGTAATCCTACCACCAATAGTGGTCTTGTGAGGATAATAATCCAAATATGGAATTCTGATATCGTTATGAACTCTATGAGTTCCTAGTGATTACTTTTATTGTAACGAATTCTACTTTAGTGTTTATGTGTCTGATTAAATATATTACCAAACTCTAATTGTATCAATTCTTTGGTTGAATTTAATTATAACATACTAATTAACTCTAACCTATAAGATGAGAACACATTGTATTTGTGTTTTGTACTGGAATTACTCTAGGAGAACCAGCTTTAGGGTTAACTCTTGATGTGCCAGTTTTGGATTTGTGAGGTTCACATTCTAGTGAAATTCATTTTTGATCATTCTTTAAATTTGGACATTTTGAATATGGATATGGTAATTTCATCGGATCCACTTAATAGAATGAAAGAGGTGAGGAGTGTTCATGGCATGAAGGTGTACTACAAAAGGTTTACAGATTACGTCACCAGAGTAACATCATGTTTGACCTCCTTGATTTGGAAAGGGATGTAATTTACCTAGAATGAGAATTTTAACGGACCTATTGAGAAATTGAGAATGAGGATGACCATTTATCTAATGTTGAATATGCCATAGTGGTTTTTGGAGTAAGTATTATTTTGCGATGCCTCTGGATATGGACTCAGTTGTGTGTTGGCATAGAGATAGTCAGTGATCACATATGGGTCAATACAGTTGAGACCACATGAGTATAAATATATAAATCATGAACTATAGTTGGAAGTTGAATTCATTACATTAATTTTGGGGATGAACTATATTCTGGTTGAGTTTATTATTGTTTACTAGGAACACAAGAGTATCAAGTAAATCTTCACTCAGATAGATATTAACCTAAATCAAAGACATTGGTTAGAGTTCATGCATGACTATGACATAAAGATATTCAATACTCATATAAAGTTAAATGTTGTTAGTGATTATATTAGTAATAAGTCTCTTTCTCACTTAGTTAAGGAGGATACTCAGTAGTTTATTTCTTTACCTCGGACCCTAGTAGAGGAGAGGGGTGAAGTTCTTCTTCAGTCGATTGAGGTGACTCCTCCACTTCTTCAAAGTGTGAAAAGGGATTTGTTGGGAGACATATACATTGAGGATATGAGTAAATATATATACTCAAGAAAATAACCCTATCTATTTTCTTATGGAGTTTATCACTTCATCATTTTTTACAGACATATAGTGGTTCTAGTAATGTTTTTAGAGAAGGAGATCAGAGAGATTAACACATCCCCCTAATCATTACAACATGGTTTGGAAATGAGGTACAAGGATATTCAACGGATGTTTTGGTTGGTTGGAATGAGATAAATTGTTTTAAAGTTCATCTATCAGTGTCTCACATGTTAGAATGTAAAGGTTAAACACAAGGTTCCTGTTGGTTTAACACGACCTCTTGAGATCCCAGAGTGGATGTGGGATGACATATTTATGGACTTTTTTTGTAGAGATTATGTAGATAGCAAGATTACATGATTCTTTATGGGTGAATGTTGACCTACGCACCATGTCATCACCCATTATTACCATCTGGGTGCGAATATCTACTGAGAGTTTGGGGACGTTAAATGTACATGAGATTATATAGCTTTAGGGGGTACCCTCAATGATATTATTCAACCATGATTCTCGGTTCACGTCGTAGTTGTGGAGAGTATTGTAGGAGGATTATGAGAATCAATTGGGGATGGGAATTGTGTTCTGTATCTAGAGGTATGGGTAGAATGAGAATATCATATAGGTAATGGATTATTTACTGAGGTCTTATGTCATAAACTTCATAAAAAGCTAGGTGGATCACTTACCATTGGTATATTTTTCTTATAACAATAGTTATCAATCTAATATCAGCATGTCACCCTTTGAGGACATATATGGGAGACCCTACAGCTCACCCTCGTGATGGAATTAGATTGGCAAGGAATAACTAGTTGTGCTAAATATGGTTTAGGTGATGGTGTAGAATGATTAAGTGATCTCTGAAAACATGAAGATTGCTCAGTGTAGATAAAAATTGTATGGAGATCGACATTATAGGCCCATGATGTTTGATCAGGGAGACTATGTTTCCCTTAAATTCACACCACATTGATGATTTTATTGATATAGATGGTTAAATAAGATATCCATACAATTTACCGGGTCATTCCAGATCCTATGGATGGTTGGTGAGTTTTGATATAGCATGGGCATTCCCCCATAGTTTGGGAAGAGTTTGTGAAGTATTCTATGTGTCATAGATGAATAGATACATGAGTTATTCAACACACACTATCAAATAGGAAAATCTATACATTAATGATATAACTTTCTTAATGGAGTACCCAATGGTGATTGAGTATTGATAGGATAGGATCCTTAGTTTATAAAACATTCAATTAGTTCATGTGTTATAGTAGTGTGGGAGTGCGTATAAGAGCTCATGGGAGCGTGAGAGACAAATGTGGGATATGTATCATCAATTGTTTTGTGTAGATTTTTCTTTTTGGGGTGAAATTTCTTGAAGGAGAGATGAATGCAATGGATATGGTTATGTTAGATTTTATCATTTGAATATTTCTATGTATATATTGTGGTTAATGCTTAGAATCTTCATCAGTTTTCCGTGTCTTGGGACCCCAGAACTAATATAATAATATTAATATATTTTAAAGAATTTTCATGCACTATTTAAGTATAAATGGATTTTATTACTATTTTTTAATGAATATGGTAAATCTGGGACCATGGTTGATTTAGGAATGTGGGGTCAACCATAGGTATGACGTAATGTTTGTCAGCATCAAGCGTACTAAGGGATATAATAGTTGGTTTACAAGTTTAACAAAATAAATAATTTATTTCAATTATTTTATTTAAATGACCTAAGACTAGTCCTCCTTATTTATCATCTATTATATAAAATACCGTGATTTAAACACATAAACATGGAATGATTTAATAAGTGTAAAGAGAATTCTTCATTGGTGGATCACCATCGAAGAATGATGATTGGATTAAGGTAGATCGAGAGGCAGGCAATGAACATAGTGGGTAATCTTCTTTAATAGTGAAAATTATATTAACCAATTATTGACCCATAATCGACGTATGGACCACTATTTATGTATTTACACATTTTTTACATTCATAATCATTGATTTCAATTGTCTTATTATTCATATGTGTTTATTAGTTCATCATATGAGCCTGATTTTAACATACCTTTTGTTGCACCAAATTTCACCACTTGGTTATCATGAATATTTGATCAATGAATGATATCATTTGGAAAAATATTAATTAACATTATTTATGTTCATGTATTCACACTATTATTCATGTTCTCTATATTTGGCTCAAGGGTTTGCAGTTAGTCTTTTTTGGGGCGGGTTTGGGCATTCCAAACCCCTTGATTAATGATGGTTTTGTGAATGATGTATGAGAGAGTGGTATATAGATGGATCATAGTGAATTCATTCTTTTAGTTGATGAATCCATAGATATAGGATTTAGAGTAGTAACGAGAGGCAATGTGAGGCACTAAGGGATTTTTTTTGGATACATGGATTTTTTTGGTATACTAAAAGGTGGGAATCGATGGTTGAAGATAACCCACATTGAATTTAGGTGGTCAAATTGTGGGAATTTTCAATGATGAATAAGGATATTGGATCCATGGGATAGAAGTAAATTTTCAATGAAAAACATAAATATGTAGTTTCTATGTTGAAGAACACACACCATGTAGTCCTTTTCTTTTTCTTCATCGGGTTTTGTAAGAGAAAAATATCACACGCTGTGTATTTCCTCATACACATCGTGTGAACCTATGTTGTTCACTCAACATGTAATCTATAATTACATGATGAGGTACATGGATAGGTACATGTTCTTGTCCAATAGAACACAAGAATAGCCCAAAAAACAGGGACGACCAGGTACACAGTCATCTCCCAAAGTAAATAGGAATGGAGAAGTGAAAATGGGAAAAAATTGAT
This sequence comes from Viscum album, assembly GCA_963277665.1. Taxonomy (NCBI): domain Eukaryota; kingdom Viridiplantae; phylum Streptophyta; class Magnoliopsida; order Santalales; family Viscaceae; genus Viscum; species Viscum album. The sequence continues at coordinate 1,298,868,693 of OY728166.1, forward strand.
ACTTGTTCATATCCAGGTACACGAGAATATCCTGATGTACAATGGCATGTCAATATCTACTCATGCATGCCTAGGAGAAGAGGGGTAGGCCTCATGTGGTCGATAAACGGTGTGCAGTACTAGTAAACACCGCATAATACTATATGTCATGCCAAGCCGTGTATATGATAGTACACGATCACAAATATAAGAAAGGTCCCATGTCATGTTACCCTAGGTATATTCTATATAGTGAGATATGGATTCCTAAGACGTTTCTAGGAGGGGAAATGGCTATGAGATGAGCCGCAATCACACATGGTGTGACCCCACATATAAAGTGTGTAAGTATCATGTGTTCTCCACCTTGTTTATATACTTATTTTAGGCTCTAATTTTGTCACCTTTGTATCCAATACCAAGTGTTTTTTCATGTTGGAAATGATAGTAGCCTTTGTAGTGAATATTGATAAATGAAGTTTTTTTCATGCATGTCACTTCTTCAGGAGATGCTGGCCTAGAAGGAGTGATCGAGTAGGATCATCAGAGGTATTGCAGGGTTGGTGACACCTTATCTTACCAGGGTGTGGGTAACCCATAATCTTATCAATAAATAAGTTTCACCCCCTAATAGACTAGTGTGAGTGTCTTCCATCTACTGAGTGGTACCCTCTTATCTCACTAGGGCATGACTCCTCTATCTACAGAGTTCTAACCATGCTCACTATGGTACTGGGAAAAAAAGTCCTATATCTGTAGAGTGTAACCCCCTAACATACTGGGGAATTTTAACTCTATATATCTATTTAATGGTACCCCATATCATTTTAGAAAATGGTTCCTCTATCTATCAACTATGTTAAACCCCCATGATACACTAGGACACGGGTCCTCTGTCTAATAATTTGAACCCCTATTTTAATAGGGAATGACAGTTCTATTGAGGATTATTCCCCTTGAATATGTGGTGATGTTATATGTTTTGGGTCCTCCATATGTTTTCCTTATGAATATGCATGATATTTTGGGAATTAGAGATAGAACTGTAACATCCCAGGTAATTAAAGAATAATGAATTTTCATATTTATTAATATTTACGAATTAAATATTAATTTTAATTAAAAGGGTTTTCTACGTTCGATAGCGTACTCTATACGCAACGATGAGTTTCTTTGAAAACTTACGTTGCACACAAGTAATAAAATAATATTATTTTAAATGTTAGTTAACAAGTAGCTGTTGTACTGGAAGGAATGGAGAGAAATAACTAAAATATGATTATATATGTTTTTAAATGTTTTTACATTTACCCAATAAAAGATAAAGGCTTAAAATATGGAAAGAGTTCAATTTTAGGCATTTATACCCTAATTTTCACTAAGGGTTCACTTATCACCTTTTGATGGCGAACCGTCGTTAAATATAGTTTTGATCAATCTTATAAATTCTATTGGTCCAAAAATAACTCTCCTTTAGAATCGGGACATCAAAATTTACTTTGTGTAAATTTTTGGTATCTTTCCGATAAAGTTCTTTTTTTAATGAATAGTGTAAAATGTTGTATTTTAATTCAAAACCTCTTTTTAACCTAATTTATTTATATTATTAGATTATATTTTGAATTGGTTTTAAAGTGAAATTAGAAAATATTTTTACCATTAAATCCAATAGTGGTCGTTGGAATTAATTTCACTTTGAAATCGGACTTAAACTAGTGTCAATCTTTTGATACTTATTGTTTCATAAAAACACGCTATTTGCTCTGACAATGGGATTTAATTATTAAATTTATTAATGTGACATATATGTTTTGAATTTTGTAAAATAGACTTCATTTTTGAATTCGTAATATCAAATATAGCTTAGGGTGAATTTTTGGTAATTTTCTGAAAAACTTCAATTTTTGATGAATAGTGAAACCACTAAGTGGTACTTATAAAAACTGATTTTCCATTTAAATGAAATTTTGCAATCATTGTGTTTTGATTTTCAAAAATCTGACATACATGGTTGTCATTAAGAAGTAAAATGTGGTTCAATGAGATTAAAATAATTTTTTGGTGAATAGTAACTTATTAAGTTTTTAATCGCGATTAGAGGTAATTAGTGTAGTTTAAGGTAAAAATAATGCTTTAATAAAATGAGATGAGCTTGACACATCTCCTAACCCTATTGGTTGTGTCATGTCCGACCAATACAACCCATGGGTCGATTTAGGGGACCCCATGGAGCCACTTGGGTGAGATAATGACTTTAATGCCTTTTTTTAAATAAAAGTAAAAATGACACAAACATAATATGTTTTACGAAAACAATTTTTACATGGGGTTATAAAGATCATATTTTTGATTATAAATATTCATTGGAAATCTAACAATCTTTCCTACATCATAGTATTTGTTTTATAATTTTTAGACTTTAAATAAATTAAATTATTTATGACATCATTATGATGCAGCGATGACTTCATTATTTAACGATTTAAATAAAATGGAAAGATAATGTAATATCTAAACCCTACACATGTACAAAACCTATTGGATGGGAATATTTCGAAGCCTTATCATATTATCTTCAAAATATATCAATGTGGGACCTTAGAAATTCGAAACACTTTTGAAAATAAAATAATAGTTTCATGATTTCCAAAAGTGCCCCTCCTCTCCTCTTATAAAAGGCCCCCACCTCTACCTCATTTCACACACTCCTCAGGCCTTTTTCTAGGCCATCCTCTGCCCATTTACTCTCTCCACATCCCTCTCCTCATCCTAGAGGATTCCCTTTGGGCAGAATCCTTTCAAAGGAAGCCTTTAGTCTCAAATCAAAAGGAGTTACACTTTTAAATGTAATTCATTCTCTCTTGTTCATTTCTTTTATTTTGCTTCTCAAACCCCCTAAACTCTTTTTATTTACTTATTTTGTAACAACACCAGTATCTTCAATATACTATGATGTTTTTATAACATTTATTCGAGCTACTCTCTCACACAACTACATCAAATGGTTAAAGAACATACGGATTCCGTGGATGGCGAAATTCTGCCTCCTGAAACGATGATTGTTCAATACTCAGTTAACACCTTCAAAGGTGGCCATTATGAGGTCACTATTTTTATATATGATATATAATATGTTTATTCTTTCCTTAAGCTTATGTATTTTTCATTTATGGCATACCATTATTGTTTCCATTATGGGTAAACACGATATCTTCATTTTAGGAAGTGCGGACTACCGCCCCCTGAAAGTGATTTGATTCATTAATACCATATGTGGGATGTGTAAAGGATAAATTTAATGATATTATATATGTTATTATACTGGAATTATAATATACTCTTATATAATTATGATTCCATTCTGTAAAATACGAAATAGAAATGAAAGTAGCGTTCATGCGTACGTACGGCTTACCGTCTCCATGAACGGTGCATTTCATTTCTTACCTCTAAATGATTATGTAATATAATAAATACATGTATATGATGGATATATATGATATATATTTTATCCAAATCAGGAATGTCATTCTGGATATAACGAACCTTTGACCAAATTAACAACATGTAAGTGTAAGAAGTCTATTTTTGAATTAAGAACCAAATACCGACAAAATGAACATTATTAACTTAAATGATTACATGATGTTCATAACATGGTATAAAAAAGAGTAATGAACTTGAAAAATGTTCTTAAGAAAGTATAGATTAACTCAAGTTTATTATTCAGGAGATTAAAGAACGGTCGGGTCAAGTCGGATACGAGTTAAGGGACTTCGTCTCAATCTCCTTTCATTGAGGCATATTTCGTTTTATACACAACTTTCTTTAATACGGTGTATAAACCCCTTTTACTTTTACTTTTATACAAAATGAGTCTTTTTCTATGAAGTGTTTTACTGAACGACAAAAAGGAATGTTTTTTTAATGTACGCGGTGACAACGACCTTTTCCGACGCCGAGAGTATTGTTTGGTCTTTGGCTTCCTCAACAAGCCGTAATGTTTTTAAAATAAAATAAATACCATATACTATTTTATGTATTTTGGTATTGAAAATGGTTTTGATAAAGGATTCTATTATGTCAATATATTTATGATATATTGTGATTGAAATGTGGAAATGTTATCATTCCTTTATATTGGTTTTATGTTTTATGATTTTATATTGGTACTTGGACATTTTAACGGGTGGTTACGTTATAAACCATATGACGGGTGGTGCCGTGAATACCAGGATGGGTGGTTACATTATAACCTCCAATGCATTGGGTATGGAAGTCGGTCGTATGGCTATTCCATTAAGTATGTATGAAAATTGGCCGTATGGCTATTCCATTAAGTGATATGTGTGGAAGTCGACCGTATGGTTATTCCACTTAAGTATGTTTATGTCCCAAGTTACCTTTATATATGTTATGTGTTCTTTATATGGGTTTTATGGAAATCCATTGGTTACAAAAAGGTAAGTAATGATACTTTATTCAGTGAAGAGTTTTTACTACTTTATGAAGGTGAAGGTATTACTTTGATAGAGTATACATGGTTTACTTGATTTTGAAAAACTTACAGTTTTCATTCTTTGTGTATCCCTTACTGAGGTTTTTATTCTCACCCCAAGTTTTTTTGAAATGTTTTTCACAGGAATTAATGTGGAATAAGGTCAAGTATGTGATCAAGGGAATGTCATGCTATATAAAACATGGAACTAGAAATGTTTTTTTAAGAGTTTTTTTATTATGGAAACTTAGTAGAAGTGTCTACCTTGTAATCTTTTGAGATTTAATAGTTATGTTCTAATTATCTAAAACTCTAAACCTGAAAAGATCCTCAATGTGAATTATTCATTTAATTAAATATTAAGTAAGTTTTAAGGCCGGAGCCTTATAGTTGGTATAAGAGGTCGGTTTAGACAACTTTAGGGATTAGGAGTTCTTGTGAGACACATGATTAGTCCCTATATCTATTATTTCAGTTAAATCCTTGTTTTAGAACTTTTTTTTTCAGGTTAAGTAAAGTCGGTTACGAATGGAAGGAGAAGAATCTCAAACTACATTCCTATCTCTTCCTGATGACATGCTTGCAATAATTATTGCAAAGTCATCTTCGAATGATTGTGAAACTTTTTCTAGCATACAACTCACTTGAAAGAAGTTGTTCGAGATATCAAACACCTCCACTATACCTCGTTATCATCATGGATCATGGGTTGTTTTTAGACAAATACTATTTTCACAATATTCTCATATTTTCAAGAAAGGTAAATATTATCAAGGTATTTTCAAATATTTTACCTTATCACAAGAATTTGAAGCATATTATGATTTTAAAAATGGTGCTGAGGAAGGAGACCCTTGCGCAACCTATTTATATTTGATTTTAAAATATAGTCTCACGTCACATAATTATGGTATTTTAAAAGGACCAATAATAGAAAGTTTCAACTCAATTTCGGTCCGACATATTTTTTAGAAATCATGTTTTATCAGATGTTTTGGAATTATACGTCATACATGATTATTTTCCAAAACTGTTTTTCTGTGAACACCCATATGACCCATGTTGTACGAGGTGTATTTGGATGGAGGAAGCAAATTATTTTGAAGGATATCTAAATCATTGTTGTAATTCATGGGACTTCTACCTACGTGAACAAGATGATGATGAAACCGAGTGGACTCCATGATCAAGGTATGCTATTATGAGTTTGTGTAAGAAACCTAGAAAGAGTTGAAAGTCAACATGACAAGTAAGTATGTTTCTTTAAGATCAAAAATAAATTCCTCAATGAAAAGTAACTTAACAGAAAAATGTTTTCTATTAAATTTTCCTACTGAGGAATCAAATACTGTTTAACCCATCACAAGTTTGTGATTTTCTTGTGGTTAACTTTCTCCTAAACATGTTTTCTATCACTCTCCCTCGGAACATAACCCTTGGTTTTACCCTCCATGTCCATCTTTTCTTATATGGAATCCTAGTATGGGTTAACTCGGGTGACCTCTATACTCCCCTTTCTTTCTTTTAAAGTGATAGTTTAATTTACTCCTTTTCCGATGTGGGGCTTTCAATGAAGTTTCCGAGGCCAATTTTAAAATTGCAAGGATGCAATTCCGAAAAGGGGGGAAGGATGTAACATCCCAGGTAATTAAAGAACAAATAATTTTCATATTTATTAATATTTACGAATTAAATATTAATTTTAATTAAAAGTGTTTTCTACGTTCGATAGCATACTCTACACGCAACGATGAGTTTCTTTGAAAACTTACGTTGCACACAAGTAATAAAATAATATTATTTTAAATGTTAGTTAACAAGTAGTCGTTGTACTAGCGGGAATGGATAGAAATAACTAAAATATGATTATATATTTTTTTAAATGTTTTTACATTTACCCAATAAAAGATAAAGGCTTAAAATACGGAAAGAGTTCAATTTTAGGCATTTATACCCTAATTTTCACTAAGGGTTCACTTATCACCTTTTGACGGCGAACCATCATTAAATATAGTTTTGATCAATCTTATAAATTCTATTGGACCAAAAATAACTATCCTTTAGAATTGGGACATCAAAATTTAATTTGTGTAAATTTTTGGTATCTTTCCGATAAAGTTCTTTTTTTAATGAATAGTGTAAAATGTTGTATTTTAATTCAAAACCTATTTTTAATCTAATTTATTTATATTATTATATTATCTTTTGAATTGGTTTTAAAGTGAAATTAGAAAATATTTTTACCATTAAATCCAACAGTGGTCTTTGGAATTAATTTCACTTTGAAATCGGACTTAAACTAGTGTCAATCCTTTGATACTTATTGTTTCATAAAAACACGCTATTTGCTCTGACAGCATGAATTAATTATTAAATTAATTAATGCGACTTATATGTTTTGAATTTTGTAAAATAGACTTAATTTTTGAATTCGTAATATCAAATATAGCTTAGGGTGAATTTTTGGTAATTTTCTGAAAACTTCAATTTTTGATGAATAGTGAAACCACTAAGTGGTACTTATAAAAACTGATTTTCCGTTTAAATGAAATTTTGCAATCATTGTGATTTGATTTTCAAAAATCTGACATACATGGTTGTCATTAATAAGTAAAATGTGGTTCAATGAGATTAAAATAATTTTTTGGTGAATAGTAACTTATTAAGTTTTTAATCGCGATTAGAGGTAATTAGTGTAGTTTAAGGTAAAAATAATGCTTTAATAAAATGATATGAGCTTGACACATGTCCTAACCCTATTAGTTGTGTCATTTCCGACCAAGACAACCCATGGGTCGATTTAGGGGACCCCATGGAGCCACTTGGGTGAGATAATGACTTTAATGCCTTTTTTTTAAATAAAAGTAAAAAATGACACAAACATAATATGTTTTACGAGAACAATTTTTACATGGGGTTATAAAGATCAGATTTTTGATTATAAATATTCATTGGAAAGATAAAACGATTTTCTACATCATAGTATTTGTTTTATAATTTTTAGACGTTAAATAAATTAAATTATTTATGACATCATTATGATGCAGCAATGACTTCATTATTTAACGATTTAAATAAAATGGAAAGATAATGTAATATCTAAAACCTACACATGTCCAAAACCTATTGGATGGGAATATTTCAAAGCCTTATCATATTATCTTCGAAATATATCAATGTGGGACCTTAGAAATTCGAAACACTTTTGAAAATAAAATAATAGTTTCATGATTTCCAAAAGTGCCCCTCCTCTCCTCTTATAAAAGGCCCCCACCTCTACCTCATTTCACACACTCCTCAAACCTTTGGCTCGGCCATCCCCTGACCATTTACTCTCTCCAAATCCCTCTCCTCATCCTAGAGGATTCCCTTTGGGAATAATCCTTTCAAATGAAGCCTTTAGGCTCAAATAAAAAGAGGTTACACTTTTAAAGGTAATTCATTCTCTCTTGTTCATTTGTTTTATTTTGCTTCTCCAACCCCCTAAACTCTTTGTATTTACTTCTTTTGTAAAAACACCAGTATCTTCAATATACTAGGATGTTGTTATAACATTTATTCGAGCTACACTCTCACACAACTACATCAAATGGTTAAAGAACATACGGATTCCGTGGATGGCGAAATTCTGCCTCCCGAAACGATGATTGTTCAATACTCATTTAACACCTTCAAAGGTGGCCATTATGATGTTACTATTTTTATATATGATATATAATATGTTTATTCTTTCCTTAAGCTTCTGTATTTTTCATTTGTGGCATACCATTATTGTTTCCATTATGGGTAAACACGATATCTTCATTTTAGGAAGTGCGGACTACCACCCCCTGAAAGTGATTTGATTCGTTAATACCATATGTGGGATGTGTAAAGGATAAAGTTAATGATATTGTATATGTTATTATACTATAATTATAATATACTCGTATATCATTATGATTCCATTCTATAAAATACGAAATAGAAATGAAAGTAGCGTTCATGCGTACGTACGGCTTACCGTCTCCATGAACGGTGCATTTCATTTCTTACCTCTAAATGATTATGTAATATGATAAATACATGTATATGATGGATATATATGATATATATGATATCCAAATCAGGAATTTCATTCTGGATATAACGAACCTTTGACCAAATTAACAACATGTAAGTGTAAGAAGTCTATTTTTGACTTAAGAACCAAATACCGACAAAATGAACATTATTAACTTAAATGATTACATGATGTTCATAACATGGTATAAAATGAATAATAAACTTGAAAAAGGTTCTTAAGAAAGTAGTGATTAACTCAAGTTTATTATTCAGGAGATTAAAGAACGGTCGGGTCAAGTCGGATACGAGGTAAGGGACTTCGTCTCAATCTCCTTTCATTGAGGCATATTTCGTTTTATACACAACTTTCTTTCATACGGTGTATAAACCCCTTTTACTTTTACTTTTATACAAAAGGAATCTTTTTCTATGAAGTGTTTTACTAAAAGAAAAAAAGGAATGTTTTTTTAACGTACGCGGTGACAATGACATTTTCCGCCGCCGAGAGTATTATTTGGTCTTTGGCTTCCTCAACAAGCCGTAATGTTTTTAAAATAAAATAAATACCATATACTCTTTTATGTATTTTGGTATTGAAAATGGTTTTGATAACGGATTCTATTATGTCAATATATTTATGATATATTGTGATTGAAATGTGGAAATGTTATCTTTCCTTTATATTGGTTTTATGTTTTATGATTTTATATTGGTACTTGGACATTTTAACGGGTGGTTACGTTATAAACCATATGACGGGTGGTGCCGTGAATACCAGGACGGATGGTTACGTTATAACCTCCAATGCATTGGGTATGGAAGTCGGCCGTATGGCTATTCCATTAAGTATGTATGGAAATTGGTTGTATGGCTATTCCATTAAGTGATATGTGTGAAGTCGACCGTATGGTTATTCCACTTAAGTATGTTTATGTCCCAAGTTAACTTTATATATGTTATGTGTTCTTTATATGGGTTTTATGGAAATCCTTTGGTTACAAAAAGGTAAGTAATGATACTTTATTCAGTGAAGAGTTTTTACTACTTCATGAAGGTGAAGGTATTACTTTGATAGAGTATACATGGTTTACTTGATTTTGAAAAACTAACAGTTTTCATTCTTTGTGTATCCCTTACTGAGCTTTTTATGCTCACCCCAAGTTTTTTTGAAATGTTTTTCACAGGACTTAATGTGGAATAAGGTCAAGGATGGGATCAAGGGAATGTCATGCTATATAAAACATGGAACTAGACAAGTTTTTTTAAGAGTTTTTTTTATTATGGAAACTTAGTAGAAGTGTCTACCTTGTAATCTTTAGAGATTTAATAGTTATGTTCTAATTATCTAAAACTCTAAACCTGAAAAGATCCTCAATGTGAATTATTCATTTAATTCAATATTAAGTAAGTTTTAAGGTCGGGGCCTTATAAGAACATTGGAGCAACATGAAGAATCGTCGACCTGGGTTGGGATTTGGAGATGAAGATCCCCTTACTCTCTAATATGGGTTTCATATGAGCATATATATATATATATATATATATATATCAAGATATAGTTTACATATTTTGTTTGTTTTATTTTACATTTATAGTATCCTTAAATTTTTTCATTTTTTGTTTATGGGGAATCCTATTGGGTATGTATATACTCAAACCAAAATGGAATTTCCCCCAACATGATGTTTGTTATAAATACAATTAGCTTTTTTCTGGTGACATTGGAGGATCATTGAAGTACTTGGGGGAACTGTTTATGATTAGTGGTTGAATGTATAAATCAAGAGAGCAGATCTCTTCACGTTTCCTTCATTCCAATTGTAGTTAGGATAGGACTTTATTTCTTTTTGGGCATGAACCTCCCCCTTAACTCATTAGTTTATTATATTGTAATCAAATGTATTCCATTGAAGATATTGAATTCTTTTTTATACTATGTATGTCATTATAATATATTATTCATGTATACTTTTTCATGTATATAGTTTTTTGTGTGTGTACAGGTACTTTAGACTATGTCCTCCCAAGTCATATTGTCCATTATCAATTCTTAATACAAGCACATAGTCTATTGTAGGTGTTTATGGGATTGGCACACCCAGCATGTTGTTGGCCATGTGGAACCTGATGGGAGTCTCCATGAAATTATTTCAATTTAGTTTATTTTTTTTAATTCAACTTATACATCTCATATAAATTCACCATTTATTTCTTATGATTTTAATTTAAATCAATGGAAACCCAAGAATACTTCAAATTCAAAAATCCAAAATGAATAATCATGCATATCCACTATTCGTTGACATTTCTTGGGAGAATACACTTATGTTATACCCCAAAAATTGGTATTTGATATTTTGTATAAACATGGAAAAATAGGTTTGAAAATGAAAAATGTGTTAGTGAGAACAATTTGATTTTATGGAATATTAAGATGAGATCATTGGTGGTTCAGAAAGGGTTATTTGATGCCCTATATGGTCATTGGAAACCCATTATTACCATGTCTGATATTGGGATGTATTACACTGTTTAGAATGTTTTATTTTATGATGTTCTTATTAAAGAACACATTTATATTCTTCTTTCATTAGGTGATAACAATCTTAGATAAGATTATTTTGAAATAACTAATATTAGGATATGGCCAAAGTTAGAAAAATTCTATATGGTAGCTGTTCTTCTTGTTAAGATTTACAAAAAACATAATATGTGTAGATTTAAAATTAAATTTTATATTTCCATTAAATCCCATATATATGATTTTAATAAATTCATTCTTGATTTAATAAATTAAATGTGACACTTGATAATGAGGATCAAACCATGATTCATTAAATTTAATTTGACAATTCTTATAAGATGTTAGTAGAGATAATGATATACCTTCAGAACTCTCTAACCATAGAAGTGGTAATATATACCCCACTATCTAAGGAATTTAATCCTAAAACTGAAATTAAAGGTGAGGTTGAGAGTCTTTTCATAAGGTGTAGGACACAGTCATGGTTTAAGAATAAATATTATTGTTTGGAAAAAATGAAAAATAAATACATCAAGTATAAGTTAATTTATAAGGAAGAAAGATTGTTTGTTTTAGCTATGGTAATTCCGTGAACACTAGACCTATGTGTAGAAATATAAAACAAAACCCTAAGACATAAGGACATAATGACCACTCCAATTTAGTGGATTATGGTTATAACACTTTTTGAGGTGTTGAATGTTTCCATCCATGTCCTCACCCATGATCAGATCTTGGATTTTGGTCTCTCTTTCCACATGTTTCCCTTTATAGAGTCTTTCCTTAATTTATTTGAAAGGGTAGAAGTAGATGTATTTTTAGGAAATAATTGGATGTTTCAAGTCATGGTAAGAGGTTATGTTTTAATAGAACTCAATGAACACTCTATTAGAAATTTTCTAGATGTTAGTTAGGTTCTTAAAATTCATAAAAACCAGATATATTTAAAAAATATTAACCAAAAGGGATACAATTTTAGGTATGAATCAAGATGACTAATGATCTCAAAATGATTCAGAACTACCAGAAAATTCTCCCTAGATAATGGGATTTATTTTTTGAATGGAAATACCCATTATAGAATGTTGAGAAGTGTGTTTGTGACTAATACTGATAAAGAGGTGTTATGGAATATGATATTGGGACATGTAATCAACAACATTATTGACGAATTTATACAATAAGGGATATTAACTAACATTAATCCTAGTAAACTACCATTTTAGATGATTATGTAATGTTTAATGCTAAATATTTAGTTTGAATAGGACTATCTTAAAAGATAATTTCCACCTAGAATACAATCAATCTGATTCATAGGGAACAACTAGGACTACCATCCATAGTGGAGGCTCTTATTTCATTAACTTTATTGCAGACTTTTTTTAGGAAGGTTTGGATTTAAATTCTCAAAAAAAAATTGTTTTTTATACCATTAAATCCTAGAAAATACTAGTATAATATTTTGAAAGAAAGAAAATTAAAATAATGAGAAATGATAATGGATTAGAATACCTATCTATTGATTTCATTTAGTTCTAGTAGTCTAATGGAATTTCAGTTTAAAAAAATATTATCTAACCCCCCCCCAATAGAATGGAATTTTAGAAATAATGAATATGACTATTCTTGAGAGATTATGAATAATTATTTCATGGTCGAGTCCCCAAAAAATATTTCATGCAAGAGAATTACACCATGAACATGTACCACATAAATATGTTTCCATCCCCAGTTAATCATTTGAATACCCTAGAGGATATTTTTAATCCCAATCCACTTTCTTATAAAAACCGACGAGTATTTGGTTCCACTGTATATTCTTATGTCAGGACTGATAATCATGAACCTCGAGCTCTTATGTGTATTTTTATTGGGTACCCAAAGGGGATAATTGTTATAAATAATATCATGATTGAAATAGTTACCAAAAATGAATATTCTGTAGAGATATCGTGTTTCATGAATCTTTTATATTAAATATAAACATGTCACAAATGAATGGGATTATACATTGATTGATGGGGCTGCATCATCTTAGCCAGCAATCCAATATGCATAAATACCCATGTGTAGAGATAATACATTAATATCACACCCTAACCCATGTTTTTGGTCATTTTAATTATTTTCTTTGGATTTCTAAAATTTTGATGTGGTCTGGGTTGAATTTCGAATGAGATTTTTGAGTTTTGTGAAAAAGTGCATGTTTTTGGAGTTGATGTCATTGGGCACACGAGTGGAGCATGTTTTGGAAACCCCACGAAAATTTGACCAGCTAATCGCACGATCCTCTTATCTTCGAAAAAATTAAAACAAATATTTTTTTATTTGTTTCGTCATTTAAAAAAATATTGTTAATAATTTTATTATTATTATTAAAATGAAATGAATATTTTTATCATTTTTATTTTTTCGTTATAATAATTATTATTATTATTATTATTTTTATCGGCATCATATCATTATTAAAATTATCATGTTTATCAAAACTATAACTGGAATTATTATAATTATAATTATAATTATTATTATAATTATATAGTTTCATTATTGTTATAATTGTTAAGGTTATGTTATTATTATAATAATTATTACAATTATTATTATTATTATTTTGTAATTAACCTATTTAACTTAATTGTGTTTTAGTTTATTTCATTTATTTATTTATTTATTATTATTTATTTTATTTTATTTTATTTCCTTTTTCCTTTTTCCCCTCTCTTTCCCCTAACCCTGACCCCCTCATTTTCTTCTCCCCCAAAGCCCCTGTGTGCCGCCTCACCCTTCCCTCTCTTCCATCACGCGAGCAGGGCCCCCATGCCTCCCTCTCCTTGTCGGCCTCCTTTTTTGCGCCTCCCGCTGCGTCTCCCTCTCATAGTGGTGCAGCGGACTGGCCGTGACCCTACTCCCTCCTTGCACTGGCTGCGATGCCTAGCCCCCCCACCGGTCTTCCTCACCTGTGTCGCCACCTTCCTCTGGTCGAACCCCTACCGATGAAGCTACTAACGGTGCCCCCATCTGTAACACCCGAGACTTTTATGTTATATAAATCATCAAAGGAATCTTTTTCTACACAACACTTGCTTGGCTTGCTTTACACGCAATCGCGACCTTCCTCGATAGCTTGCGTCGTACGCAATACCGAGTTTCACTAAACAACAATATGCTATTAAAACTAGCCGTTATGAATAGTAATAACCACTTTTTGAAATTTTATAAATTTTATTTTTCCAAATGGACTTCATTTTTGGACTCAGAATATCGAAATTATCCAAGGGTGAAATTTTGGTATTTTTCTGAAAACTTTCAATTTTTGATGAATAGTGAAACTACTAAGTGGTAGGTTAAAAAACAGAATTTTGCATAAAACTTAATTTTACCGCTTCTGTGAATGGAATTTCAAAAATCCGAGAGACACGGTTAATATCAAGGACTAAAATGTGGTTCAATGAGATGAAAATAATTTTTTGGTGAATAGTAACTTTTTACGATTTTTACCGCGGTTAATAGTAAATAGGGTAACTAAGGGTAATTATGATATTAATATTACCCTAACACATGTCCTAATTCTATTGGACAAGTGTAATTCGACCAAAAACAAACTTAGGAATAAAATATGACCATTTAGGCCCACTTGGATTAGATTAGGACATTTATTATTAATTTATTTAAAGAAGGGTTAAAATAGTTAAAATCAAAGTTTAATAAGTAAATCATTTTTAATATGGGGTTATACATAAGATAAATTCAATTGTAAATATTCATTAGAAATCTAAAAAGATTTCCTACATGATGATATTTTATTTGTAATTTTTAGACATCAAATAATGTAATTTATTTATGACACAAAGATGATGCAGTAATTATCTTATTAATGAAATATTGCCATAATTGATGTTATAAACACCAAAATAAATGTAATTTGAGACTTTTTATGAACTCCACTAATTTTCTAGGTTACTATGATATATTAGTGTTGATTTAATCAACTTGGTTCGAACATATAATTCTGTTATGACTTTCACAAAAATCATATATCAAATAGTGTCAAAATTGACACAAAATAGTTTTTAAATCAAATATTATATTATTAATTGTTATTTTATTCCTAAAAATCTAAGGTTCGGCCAAATGACTTATATAAGGATATATATTTTAATAATAAACAATTTGGGGTTCGTTTGGCATGTTATAGTAAGTGTATTAACCATATAGTGAAAGAAAACAAAAAGACATGGTAAAAGTTAAATTATTTAACTTAGAGTTAAATCTAATTGATAAGGTTAAAATAATACCCTAAACTTGTCTAAATCCTATTGGTTGATAGGATTTCGACCCATACCCACTTTATCTTCGAAATAAGACCCTTTGGAACCATTATAAACCGATTTTGACTTTAATATAAAATAATATTTTGAGATATTCCTAAGGTGCCCCTCTCCTCCCTTATAAAAGGGCACCTCCTCCCCCTCCTCCTCACACCAAATTGAGCACTCAAGCTCGGCCAACACCTGCCATTTTCTCCTCTCCACTTCCCTAGAATAATCCTAGAGGTCCTGGTCTTCTCCAAAGACCAATCTTAGTTCCTTAAGTGGAGGATTCAAAGAGGCGTTCCAAAGAAGAGGTAATATCCATTACCGATCTTTTCAATTTCTTTCTTCTTCAACTTCTTCTTCTTTAGTTGTTTCATGATAAAGTAATAACATCAGTATTACTTACATACTGATATGTTATTATAAATATGAAACAACCCTAATTCACCTTCTATCCATCCTACGGAAAAATGAAATCACCACGCGTGCGTACGTACGGAATACCGTCTCCACGCCGTGGTGTAATCTATTTTCCACCATCACCTTACAAGGATGGTTATAATGGTGTAATGAGTAACTAAATATGATTATTATGAAGTAATATTGATACTGAAATAATATATATATACTCCAATACAATTCCACGATCATAGGAATGATATCATCACTCGTGCGTACGTACGGAATACCGTCTCCACGATGTGATGCGACTCGTTCTACATGATCTTAATTTCATAATGATTATATAAATGAATTGAATGAATGAATATGGTATATAATACACTAATAACATTCTGGAAATAAATTATCTATAACCTAAAGATAAGAATAAGAATTTATTCGACAAAACACGCATAAGAACAAAAAGTTATAAAGACCCGAGTAACAAGTAACAATGAAATATTACTAACAAGAAGCTAATAATATGACCATATATGATATCATATAAATATGATTCTGGAATAAGTCAATAACATTATTTAAACCATTATACAGGAGCTTCGGACACGAACAAAGCAAATCGGACCTAAGGTAAGGGAAATATCACAATCTCATTTTTATCCGAGATTGTTTATTCGTAAGTATTTACTGGGGTGTATTTTATCATCCACATCCATGTTCCCTCAATATGTAATATTGTTTCCATCCACTTGAAATAGTTTAAATCCAATTTTACCCTTAGGTGAGTTTTTAGTAAAGAATATGAAAGGAATCTTTTGTCGTTTTTCCGTACGAGGTACTTTTTGACTTTTCCGACAAAAGTACGAAGAATGTTTTTTTTTAACTTATACGGCATGAATGGATTTTTAAAACATTACATCAAAGAAGCTTCCTTTACAAGTTTTCAAGTTTATTTTTAATCAACTTCTTTTATTTTAAAGTTGTATGACATGTTATGAAAGGAAAAATATTTTTGAAGAAGAAAGGATATTTTCCTCAAGAATTCAATTCAAGTGTTTTATCAAAATTATTTTCCATCTAAGATAATAAAGGGTTCTGTTTCTATCCATATTTTTACATTGGTTTGACTATGTTGTGATGGAATTATGTTTATGAATTCCTTTATCATATATGAATTGATTTATGATTTCATGATGTTTCAAGAATCCCATTTTTGTTACATGTGTTATGCGATGATGCATGTTTTATGATTATGTGGCACACATAAGAAAGGATTCATTATAAGATGGGTGGGACCTATATCTCCCTCCAATGCATTGGGTAATGATTTTATATCTCATGAGATAGACATGGCTGGAACGGAAGGTTATTTCGGTTCAGTGATACAGGACTGAAATGAGGAGTGAACTCGGTTCAGAAAGGGACTTTGTCCACTAAGATAGTCTTGGCAATGAGTCATGACTAACAAGAAATGATTTTCCATGATTATGTGTGCATGCCACAAAGATTCAAGTTTTATGTTATGATTATGGGGATCTCATTTTCACTTCTATGATTTATTCCATGTTAAGATATTATGATCTCTTTTGCAGGTTTTAATTTTCAAAAAGATATGATATGATTTTTATTTCCTTTATTTGCCCTTGCTGAGCATTTGAGCTCACCCTTTTATGTTTTCTTTTCCCCAGGCCAGGAAGATGGATATTAAGTAGAATATGCTAAAAGGGACCCTAGATATGATGAAATAAATGGGAGACACTGTAGAAGATTTATGAACCAGTTGTTTATGTTTCCCAGTTTCTAAAGACACTATACCTATACGGTCCTTTGTGGTTTTGTCATATGTTGTAATAAGTGTGATTCAATTTTGAAGTATTAACAATGTATGTAAAGTGTGGGTCGTTATAGTTGGTATCAGAGGAAAGGTATAGTCAACCTTTGGAAACTAGGATGTGAAAGCCTTAGTAATAACCCTAAGGATAAGTCTAAGCATAGAACACAATTTTAGAAATGGCCTTGAATAACCTAGGATAAGACCTTAAGCATGAAAATTTTATTCTTGAATTATGTGGTTTCCTATTATAATTAGTGTTGCTCACACTATTCTTCTTGGTTTTAGTCAATGGCTGGAACCCGAAGGAACCGTGTTAATGCGGAATGCGATGGGCAATGCAATGATTGTCCCCCTGAGCAACCAAACGATATGGGAGCTGGAATGCAAAATCTTGTAGCCATGCTCACACAACTTTCTCAAGCTATGAATCATGCAGGATTTCAAAACGAACAAAGGAGGGAGCAACATTCTGTTGAATCCTTCATGAGGCAGCGTCCACCATCTTTCAGCGGGTCTACTGATCCATTAGTTGCTGAACAATGGATTAGTACTACTGAAAAGATATTTTCAGTTCTTCAATGTTCTGAGCATGATAAAGTCATCCTAGCAGTGTATCGTTTGGAAGGAGATGTGGATCAATGGTGGAATCTTGTTAAGAATACGAGGCAAAGGGATGAAATTGAGTCTATGGAATGGGACGAGTTCAAGAACTTATTTTTCAATAAGTACTTCCCTCATATTCTCCGAACAAAGATGGAGAAAGAGTTCCTTGAACTGAAGCAAAGGGATGATGAATCTGTTGGTACCTATGAAGCAAATTTTACCAGACTTGCAAGGTACGCTTCTGGTATTATTATCCAACCTAAGAGTAAGATCGATCGATTCTTTAGTGGCTTAAAACCAAGTCTTCGAAGGGCGTTAGCCATAAGGGACTTCAATAGCTACGAAGAAATCGTTCGATGTGCTCTCAAAGTCGAGATGGAGATTGGAGTAACCCATCAGTCACATGGGTTTGATAAGAAGAGGAAGATGGAATTCAAAGAAAAATCTAAAGAGCACACGGAAAAGAAGATGAACTTTCCCTTATGCTCAAAGTGTGGAAAGAAACATGGAGGGAGTTGTCTTAAAGGGACAAGTAAATGTTTTAAATGTGGAAAGGAAGGTCATCGGGCATTTGAATGCCGTGATAATGGGAAGAAGATGTCTAATGATGCAAACAAAGGAAGGGATACACAGAATGAACCTACAACACTTCAATGTTTCAAGTGCAAGGAGATGGGGCATTATGCCAATCAATGCCCAAATCCAAGGGTTGATGATGATGGTCGACGTCAACAAACTCTTAAGGCTAAAGACAAAGGAAAGTCACATGCAATTTCTATCAGCGATGTGGAGTACGATAACGATGTGGTGAAAGGTACACTTACCATCCACTCTAAAGTAGCAAATGTTTTATTTGATTCTGGATCCACCCACTCTTTTATTTCTGAAGACTTTTCTAAGGGTATCACCGTACTACCTCAACAATTAGATGTTGAGTTAGCTGTGACAACACCTAATGGCACATCAATCGCATCAAAAGTTTATAATTCTTCTCCGATCGAAGTTTGTGGGAAAGTGCTTCCTGCAAATCTTGTGATCCTTCCTTTAGTGGAATTTGATGTGATTCTTGGCATGGATTGGCTTTCTCTACATGGAGCTCATATCAATTGCCAAAGAAGGGAAGTCACATTTCATATTCCAGATCAACCTACGATCGTCTATCAATGCAAGGATGAACATAACCTTCCAGTGGAAATTCCTTCCATCTTATGGGTCATGATCCCACTAAATGAAGGTTATTTATCTCAAATAGTTGGTGAGAAACTCACGATTACGAATATGCCCATTGTACGGGAGTTTGATGATGTCTTTCCGGAGGAATTGCCGGGTCTTCCACCAAATTGTGAAGTTGAGTTTTCAATAGAACTCGTACCGGGTGCTTTGCCTATTTCAAAGACACCTTATAGAATGGCCCCAATTGAGTTGCAGGAATTGAAGAAGCAACTCCAAGAGAATCTTGATAAGGGATTCATACGCCCTAGTGCGTCACCTTGGGGAGCACCTGTTCTATTTGTTAAGAAGAAAGATGGATCAATGAGACTCTGCATTGATTATCGAGAACTTAACAAGATCACTATCAAGAACAAATATCCTCTCCCACGCATTGATGACTTATTTGACCAACTACGCGGAGCTCAATACTTTTCCAAGATTGATCTTCGTTCAGGGTATCATCAATTAAGGGTCAAAAGGGAGGATATACCAAAGACGGCTTTCCGTACAAGGTATGGACACTATGAATTTATAGTGATGCCATTTGGTCTTACTAATGCCCCTGCTATCTTCATGGATCTAATGAATAGAGTCTTTAGAGACTATCTTGATCAATTTGTGGTAGTCTTTATAGACGATATTCTTGTCTATTCAAAGAGCAAGGAAGATCATGAAGATCACTTGAGAATTATATTGAAGACCCTGAGAAAAGAGAAGCTTTATGCCAAATTTACCAAGTGTGAATTTTGGCTTCAAAAAGTTGCATTTTTGGGTCATATAATCTCAAAAGAGGGGATATCTGTGGATCCAGCAAAAACAGAGGTTATCGAAAGATGGTCGAGACCAACCACAGTAACTGAGATCCGAAGTTTTCTTGGTTTGGCTGGATATTATCGACGTTTTGTAAAAGATTTTTCACGATTATCTAATCCCCTCACCAAGTTGACTCGGAAAGGAGTTAAGTTTGTCTGGACAGAGGAATGTGAAGAGAATTTCAAGGAGTTGAAAAGAAGGTTATCCAGTGCACCTGTGCTCACACTGCCTTGTAGTGGAGAAAGGTTTGTGATCTACAGTGATGCATCCAAGAAGGGATTGGGGTGTGTTCTTATGCAAAATGATATGGTGATAGATTATGCCTCACGACAGTTGAAAATCCATGAGCAAAATTACCCAACACATGATTTGGAGTTGGCTGCGGTAATCTTTGCATTAAAGATTTGGAGGCATTACCTTTATGGTGAAAGGTGTGATATTTATACTGATCATAAAAGTTTAAAGTATATTTTCACACAAAAGGAGCTGAATATGCGCCAAAGAAGATGGTTGGAGCTGATTAAGGATTATGACTGCTCAATCCATTACCACCCTGGGAAAGCAAACAAGGTGGCAGATGCATTAAGTCGACAAGACCATGCTAGTTTATCCATGATGAGGATCACAAAAGATCCAATATTTATGGATTTACAAAGGATGGATCTTGGAATTATAATAGAAGGGGAAAAATCTTATCTTTCTCAAATGAATGTTCAACCATCTATACATGTGAAGATTAAAGAGGCACAGAAAGAAGATGTCGAGTTACAAAAGAAGGTGAGAAATGTTCCTGAATTCAACCTTGATTGTGATGGGATAATAAAGTTCAGGAATCGGGTTTGTGTTCCTCCCATCCCCGAATTAAAGAAAGAGTTCCTGGATTAGGCTCATAGTTCTTCATTCTCTATTCATCCTGGAAGCACGAAGATGTATAGGGACCTGAAAGAGTACTTCTGGTGGGATGGAATGAAAAGAGATGTTGCTGAATATGTCTCTCGATGCTTGGTTTGTCAACAAGTTAAAGCTGAGAGACAGAAGTCTAAGGGGATGTTACAACCATTACCCATACCCGAATGGAAATGGGAAAACATCACTATGGACTTTGTCACAGGACTTCCTAAAACATCCAAAGGCAATAATGCTATCTGGGTCATAGTTGATCGTCTTACAAAGTCTGCACAGTTCATTCCTATTAGAGAGGATTTCTCTCTAGATCAGCTTTCCAGGATATATGTAAAGGAAGTGGTAAGATTGCATAGAGTACCACTTTCTATTATATCTGATCGGGATCTGAGATTTACCTCGAAGTTCTGGCGAAGTCTTCAGCATACTCTGGATACAGAGTTGAGTTTCAGCACTGCTTATCATCCCCAGACAGACGGTCAGTCTGAGAGAACAATTCAAACCCTAGAAGATATGTTGAGAGCTTGCTCTATGGATTTCAAAGGAGGTTGGGATCAACACCTACCTTTGGTGGAATTTTCTTATAATAATAGCTTTCACTCCAGTATTCAGATGGCTCCTTATGAAGCTCTCTATGGAAAGAAATGCAGGACTCCAACTTGCTGGGATGAAGTTGGGGAAAGAAAGCTATTAGGACCTGATCTCGTTGATGAAATGGCAGAAAAGGTCAGATCTATTCAACAACACATAAGAGCAGCTCAGAGTCGACAGAAAAGTTATGCCGACAACCGAAGAAAAGACCTAGAGTTTGAAGTGGGTGATAAAGTGTTCTTACGAATATCTCCCTGGAAGAGGGTTATGAGATTTGGAAAGAAGGGGAAGTTGAGCCCTAGATATATCGGTCCTTTTGAAATACTGGATCGTGTTGGGAAGGTAGCTTACCGATTGGCGCTTCCACCAAATCTCTCTCAAGTTCACGATGTGTTCCATGTATCTCTCCTGAGGAAGTACATACCAGATCCTTCACATGTACTCAGCTCAGAAGTTGTACCACTGGAGCAAGATCTTTCTTATGAAGAACAGCCGATAGAGATTCTGGATCGTAGCGAAAAAGTCCTACGAAACAAGACCACTCGCTTGGTGAAAGTTTTATGGAGAAACCACCAACTTGAAGAAGCTACATGGGAGCTTGAGGATATGATGAGGGAGAAGTATCCTCATTTGTTTGTTGCAAAGTGACGAATTTCGAGGGCGAAATTCTTTTTAAGGGGGGTAGAATGTAACACCCGAGACTTTTATGTTATATAAATCATCAAAGGAATCTTTTTCTACACAACACTTTCTTGGCTTGCTTTACACGCAATCGCGACCTTCCTCGATAGCTTGCGTCGTACGCAATACCGAGTTTCACTAAACAACAATATGCTATTAAAACTAGCCGTTATGAATAGTAATAACCACTTTTTGAAATTTTATAAATTTTATTTTTCCAAATGGACTTCATTTTTGGACTCAGAATATCGAAATTAGCCAAGGGTGAAATTTTGGTATTTTTCTGAAAACTTTCAATTTTTGATGAATAGTGAAACTACTAAGTGGTAGGTTAAAAAACAGAATTTTGCATAAAACTTAATTTTACCGCTTCTGTGAATGGAATTTCAAAACTCCGAGAGACACGGTTAATATCAAGGACTAAAATGTGGTTCAATGAGATGAAAATAATTTTTTGGTGAATAGTAACTTTTTACGATTTTTACCGCGGTTAATAGTAAATAGGGTAACTAAGGGTAATTATGATATTAATATTACCCTAACACATGTCCTAATTCTATTGGACAAGTGTAATTCGACCAAAAACAAACTTAGGAATAAAATATGACCATTTAGGCCCACTTGGATTAGATTAGGACATTTATTATTAATTTATTTAAAGAAGGGTTAAAATAGTTAAAATCAAAGTTTAATAAGTAAATCATTTTTAATATGGGGTTATACATAAGATAAATTCAATTGTAAATATTCATTAGAAATCTAAAAAGATTTCCTACATGATGATATTTTATTTGTAATTTTTAGACATCAAATAATGTAATTTATTTATGACACAAAGATGATGCAGTAATTATCTTATTAATGAAATATTGACATAATTGATGTTATAAACACCAAAATAAATGTAATTTGAGACTTTTTATGAACTACACTAATTTTCTAGGTTACTATGATATATTAGTGTTGATTTAATCAACTTGGTTCGAACATATAATTCTGCTATGACTTTCACAAAAATCATATATCAAATAGTGTCAAAATTGACACAAAATAGTTTTTAAATCAAATATTATATTATTAATTGTTATTTTATTCCTAAAAATCTAAGGTTCGGCCAAATGACTTATATAAGGATATATATTTTAATAATAAACAATTTGGGGTTCGTTTGGCATGTTATAGTAAGTGTATTAACCATATAGTGAAAGAAAACAAAAAGACATGGTAAAAGTTAAATTATTTAACTTAGAGTTAAATCTAATTGATAAGGTTAAAATAATACCCTAAACTTGTCTAAATCCTATTGGATGATAGGATTTCGACCCATCCTCACTTTATCTTCGAAATAATACCCTTTGGAACCATTATAAACCGATTTTGACTTTAATATAAAATAATATTTTGAGATATTCCTAAGGTGCCCCTCTCCTCCCTTATAAAAGGGCACCTCCTCCCCCTCCTCCTCACACCAAATTGAGCACTCAAGCTCGGCCAACCCCTGCCATTTTCTCCTCTCCACTACCCTAGAATAATCCTAGAGGTCCTGGTCTTCTCCAAAGACCAATCTTAGTTCCTTAAGTGGAGGATTCAAAGAGGCGTTCCAAAGAAGAGGTAATATCCATTACCGATCTTTTCAATTTCTTTCTTCTTCAACTTCTTCTTCTTTAGTTGTTTCATGATAAAGTAATAACATCAGTATTACTTACATACTGATATGTTATTATAAATATGAAACAACCCTAATTCACCTTCTATCCATCCTACGGAAAAATGAAATCACCACGCGTGCGTACGTACGGAATACCGTCTCCACGCCGTGGTGTAATCTATTTTCCACCATCACCTTAAAAGGATGGTTATAATGGTGTAATGAGTAACTAAATATGATTATTATGAAGTAATATTGATACTGAAATAATATATATATACTCCAATACAATTCCACGATCATAGGAATGATATCATCACTCGTGCGTACGTACGGAATACCGTCTCCACGATGTGATGCGACTCGTTCTACATGATCTTAATTTCATAATGATTATATAAATGAATTGAATGAATGAATATGGTATATAATACACTAATAACATTCTGGAAATAAATTATCTATAACCTAAAGATAAGAATAAGAATTTATTCGACAAAACACGCATAAGAACAAAAAGTTATAAAGACCCGAGTAACAAGTAACAATGAAATATTACTAATAAGAAGATAATAATATGACCATATATGATATCATATAAATATGATTCTGGAATAAGTCAATAACATTATTTAAACCATTATACAGGAGCTTCGGACACGAACAAAGCAAATCGGACCTAAGGTAAGGGAAATATCACAATCTCATTTTTATCCGAGATTGTTTATTCGTAAGTATTTACTGGGGTGTATTTTATCATCCACATCCATGTTCCCTCAATATGTAATATTATTTCCATCCACTTGAAATAGTTTAAATCCAATTTTACCCTTAGGTGAGTTTTTAGTAAAGAATATGAAAGGAATCTTTTGTCGTTTTTCCGTACGAGGTACTTTTTGACTTTTCCGACAAAAGTACGAAGAATGTTTTTTTTAACTTATACGGCATGAATGGATTTTTAAAACATTACATCAAAGATTCTTCCTTTACAAGTTTTCAAGTTTATTTTTAATCAACTTCTTTTATTTTAAAGTTGTATGACATGTTATGAAAGGAAAAATATTTTTGAAGAAGAAAGGATATTTTCCTCAAGAATTCAATTCAAGTGTTTTATCAAAATTATTTTCCATCTAAGATAATAAAGGGTTCTGTTTCTATCCATATTTTTACATTGGTTTGACTATGTTGTGATGGAATTATGTTTATGAATTCCTTTATCATATATGAATTGATTTATGATTTAATGATGTTTCAAGAATCCCATTTTTGTTACATGTGTTATGCGATGATGCATGTTTTATGATTATGTGGCACACATAAGAAAGGATTCATTATAAGATGGGTGGGACCTATATCTCCCTCCAATGCATTGGGTAATGATTTTATATCTCATGAGATAGACATGGCTGGAACGGAAGGTTATTTCGGTTCAGTGATACAGGACTGAAACGAGGAGTGAACTCGGTTCAGAAAGGGACTTTGTCCACTAAGATAGTCTTGGCAATGAGTCATGACTAACAAGAAATGATTTTCCATGATTATGTGTGCATGCCACAAAGATTCAAGTTTTATGTTATGATTATGGGGATCTCATTTTCACTTCTATGATTTATTCCATGTTAAGATATTATGATCTCTTTTGCAGGTTTTAATTTTCAAAAAGATATGATATGATTTTTATTTCCTTTATTTGCCCTTGCTGAGCATTTGAGCTCACCCTTTTATGTTTTCTTTTCCCCAGGCCAGGAAGATGGATATTAAGTAGAATATGCTAAAAGGGACCCTAGATATGATGAAATAAATGGGAGACACTGTAGAAGATTTATGAACCAGTTGTTTATGTTTCCCAGTTTCTAAAGACACTATACCTATACGGTCCTTTGTGGTTTTGTCATATGTTGTAATAAGTGTGATTCAATTTTGAAGTATTAACAATGTATGTAAAGTGTGGGTCGTTATACCATCCAGCCAACCCAGCTAATGGCGCGACCCCCAGCCCATGCAGATTCCCTTTTTAGGGCTGGCCTCCTCCAGCCATGCGCCCCACTAGCTCGCACTCTCCCTCCGGCCACCCTATACATTCCCTCCAGTCATTGTCCGGCCTCTGGCCACAGACCCTCTGACTTCCGCCTCCCTTTTCCACAGGTGCCGCCCCTACCGTCGGCCCTCTACCCTTCCCGGCCACTTTTCTGACCAACGACTGACCTCCAAAATCTCTTTTTAACCTCCACGCAGCTCTGACCATCCACTTCCCTCCTTTAATGCACATTCTGACCCATCTTGTGCCCTCCCCCCCCAGCCGGTGAGCTTTCTGGCGCCCCATAGCCCCTCGTCATCCTTCCAAGGAGGAACAACCAGCCTCGTTGGCTCCCATTCCATCTTCATTCTCACGACCAGCCGGGCATGCCTTGTTCCCAATTGGATGCGTGACAAACACCCTATTCTGAAGGTGAGCGGTTTGGATTCGCCTCGTTTCATCAGCCGGTGCCACCCCTGTCGACAGAACTCCACCACTATCGGTCATCCACTGACCTGTCAAACCTCCTTTCGACCACCGCATAGCTCCGACCAGCCAGTTCCCTCCTTTCACACACCATCCCACCCATTGTGTGCCCTCCAACAAGCCGCATGCCCTTCCCGGCCACACGCCCCCCTGCCGGCGACCTTTCTGGTTCCCCACTACCCCTCGCTATCCATCCAGTGTCGAACAACCATCCCCATCAACTCCCGTGCCATCTTCATTTGCATGACGAGATACACATGCATTGTTCCCAATTGGGTGTGCAAAAAATGCATGTTGTTGAAGGCCAGCGGTTTGGATTCGCGTCATTTCACCTACACTAGTGTCGAGGCAATTTTTTCCTTTTTTATTTATTTGGATTATTTGATGTTAGGGTTTCTGTGTATTTAGATTCATTGCGTTTGTTGCAGCGTGTTTGTGAGGTAAACCTACAATGTCGTAGTCATCAGATCATGGGTACTTTTGCGCAAGCGTGATTCGAGTATCCTCTTCATGATTGAGCTACGAGTCGACGTATTACCCTTTTCACATTGCCTTTAAATTCATGATTTCATTAGATTTTTGTTTTTTCACATTGTTAGTTATTAAATTAGTAATATACTTTTTTTATTATATTGGTTAAATGTGAAATGAAGTTTTTTTTTCAGTTTTCATTGGATGTGTGTTGTGTATTTGAATAATGACGCACCCCTCGTGTTTGGTTGATAGCACGGTTGGCTCTTACAAATGGTGATAATTTTTAGAAGTATGATTTGGTCATAAAAATATATTTTTTATGTTTAAGAAAATTGTTATTAAAATTTTCTCAAATGGATTTCCAATGTGTTTTGGGTTAAAATTGGCTAGTTGCACTTCTGTATTAGAATAGTTGTTTTGAGGGAAATATTTAAGGTTGCTTGGCATTTTTCAAGTGGTCTTATTGTGTCATGCAGGCTAAGTGTTTATCAAATGCCCGATTGGATCTTATAAATATTTTTCTAGATTTAAAGAGGTGGTTGGTTTTCGTTAAATGGGTTTCCAAGTTGTTCTTTGTCGTTCAAAGTGAGTGATTATGGTTTTAAAAATCTATTTTTTAATGTGTGGTGTGTTTTTGTTAGGTTTTTCACACCAAGGGTTTGTTAAGTGCATGTTTTGCTATTCTAAGTAGTTCATGATTTTTAAATGCATGAATTTGTTTTTTAAATGATAGTATGAATTTAAATGGCGGTTGGTGTTTCCAATGTAGATTTATAAGTTGGTTTTGTATTTAATATAAACTATGTATGACAAATCATAAAAAGGACTAAAATGGGAAAATTGTTGAACACTTGGCGAAAGGGCCCATTTGGCCTGGTTTAGGTAAAATGTGGTTTGTGTTTGCTCTGGAAATGGTTTTATAAATGACTTGATAAATGTTAGAGTGTTTCATTGGGAAAGTCCAGATAGGAAATTTTGAATGGTTATTTGGAAAACCCCCTCTTGGGTTGGGTCTCTTACCTCATCGATTGATCACGAGACGGGAGATTCCTCAGTATGTGACCTCCTTGGTTAACTATTATTTAAGGTAATGGAATATCCTTGAGGTGGTTGGGGTGGTGCCAGTTTTGTCGCGTGTGTGATTATATATATATGTGTGTGTTTGTGAATTGTTGTTTAAATGGTAAGGTACACCCCTTTTAAAATATACATGGGAAACTAACATAGAAAAGTGGTTTATTGAGAATGATTGATGCACTATTTAGATTATGCACTTCTAGTGGCCCATAGTAGGGGGATATTTTGTTATTATTTCTATGGTATTAGGATCCTCAAACAGGCCAGGTAAGGTGATGGATGGGTGTTAGGGCATTATGACGTCATCGAGAGTAGGAATGCCTTCAATATGAGTCACATGTATTAGTATGTTCTAGTTTTCTTATGAGTTCCTAGGATTTCTTGTTTTTCTTTGACACTAGTACAGTTAGTAACATTGACCTCGATATATGAAGTTATATCCCTTTTACTTAGGTTAGGTGTTTTGTAGTGAAATTGTAAATGTTTGGTTTGCTAAAGATCTTTTCATGAAAAATGTTGCAAATGAACGATCATTATTTCCTTTGAATCTTTTATGAAAAATGAATGATTCATTTTTGGTCTCCTTTTCTTTCCTCCTCCTATTAAACCATATTTTAAACTTTAGGGAAATGGATTATGTTTGTGATTTGGTCACCATAAAATTTAAAGTGTAAAATTCTCTATTTATAGATTGTATTCCAAACCTGAAGTCAATGTTTTCTTTATTTAAATAATGTGCAGTGTGAATAGAATTAGTCTGGACTACATACTACGTTTTAATACTCATGCCTATAGTGTTTTCTTGTTTTTAGTTTATCTTTCAGGTTCCATCTATGGTTCAGATCGCTTTGGGTGATGCTTGGTTTCAGTATCAAAGAGTAACCCACAAGGTTATGTGGAGTCATAGTCGTGGGTAGGTTAGTCCTATTTTTGGTTGTTCTATTCTTTATTTTCATTTTTTCATTTTTCATTGTTCTATTCTATTTATACTTCTTAGTTTATTTTCATTGGGAGAAATTAAATCCATTTATACTCTGTTGATGCCCTAGTGTTTGTCGCCAGCCCGGGAGGATCGGTAACACCTCTAGGGACTTTCTGTGGATCGGCTCAGGTGACCTATTTTGGGCCGACCAGGGTTGGTTCGTGACAAAATGGTATCAGGGATAGGTTGGATCTTGAGCAGACCTTGTTTTTTAGAGCTCCCATCATTATTTGGGGTTGTCCTGGTAGAAGGAGTATAATTTTTGCGACTCAAGGAATATGGATGAGAAGGACGTCATGAACCCTTGCGTGTTCCGATCCTCAAGTAACCATGGGATGTTCAGGTTATTGGTTTCTTTTTGGTTCTTTTCAATTGTTTTATGTTGGTAAAAGAAAAGTTAGTTGGAAATATATCCCTGTAAGATCGCAATGCCTGGTGTCCATGTGGAGCTGCAGACATTTCCCTCGACTATTCTCTGTGATAGTGGCGTGTCAGGTATATGGCCGACAACCATATTTTTGAGTCACCCATAGGCACTAGTTTCCTCTAGTGGATAATTTGGGTTTTCCTCAATTTTAAAAATCCTTGTGAAAAGTGTTATTTTGGTATTTGAAATGGCAATGACCATGTTACAATTAAATTATTTGTTTCCTTATTCTTTACTGTTTACCCCCACGACGGTTTGATGAATGACCAAGGTGTAGCTTCAGGTGGTGCACCATTAGAAAATCCTCTAGTTGACCAACCTGTAGACTATGTTATGGAATTCTAGAAGTTGAACCCTTCCCTATTTTATGATCAAGCAGATCCCCTTGATGTAGAGGATTGGTTGCGGAATTTTGAGAGGAACTTATGTTTCATTAGTTTCCCTGAGTCATTGAAGGTGAAGTCAGATACCTTTATGATTGAAGTCCAACTTTGAAATGGTGTGATTCTCTGTCATGAACAAATCCATGAGATGATCTCACATGGGAGTTCTTCAAGTCTTCATTTATCCAACAATATTTCTCTATGTTGACAAATATTAGGAAGATGATGGAGTTGTTTTGTGTTCACTAGGTCATTCAATCATTATTATAATTATATCGACGCTTCTTAAACCATGTTTTTTATGACAAATGGTTGGTTGCAAACGATCCCAAAAAGGTGCAGAAATTTTTGTTTGGGAACTGACCTGAACTGCAGTCGAAAGTGGAAGTTCTCAACCTAATCACCTTCTTGGATGTTGTGGGGAAATTCTTTCAGGACGATGCTGAGTTAGAAGGAGTACATGATGTGTAGAATCCTCCCCGGCCGTGGGAAGCAGTGCAGAAGATTGTTATTGGAAGAATGGGAAGTGACCTGATATCGGTGGCTCTAATAGAGGAATAAAGAGGCCTTCAAACAGTCAGTTATCTTCTTCACAGTTCAATGTCGTGATCTATCACCAGTGTGGTAGGAAGGATCACAAGAGTATGACAAGCTTGAGTGATCTGAGATCCTTCTAAACCAGTGGATGTATGGGTCACTTGTAGTGATTCTGCCAAGGTGTTTCCAATAAGCGTGCTGAAGCCAAACTTGGCTCATCAAAGGTCACCTCAGCTCTTCAAAATTAGTAGTACAATTTATATGAAAAGTTTGGGGTTTACTCTTTGTAGTATTCCTTGAATGTAGTGGTCGCCTCTTGTAGTGTTTTGTGGTGTTTCTTTTCT
Source organism: Viscum album (assembly GCA_963277665.1). Lineage (NCBI taxonomy): Eukaryota > Viridiplantae > Streptophyta > Magnoliopsida > Santalales > Viscaceae > Viscum > Viscum album. Next base: position 1,298,899,471 of record OY728166.1, read on the forward strand.
TTCAGTTGTAAGAATGGTTTTGTCGAACCTACTTGAACCCTTTATTTGAATTGATGTGTTCTTTATAAAATTATGGTTACTGTGTTATGTTTGGGAATTTATAAATCATGACTGTAAGGCTAGATATTCTTCATTCATTGGTGTGCAAGCCCTAGGCCCTGCATTGATGCTGGCATGTAGTCAGGAGAACCCCAACAGAGAAGAAGGTCCTTGGTTTAATCTTTGTCCATAGTGTGACATGTTTTCTGTTCTTATGAGGGCGAGACATTGTTGATATGGAGATGGATATAGTTTTGATTCTCTATCAGTAGGTCCCTTCCCTTCTCCCTCCTTATGGGTGGGATTTTGGTATGTGTGGTAAGTTTTCAAGTACTGTTAATCTTTCCAGTTCATATGGTGGGGAGACCCATAATGGTTCTCGTAGAGTTACACCTATAATAATTTAGTGTTAGCCTGATCCTTATGGTAGAGTGTCTATTCAAGCCTCCCCATGTCAGTATCAGAGTTTCTCTTCATGTATTGTTTGGTGGCGGGTGGTCTTGCATGGAACCACCGAATTTTAAGTTTTTTATCTTGAGTAAATTTTTGGATTACAGTACACCCAACAGTTTCGTTGGACTATGATTATAAGAATAAATTTCAGAGATGGTTTAATTTCATTCCTTCCTTTGTTGAAATGGATGGTCTGGGTTTTGTTTGGTTGTGGTTGAGGTGATCGTGTTTTAAGGTTGAGTTTTGTGTCATGGTATTTCAGTGTCTATGTGAAAAGATCAGCTGGATGCACTTAAACTATTGGGGGTGGGTGATCCCTATGAAGTTTTATCATTGGGTCTCGGTCTTGTTGTGGATTTACGGGGTTGTATAGCGTTATGGTGGGGAGAAATTTCACACCCCAACCATTGTTTTTTGTCATTATAATTATTTTTATTGGCTTCTAAAATTTTTGTCGAGTTTTGGGTAGAATTCCAAACGATATTTTTTAGTTTTGTCAAAAAGTGACAGTTTTTGGAGTTGACGTCATTGGGTGCACAAGCAGAGGGGGTTTTGGAAACCCCGTGTGTCTTCGCCTAGGAAATTTTGCAATCTTCCTATCTTCGAAAAAAATAAAATGAGTAATTTTTTTTAATTTTTTTTTTAAAAAAAATTATTGTTATTAAAATGCAATGAATATTTTTATCCTTTTTGTTTTCATCATTAAAATAATAATAATAATAATTTTTATTATCATCATCATATCATTATTAAAATTTTCATGTTTATGAAAACTATAACTACAATTATTATAATTATTATTCTTATTATTATTATAATTATTGAGGTTTCATTATTTTTATAATTTTTATGGTTATGTTTTTATAATCATTGTTATAACTATTATTATTATTATTATTATTATGTTGTAATTAACTTATTTCAATTAATTGAGTTTTGATTTATTTCATTTATTTACTTATTATTATTATTGTTATTATTATTATAATTAATATTTTGTTTTATTCTATTTATTTCCTTTTTCTTTTTCTTGTTTTCCCTCTATTTCCCCTAACCCTAACCCCCTCCTATTATTCTCCCCGGTAGCCCCTATGTGTCGCCTCACCCTTCCCTCTGTTCCCTCACGCGAGCACCCCACCAAGACTCCCTCTCATTTTCGGCCTCCTTTGTAGCACCGCCCACCATGTCTCCACCCGCACCATCTCCCTCTTCTTGTAGGGCAGTGCACCAGCCACGACCATGATCCCTTCATGCACCAACTGTGATGCCCATACCCATCTCTAGTCTTCCTCACAAGCTCCACCACCTCCCTTTGGTTGGACCCCATGTCGTCGAAGCTTCTATCGGCTCCCCATCCAACCGACCCTGATAATGGCATGACCTCCGACCGATGTGGTCTCCATTTCCAGCATCGGTCTCTTCCATCCATGTACCCTACTAACTCTCCCTCTCCCTCCGGCCACCCCAGACTCGCCATACCACCACCGTTCGACCTCCAGCCACTCACCCTCTGACCTCCACCTACCTTTTCATCCAGAGCCACCCCTACTGGTAGACCTCCCCCATGTCGGACACTTTTCTAGCCAATGGCCAACCTACCAGAACTCCTTTAGACCGCCACATAGCTTTGACCAGTTGGTTACCTCCATTCATGCCCATTACAACTCATCGCATTCCTTCTTACCAGCTACATGCCCTTCCTGGCCACGCACCCCCTACCGGCACACTTTCAAGTTCCCCAAAGCCCCTCGACATCCTTCTCAGGCAGAACAACCATTCTCATCAGCTCGCATTCCATATTTGTTTGCATGACAAGCCGTGCACACCTTATTCTTAATTGAGTGCATGAAAAACGCCCACCGCTGAAGGAGAGAGGTTTGGATTTGCGTCGTTTCACCTGCACCAGTGTCAAAGTAATTTTTCATTGTTTATTTGTTCTGATTATTTGAAATTAGTTTTTTTCTATTTTTAGATGCTTTGAGTTTTTTTCACCATGTGGGTGAGGTAAACCTTCGATGTCGTATTCATCGGCTCATGGGTACATATGCATAAGCATGATGTGATTCGCGTCATAATGATTGTGTTGCGAGTCGAGGTAGGACCCCTTTCACATTGCCTTTAAATTCATGATTTCATTAGTTTCTTATTTTTCACAGTTCTATAGTTATTAAATTATTAATGTACTATTTTTATAATATTTTTTCTATGTGAAATGAATTGTTTTGTCTAATTTTTTTGGATGTGTGACATGGATTTGAAGAATGACGCACGCCTCGTGTTTGCTTGATAGAACGATTGGCTCATTCAAATGGTTATACTTTTTAGAAGAATGTTTTCTTCTTAAAATTATTTTTTTTGATGTTTACCAAAATGGTTATTGAAACTTACTCAAAAGTATTTACAATTTGTTTTGGTTTAAAATTGTATAGTTAAACTTATGTATGAGAATAGTTGGTTTGAGGGAAATATATAAGGTCATTTGTCATTTTTCAAGTGGTTTGATTGTGCTGTACAAACTAATCATTTATCAAATGCCTGATTGGATCTTATAAATGGTTTTTTGGATTTAAAGAGGTGGTTTGTTTTCCTTAAATGGGTTTCCAAGTTGGTATTTTTCATTAAAAGTTAGTGTTTATGGTTTTAGAAATGTATTTTAGAATGTGTGGTGTGTTTTTGTTTGGGTTTTCACACCAAGGGTTGGTTAAGTGCTCGTCTATCTTTTCTATGTAGTTCATGATTTCTAATGGCATGAATTGGATTTGTAAATGACGGTTTGACATTAAAATGATGGTTGGTGTTTCGAAATTGGATTTATAAGTTGGTTTGGTATTGAATTTAACCTATATATGACTATTCATAAAAAAATTTAAAATGTGAAAATTGTTGAACACTTGGCAGAAGGACCCGTTTAGCCAGGTTTATGTAAAATGAGTTTTGGATTTTTCTGTAAATGGTTTTCTAAATGATTTGATAAATTTTGGAGTGTTTCATAGGTAAATTCTCGGTCGGAACTTTTGAATGGTAATTTGGAAAACCACTTTTGGGTTGGGTCTCTTGCCTTATCGATTGATCATGAGACGGGAGAGTCCTCAGTATGGGACCTCATTGGTTAACTATTATTTTGGGAATGGACTAACATTGAGGTGGTTGAGGTGGTGCCGATTTTTGTGTGTGTGTGGTCATATATATATATGTATCTTTTTGTTTAAATGGTACGATATACCTTTTTTTGAAATGTACATGGGAACCTATCATAGCAAAGTGGTTTAATGAGAACGATTGCTGCACTAGTTAGATTATGCACTACTTGTGACCCATATAAGGGGGGATATTTTTTTGTTATTTATATGGTATTGGGACTCTCAACAAGGACAGGTTGGGAGATGGTTGGGCTTTAGGGTGTTCTGACATCATCAAAATTAGGCATGGCTTCAGGATGAGTCACATATATTAGTATGTTCTGGTTTTCCTCTGAGTTCCTATGATTTCCTGTGTTCCTTTGAAACTTGTACAGTTAGTACCATTTACCTCACTATATGAAGTGATATCTCTTGTACATAGTTTTGGTTTTTTGTTGTAAAATTATAAATGTATGGTTTTCTAAAGATATTTTCTAGAAAAATGTTTCAAATGAATGATCACTCTTTCCTTTAACACATTTATGAAAAATTAATGATACCATTTTGGTCTCCTTTTCTTTTCTCCTCCTCTTGAACCTTATTTTAAAAATGAGTGAAATAAATTATGTTTGTGATTTTTTCACCTTAAAATGAAAAGTGTAGAATATTATACATTTATAGATTTTATTCAAAACCTAAAATCAATGTTTTCTTTATTTATAGAATGTGCATTGGGAATAGAATTAGTCATGTTTGGTTACTGAGTTTTAATACTCATGGCTATAGCATTTTCTTGTTTTTAGTTGCTCTTGAAGGTTCCATCTGTATTTTGGATTGTATTGGGTGATGTTTCGTTTCCTTATTAGAGAGTAACCCACGGGGTAACATGGAGTCTTAGTCGTGGGTAGGTTAGTCGTGTTTTCGGTTTCCCTTTTATTTCCAATCATTTATTCATTTCTCATTGTTCTATTATATTTCCACTACTTCGTTTATTTTGATTGGAAGAATGAATTCCCATTTTTACTATGAAGATTCCCTAGTGCTTGTTTCCAGCCTGGGAGGACCGGGAATGCCTCTCGGGCTTTGTCGCGGATCAGCTCGAGTGACCCATTCAGGGTCGACCCGGATTGGTTCGGGAAAAAACGGTATTAGAGCTAGGTTGGATATTTAGAGGACCATGTTTTTCAGAGTGCCGATCATTTTTTGGGGTTATCATGGTAGAAGGTGTAGACTTTTTGGGACTCAAGGCATACAGATGAGAAAGATTTCATGAACCCTTGCTCGTTCCAAACCTCAGGTTACCATGGGATGTCTGGGTTGTTGGTGAATTTTTGGTTCATTTGAATTGTTTTATGTTGGGAAATGAATATGGAGTTGGGAATGTTACCCAATTATTTCATAAGGCCTGGCCACCATGTGGAGTTGAGGACATTTCCCTAAACTACTCTCTGTGATGATGGCATGATTGGGGTATGGCCACGAACCATATGTTTGAGTCACCCATCGGCACTAGTATCCCCTAGTGGATCATTTGGGTTTTCCTTAATTTAAATAATTGTTGTGAAAATTGTTATTTTGGTATTTGTAATGACATTGACCCTGTTTTTATTAAATTCCTTGTTTCCTTATTCCTTAGTGTTCACCCCTACATCGGTTTGATGAATTCCCAAGGTGTAGCTTTAGGTGGTGCGCCCTTAGAAAAAATTCCAGTTGATTAACCTATAACTATGTTCTGGAATTCCGGATGTTGAACCCTCCCCTGTTTTATGGTGAAGAATATCCACTTGAGGCGGAGGAGTAATTATGGAAGATTGAGAGGAACTTCAGTTTCATTGGGTTTCAGGTGTCGTTGAAGGTGTAGTTGGCTACCTTTATGCTTGAAGGTCCAACCTAGAAATGGTGGAAGTCTGTGTCTTGAAGAAAACCTTGAGAAGATCTCACATGGGAGTTCTTCATGTATTCATTTATCCAACAGTATTTCTATGAGTTGACGAAGTTGAGGAAGATGATAGAGTTTGGTTGTGTTTATTAGGGTGTTGAATTATTATTAGAATTCTATCAACAAATATCAGACATAGTTTCATATGATTAATTGTTTGTTGCAAATGATCCCGAAAATGCTCAACAATTTGAGTTTGGGATCATACCTGAACTACAGTCAAAATTTGAATAGGTCAACCTAACCACCCTCTCGGATGTTGTGGGGAAAGACTTTCTGGCCGAAGCTAAGTTAACAGGAGGACATCAAGTGGTGAATCCTCCCCAACGCTGGGAAAAAATGTAGATGATGGAGATAGGAATAATGGGAAGCGACCTGATGCTAGTGGCACTAATAGAGGAATCAAGAGGCCTTCAGACCATCAGTCATCTTCTTCACAGTAAAATTCCATGATTTGTCACCAATGTGGTAGCTATGGTCACAAGAGGCCGACATGCCCAAGTGCCCCAAGACCCTGCTACACCTTTGGATGTTTGGGTCACTTGCAGTGATTCTACTGAGCTATTTCTATGAAGCGCACTGAAGCCAGACCTGTCTCGTTAAAGGTCACCTCAACCTGTCATTAGAAGTAGGACAATGTTTAGGATCATTTTGGTGTTTCCTATTTGAAGTGTTCCTTTGATGTAGTAGTCATCTCTTGTATCATTTTGTGGTGTTTCTTTTACTTTAGTTGTAAAAATGGTTTTGTCGATCCTCCTTGGAAATTTTATTTGAAAGGAAGTGTGCTTTGTAAAATTCTGGTTCGTTTGTTATATTTTGGAATTTCTGAATCCTGATTGCGAGGCGGGAGATGCTTCAATCATCGGTGCTCCAGCCATAGGCCCCATAGTGAAGCTGGCATGTTGTCAGGAGAACCCTAGTGGTGAAGAATGGATTTGGTTTAATCTTTGTCCTTAGTGTGGAATTTTTTATGTTCTTATGAGGGTGAGATGTTGTTGATATAAAGATGGATTTATTTTTGACGCGCTATAATTTGGTCTCTTCCCTTACCCCCCCCCCCTCCTCATGGTGGGGGTTTTTGGTCAGTGTGGGAAGTTTTCAAATTCAGTTAATCTTGTCAGTTCTTATGGTGGGGAGAACCACAGTGGATCTCGCAGAGTTACACCTATATTAATTTAGTGTTAGCCCAATCCTTATGGTGGGGAGTCTTTTCAGGCCTCATCCTGTCAGTATCATAGTTTATTTTCACGTATCATTTGGTGGCAGGTGGTCTTGCATGGAACCACTCAATTTTAATTTCTTTCTCTTGAGAAAACGATGGGATTGGAGTACACCCAACTGTTCCGTTGGACTAGTATTATAGGAAGAAATTTCAGATATGGATTATGTTTGTTAGTTCCATGGTTGAAATGGATGGTCTAAATTCTATTTGGTAGTGGTTGAGCTGATCTTTTTTTAAGGATGAGTTATGTGCCATGGGATTTCGGTGTCTATTTGGATCTATCAATTGGAGGTGCTACAATATTCGGTGTGGGTGACACTTAAGAAGTTTTATCCTTGGGCATAGATCTTGGTGTAGCCTTTCAGGGGAGGAACGTATTATGGTGGGGAGAATTGACACACCCAACCCGTGTTTTTTGGTCATTTAAATTATTTTCTTTGGTTTTTAAATTTTTTGTCAAGGTTCGGGCTGAATTCCGTATGAGATTTTTGACTTTCGCCAAAAATTTCCCATTTTTGGAGATGACGTTGTTGGGCACACGAACAGAGCACATTTTGGAAACCTCGCGCGTCTTCGCCCAGGAAATTGCGCGATCCTCCTGTCTTCAAAAAAATTAAAACAAGTAATTTTTTTAATTTATTCTTTTATTTAAAAAAATTCTTCTTAATAATTTTATTATTATTATTAAAATGAAATGAATATTTTTGTCATTTTTATTTTTATCATAATAATAATAATTATAATAATAATTATTATCATCATATCATTAATAAAATTATCATATTTATTAAAACAATAACTAAAATTATTATAATTATTATTCTATTTATTATTATAATTTTTAAAGTTTCATTATTGTTATAATTTTTATGGTTATGTTTTTATAATCCTTGTTATTACTATTGTTATTATAATTAATATATTGTAATTAACCTATTTCATTTAATTGAGTTTTAGTTTGTTTCATTTATTTATTTATTTATTATTATTATTATTTATTCAATTTTCTTTTCTTTTTTGTTTTTGTTTTTTCCCTCTCATTCCCCTAACCCTAACCCCTCATATTCTTCTCCCCATTTCCCATACGCGACACCTCACACTTCCCTCTCTTCCTTCGTATGAGCATTCCCTCAGGCCTCCCTCTCCTTGTCGTCCTCCCTTACAGCACCTCCCGCCACGTCTCAGGCCGCACTGTCTCCATCTTCCAGCGGAGCAACGCTCCGGCCGTGCCCCCAGTGCCTCCCTACACCCGCTGTAACGCCCACCCCCACCCATTCTTCCTCACCTGTGTTGGCACCTCCCTTTGGTCGTACCCCCTGTCGGTGAAGCTATTAACAGCACCCACATCTGACCGACCCTGATTATGGCGCCCCCAGCTGATGCATCCTCCCTTTACAGCGTCGACCTCGACAATTTTAGGCGATATGTTTTTTTTTAATTTTATGGGGTAGGGTTTAAATTAATTGGGGAAATGGGGTTGTCCAGCGCCAAATGAAGTGGCGCTGGACAAAAAAGTGACAAAGTGCCACTTGAAGTTGCGCTTTGACCACTTCGGCCCCACACCCCAACCCCATATATATATATATATATATATATATATAATAAATAAAATAATTATAATAAATATAATTAAAAAAATAAATACAATAAATACATAATTATATTTTTTATAATAAATATATAATTATGATAAATTATCTTTATTATAATAAATTTATTTATATTTAATATAAATATAATACATACATTAATTATATTATATTTATTATATTTATATATTTATTGTATTTATAATTATACATTTATTATAATTCTATATTTATTATATTTATAACTATATAATTATTATAATTAGAATTATAGAAATTATAATAAATTTATAATTATAAAAATAATAATTATGATGAATATATAATTATGATAAATATATAATAGTAATAAATATATAAATATAATAAATATTCATTTATAATAAATATTTAATTATAATAAATTTATAATAAAATAAATATATAAATATAATAAATATAAAATTATAATAATTATATAATTATAAATATAACAAATCCATAATTATATATATATATAATAAATTTATTTATAACAAATTTATTTATTATTATAAAAATAATTACAAAAATAAATACAATAAAATAAATATAATATAATCAAATATAATATAATCAAATATAATAAATACAATATAATAAATTACAAATATAAAAAATTATAAATGTAATAAATTATAAATATAATAAAAATTATATAATAAATTATAAATATAATAATTATTATATAATTATAAATATAATAAATATAAATATAATAATTATATAATAAATATAAATATATATTTAAAATCATAATAATTAAATAATTATAACTATAATAAATATATAATTATATAATTATATTTTATTTATTATATTTATTATATATATTAATTATAATTAATAATTATATAATTATAAATATAATTGTTAGATAATTATAAACATAATAAATAAAAATATAATAATTATATAATTATAAATATAACAAATATAAATATAATTATTTATATATTGTATTTTTTTATTATATTTATAATTATATAATAAATATACTATATTTATTATATTAGTTATATTTATTTTAATTTATTATGTATTTATAAATTATTATATAATAAATTATTAATCTAATAATTATTATATAGTAAATTATAAATACAATAATTATATAATTATATATTTATTGTATTTATAATTATACATTTATTATAATTATATATTTATGATATTTATAATTATATAATTATTATAATTAGAATCATAGAATTATAATAAACCTATAATTATAAATATAATAATTATAATAAATATATAATTATGATAAACATATAATAATAATAAATATGTAAATATAATAAATATAAAATTATAATAATTATATAATAATAATAAATTTATAAATATAAAATTATAATTATATAATATTTATTATAATAAATATCTAATAAATGTATAATAAAAACTATTATAATAAATATTATAATAAATGCACAATAAATTATAATAAACGTATAATAAATATTATTATAATAAATATACATTTATAATATTTATTATAATAAATATATAATAAATGTATAATAATTATTATTATAATAAATATTATAACAAATGTATAGTAAATGTATAGTAAATGTATAATAAATATTTGTAATACATTTATTATAATAAATCTTATAATATTTAATTATAATAAATGTATATTTATATTTATATTTATAATAAATATTATTTATCCATTATAATAAATCTACATTTATTTTGTACATTCATTATAATAAATATGTATAATAATTGTATAATAATTATTACAATACATTTATTATATAATTATAATATAATAAATGTAATATGTAATTATTTATATATATTATATAATTACCATATCTATATTTATTTTACTTATAATTATATAATAATAATAATATTTATAATTTATTATATAATTATATTTATTATATAAATATATTAATTTTATAATTTATTATATTTATTATGTTTAGAATTTATTATGTGTGTATTATATTTTATTTTTTTATATAATTATATTATATAATTATATTATATTTATATTTATTATATTATATTAATTATATTAATTATATTTAATTATATTCTATTTATAATTTTTTATAATAAATTATATATATATATATATATATATATATGGGGGTTGGGGGTGGTGTGGGGCCGGTCAAAGCCCCACTTCAAGTGGCGGATGTTATATTTAATTATATTTAATTGCATTATATTAAATTAATTTTAATGTATAATAATTTATTATAATAAATTTATTTTATTATGTATTATATTTGATTATATTATATTTGATTATATTATATTTATTTTATTGTATTAATTTTTGTAATTATTTTTAAAATAATATATAAATTTATTATATATATATATATAATTATGGATTTGTTATATTTATAATTATATAATTATTATAATTTTATATTTATTATATTTATATATTTATTTTATTATACATTTATTATAATTAAATATTTATTATAATTGAATATTTATTATATTTATATATTTATTACTATTATATATTTATCATAATTATTATTTTCATAATTATAAATTTATTATAATTTCTATAATTCTAATTATAATAATTATATAATTATAAATATAATAAATATAGAATTATAATAAATGTATAATTATAAATACAATAAATATATAAATATAATAAATATAAAATAATTAATGTAAGTATTATATTTATATTAAATATAAATAAATTTATTATAATAAATATAATTTATCATAATTATATATTTATTATAAAAAATATAATTATGTATTTATTGTATTTATTTTTTTAAATATATTTATTATAATTATTGTATTTATTATATATATATATATATATATGGGGTTGGGGTGTGGGGCCGAAGTGGTCAAAGCGCCACTTCAAGTGGCGCTTTGTCACTTTTTTGTCCAGTGCCACTTCATTTGGCACTGGACAACCCCATTTCCCTAATAAATTTAAACCCTACCCTATAAAATTTAAAAAAAAAAACCCTATCGCCTAAAATTGCCTGCGAATGAAGATGGCACAAGAGCTGATAGGGATGGTCATTTCACCCCAAAAGGATGGTGAGGGGTTGTGGGGAGCTAGGAAGGTCACCTGTAGGGGGGCGTGCGGCCGGTAGGAGGGCACGTGACGGGTCAGAAGGCATGTGAAAGGAGGGAATTGGCGGGTCGGAGCTGCGTGGCAGTCGAAAGGAGGTCCGAAAAGTCAGTCGCTGGTTGGAAAAGTGGCCGGCAGTCAGAGGGTGCATGGCCAAAGGCCAAACGGTGGCTGGACGACGAGTGAATGGTGGTCGGAGGGAGATGGAGAGATTGTGGGGCACATGGCTGGAGGAGGCCGACGAGCAATTTTAGGCGATATGGTTTTTTTTAATTTTTTGGGGTAGGGTTTAAATTAATTGGGGAAATGAGGTTGCCCAGTGCCAAATGAAGTGGAGATGGACAAAAAAGTGACAAAGCGCCACTTGAAGTGGCGCTTTGACCACTTCGGCCCCACACCCCAACCCCATATATATATATATATAATAAATACAATAATTATAATAAATATAATTAAAAAAATAAATACAATAAATACATAATTATATTTTTTATAATAAATATATAATTATGATAAATTATATTTATTATAATAAATTTAATTATATTTAATATAAATATAATACATACATTAATTATATTATATTTATTATATTTATATTTTTATTGTATTTATAATTATAGATTTATTTTAATTCAATATTTATTATATTTATAATTATATAATTTTTATAATTAGAATTATAGAAATTATAATAAATTTATAATTATAAAAATAATAATTATGATAAATATATAATTATGATAAATATATAAATATGATAAATATATAATAGTAATAAATATATAAATATAATAAATATTCATTTATAATAAATATTTAATTATAATAAATGTATAATAAAATAAATATATAAATATAATAAATATAAAATTATAATAATTATATAATTATAAATATAACAAATCCATAATTATATATATATATATAATAAATTTATTTATAATAAATTTATTTATAATAAATTTATTTATTATTATAAAAATAATTACAAAAATAAATACAATAAAATAAATATAATATAATCAAATATAATATAATCAAATATAATACATAATAAATTAAATTTATTATAATAAATTATTATACATTAAAATAAATTTAATATAATGTAATTAAATATAATTAAATATAACATCTGCCACATGAAGTGGCGCTTTAACCAGCCCCACACCACCCCCAACCCCCATATATATATATATATATATATTAAATTTATTATAATAAATTATAAATAGAATATAATTAAATATAATAAATATAATTAATAAAATATAATAAATATAAATATAAATATAAATAATTATATAAAAAAATTATATAAAAAAATAAAATATAATACACACAAAATAAATTCTAAACATAATAAATATAATAAATTATAAAATTAATATATTTATATAATAAATATAATTATATAATAAATTATAAATATTATTATTATTATATAATTATAAATAAAATAAATATAGATATGGTAATTATATAATATATATAAATAATTACATATTACATTTATTATATTATAATTATATAATAAATGTATTATAATAATTATTATACAATTATTATACATATTTATTATAATAAATGTACAAAATAAATGTAGATTTATTATAATGGATAAATAATATTTATTATAAATATAAATATAAATATACCTTTATTATAATTAAATATTATAATATTTATTATAATAAATATACATTTATAATAAATGTATTACAAATATTTGTTATACATTTACTATACATTTACTATACATTTATTCTAATATTTATTATAATAATTATTATTATACATTTATTATATATTTATTATAATAAATATAATAAATATTATAAATGTATATTTATTATAATAATATTTATTATACGTTTATTATAATTTATTGTGCATTTATTATAATATTTATTATAATAGTTTTTATTATACATTTATTAGATATTTTTTATAATAAATATTATATAATTATAAGTTTATATTTATATATTTATTATTATTATATAATTATTATAATTTTATATTTATTATATTTACATATTTATTATTATTATATGTTTATCATAATTATATATTTATTATAATTATTATATTTATAATTATAAGTTTATTATAATTCTATGATTCTAATTATAATAATAATATAATTATAAATATAATAAATATATAATTATAATAAATGTATAATTATAAAGAAAATAAATATATATTTATATAATTATTATATTTATAATTTTTTATATAATAACTATTAGAATAATAATTTATTATATAATAATTTATATATACATAATAAATTAAAATAAATATAACTAATATAATAAATATAGTATATTTATTATATAATTATAAATATAATAAAAAAATACAATATATACATAATTATATTTATAATTATATAATTATTATATAATTATTTATTATGTTTATAATTATCTAATAATTATATTTATAATTATATAATTATTAATTATAATTAATAAATATAATAAATATAATAAATACAATATAATTATATAATTATATAATTATTATATTTATAATTATTTAATTATTGTGATTTTAAATATATAATTATCATTGTAATATATATTTATATTTATTATATAATTATTATATTTATATTTATTGTATTTATAATTATATAATAATTATTATATTTATAATATATTATATAATTTTTATTATATTTATAATTTATTACAATTATAATTTATTATATTTGTAATTTATTATATTATATTTATTATATTTGATTATATTATATTTATTTTATTGTATTTATTTTTGTAATTATTTTTATAATAATAAAGAAATTTATTATATATATATATATATATAATTATGGATTTGTTATATTTATAATTATATAATTATTATAATTTTATGTTTATTATATATATATATTTATTTTATTATAAATTTATTATAATTAAATATTTATTATAATTGAATATTTATTATATTTATATATTTATTACTATTATATATTTATCATAATTGTATATTTATCATAATTATTATTTTTATAATTATAAATTTATTATAATTTCTATAATTCTAATTATAATAATTATATAATTATAAATATAATAAATATAGAATTATAATAAATGTATAATTATAAATACAATAAATATATAAATATAATAAATATAATATAATTAATGTATGTATTTTATTTATATTAAATATAAATAAATTTATTATAATAAATATAATTTATCGTAATTATATATTTATTATAAAAAATATAATTATGTATTTATTGTATTTATTTTTTAATTATATTTATTATAATTATTGTATTTATTTTATATATATATATGGGGTTTGGGTGTGGGGCCGAAGTGGTCAAAGCGCCACTTCAAGTGGCGCTTTGTCACTTTTTTATCCAGCACCACTTCATTTGGCGCTGGACAACCCCATTTCCCCAATTAATTTAAACTCTATCCCATAAAATTAAAAAAAAACCCTATCGCCTAAAATTGCCTCATTCGCACGACGAGCCGCACGTGTCCTGTTCAGAATTGGGTGTGCAACAAAAGCCCACCGCAGAAGGAAGGCGGTTTGGATTCGCACTGTTTCACCTACACTAGTGTCGATGCGTGTTTTTCATTTTTTTAATCATTTGGAATATTTGAATTTATTGTTTCTGTGTTTTAGATACTTTTCGTTTGTTGCAGCATGGTTGTGAAGTAAACCTACGATGTCGTAGTCATCAGCTCATGGGTACTTATGCGCAAGCGAGTCGCGTCATCATTATTGAGCTGTGAGTCAAGGTAGGACCCTCTTCACCTTGCCTTTAAATTCATGTTTTCATTAGTTTCTTATTTTTTTTCACTTCCATAGTTATTATATTAGAAATGTACAATTTTTATAATATTTATTCTATGTGAAATGAAGTGTTTTTTAATATTTCATTGGATGTGTGATGTGTATTTCAAGAATGATGTGCGCCTCGTTTTTGGTTGATAGCATAGTTGTCTCTTGCAAATGGTTATAATTTTTAGAAGCATGTTCTGCTCTTAAAAATATATTTGTGATGTTTACGAAAATGGTTATTGAAATTTTCTCAAATGGATTTCCAATGTGTTTTGGGTTAAAATTGTCTTGTTGCACTTATGTATGAGAATAGTTGGTTTGGGATATATATATATATAAGTCCATTTGGAATTTTTCAAGTGGATTGATTATGTTGTGCAAGCTAAGCATTTATCAAATGCCTGATTGGCTCTTATAAAGGTTTTCCTGGATTTAAAGAGATAGTTGGTCTTCATTAAATGGGTTTCCAAGTAGGTTTTTTTCGTTCAAAGTGAGAGTGTATGGTTTTAATAATGGATTTTTGAACGCATAGTGTGTTTTTTTAGGTTTTTCACACCAAGGGTTGGTTAAGTGCCCTTTTTTCTTTTCTAAGTAGTTCGGGATTTCTAAAGGCATAAATTGGTTTTGTAAATGATAGTATGACATTCAAATGGTTATTGGTGTTTCCAAAGTGGATTTATAAGTTTTTTTGGTATTGAATATAACCTGTGTATGACTATTCATAAAAAGGGTTAAAATGTGAAAATCGTTGAACACTTGGTGGAAGGGCCTGTTTGGCCAGGTTTATGTAAAATGAGTTTTGGCATTTCTATGGAAATGGTTTTCTAAATGATTTTATAAATGTTATATTTTCGCATATGTAAAGGCCCGATCGGAACTTTTGAATGGTTATTTAGAAAACCCCTCTTGGGTTGGGTCTATTTCCTCATCGATTGATAATGAGACGGGAGTATAAGGCCCCAACCTTAAACATTACTTAATCTTGAGTTACTTCAAGAATACACGTTGAGGATCTTTTCAGGTTTAGAGTTTTAGAGAATTAGATCATAAAACATGCATTACATTCCTCATTTAAACAAAGCGGTTACATAAAAGATAATATTCATTTTTCCCATCAACGGAAACATATTTAAAATAAAACATGGATTCTTTCTTGACACTTCCTTGACGCTATCATCATATCATGTACCATTCCATTGACCGGTGAAAAAACATTTCAAAAACTTGGGATGAGCATAAAAAGCTTAGTAAGGGATTTACAAATATGGAAAGGAAACATGAGTACATATATTCATAAGAATGAAATCATAAATTACCCATAAAACATAAGCACTTTAACATATCTCATCAAATCATGAATAAATCATAGAAATCATAAGACAAAAAGGTATCTTGAGGGATTCATAACATTATTACGTACGGAGTAACCCTCTTGGTTACATTTGGAATACCCATCACAGTATATTCCCTAAATCTCTTCGTTGAAACCTTAACATTTAACCCCTTCGCGTTACCCAATGCATTGGAGAGCTATATTGGGCTCATCTGCCCTTAGTTTATCACGGAACCACCTGTCTTCATAACAATTCCCAAGAACCATAACATAATCGTATCACATAAAACATTTATAAAGGAATCATAACATTTCCACTTTTCAATCACATGATATCAATGAAACACATTGATATAAAAACATTATGAAAACCATTTTCAAATGCCAAAATAAATGAAAAGTAAAACATGGTATTTATTTTTCATTCTAAAAATGTTATGGCTTGTAGAGGAAGTTGAAACTCAAATAATGCTTACAGTGGCAGAGAAGTCGTTCTTACTGCATACGTACGACAAAAAAACATTCCTTTTGTCATTTAGTAAAATGTTTCGTATAAAAAAATATTCCTTTAGAATAAGCGTAAAAGTCAAAGGTGTTTATACACCATATAAAAGAAATTTGTGAATAAAAAAATATGCCTCAATGAATGGAGATTGAGACGAAGTCCCTTACCTCATGTCCGACATGACTCGATCGTTCTTTAATGTCCTGAATAATAAACATGAGTTAATTTCTACTTGCTTAAGAACCATTTTCAAGTTCATTATTCCTTTTATATCATTTATTACCATGTCATGAATACTATGTAATTATTTAAGTTAATAACGGTCGTTTTAACGATCATTGCTACTTGAGTAAAAAATAAACTCTTTATAATTACAAGTTTGTTCATTGGGTAAAATATCCATTATATAAAAAATTATATTCATTATATAGATATCATATATATCATATATATCCATTATATACATGAATTTATAACAAAATGTATTACCATAAAATCCATATAAAGAACACATAACATATATAAAGGTAACTTGGGACATAAACATACTTAAGTGGAATAACCATACGGTCGACTTCCACACATATCACTTAATGGAATATCCATACGGCCAATTTCCATACATACTTAATGGAATAGCCATACATCCGACTTCCATACCCAATGCATTGGAGGTTATAACGTAACCACCCATCCTGGTATTCACGGCACCACCCGTCATATGGTTTATAAGGTAACCACCCGTTAAAATGTCCAAGTACCAATATAAAATCATAAAACATAAAACCAATAAAAGGAATGATAACATTTCCACATTTCAATCACAATATATCATAAATATATTGACATAATAGAATCCTTTATCAAAACCATTTTCAATACCAAAATACATAAAAGTGTATATGGTAATTATTTTATTTTAAAAACATTACGGCTTGTTGAGGAAGCCAAAGACCAAATAATACTCGCGGCGGCGGAAAAGGTTGTTGTCGCCGCGTACGTTAAAAGAAACATTCATTTTTGTCGTTTTGTAAAACGCTTCATAGAAAAAGATTACTTTTGTATAAAAGTAAAAGTAAAAGTGGTTTATACACCGTATAAAAGAAAGTTGTGTATAAAATGAAATATGCCTCAATGAAAGGAGATTGAGACGAAGTCCCTTACAAAGACGGTATCCTTGGTTTAAGGATAAATCAATTACATAATTATGTGTGACAAACGAATACACCAAATATAAGTGGATATTAAGTGTAAAACAATCAGAGGTTATTCACACATATTCATAGAACAACATATTCAATGAGTACAAGTTTATCCCAAAGAATCAAATTTGGGCTAAGAAGTTCCCTTGCAAAAATTTGACATCCTAACGACGTCACTTCAAAAATTCAGAAAATGAGTTGATGAGAGATAAAAAGGGGATATCATCACTTGGACATAAAATTTACATTAATCAGGATATATAAGAACATATCCCAACATAATAGTATGTGAATTAAAAGACATAACAAATGAAGTCTTTTAAAAAGAGGAGGGTGAAAGGTTCCCTTACCAACTTGGGTATCTTTCGAAACATACGCCCCGTGAAAGAAGGACAATACATCATTGATGTAAATACTCATAAATGAAAGAATATTACACAATGAGTAAAATAATGGTCATTACATACACCACTCAAAGGAAATTGTGGCAAATGTAGCATAAATCTCACGGGAATAAAAGTGAGATGAAAAATCACTTACGAAAACTTGGCAGCCTAACGACGCCACTTAAAACTTCCAAAAATGGATTGATGAGATCAAATAGGGTATCTCATCACATTACAACAAAATGTACAGAAAGAGGAATATGAAAGAACATCCCCCATCATAACAAATATGTGATTAAAATAAGTGACATAAAGGGGAGTACTTAAAAAGAAATAGAGAGGTTAGATCTCTTACGAAAATTCGGCAGCCTAACGGCGCCACTCAAAACTTCCAAAATGGTTTGATGAGAGATAATAGGGTCTCTCATCACATGAACATACAAATTACAGTAAGTGTATTATAAAATAACATTCCAATAACAATAATGATGAGCTTTAGAAGGAATGACATAAAATATTGTACTTAAAAAGAAATAGAGGAGTAGGATCCCTTACCTCGGGTCCAACTTGTCTTGTTCGTTCTTTAATGTCCTGAATAATAAACTTGAGTTAATTTCTAATTGCTTAAGAACCTTTTACAAGTTCATTATTCCTTTTATATCAATTATTGACATGTTATTAACATTATGTAATCATTTAAGTTAATAATGTTTGTTTTGTCGATATTTGGTTCTTAAGTCGAAAGTGGACTTCTTACAATTACATGTTGTTCATGTGGTCAAAGGTTCATTATATCCAGAATGACATTCCTGATTTGGATAGCATATATATCATCTATATCCAGCATATACATGTATTTATAATATTACATAATCATTTAGAGGTAAGAAATGAAATGCACCGTTCATGGAGACGGTAAGCCGTACGTACGCATGAACGATACTTTCATTTCTTTCTCATATTAATGGAATTAAAATTAAATGATAGGTATGTATATTTTAATTCCAGAATTATATTCATAATTTAGATGTATCATTAATTATATATATATATATTATATACATATACTTTTAATAGTACATTACATTTGGGGATAAGAAATGAAATGCACCGTTCATGGAGACGGTAAGCCGTACGTACGCATGAACGCTACTTTCATTTCTTTCTCATACTTTAATGGAAATATATAATAATTATATATAGGTATATTATAATTATAGTATAAAATCATATATAATAACTTTAAATAAATCCTTTATACGTCCCACATATGGCATTAACGAATCACATCACTTTGAGGGGGCGGTAGTCCGCACTTCCTTAAATGAAGATATCGCGTATACCCATAATGGAAGCCATAAAGGTAAGCCAAAAATGAAAAATACAGAAGATTAAGTAAAACATAAACATATTATATATCATATATAAAAATAGTGTCATCATAATGGCCACCTTTGAAGGTGTTAAACGAGTATTGAACAATCATCGTTTCGGGAGGCAGAATTTCGCCATCCACGGAAACCGTATGTTCTTTAACCATTTTATGTAGTTGTGTGAGAGTGTAGCTCGAATAAATCTTATAACAAAATCCTAGTATATTGAAGATACTGGTGTTGTTACAAAAGAAGAAAATAAAAAGAGTTTAGGGGGTTGGAGAAGCAAAATAAAACAAATGAACATGAGAGAATGAATTACCTTTAAAAGTGTAACTCCTTTTGATTTGAGCCTAAAGGATTCCTTTGAAAGGATTCTGCCCAAATGGAATCCTCTAGGATGAGGAGAGGGATGTGTATAGAGTAAATGAGCTGGGGTTGGCCGAGCCAAAGGCTTGAGGAGTGTGTGAAATGAGGTAGAGGTGGGGGCCTTTTGTAAGAGGAGAGGAGGGGCACTTTTGGAAATCATGTAACTATTATTTTATTCTCAAAAGTGTTTCGAATTTCTAAGGTCCCAAATTTATATATTTCGAAGATAAGACGATAAGGCTTCAAAATATTCCCATCCAATAGGTTTTGGATATGTTTAGGTTTTAGATATTACATTATCTTTCCATTTTATTTAAATCGTCGAATAATGAAGTCATCGTTGCATCATCATGATGTCATAAATAATTTAATTTATTTAAAGTCTAAAAATTATAAAAAAAAATACTATGATGTAGAAAATATTTTTATATTTCTAATGAATATTTATAATCAAAAATATGATTAGTATAACCCCTTCTAAAAATTGTTTTAGTAAAACAATTTATGTTAGTGCCATTTTCACCTTTATTTTAAAAAAGGCATTAAAGTCATTATCTCACCCAAGTGGCTCCATGGGGTCCCCTAAATAGACCCATGGGTTGTATTGGTCGGCCATGACACAACCAATAGGTGTAGGACAAGTGTCATGGTGTTTTCACATTTTTATAATATCATTTTTACCTTAAACTACACTAATTACCACTAATCGCGATTAAGAACTTAAAAGTTACTATTCACCAAAAAATTATTTTAATCTCATTGAACCACATTTTACTTCTTAATGACAACCATGTATGTCGGATTTTTGAAATTCAAAACACAGAAGTGGTAAAATTGCATTTAAACGAAAAATCAGCTTTTATAAGTACCACTTAGTGGTTTCACTATTCATCAAAAATTGAAGTTTTTCAGAAAAATCCCAAAAATTCACCCTAAGCTATATTTGATATTCCGAATTCAAAAATGAAGTCTATTTTACAAAATTCAAAACATATAAGTCACATTAATTAATTTAATAATTAATTCCCACTGTCTGAGCAAATAGAGTGTTTTTATGAAACAATAAGTATCAAAAGATTGACACTAGTTTAAGTCCGATTTCAAAGTGAAATTAATTCCAACGACCACTATCAGATTTAATGGTAAAAATATTTTCTAATTTAACTTTAAAACCAATTCAAATGATAATCTAATCATATAAATAAATTAGATTCAAAAGAGGTTTTGAATTAAAATACAACATTTTACACTATTCATTAAAAAAATGAACTTTATCGGAAAAATACCAAAAATTTACACAAAGTAAAATTTGATTTCCCGATTCTAAAGAATAGTTTTATTTGGTCCAATAGAATGTATAAGAGTGAACAAAACTATATTTAATGACGGTTCGCCATTAAAAGGCGATAAGTGAACCTTTAGTGAAAATTAGGGTATAAAAGCCTAAAATTGAATTCTTTCCATATTTTAAGCCTTTGGATAAATGTAAATACATTTAAAAACATATATAATCATATTTTAGTTATTTCTATCCATTCCTGCCAATACAACGGCTACATGTTAACTGCCATTTAAAATAATATTATTTTATTATTAGAGTGCAACGTAAGATTCCCAAGAAACTCGTTGTTGCGTATTGGGTACGCCATCGAGCATTGAATCCCATTTAAAGTAATATTAATATTTGATTCACAAGTATGGATAAATATGAAAATGTCATATTCTTTATTTACCTGGGGTGTTACAGTTATGACGTCATTGAGAGTAGGAATTCCTTCAAGAAGAGTCACATGTATTAGTACTTTCTTGTTTTCCTCTGAGTTTCAATTATTTATTGTGTTCCTTTGACACTAGTACAGTTAGTACTGTTTCCCTCCCAATATGAAGTTATATCCCTTGTACTTAGTTTTTTTGTTTTTTTTGTAAAATTGTAAATGTGTGGTTTTCTAAAGATCTTTTCCAGAAAAATGCTTCAAATGAATGATCAATCTTTCCTTTGACACTTTTATGAAAAATGAATCATTCCTTTTTTGTATCCCTTTTATTCCTCCTCCTCTTGAACATTATTTTAAACATGAGAAAAAATCATAATGTTTTTGATTTTTTCACCTTAAAATGAAAAGTGTAGAAAATTATATATTTATATATTTTATTCCAAACCTGAAATATGTTTTCTTTATTTAAAGAATGTGCACTAGGGATAGAGTTATTGAGTCCTACCTTCTGGGTTTTACTACTCATGCCTATAGTGTTATCCTATTTTTAGTTTCACTTGCAGCTTCCATCTCTTTTTCGGATTGATTTGGGCGATGTTTGGTTTTTTTATCGGTGAGTGACCCACAGGGTTACGTGGAGTCTTAGTTGTGGGTGGTTAGTCTTGTTTTTGGACATTCTTTTATTTCCTATCATTTATTCATTTTGGGTTGTTTTAATATATTTATAATTTTTATTTTATTTCATTGGGCTAAATCATTCCCATTTGTACTATGTTGATGCGTTGGCACTTGTCACCAGCCCGAGAGGATCAGGAATGCCTCTCGGGACTTGCCGCAGATCATCTTGGGTGACCGGTTCAGGGTCAACCTGAGTTAGTTCGTGATAGTTAATCAATAAATACTCATCTGATGTTTAATAGTAACCATTCCTTAAAGGGTTATCTAGATAACCATTCCATAATATAATTCATCAATTATTCCTTAAATAATCTACAATCTTATACTGATTTTTTTTTATTATTGTATACATGGGTTCATTTGTGAACCTATTGAATATTGAATGTGATTTTATTATTCCAAAATTCTTGTAGAGGGCAGTAATAGCATGAAAATTCACAATAATATTTTTATAGGGCTTCATCATACAATATGAAAGATGAAATTTCACAAATAAGGAGGGGATGATAAGTGTTCCCCAATTATCATGATTCACTTAATCTATTGCGATTGCATAAGCCATTCCTTTTTCATTTGTTATCAAAGTTTGTTGCATCCTATCATCCAAAATAATAATTTTATTTGGTCACATGTTATCATAATTTCCAAGCTTCATATAGTTTATATACTAACGTGTGGGAGGTGAAATCTTTGAGGATTTCTCATTATTCTTATCATTATCTAATTTCAACTAATTAAATGGACATTTAACTACTCGATGAACTTCTATTACATAGTTATTACATTTTTACTCCCCTTAAGAAAATTACCTCCATGTTTCTTCCCACACATTATACATAATAGAAGGCTCATTTTATTTACTCCATGTTTTTTTAGATTTTCCTTTAAACTCCATCTTCATTTTTTGGCTAAAAGTATGAGATTGATATGAAAATCTAGCCGTTATTTTCACCATGATAACACATCAAACAACTTATTCATATATTCTAATGTATCTTATATACAAGGCCTTTCAAAGACTATGATTCATACACCAAATCATCAATCAACATTAATGTCTATTTTGATGATAATACCTACAGACTATCTCAAAAACCTTGTAAAATTTTGTTCATAGGCACCAACCAATTCTTCGTCCTTCTGCTTAAGCTCCAGGAATGACATTTCCCCCTTCATACATATAATATGTGGAAACTACTTATTAAAAAATAATTTTTTGAACTCGTCCCAATTTATTGAAATAATTTCATCCTTTTTCTTCGTATTCTTAAAAATATCCACCATTTATCCCACTCAACTTTAGATGGTCTACCTACAAAGTGACATTTTCATGCAATGAACAACAGAGATTGGAAAATATCTTTTTAGTGTTACTAATTCGTTGGTATATAACTAATGGTTAAGAACAACCACTAAAATAGGGTGGTAATCAACCCATGATGGACTCAATAGATGGGTGTTCCCTCCTTTGAACTTCTGTATATTTACCATGATTTGTAGGATTGGAAAATTTCATGAGAATTTCAATAAGGTTTTACATTCAATCTCTAATAAATTTTGGTTTCTCAGGAGGAAAACCATTGAATTTCCCATTCCACTCTTCATTAACATGGTTCCTTCAGGTTCTAACCATTTATTTAAAAAAAATCATAGAGTAAGAAACAAACAACATAGTGGGGAACTTTGTAATAATTAAAAAACATATAGGTTGTCAGAATCTTAACACCTTCCATTTCAAATCTATGACAACATAGGTGTATCCTTAGTCATTCATAGTCATATTATATTTAAAATCATAATTATAGTTCATAATGAATTTATTATTTCCCAAAGTGTATCCACTAGGAGTTTAAAAAAGGTGTGTAACAAGGCATGTTGTCGTGCACCAGTACATGATCACTTCTAGCTAAATACGACATTTTCAAGGTTTTCACCCCTATGTACATTTTCACCAGAGCCACATACACTTATAATATCTAGAAAGGGATGTATTTCCAGGAAACCACTCTCTCTATCACTTACCAAAATTCTAAGACATTTCCCTATACTATAACTAATTCAAAAAATTATCCTTGGAGACATCCCTAGACACATCCTTCAAAATATTTCAAGGGATCTCACTAATGTTTTATCAACCCATTTTACAATTTATGACTAAACATTTCATTTGATACGAACTATAATAATTGATGATTAACATAAATGGATATTACATCATTTTATAAGAATATTCATCACATTACAAAAATACATGCTTGAGGACCGAAATAGTTTAATATCTTTGGAAAGTTGGAAATATAATATTCTAACATGGGGAAAGATATGCAGAATATTCATTAAGGATACTTCCTTTATAGTACTCCTACTTAATACCATTAATCACAACCTAGGGATAGGAATCATAATAAAGGGGTTGGATATAATTCTTAGTAAGGGTAAATAAGGGAGATATATAAGCATACATGAGCATAAGTGTATGCGGACATGCTCATAACATTATGATATCATACCATGAATCTAAAAGGTCATAATCAAGAGTTATGTCATTAATATTATATTTTCATAAGACATGTGTAAAATTATTATCAAGATCATAATCCATGAGATAATAATAGAGTAATAAGAGTTGGAATTGTGGAATAAACATAGGAATCAAAAATTCCTATGTTTACGAAACCTACCAAGACCATTATATCATGATAGGAATTGGTTAATCACTACTGTATCTTATTTGGGAATGGGATGAACACCTTTGTCTGCTCTTGTATTTGTCTTGGGATTCCCTTCCATGTACCCTCTTGTTCAAGGATTGGGAATTCCCCATATGAACACACTGGTTTTGAGTCCCATGTACCATGTTGTTTCAGTATTGGGATGACCTCCCATGTACTGTTTTTTTGTCTTAGGATTCCCTCATGTGTATCCTCTTTTTCAAGGCTTGGTATTCAGTCCCATGTACCCATTGATCTCATAAAACATTTATCATTACCCAATTCATTAGAGGGAGATATAGGTTCCTCCCGTCACATAATAAAACCATATATTCATGTTCCACAAGAAAAACATATATCATATCATTTCCCATAAAACATTATAGGATTTATAAAAAACATATCATTATTAATTAAATGAAATGGGTATAATAATCATATCATTACGCATGGAAAATATAAGTGTCTCATAATCATTTTCTCAAATCATAACCCCTAAAAAGAAGCGGGTAACAAAATCATATAAATAGAGGAAGAGAAACAGATGTGATGAAAATCATTCCTTCAAAACATTAACCATTAAATAAAAAAAATATCAATGATATCTTTGGATCATATCACAGTAAAGCATAAAAAATAAAAATGTATTCCGTCTTAGATGGAGGAGGATTTTAAAGGATTACATGGATCATTTTTAATGTAAAATATAATTTCATTGAAAATCCCTTTCCTTAAACTAGTTGAAATATAATTTTCTTATAAATAATCCTTTACAATTTAATTGAAAACATTTTTTGGGGAATGTATTTTTTTCTATGAAATTATTTTTTCAAAATATCATGAAAATTGAATTTTTATTAAATATATTTCATAAACTATAAAGGATGCTTGAAGGTATTGTAAAAAACATTCATTAAAAATACTTTGAAATCAATGAATTAAGGCTTTAAATCATTTTGAAAACCATTTTCTACAAAATTTATAATATAATCTCGAAACCATTTTTAAAATTTTTTCCATGAAGACTTATAAAAAACATGAAATCATTTTGAAATAATTTTTATATGAAAACATATAACCAGATATTGAAAAAAAATGGAAAAATATCCACAAGAATATATAAAAGAATCTTCAAAATATTTAAAACACTAATTTTTTTTATAAATAAATGTTTTTATAGAACAAAAAAAATCACTGAAGAGAAAGATAATGTCATAATTTCAAAACAACACTTCATAAATTATCTAAAATTTTGAAGAGTTGATAATTTAAAAAATACATGCATATATCATGAATAAGAAGAAGAGAAAAAATTTAATGAGTTTTCTTGAGATATGTATCATAATATTTCAAAAATGGGATAATAGTAGTAAACAATCCCAATAAAAGAGGATATTATAGAAATAAACTATTATAAAATTGTTAATTTAACACATAGTACAAATTAGAAATTAGAATTACATGAAACATAAAAGATCATCAAATAATGAGATTCATTACATTACACGTAAATGGTTAGTATATACATACCATAAAAAATATATGTTCATAACATGGAATGTATAACAAGGAAGGAAAATTGAGAAAACAAATAAACTACCAATTTGGTAACTTTTAACCTTAAAACCCATGAATGGAATACCATGATATGGAAATTTAAATACACCTAAATTTAATTATAATAATCATAGAATAAATTCATGTGAAATATATATAACACACAAAAGAAATGGGTGTCGAATAAGGTAAAAATCTCCTAGAAATAAAAGTGTGATGAGAAATCCCATAAGTCTTCAATTTCATCATAAACATTCAACCCACATGTATAACAATTATAATTTAATTAAATATCTACTAAATAACCATATTATAATAAATCAAACCATATATTAATTTATTTTGACTTTATATTATCAGTTTATTAATAATTATTTTTTATTGTTATGTTTTAGGTAATAACTGCTTTGTTTTTTGTATATGTTCTGACTTATTATTCTTTATCAACTTACATAGGTGATGATTTAATTATTTATTGAATATAAAACATGACATATATATCATATATATTAATTTTATAAATATTAATAATAACCTATAAAGTATTTAAACAAGAAATGTGACAAATTGTTTATGGAGACAGTAGGATGTACGTATGCATGAATGTCGTTTGAATTTTAGTATTGTATTAAAAGAAAGAAATTTAATTATACATATGTATTTATAATATCCATACATAATAATTATTATTTAATATGTAAAAAAATACTAAACTCGTCATTAATACATTCCATTTTAAGTGTGAATGAATCAAATATCATTGAGATGAACATATTCCACAAATCTATAAACTAAGATATCATATTTACAAAAATGGAATGAATGAAGGTATGTTTTGTATAATTATTAAAAATCATAAATACATGATAAATATAATATATATTATATAAAAATATTATGTCTATTATAATTCCCACCATGAGAGGTGGTAATCAAAAAATGACCAATCCTCGTTTCATGAGGCGGTAGTCCGTCGTACACATGACCGTTATGTTCGTTACCCATTTGATAGAAGTGTGTTTAAGTGTATATGAACCATTAGAAGAATAAAATATCAACATATTTAGGATAATAAGGTTATTATATTATAATTTAATAACATTAATTGATGTTGTGGATAATGAAAATAAAACAAAATATCTTGTGGAATGATGTTACCTCTTCCTTATGTCACTCCTTTTAGTTTTCAAAAAAGGGATTGCATGGTAAGATTTATTAAAAATGTTTGGATTAAATGTTAAGAGGATGTAATTTGGGTTCTAATTTTGGTAGGTTCTGGATGAGAAAACATTTCTTGATAGGTTTGAGGAAGTGAGGGGGTGAGTGCCCTTTTATAGTGGAGGGGAAGTTCCATTCTTGTAACTATAATAAGGTAAACACTATTGATAAGTCTCACTTACATCACGTGCATCCAATAATTTTATAATTTAGATCCATGATCATACATTTTCTAAATATTTCCATTCAATGGATTTTGGATTTTCTCTTAGGTTATTTATCCATTTAAGTTAACGGTTAACCACTAAGTAATCCTGTTTTCAACATAATCATTGCAATTAATTTTGGTTACATTCACTTATATTTTTGTAAAAAAGTTTATTTTAATATACAATATATATTATATTAATTTAAAATATGG
This sequence comes from Viscum album, assembly GCA_963277665.1. Classification (NCBI taxonomy): domain Eukaryota; kingdom Viridiplantae; phylum Streptophyta; class Magnoliopsida; order Santalales; family Viscaceae; genus Viscum; species Viscum album. The sequence goes on from OY728166.1 coordinate 1,298,928,240, forward strand.
ATTCCATTTTTACCAATTCTAAATACATAATTTTTATAAATTATTTTAAAATTAATCTTGTAGATGTGTTACAAAAGTGGGTTTTTGAAGAGAAATATTCAAAATATATGAAATATTTTTATACAATTTTTCATTGTAAAATTTGGTCTGATGAAATATGTTGGATTAATTTATTTAAAATTTAAATAACTATACTTTAAAATAAAATTTATGAAACCTTTTTCTATATGAATAAATTATAAAAAAGTAGTTTTCAATTAAAAATAATTTTTCTTTTAATATTTATCAAAATATTAATCTTCCCTAGAAAATACCAAACAATCCCCCAAAGTAAATTTTGATATACCTATTTCAAAAATTAAGTTTTTTATTTCAAACAAAATTATAAAATTATTAAAAAATTAGATTTAAAATTGGTTCTCTATTAAAAGGATGTTATATTACCTTTTATAAATATACATATTTTTATTCATAAAAATGAATTTTTCTTATCTTATTCCCGTAAATAATATTGTATTACAATATTTTTTTTGAATATAGAATATATAATTTATATTAAAAAATTGATCTATTGTGGTTTTTTAATTTAGTGATAGAAAATGGTGTTTCTAAAATGTTCTCTTAGAAAATGAATTTCAATATTTTTAAATAGTTATTATTTTCATTTGTAAATAATTGTTAACAAAGAGATTCATTTTATAAACATGTGTAAATGCTATCTTAATAATTAAATTTATCATATTCATCAATCCCATTCCAACATATAGGTGGTAGCCATAATGGTATTTTAATAATAATATTAATAGTAATATATAGTTTGGTAAAACCATGACTTGTGTGTGATGTAATATATCAAAGGAACTTAGTTTTGTGTGTAACACATTCCCAATATAGTGTTGTGTATACTATAAGGTAATCTATGTTTTGAGTGTAGTGAAAACTAACCTAGTTTTGCATGAAATTTATTCTAAAATTAGTGATTTCATATAAATCAAGTTATATTCAGTGCTGCATGAAATTAAAAATATCAAAAAGGGTAAATTAATTTGAAAATAAATATTTCACAACATCTCAATGTGTGAAAGATTTGATGACTCCATCGATGTACCGATGATCATTTCATTAGTGTTCCGTCGATCTACAAAGTAGATCATGGCTGGACTACATGAATCCAGAGCTTCTCATCTAAGATGTAGGAGAGAGGATAGAGAGGTTCTCATATGTGTGTGATTAATAATACATGTGAATGAGAGCGTCTCCCATATAAATAGTGAAGTTATAAGTACCCAAAACTGAATCCCCAACCCCAAATATATATTACTCACTAAAGAAGCTATAAAATACATGTTTTGAAAAACTAACCATGTCATAAACATAATATATATTTTTATTCTCATATTGAAATATAATAATAATATTATATTATAAAACCGATCCATTGAATTGACTCAATATTGCTTAAAATATTATATGACCCTTGAATATTAAAAAAATATTAATTCATTAAATATTTTCCCATGTGTTCATATAAATATATTGTGAATAATTTTAATATATAAACTCAATAACAAGTATTCTATAATTTAATAATATGAATTTATTTATTCCATGGATAACATATAATCTTGGACACTCCAGGACCACAATGGTGGGACCCACCATGTCATAAAATATTATTAATCATAACAAGGATGAATTTTGAATATGCATTTTGTATACCCCTCTAGGACCATTATATCAGTAGTTATGAATATAATTAATAGACATAGAGTAGAGTTTAGGAACCCATAAAGACCTATAAGGATATGAGGAAATTTCATAGAAACAACAACCTTTTCTAGGAACACACACCAAATAATATTGTCTATTGATCTTGTGAGATACTATAAAATATGATGCAGATATCGTTTTAACATCATTTCTTGATTTATTATTTGTTGACATTCCGGGATGGACTTACCTTCTTCTACCATGACCATGGATTTATTGAGGATACATCCATCCTAATCAATAAGGATCTAGATATCAATTCTGTTTGGAAGAAAAAAAATATGTGTTGATTATTGAATCAATGTCATACTACCAATGATGATCCCAAATAAAGATACATCACCATGAAATAAATTTCATGGTTTATTCCTTGATTCAATATATATGATCAAATAGTATACCCCAATAATAATCTCAAGTCAAGATACCATTTCACCTATTCACATATAGGAAAAACTAATGATACATGAAACATGTAGTGCTCCTATTAGTAGCTCATCACATATTATCACATCTAATTAGGGACACCAAGTGAGGACATCACGAGAAGAAGTCTCAATGATTATGATCCCCCATCACCTGAAAGTCACACATAATCTGTTTCCTTTCAACATGATATATCTGGATAATAAGACATATATTTCATTCTAATAACATAGTATTTCAGGGTTCTTATTATACCTTGGGAACTCCTAAAACAATTTTATATGACATGTAATCTAATTACATAGTCAGAAAAATAGTGATTGGATAAATATATACACTATTATGGTATGTATACATCATGCATAACTCACTGTATACTTGATTTTGCAATCTAAAAGTACTGTTTATGTTCGGTCTATGGTACCCACTATTTCAAAAGTCCCAATTTCCCTTAAAAGCATTATAAATATCTATATTATTACTTACATTATATGATCACACTTCTACTGGGTTATGGATTTAGTCATTGGGCCCGACACGTATCCACTTCATGATAACTCTTCTCTCTGTGAGTTAACCTCTATGGGTATGACCCCTCAACATACGATATTCCCTAATTGTATTACTTTTTTCCACATTCAAAACATTAAATATTTTCTAGTACAAGTATTAGTATTATCATAATTTAAATTAAGACAAAACATTTCTTACTAGTTATAATTCCAAGAACTTGAAAAAATTGCTGATTACTTACATTGCTTCGTCTGGCGCATTAGAATACAAAACACAATTTTTATTTGTATATATGGGTACCAGTATCATTAATGTGCTTTTCTATCTAATTACTTTATCTTATCTATGATATTATTTCAAATAAATGTAATGGAATAATAATTTCCCCCTTAAAACTATTGTAATTTCCTCTTAATGATTCAAGAACATATCCCTTGTACTCTTTCACGTAAAATTATACAATTACAACTACTTACAATTCATTTATCATAGATTATAAGATATTAACTAATAATTATGTATATGTTATAAAAGTCACATATAGTTCATATCATTTCATATTTTATCAATCCACCACAGAAGCATATGTAATACTACTCACATACATTAATCTTCTCCTATGTATCTCACATGTCTTTTTAGAGATATTTATGCCCTGTAACATTAGTAACAATTCACTCTCAAAATTGTATCAAAATGAAATTTTAAAATATTTGTTATCATTTTTACTTTAGCTTGGTTCAAGAAAACCATTATATCTACCTTAGTGGATCTTTTTTACTATTACATAGTTTTCAACATTAACTCAATATCTGGAGTGTTTCTTTCATTTTGGTGATAACTAACTATAATAACTATATCATTTTTCCATATGTTATGAAAAATATTTTATTTGGAAAATTATGAATCTCCTTATAAAATATTATATAAACATGGAAAAAAATTATTTGAAATTAAAATTTTATTATCATTTTTATTACATCAATCCAAAAATTGATTTGAGTAACTTCTACCCTTATTAGATTTATTTTAGGTCACCAAACCTTTCTGGTTTTGTTATATAGTATCCTTCCATGATTGGTGGTATTGACGTCCAAATACTAATATAATTTTAATATAATGAAACGATAAAATGTATAAAATTCAAATTTATTTTTTCATGATGAATTTGTATAACTAATCGAGCCTTATTCATACCACCCTAGTACAACCATTGTATTTTGTTTTCAAGAATACCACCACAATATCAAGATTTGAATCTGTAAAAATATACTACGTTCTTGTACATTGATACATGGAATAAATTATTGAATTTAATTTAAATATGTCAGTCATAGTCTGTTTGAATTTACTAATTACTTCTGGATCCATTATTCTCAATGTATAATCTAACAACTATCGTGATTAATGTAAAACCACTGTCTCATCCTTCCTAAAATGTTGGTGTATCTTTAGCATTATTTTTTTCAAAAGATCTGGTTGAACAATATCCTATTCTATCTATTTGTTCATATCCGTCAATATCTAAATCCAAAAAAATATTTCTCCCACTATCTCATCATTTCTATAATTCATATTAGCTTCAACATTGATTCTTCATTTACTTACATCATGAATCTGATGCATATAAGAAATTATGTATTTAGGAATTAATAAAAGATATATTTTTTAGATAAATTTTTACATGTACGACTTGTCACTGATCCCCCTTACGGACAACATAACATTGATGTTTTGTATATAAATGTGAGAGTATGAACCAATCCAGTCAACATTTCAGGACCGATGAATGTTTGTTCATGTTATTATTCATAAACGAGGACTAAAGAAACTCATAAATTATTACCATTCATATGGCATAAAAATATTTTACATTCCATAATAAACTTAAAGGATTTTTTAGTATTTTATTTTACCTCTAAATTATCCTTGAATTGTTATTTCTCTCCATCTGCAACAATTCTGAATGATTTATGGATCACCATTATTTTTAAATGTATGTTTGTCCATAAATGGATAAGTAAATTTGTCGACAATACCTTAGTTTTTTTACTCCAAAGTATCTAAATTCCATGCTGGGTATATCCTTGACATCTAATATAAAACCTTTATTTTCATAAAGAAGAACATTGCGTTCGATATCTTATACGACAAACAACATCATGCTAAAAAGTACACAAAATATTATTATTTAAATACTACCATTATAACCAAGTCATTGAATTAGTGTAAATGAATATGAATAAAAACATTACTAATAAATATATAAAGTTATTACTAAATAAAAATTTAATTATTATTTCATACAAATGGACATTTTTTTAAGTTATATTATTCCTAAAAAATTACATTTCCTTCAAAAATGTTTTTTTATCTTTTTATGAGAAAATATTAAATTTAAATTTTTTATCCAATTTTAGAAATTCTATTTGATAAACTGAAAATAATTTTTTAAAACATGGTTTAAAAAAAATTAGGCTGAATGTTTTTTATTTTTATAAATATATTTATTTTCTAGTGAATTTGAAAAAAACATACATTTTATATTTTAATTTAAAATTATAGTTTTGTTTCAAGAATGTAAAAAATTGAAAAATTTTCAAAATAACATCAAAGTAAGATTATATATATATTTAATAATCCAATTATGTTCATTGGACTCAATTTTTATTTTGAAATTGGTATAAAAATATTTTTATTCATAAAATAAAATTTTTCAGAATAACTTTTTGTCATTCCCATGTGTGTTATTATATTAATTTAATTTCTAAAATTTCTATACATTTTATATGTAAAATTATTTTCTAAATTTTGAATCATGATGATAAAATTTGGTAAATTGGTTTCTTTTATTTTTGATCAATATGAATAGTAACCATTGTAACTATTTTTCAACTTGGTAAAGGGTAGAGTGTGTAATATATGGATACAATGATTGGACAATGCTTAAATATTTATCAAAAATTAACTTTTTCTTATTGGATGAGTGAATTTAGGTAATAAACTTACATTTATCTAATATATCACCACATGGTGTTATATTTCTTGGAATATGACCACTATATTAATTTAAGAAAAGAAATATAGAAAATATCACCCTCTTACTTTTAAATATCTCTTATGTGTTCACATTAGGAAAAAATAAAGTTTTGAAATAAATTTAATGGTTATATTATTAATTATAAATATATGTTTGTGATGGTAATTTATTTATTATTTTTATTACTTATATAATTACCTTAAATTCTTACACAACTACGACACAATATTTCCTCGGTAAATTGAAAAATAAAAAAAAGTTTTTAAAAATAAAAATAATTATAAAATTAAACAAAATGGTGTTAAAATAATTCTACAGATTAAAATGACATATTAGGAATGTGTAAAATTATTATATTATAATTAAATCCATGTCATAGTTTCATTAATTTAAATTTAAATGAATACTGTAAAAAACTACATTATTGATATTTTATACAAAAAAATTATTAAATTATTTAAAAATAGTTGAAATATTTAAATTGGGAAATTTGGATGATTAATTGTCTAAAATGTTATCCATTTTCCATATATTAATAAATTTTCTCTAAACAGTTAAAATTAAAATCCTTTAAGAATGATAAAGTCGTTACCACAATTAAAGGTGAAATTAACTAACTAGGGGGTTAAACAGATATATATGGTTTAAAATAGCCATTAAACCAATACAATTTTTAAAAATTTATGATTATAAATTTCATACTACCCCTCCTTAAAATATTTTTCTATTTTAATAAATTTATATTTATAATTACTTTGTTATATTTTATTCTTTTAATAAATTCCATGTATGTCCTCTCACTTACATAAATGATTACAACCCTGCTTTCTTTTCTTTACACCACATTTATCCTTATAACATGATGAAAAAATTTAAAATTATATTTTAAAATTCCCTATCCATGATCTATATGTGTGTTTCCCCACAATATACCAACCCTAGGATCCCTAATTGGAGTCTTAATGGAGTTCATTCAAATATGAGGTAATATCCATAACTGATCACTTTTCTTTTACTTCTTCTATTAACTCTTCTAAACATTATTTGTTTATAATGAAATAATAAATTAATTATCCTAAATATTCTAAAATGTTTTTATAATTATGAAACTGCCATTATATACCATCTTTTTCATCAAATGGGTAATGAAGGTATTATTTATGTGAATGTATGTCCTACCATCTCCATGTATTGATATAATTTATTATTCATCATCATATTTTCATGATGGGTATTATGATCATTATTATTTTCATATATTATATTTTTGAAATAATTATTCTTATAAAATTAAAATACCATATCAACCTTCTTACCTTCCAAATCTTTGAAAAAAGATAACATTGCTCAATCATACATGTGGGCTGCCACCTCCATTAAGAAATGTGATTCAATTTCTGTTTTCATTTTATAGTGATGATAATAATGATGAATTTGATAGAAATATGTAATTATATATATATATTAGTAATTTTTAATCAGTATTTACTATTCTTTCACTACATTCTTCAAAAAGTGAAAACATCATTCTTTTGTATGTATGTCCGACCGTCTCCATGAACGGTGTAATTTATTTTTTAATCTCCGAATTATATTTATGAAAATAAAAAAATAAATATATATATATATATTAAAAATATACTATATCTATTTCATGCATAAAATTATGAATATTATGGAACAATTATCAATGTATAATGACTGTAACTTTCTAACAAAAACATGCATGAAATAAGAAGCTGGTTGTCACCTAGAATAGTGATTTTAGTAATAGATTTTCAATATATGAGTAATAATATAGAATAAATAAATCATAAATTGAATGATATATATTATTAGGGTTATAAAATAAATGTATAGTAAATCTATATTTCTTATATAGGAGGTTTAAACATGTGTGAAGAAAGTCGATACTTTTTTAAAGTGATTTTCTCTAACTTTTACTTATATGAGATACATGAAAGATTCACTATGTGTTTATTTTATGTATATTATATACTAATATTTAAATTAATAGTTGATTAATGTCATGATTTTTTTTGGATTTACATATCTATCTATGTTTTTCTGTTTCATGATGTTTTAGCTCTAAATTTTCCAAATCCGTATGGGTTTCATCATTCAATCCTATTATAATCGAGATTATTTATGATTGAATTAAATTTATTGAAATTATATCATTTTTAATGACAAATCCATTTAATTTTTATACAATTATGGTTATTTCTATATAATAAATTCTCTCTATTAATTTTCTTTGAATTAAGTACACATGATGCCAAATGAATATTTTTAAGGAAACCCATTTTATTTCCCTTTTTGATCGAAAACCATTTTTCTTCTATGTAAATTATTCAATAAAATGTTTTAAAAGAATTATATATTACTATTATAATATTATTTTTAAAAGTTATTTTTACCCAATTTATAATTTCGATAAAAATATTTTGAAGGAAGCATCATTATGTTTTCTATACGATATAATTTTTGACTATTTCAAAAAGTGTGAATGAAATGTATTCTTCTAAGTTAAATATAATGAATGAACATTCCCACCTTAGTGACTATTCAATTATTATAGGTTTACTTTACAAGTATCCTTGGTTCGTCTCAATGAAAATATGTTTCATAATATTTTTTAATTTTTTATATTTTAAATAAGATTTTGAAAAATGAAAATTGTATTTTAATCAGGAAATATTCCAGTAATTATATTAAATAAATTATGATATACGATAAAATTATTTGAATTATATTTTGTTTTAATGGATATATGATCCAATGTAACAATACTTATTATTCCACTATATTTATTATGATTATGATTTGGTATGATTATGAAACCCATTTATTTTTAATGGGTTATGATGTAATTAAATTATGAAATGTTTTTGAAAGTCAATTTTTTTTCATGGGATAAGACATGATCATATGAAATAAAATTATGAACTTGTGGAACACATATATATGGTTTTAATTATGTCATGGGTTGTCCAGTAAGTATATATCACCCTAATTCATCAGGTATTTCATTATGTATCATGTGATAATTATGGGATGCAAGTCGATGTGCTTGATCCACTATGGAAAGAAGTCAAATTTCTTGATGAAATATAGGGTGAATGATCTGATAAATTATCCGTTTTAATATGGGACGTAGGTAGGTATTCTTTATTCACTATTATTTGATGGTATCCGTAGTTAACCTTAAAATATTAAAAGTTTCATGTACTTAGGATGGTTGAAAAATTTGATTACATGAATTTATGATTTGGGATTGATTTATGCTGACTTTTCACTTTTATGATACATGTATTCTGAAATGATAAATCACTATATTGTGAATCATGTTAATGATACCTGAAATATTTGTGTGTGAATTTTTATGTTATATAGATGGTGGAATACCCTTATTCTTATCTTATTATTTCATATTGTCTTCGATTCATATCACCCATTTATACCCTTACTAATCATCTTATCTCAACCTTTCTAATGTTGCCTTTCCACAGGTTATATAATATATGGTGTTTATATTATGTGTAATAAATTGGAAGATATTTTTGTGATATTTAGAATACCTTTTATTGAATTATAATATTATGTATATTGTATCAAAATACAGTAATCCATTATGGTCCTTAGGCATGTGTTAGTGAATTTTATTAAATATTCTTATAAAAATATATAATATTTCTATTTTAAAAGATTGGTTAATAATAGTTTGTATCATGGTAAGTTTTATTAATCATTGTAAATTTTGGTTTGATGAAATTGATGATTACCATTGGGATAAGTCTTACTACTTGATAAAGTTATAATGTTTTGGTAATTAAGAGATTGTATGGTTTTCTAAGAAATACAATACCATCTGTATACTACATGTAAACATGATTTCAGAATATATACATATATGGTAAATAACCCATAAAATAGTTGGCAAGAATATATTGTCCATCATTCTAGTTTATGGTGTGTTTTCCCTTTCTACACAGTCGATTTCACACTCCAGGGGGATTTATTTAGGTTTCATCACATTTTCTTAATTGAAAAGTAATAAGGATTTGAATACGATCATATATGATCGAGGTTAAACATAAGGTGTCTTATTTTGAAAAGAATGTTCCATGATTTAGACATCCAGTAATAATTTTTCATTATTATATGATTTCCCGCTATGAATATTATTTAAAACATCATGCTTTGTGGTTTTACTTAGTGGATAAAAAATTAATGAATAATGTAATTGATGAATGTGATGGACATTGTAATGATTGTCCTAATGATAAACGAAGTGAAATAGAAGCTGGTTGGTAGAGCCTTGTGATTATACCAGACATGTTATCTTGTTATATGAATAACAATATCAACTTGAGTGAGGTTCATAACACACATAATATGGTAAAATAGAGTCGAATGGAGACCATAGAGGGAGTAAGATTTTGTTTTACACATGTCATGTATTTAAGAAGACCCACTCACGGAAATATCTCAATGGAACTTGAAGATGATTTGGGTGTGAGAAAGGATATATAGGAATAATTTTCTAATAAAATTTAAATGGCTGGTTAAGGAAACAGATAAGAATAATAGTTTCCTTAATGTATTATCAATGGTTGAATGTATCAAATTTGAATAAATGGGAATTATGAAAATAAATTTCGTAAGGGAAAATCTCAAAAATAGGATAAACATGATTTTAAGAGTAATGTTTTCATTATTGATAATGAAGATATAAAAAATGAAAACTTAAATGTAGGAGGTATTAAGGAATTATATGATGAATCATAATTAATCTTTTAAGAAGGAATGTGAATGATTAATGTTTTTATATATTATAATTTCAAATTTATGTTTTATGTGTATTTTTATAAATGGTATTATGGTTATAATAATCATGAAACATTTGAGGATGTTTCTATTGTAGTTTTATATTTAGTTTTTTCTAGAATATATATAATGATACTAATATCCAAGAAACTCTATCTGATGGTAAGGTGATATTTTATAGAAAAACACATGAATTAGGGAATGAAAAGACTTAATATGTGCCAAATATTGAACAATTACTTTTTAGTTGAGAAAAATTGATTATTAACAAGTAAATGGGAGACTATTTATTTCTATGGAACTAATTACTGATTTGATAAAAGCATGTTTTCATGTTATCTCTGATGAAAATATCAAATTTTTTATAATTAATTATTTTTTTACAAAATTAGGTGAGAGTTATTTTTTAAGGCATTTATGTTTTCATTCTGGTTTTATGGTAATTCATGTTATTACCATGTATCTGGATAATATATGATCATTGTAATCACTTGTTCGGTATGTAATATTTATAGCTACTGAATATTTTATGAGGTATTAATGTTAATTTGGTTTTCAAAATTTCTTGAGATTCTTTATAAATTTTTTTATTTGTTTTGAAATGAATTGGAAGGTTTTAATAATTTATACCTATGGAATGGTTTATGAAAATAATTGGGTATTATTTTTTGAGTTTGAAATTTGATTTATCATATTAAATAACACACGATAATATTTTTTATTTTGGTAGATATATTGAAATATGAGGAATGAATTGATAATATATTATAGAACATATGAACCATTAAAATAGAATTTTAGTGCTTTAAGAATGGAAAATTCATCAGGAATATTAATTTGATGGAGTAAGTGATGAAATGGACAAAAAAATGATGAAATATATCTTATTATATGGAAATAAATCATGTAATTATATTTTCTTTGTTCAATATCATGATATTAAAAGAATACCTAAAATTAATAAAAATATTTTGAAATAAAAAATTATACTTTTTACTTCATTTCTAAGGAATCGATGGTGTTTTCACCCATAACATATCTTTGGTTCTGTGGTCTTTAACATTCCTCTTACTAAGTTCTCTATCACTCTATATTTTTCCATTGAAGTTATTTCACTCATCCATGTTCATATTTTCACTTCATACTAATGATATCATATGGGAGGAGTGTATATCAAAAATTAAAATCCATATCTTGATTATAAGGCCTCATGGTTCTATATTTCATTACATATGAATTTTATATTTATTTATGAGAAGTAAAATAAAATTGTAACTCTCTTACTTTTAAATATCTCATATGTGTTAACATAGTGAAAAAATAAATATATGAATGAATATTAATGGTTTATTATTATATTTATAAAAACATTATGATGTTTATTTATTTTTTGTTTTTATTAATTATATAATTACCTTATATGGTTAAAAAAACACCAAAACAATATTTCTTCAATTAAATGAGAAATGAAATAAATGGTTTCTAAAATATTAAATGTGATATACTTTTTGATTTTTTTACTATTTCAAGAATTTTATATATTATTTTAATATATTATGGATGTGTGAGAGGATGTATTCAACTTCCATCCATGTAATTGTGTCTATAAAGTCAAATTAAATGAGTACTCTCAAAAATGTCATTAAGGATATTTTATGAAACTAATATATTATTAAATTATATAAAAGTAATAAAAAAAATAAAATAGGGAAATTTGGATAATATATGGCAAAAAATATTTTACCTTACCCATTTATGAGGACATAATCACCTTATAATTAAAATTATAACCCACTAATATTGAAAATTATGTTATAGCAGTTAAGGATAAAATTTATTAACTAAGGGGTTAAAAAACTAGAATGCTTAAATAACCACTGAAACCTATATAAATTTTATTAGTTTAGGGTATTTGAAACTCATAATACACAAAATTTTATTCTCCAGACATTTGGATTAATTTGTATTTATAATAACTTTTTTATATTTTATTTTGTTAAGAAATTCCCTGTGTGTCTGATCCCCCACTTATAAAATTAACCCCCTCCTTTCTATTCTTCACACCATATTGAGAATTATATCATGAACAATCCCTAGAATATTATCTTATAAAAACCCTATAAATTTTATAGAGGTTATTTTCTACCAAAAATACCAACCCTAGGATCCCTAAGAGGAGATCTAAAGGAGTTCTTTCAAACAATAAGTAATCTCCATAAATGATCAATTTTTTTACTTATTCAATTACATCCCCTGAATCAATATTATTTATCATTAAATAATAAATTTTGTAACATATATATAATTATTTTTTTTATAATTATGAAACCATCATTCTATTCCCTCTTTTCTTTCAAATGGGAAGTGAAATTATCACTTGTGTGTACAAACAACTTATTTTTTTTCACATAACGGTACATTCCATTTTTCCAACCCAGATTTTTTGGATGGGTATTGTTGTTGGTTTCCTTTATACATATGATATTTATGAAATTATTATACTTATATAATGATAATGTCTTGTCTCACATTTTTTATTCAAAAAAGTTGGAAAACAATAATTTTGCTCATGCGTACGCGTGGACTATCACATCCACTGAGCGGTTTGATTCAATATTTATTCCCATTTAAAATAGGTTGTAAGAAAAATTGATTATAGTATTTTATATGATGAATTTATATTATATTTAATATTTAATGTTGAATTTTAATTTATTAATTCTTTTATTCCATTAATCAAAAAATTAAATCATCAATAATGCGTAAGTACGACCTACTATCTCTTCTAATGATGTAATTTATTTTCCCATATATAAAATTTATAGATGAATACAAATATATATATATATAAAATATATATTTTATATTTGTATCACGATTAACATTATAGAGAATATGGGACCCTGATCAAAGTATCGGGACCAAAAAATATGAACTAAAACTTGCATTTAAAACAACACAATTGTCACCTAGAATTGGGATTTTAATAAGAAATTGTTAATAAACGAGTAATAACAGTACATAAGTTACTAACAAATGGTAAAATTGATATGAAAATGGTTCTGATATACATGTATAATAAAAAAATATTTAGTATACATGAGGTTCGAACATGTATGAATAATGTTGAGACTTTAGGTTATTGATTTTTATATCACTTTTCCTTATGTGAGCTACTTTCCATATTCAAAACTTATTTAATTTTGATAATTTAGATAATACTCATTAAATTAATTAAATATGACTATAATTAAAATTATTGGGATTTACAAAATCATTTATGGTTCTCCCTTTCATGAGGTTTTTATTCAACTGATTCCAATGCCATAAGGGATTTATTTTTCAATTATATTTTAATTGGGATTATTTATGATTGTATTTCTGTTGATGAAATTTTATGATCCTTACCTAATAATTACATTTAATTTTCCTTATCCTCATTTTCTTTATAATGAATTAATGTTCTCCTATCATTTTCGCTACATTATGTACTCACGAGACCAATCAAATGATTTTAAGGAAAACCAACAATATTTATATGATCGGTCAAGAACCATTTTATTATATTTACATGTTTTCTATATAATGTATTAGAAAATGTATTTAATATTATTCTATAATTGGTTAAAGTCATTTTTTTCCATGTTTTAATTTCTATCAAAATGTTTCAATAGAGTATTCTTGTAGTTTCCTGAATGATATAATTTGTGACTATTTACAATAGTTTGAATGGAATTATTTATTTTAAACAATATTACTTGAAAAATATTTATAGTTGTAATAACCACTCTATTAATGGATTATTCCTTTAAAATATTCTTTTGTTATTTTCATAAAAAAATATCCATAATACATTATTTATTTTTAATTCTAAATAATTAATTTCGAAATGAAATGTCTATTTTCCTCATGAAATATTCCAGTGATAATTTTGATTCAATTTTCTTGAATGATACCGTCCTTTTATGTTAATTATGTTTTACTAGGGATATGATATAGTGGTTCAATCTTTATTCATTGCCTGGATGGTTTATGATTATCGTCATTTTATTAATATAATCTCATTTATATTTCACTGGGTTATCCTATTATTTATTTATTAAATGTTTATGAAATTTTATCTCCTTGAATGGGTCATTCTATAATCATATTATTAATGTTTTGTGATTTTTTATTACATATATATGTGGTTTCCATTATGAGATGGGTGGTCCTAGAATTATATAGATCTCTAATGAATTGAGTAGTTCTTTATATCTCATGAGTTATTTATGGAATGCAAGTCGATGTGCTTGATCCACCATGTTATTGATGTAGTGACACCTTATTCGTTATTATATTGGAAACAATTAGGGATTGATAATAAACTATGATTTTGTGGTATTTATAGTCAACTATTATAAATGAAATTGTTTCTGCAATTATGAGGGTGCCACAATTGTTTTGTATGAAATTATAGTTCATGATTGGTTTATGATGGTTTCTCACTTTTATGATATATTTCATTTTAAATGATATTGTTTTACGAATTGAGTAATGTTTATGATCTATGAAATATTTTGGACTCAACATTGTAAGCTTTAAACTTTATATTTTCCCCTTATTCTTATCATATACTTTCACATGGTCATCGATTTATATCACCTATGATAACCATTATAGAGTACCTGATATCACCCTTTATAATGTATCAATTCCTTTGGTTATGAAGAAATGATTATATTGGGTATGCATATGATGTTTACTATATCGTAAGACGTTTTTGGGATTTGTTGAATATCTTTATTGAAAAAAGAATATTATATATCTAGTATACAAATATTTTTTGGGAGATGTTGAAGATTATTTGTGAAATTTATTGAATATTCACCTCAAAAGATGTAATATTTATGCATGAAAATCAGGGTAATTATAACCACATTTAGTTGTCTAGAGAATGAATAATTCTTTTCACCACTAGGTATTCGATTCTTACATTTTATATTCATCATGTATTACCAATGGTTTATATATTAATGAACTATTAGTTGAGTATTAGACACCACAATAAACATTAATTCCAAAAATGAAAAAATGCCTCATTATGTCTAATGAACACATGGGATAAATGTTTTGTTATACTCAATAAATGTTTAACTAGTATCATTAAACATGAAAATTATATGCTTTTTTATTTCTCACCCCTAACTTTGGTACCCCCCTTTCTCAACCGCTTGGAGAATTCATCTTACTTCTTATAATGGATCAATACATACTTGGTTACTATATTTAAATAATCATATGTGATAAGAATATTTTCTCCAATACCAATGATATATGAAATAAAAATTGTATATAGTTGATGAATTTACCCAAATAAGAAGAAACTAGTTTCATCATTAATATAGTTCATATATTTTAAACATCCATAAAAATATCTCATTGAATCCAAAGAAAAAATCTACCTTTATATAATATACCTTATATCTTTGAAGGATTTTGATAAGGTTTCTTATGTGTCACACATTCAACTGGACATTCCTACTTGATTTCAACTTGTTCACAATAAGAACTAAAGATTCAAATTTCTCTCGGTTCTTTCTTTTTTGGAGAAGCTTACCCAAAAAGCAATGAGTCATTTCATCCATACTATTTGTTTCCTAATATGAAACTAGGGTAAGTTTTTGAAAATGATATAAGAAAGAAATTTATTGAATGAATATGGTCTATCTTTCAATTTACCGGTTTTTTGTTTAATAATCACCTAAATAATATATTGCTTCACATTCTCATCACAAGCTTCTCAGAGCTGAGAAGTCATGTAAAATCATCCATTCACTAATTTTGTGTCCACAACTCTCATATAACATAGATGATATAATTATTATGTAAATACAAAATTCTTTATACCTGAGTATCTTGTAAGTATATATAAAACCCTTGATTCTTGAGGTAGCTTTAAAGGTAGTGGGGGCTCTAGACCTTTGAATTTCTATTCATTTCATAGTACTTTGCATAATAACCTATAGTAATCCAATTTTTTTTTAAAAGTTATATCGTTTTATATCTCCAATTTTGGTCAATGTTTATTTGGGGTATGCCTCACCATTTCCTAAAAAATATACACTAGAAGATTAATACTTTTATATTGATTTCCTATGAGACATTATTGATTAATTATATCATTAGATATCTCACACTATTTTATCTAATCTTGGAATCCCTCACAACTATAAATGGGTTAATCACACTTCTGTGTATTATTGTTTAAATTAACCTTAAAACCACACTTCACAGTCCACGATTTGTCTCTACAATGACATGAAGATTTTTAAGGTACATGTTTGATTGACAAACCACATTAACTCACGACTCATTGAACTCTTTTGTGAGTTCACACATTATAAAATAATAAAATTGATTTTCTCATCTCTTTGTCACTAAATATGGAAAAATATAGCTATAGACACTTATTTTATATCATATTTAGTTGAGTGTACAAATCATTCCTATGAGAACTCCCTAGTAGTAGGAGGCACCCTCAACTAGGGCTGATGATCACCTCGTACACTCAGTTTTGATTAAATTTAATTTTTGAATGGATATTTAAATTAATATATATTTGAGGGGGTTTTAATTATTTCCCTGGGAATTAAATCATTTACAATCTAATATTCACATACTTTTTTATCACACTCAAAAACCGAACAATGTTGTATGTAGAAAAAAAATCATAATGTTTTAATATTATCTAATCTATAAATTTTAGTTCATTATTTTATGTGTCTTTATAAACAAATATTATAAATAAAATAGTAAAAAATGAAAAAATTAAATAATAAACATGGATGGTCTTGAGAATTTGGTATAAGTTTATCTAATTAATCACATTGGATTAACGGTGACTCTAGGGGTAAAATACATGAGTAATCTCTGACTTGCATCACAGCTCATAGAAAGGTCCAATGTATAACTGTCTTGTCTAGAATACCACATCATATAGACATGGTTCACATCTTACAAATCCATCACTAAAATACATAAATACTCCCAAACATGTGAGGGGTATTGATAATTCATAAAATACATTCAAAATTATACTAATGTATGCACAAGACCTTATAGATATTATACTAGAAAAGATGAAGCGATGATATTAAAAATAAATTTAACTCTTACATTGCACATGAAATAGCAATAAGTAAATAAATTAATTTAAAATCCAAACATACTTCAGTTTATTGATACTCATGATCAGTTGGTAAGAAGATTAAATGTTTAATAAAATTAAATATGAACTAAGTTTACCTTGATTGAATTAAATGAACTAAAGAAAATAATTTTAATTTTAATTAACATAAAAACACGTCGCATGGTCCCAATTAAAATATAACTTTTATTCCAAATGTTTTTAATTATTTTTTGAAATAATGAAATTTTTCCCATGCCTGACATATCCAAGAAAATAAATTTAATGGGTTTCAAGGACATAAAAAGAACATTCTACTCTCGATTGAAGGTATTGGGGAGTGCAGTGATAATAGATAGATCAGTGACAAAAAATGAACATCACATGATCAATGTAAATACATTACCTATGGTGATAAATAGCACAATAAAACTCACAAGGATCTCATTTGAAGAATATTAATAACAAAAATAAATTGAAAAACTACCTTTCTCATTCTGAAGAGATGTTCACGACTACTCATCACCGAAAAATATTTCTTGAAGAAACATAAGTATGATTCCTCTAGATCAACCTTTGTCCATTCAAAAGTCCATATAAACTCCATTCATCAAATTTTGGTTTCTAGCATAGGGATTCAATGACACATTAAACAACCTGATGATCACTACATTGACCTTCCTTTGATCCTTGAAGGATTTCTTTGTTCGGTTTAATGGATCGAGAAATTCTCTCTATTGGAAGTGGGAGAGAGAAGATATGGGCTCCCAAATTTTTGCGGTGAATATTATCATAAAATAATAGCCTCTCCAACATATATAGTGAAGTTATAAATACCAAAAAAATGTTCGTCATGACCATGATATTTATTAATCACTAAATAGGCTATAAATAACCTGTTATGACTGACTAACTGTGTCATTAATGACATTTATTTTTTTTATAAAATTAATTCAATATAATAAATATATTACGTGGTAAAACCAAACCATTGACTCGACTCGATATTTCCAAAAATATTTAAAGAAATAGTAATATTAAAGTAATATTCATTCATTAAATATTTTCCTTATATTCACTTAAAAGTTCATGTGAATACCATTAAAAAATAAATTCAATACTAATTATTCTATACTCGAATAATAAGAATTTTTCTATTCCTCAATGATCATATATTTGCAGCCCCGATATGCTAGTGGTGGGGCCACTATGTCATATACTCAAATTTATCATAATTAGGAATACATTTTAATATGTTTATTATGTGAACCTCTAGGCCCTTATCTTGATGTAAGTGAATATTATTCATATATTAGGATCAGAGTCTAGTAACCCATAATGTCTCTTAAGGAGATAAAGAAATTTCATATAAATAAAAACCTTTTATATGTTAACATGATGTATA
This sequence comes from Viscum album, assembly GCA_963277665.1. NCBI lineage: Eukaryota > Viridiplantae > Streptophyta > Magnoliopsida > Santalales > Viscaceae > Viscum > Viscum album. Next base: position 1,298,947,392 of record OY728166.1, read on the forward strand.
ACATAATGTCTTTGTCCCAGAATATCCCATAAATCAGGACACACACATCATGTGATCGTCCTTTCTTACATTATTATTCATTGTCCTCCCATGATGGACCTAGTTTCCTTTACCATTTCAATGAATTTAGGGAAGTTACTACCATCATAATAAAGTACAGCTGAGATATCACTTCCTTTCACAAATGACATTTTTTGTGTTGATAACTCAATAAATGCCATACTACTGTTGTAGCACCCAAATGAAGCTACCTCAATAAGATTTAGTTGTCAGAGTTTTTTCCTCACATCAATCTATGTGATCTAATTTTCTAATCATTATCAATATCATGTTGAGAGACCATTACATATGTTCATTGATATTAACTACCAATGACACCTGAAACATGTGGTGTTCTTATTGGAAGGTCATTCCACATGATTTCATCTACTCTAGATCACCAAGTGCGAAATTTATATGAAGAAGACTCAATGATTATGATCCCATTTCACTTGATACTCACACAACATCTGCTTCCTGTCAATATGATGTATTTGGACAATATGAAATATATTTTGGATTAATTTCATAGTATCTCAAGGTTATCAATATATCATGACAACTACAATATCCTTTTGATATGATAAGTAATATATGGAAATTTCCATATAGATATTGTACGGAGAAATATAAACACAATTATGGTAAGTATAAATTATTCATAACTCACTGTATACATGATATGTTTATAAAAAAGTACTATTTATGTTCGGTCTAGGCACCCCACTATTACAACACCTACTTCAGCGAATCCTGATGTCTCATATAATGTGACCTTTTAATTGGTTTGGGGAACTGATGCATGTATTCATGGAATCGAAGAATAAAAAATATAATGGAATTCACAGAACTAGTCCAAGAATTCCTCCACAACTCACCTTTTCTGAATCTGTGGGGGACCCATGACATTCATTATATTTTATTTTAGGGCCAACATATGGTGATCATTCCATTATGTTTAGGTCTTAGGTTTTTAGTGAAATCTAATGGATGAACACTTCATATTCTTCTCTTATGAATTTCAAAATGAAATAAAGAAATCTATCATATAATGTTAGGTTAGATCTCGATTGGGATCCATTTGGATGGCCCAAGGTGTTCCTTGTATGAGGAAATCATTCCAAATCAAAGAGATAAACTCGATCATTCTAGTATTTTGGATATCCAATATGATTCTATGATAACTAGATAAGGTATTAATGATAGTAATAAATTGGCCATGTCTAGGGATGGTTTACCACCGGGTATTTGAATCAATGAATCAGGTGTTATCTAATGAGTTTTATAAAGGAATTATAAATATGGAATCAAAGACTGTATTGATGCATGGTAAACCTTTGATGGTGTGACCATGTTACATTATTAGTAATAATGGAAACAATTTTAATAATACATAACTATCATGTAAGTATTTAATATAAGGATTTCATCAAAGTTAAAACACAATCATGGAAGTTTCTTCTACGATTTTTTAAGATACAACCACATAATTTCTCATGTTAATTAATCTATTCATTATAAAATTACATAACAAATATGGTGTTATGGTTGGAGATTTATCCATGACACTAAATTAGATTAACTATATTTATGTCACCCAAGACATACCCAAAGACCCATCTTAATAATTTTTTCATTGAAGTGACACTCCAAAATGCACCCTGATGGGTGGTTTGGTTACATAAACGAAACATTGTAGTTTTTCTAAAAGGAAATCCAAACAAACCATATGGGGGTTCTGGTTACACCTTAAGTATAGTCATCATGGGTTTCTATACAAACCCACCCTATGAAGTGGTCTGAGACGTGGTTATGAACAACCAATGGTGTTTAGGTGGCTTGTTGAACCTCTTGGATATGATTTAAGTGAACAATTAAAGGAATTTAAATTATAGGGTCAACACTAGGAAATTACGATGTGTAACTCAATGAACCAATTTATAAATAACAATAAATTTTGGGAAAAGAATATAGATCACCTACCCAGGGTCCACGAAAGACTCCTCATTGAGTAATGGCCTCATATATGAGTTTGAATAATAGAATACAAACAACCATACAAAAAACATGAATAAATGACATATTACATTGCACATAGTTATCACCGATGATAATGAATGAATAAGAGAAAGAGGGTATTGGAATGAAAGCATTACCTCATTCTTTATTAAGCTTTGATTAGAACACCAAACACTTGATATTTGTGGAAGAACTCACATGAAGATATGAGGGATAAGGGAGAGCTCCAATATGATTTTATGAGTTTAAAAATGATAGGAAAACTCGAGTTGATGGATTAAAAGTGGATGTGGGAGTTCCTAGTACCAACATATTCATCTTAAAAAACCACCAACCATGCCACCTATTATCCACGAGGTGTCCATCGTTAAGCCATTTTCTTGATCAGCCTAATAGGTATACTGGTTCAGCCATCAACTAGCCAGTGGGACTGCAATGTCTTGTTGTAGTTCAAATGTTTTTCCTTGATCGCTTTAGTTCACTCCTTCCTTGTATCCAACACAAAGAAGAATGATTAATTGGATAAATAAAAATAATTTTACGCAAAAATAGATGTTTTTGTACCTCATTGAAGTGTGGTAATCTTATAACCTTCCCTACATAAGATAAATCATCCCTGAGTTGTATCTATGAGGGATTTCAGGCAACCTATGTGAACAACTAGTCCATTGAGCAGGTATATATAATTCTCATTCCAATGTATCATCCTTGATTTAGTCATGAAGCATAAAACTCGAACATGAGGAATTGTTCTTCCTCATAGTGTCCTCATTATAAGATTGATGATATAAATTGGATACTCCTCAAATGACGCAATTTCCTCTAATTCATTATCCTCTAGATCAAAATCATGTGATGGGTTATGATTGTAATAGTGGATCAAATATGTATGAATGAATTTTTCATAATACTATCCCACTGGGGACGATTTAATTGATAATGTACCAGCCGGACCCACTATAAAATATCAAATGAGATGATAAAACTATGAGTTGGATTTCCTTTCCTTTGATTCTTACATTGAACTAGTCTATGAAAAAAATGATTTCCTGATCCCTGACATCAAACATTGATGGTCGGTGATGGTAATGATCATATGTCATATATATAGAATGAGTTTTTTCCATATAATTCCTGATCAGTATCACGTTATTCAATGGATCCTGAACAAGACTTAGTCCTAGTAGCATAACCTCTCATTCATATACAAATCAAGGAGGTCAATGACCCGAACTACTATATGGAATCATTTAAGGATCCATCTAAATATTCAATTGAATTCTATTTTTATATATGAAATTAGAACTTCCTCACAACCTTATAATTATAATTTCCACATATCCATTCCCTGAGTTTCAACATTTGAGTCATCGCTGCATCCATGTTTGCCACCACTTTAATGATCATCTTCCACAGTATCACTCTTTAATATATTCCCTCAATAGATGGCCTGGTCACTATGCTCAAGGCCTTTTCAAGAAAATTTCAATTTAATTCCCACCAAGGATGATGCACCCAAAGGATTTCACCACGTTAGAGTTTCTCACCATTTAAGATAATTTGATGAACAATTTTTCATGATCCCTGTGACCCTTGAGTTCATTATTGAAAATAGCGCATGATCCATGTACATACATTGGATGACTCATTAGTAATTACCATAAATGAGGTCTTGAACATATACAAGATTATAAAAACCCATTCCCCAACATGATCCCAATTTCCGTAACACAACTTGTTGGTCACCATTCAGAGGTCCTCACAAACCTCACCCCCAATGGCCATGATGGATCCAATAAAGTAATTTTTCTCTAGTTTATATATTATAGTTTTATATTTTAAAAATGAATCAAAAAAATTATATTTCTTATAGTTCTATCATAATACAATTCATGGAACTCTAGTCATAATTTTTTTTGTGTCATCAGATACTTAGTTTAAACCTTGGTGTTCATTGAAAGACTATAAGAAACTATCATTTAAATCAATTGATCAAGATTATTTTTTAATTTTTAATGTTTTAAATTGAAACTACTGTCAAATTGTTTTTTTCATCTATAAATTCAGCTCGAATGATGTTAATTTATAACTATTTAAATTCCATTTATTATTATTTTCTATAATTAATCAATTAATATCATCTAAATTCTCACTATTTATTTGATCAGAATAATGTATGAATATATTAAAAACATGGTAAAAATAATTCTTATCGTAGTACATTAATCCATGATTCTCCTATTAGATTCAACATTCATGTTTCTATACCATATAGTGGATTCAAGAAAATCAAACTAGTTTCTTACACAATTTTTTGATTTTTTTTGAATGATGTGAAATAGATTCTATAATTAATGTGTTTCCTAAGTGATTTTTAGTTTAATTTTGTGATATTACTACCTCGATTTAGTTAATAATTTTTTTATTTTTATAGATTCATCTCTATAAATCTTAATATTAATTTTAGATTATATCGTGAATATTTGAGGGACACTTATATTTTTTTATTATAATCAATAATTACTATCAGAAAACTCATTATCTTCATTATCTAACCTCAATATTCAAGGTATTTTCCTACAGATGTGAATGTATCCTTAGAAAATACAATTGCCTTTTGTGAAACTCTAATTGGCTTTTAAGGATTTGATCAGAGTATTTAGATTACATTCTTTGTTCATGGAGTATTTTCATACCCTCAAAGAAAATGGCTGAGTTCTCTTTGGAGAAAATATATTGATGAAATTGTCAAACAATTTGAATGCTCAATTGTTGGATCTTTTTCTGATAAATATATTTTCTCATATGTTCCATCAGATTATTGTCTATTAATTTACCCATACAATCCCACGAAAAAAATATAACAACAACATAGAAGCCACTAAAATTAAAGGAATATGAGATAAATACATCCATTTCCCCTTTTCATAATTTCATCAATATTTTATACCAGAAATTGGAGCCTATACTATTGTAAAAATTTTTTTAGGTCCACAATGTCGAATACCTTGAAGGGGGATGAATCAGGGTATGACAAATGAAAACTTCTTCCCCTTCCAATCTTGTTTCAATGATAAAAAAATTCAATTCTCTCTTCATCCCATAGAAATATATGAACAGATATAAAATCATGCACATGAAACATAGATTTTTTTCTTGGTTCACCCTCATAGGGCTATGTCCAAGGAGCATACAACAACAATGTGCCGAAATAACAAATTCACTAAGGCTCGCTGAAATAAAAGGAGTACAATGTTCGACTTAGATCTTTTATGCCCAGGCTCACTGCCTTTACATGATTTAGGATGTTATCACTGTATTCCCAAGGGTCACTCCCAATGCCTCTTTCCCTATCTCACTACTAGTGGAAAGGGTCACCGTCTTCCTCTTCCTTAAATCACTGCTCTTGGAATGAAATCCAGTCACATTTTACAGGTTTGTAGGACAAACACAGTTTATGAACATGTAGTTTCCTTCATTTTCATGAAATCTTACATCCTCAACATTAGGTAGATTCTCTATTGATGTTAAGTTTTCACCGGTATTTGAAATCCACCTTCCCGGGTACCGCTAGGTACTAGAAAATATCTTCACAAATTGATTTGAAGCATTTGCAAGCCTCCTTGAGAAAACTGTGAGCCACATTATTTTCCCGTGTACTATGTATTGGGATTGGTGTGTGGAAAACCTCCTTTTAAACCACTAACACTTTATCGAACCACCCTTCGTCAGTGGATAGACTCAGCCATCGCTGTCACATACCACCTTCGCATACAAACTCAGTGAACCACCTCTACTAATCCCCCTTTGTCTTCAAACTTTTCCATATTCACGGATTTCCTTCTCATACCATATGTGTACCACTATTTATTCATCCATGTATTGTTTCCTTCTTTGTGAACCAAGATTACTTTTTAGGTTATAGTTCCCTATAAAAACCTTCAGTGAAATTTCATTTGTGCGAACCACTTCACCCTTCACGGAATTCTCCCTTGTGAACTTCCCTCAGACATCACCGAATTATCGGAACATTGAGATGTCCTCTAATAATATTCACTATCATTCTAATTGGCTGGATTTACTATTATTATATAGGAAAATATATCATCAAAATCCTCTCATCCATGATTTACCAAATCTTTTATTTGTTTCTTCCTCCACCACATACTGATCATCCTGTTGCTAACTGCACCCATTCAGCTAACCATTTTCCCATGACGGTCCACGTACTACCTTTTATCCTATGTGGTCGATCTCCTTAGTCCATGACAAGCCATACATGTACCGCACCACCTTCTTCCTTGAACCATTTTGGTTTCACAGACCTCTCCCACGTATCATTACCACTGCCTGGTATACAGCTACAAACCCTTCCTAGACATGGTAAACATTCCATGTCCCATGGTCTGTATTTCTATTTCGTTGCCGATTTCATTCACCATTCATCACACCATTCAATCCTACGAATAGAACCATACAATTCCAAACATAAATTCTATATTTTATTGTCTACTAATTTGGAAACTCTAGGAAATTGTGCTACCATAAAAACATATCTTCAGAAAACACCAATCATACTCGTTTTCAGTCATATAGATTTTTTCAAAAAACACAATCACACCCAAAACATATTGAGAGGACACCTTGAGGGATTTTCCCAACCTTTTTAAGTATGAAATTTGTTTTTGTATAAACCAACTTAATAATTCTATAATTAATGTGAAGTGTGCAAAAAAGATGAGGGGGATAAGACAGAGATTATTCTAACCATACCAAAACATTTATTTCCTCTTAGCAATTGTGATTTGTAGAGAAATTAGTATGAATATCTTAAAATATTATTATAATATATATTATTAGAAGGCAGAATTCTCAAATAAATTAACATCCAATGAAGTAGAATATATTTTAAAAAAATAGTTAAGGAAATAAGTTTAAATATCATATATATTAATATAGTTTCTGAGGAAATATATTATTTGATCCTTTTTTCTTCTAAACCTATATATGATTCCTTGAATTCTTCTTCGATGTTTTACTAAATACTAGAATCTATATACATTTTCAAGATAATGAAATGATATTATTGTTTTATCCTTGGACATACTACCCTTAATAAGTCTTATGAATTTGATCCCCCAAATAACTCATGTTATACCTCATTTGGATGATCTTTTATCTAGGAAACCATCACAAATATGAGATCAGTCATCTTTTGCACCCCTTATTTTTGTAGTATCATTAGTGATATATATTTTTGAATTAAATTCATGATCCTAATTAGGATTATAATATGTGATAATGTCATCAATAAGGTCTAATGTAAAATTTTCAAGGTATTCTAAAGTACACCATTCTTTATATCCAAAAGAACAATGAGACTCTTCAGGCCACAACCAACAAGACCATTATAAAAAAACTATTCATATATAAATATAGTTACCACAAAATATCATGATATAAACATAATTATATTACAAAAACCCATAAAACATAATCAGTAGAGAAATTGTTAAACCAATCCATCCCAATCAACTAGATATTCTAGTGAACCAGACCACAACATAAAATTACCCATAATATCCTAACACATGATCCCATTTGAAATTTTTTCCAAACTCATGTTGATTTTAATATTTAATAAAATTCTATATCGATATAATATAGTAAATATTTCTTCATAGGTGTCCCCCAATAATGTTGTTGTGGCATGATGTTTCCTTAGTGTTGAGGGTTATTACATGAGGGTTTTTACATAAATTCTCTTGAACTGGTACTTCTCTTAAAACATTGATGGGGAATGATTAAAATTTTCTATGGACTTCCCACTAATAGGATATTTATATGTATTTTAAGGATTCAATGTAGTATTTAAATAAATGAAAAAAAGGAATGTACTATGTTATGGATAATTATGGACATGAAAATTATGAATATAATAAAAACACTTTTGTTTGATAGATTAGAGTCCTAAAATATGGAGTTTAATCTAAATGGATAAGAAAAACCAAGTTTGGTGTAGATGGATTTATTATATGTTTGAAAAATTATCTACCATTTCTATAGTTTTTATCTATTCCTTGAAATTTAATTTAACAATTGTCACCCATTTTCATGAGATTAAATAGGAATTTTCAGTGCTCCTATATCGATAACTATTTTAAATGTTATGTAGATTGATAGAATTAATGGTGAATAATAAATCCAACTTAAAATTGATAATCTAAGATGTATACATGTATAATTTCATGGACTCAGGTAGTATTGATAGTGACTGATATCTCCCTAGTGATAAGTATAGAGTGGGATTAAGACTCTCTAAGTCAGAATAAGTTCTATTGAGAGTGTATTTTCCATGAGTTCATCATGTTCTTCTTATAATATTACCACCTATTCCATGATAGTTTATACTTATTTTTAATATTAATATGTGATCATTAATATTTTTCAACACTGTTTAGTGTTTTTGTTTTTTCCCAAAAAACATATTAGGAATTTATTTTATTTTTATTTTTCATTGTATGAAAACAAATTTAAGTAATGTTATTTATTTTCTTTATGTATATATGGAGGAATTTTTTTCATCTCATCTTATCACGTGTACATAAAAATTTAAATTGATGGTTATTCCTACCATATCTGTGATTTATACCCTCGAATCTAGTCACTACCTCATGGACTATTCATGTTAGATTTGGGGGTTATCCCTCTCTTTATGTATAACTTAAGTGAGAAGAGGGGGGGGGGGAGGTCGTGAAAATGTAGTTTCATAGATAATGGTTGAGAGATATGATAGATTTTAGAGTTCGTGACTGGTAATGATTGCTTGGTTTCATAGGTTAATGATGTATACTAAACTTACTACATGAAATAAACAATGGAGACCATCTAGTAAATGTGTATTTGTTATGCCATATAATATAATTTAAGTAAATTATGTTTATTGAATTTGATAAGTGAAGTGATTCCCCATACAGGTTAGATACACTTGGTAATTATCATAAATCTTGATTTCATACACTTATGATTAAAATAGAGGAAGTTATTGGGATATGAGAATAATTTTTTAACAAATCTTATGTGCCATGTTATCTAGGTTATGACTACATAGAAATTTACCTATTAGTAGGAATGACTCGAAGGAAATGTTTCCATCAAGTTTATATAGATGGTATTCAATAATATATCATAATAGATAACTAAATAGTTATTAATATTGAAGATAACTCCCAATGGAGGACATTCTAATATTTTTAGTTTGATGATCTATTGAAGTATGAGGTATTCCTCTTACAATCAGTTATAAAGGAGTTATAGTGTGTCAGATTTCAATATTCAGAATAATAACCTTCTCTATTGCTATAAACACCATCATCTGGATAGTGAGTCTAGGAAAATACATTTTTAAATGGAATTGTGTTGATATATCTAGTGAAAATAAAAATAATTTATATTTCCAACATACATTAAGGAAAATGTTTCGGTGGAGGTTATTGAGAGAATGTTATCTTATGCTGGAATGTTAGAGAATGGGAGACATCGAGATTTTAGATGGAGCATAATTGTAGCTATAATATAAAAAATTTTAGGTTTGAAAAGTTTTGAGATAATAAAGGATAGGTTTCATCCTTATTAATAATATTTATTTTTTGATTGGTATCTCTCATACCCCTTCCATAGGATCAGTTATTTTTTTATTCATGTGAAGGTTATGCCCAATATATTCATGATTCCCTAACCATCATTGGAATTCAACATATAGAAATTGACTGTCTTTATGTTCCATTTTTTGTATTATTTGTTTCCGAGGAAGTAAGAAAAAACTTGTTTGTCCAGGTGGTGAACTACTATGAGGTGACAAGGTGGGCATGAGACAACCTCAAGATTTACCTCATCTATAGAGATTAATGTGAAACCAAAATGCCAGTCACTATTGGGGTTAGAAATGGTTAAATATATGATATGTTTAGATGCATGTATTGGAGTTTCCAATACATGGAGAACCACAAAATGTTTAGGGTAATATCATATTGTAATCTGCCTAATTGCTTTCATTGTTTGAATTAGGATCTATGAACTTCTTCATTCCACCCACCAAATTCACCGCATTGAGATTTTAGGTAGAGATATTTCCAAAGCCTATTACATTGGTCACAACATTTTTAGGTTGATCCAGCCAATTTTATATGTGTATATATTCTGAGTTATTTCTAGCGTAGCACTACCATTGGGAATTTTTCTTATGTTTACGGATAAAAAATACAATGTCATTTTTATTAAGGAATAGATATATTCAAGTGAGTTATCTTGGATTACTTCAAGAGGTGAGTGATATTATATAATTATAATTGAGAGTGATTCTCTAGGATGGGTTAGAGGCATGAAGAGAAGCTATCTCCAATGAGGGACAAGATGGTGTTGAATTAAGTAGAAACTTAGAAAATTTCTTTCCTAGGATTATGGAAGAGTTTATTGATGTAATTAGAGAATAGGTTGTGAAACATTCCCCTTAATTAGATATTGAGGTTTGGAAATATTTGAAACCAATTTTCCCACTAATATCAATGCTCCATATTTTATGGACCCTTCAATGTTGTGTGCGCTATATGTTCAAATCAATTACATTTTTTTAGATGTTTTATTTGGACGTGTACTTCACCTTGGGATGCTCACATTTTACTTTGGAAGAAGGAAGATAGTATTTAATGATAGTGTATCAATTAACATCATTATAATATGGTGAAATTTAAGAACCACTACCCTAATCTATGGATTTTGGACTTGTTTGAAACTAAAGGGGGATTGGTAAGTCTAAAAGATCAATTTGTAGTAAGGGTATCATTAGTTTATGGAGAAGGATGAATAGACTCTAAAGATTGCCACCGGATTTCATTAGTCTAATTTTGAGTTTGTTGAAATTCCTTTTAGTGCCACCAATTATACAACCATGTTCATGGGACTGTTTAATTCCATAATTCCTGAGTTTTTGAAATGATTCATGGTAGAGTTTATCGATAAAATCCTTTTTTATTTTTAGTTATATGAGAACAATGTATAGTATCTATGAATATTTTTGGGAGTTCTCCTATATCATCATCTATTTTGGAATCCATTGAGGTATATGTTTTGGAATATTCATATTTATTTCTAAGGGAATGTCATAAATGAATGTGGAGTGGCTGTAGATCCTTTCATGATTGAGGTGATTGCTTTATAGGTTGGACCAAATACTATGGCATAAGTGAAATGATTTATAAATCTACAAGACTATTGTAATAGGTTTATACCAAAATACTATTATATTGAAACTCATATTATATATTTAACAAAGTGAGATCCTTATTTTCATTGGACCAACATGTGCTAAGAAATTTTTTTAGAATTTTATGGGGAAGTTGGTTAGTGCTCATGTTCCTTATTCTTTAGAGGATGGTGTTTCATTTGAGGTCTATTGTGATGTTTCACATGTTTTTTTATGTTTTTTATAAAATAGTGATAGGTCATTTTTTATGGGTCTCAGAAATGAAATCATCTTGATAATAATTTTACTACATATACTGTTAATACTTCTATGATAGTTTTTTCCTTAATTTTATGGCAACACTACATCCTTAGGGATAACCATGTTATAATCATGAATCACAAAAGAGGGATGTATATATTTTCCCCACATGACATAAACATGAGTAAATTATGATAGTTAATTTTATTTTCAAGATTAAAACATCTTGATTTATGATATTCAAAGGGAAAGGAAATATTTTTACTGATTCTCTAAGAAGGAAGTGAAACTGTGATATTATTTTTGAGAATATATATATTCATATAAGGTAATGAAGGAAATTTCACCACTGAACTCTGATATGGAAGCACTTGTTGGTAGTGGGTTTCTTTAACAAAATGTGGTGTGATCATCTTTGGCAATGTAGGTAGAGTAATTAATTATATGTGATTATGAGGTGGTGGAATGGAGAGATGAAGTTATATTTATTGTTTCCCAAAAGAGATAGTTTGCAGATGGTAAATTTAAGATTTTTTTTCATAGGAAACCAATCATTTATTCAGAAATTTATAATGGTGTTCTACATGATTTAAATAGTTTTCATTTATTGATACATCATGATGTGTTTACGGTGTATTGAGAATTGTATTGTTAGTTTTCATATAGTAGTATAATGAGTAATTTGGTAGAGTTTGTCTCTCTTGTTTGAGTCTTCCAGAAGGCAAAATCTAAACATGGAGTTCCTATTGGATTGTTTTAGATTCTTGATGTCCCCCAAAGGAAGTGGGGGATATTTTTATGGAAATCACCATATGTTTTCTTCAATATTAGGGAATATTAAATTCTATATGAGAGAGTGTATACTATTTTATGAATTCAAATCACTTCTTTGGGATCATGTAGTTGAGATTAGTGGAGGTTTTATTAGGGAAGTACTGAGTCTGTGTGAGGCTTATGATAGTTATAAGTATTCTCATATATGATAGTGATCCTTTTTTATCCTTAATGTATTAACAATTCTCTAATATTATTTTTCCTCTCAGATATTCCTTATCCCTATTATTAATCCAAAAATAAGATTCTAGATATATCATATTATGCAGACTCTTGATTACAAATTGTGTACTTTTTTTGATATTTCAGTGGATCATGGGTGAGGAAGATACCCTTGATCATGGTTTCTTACAATAAAAACTACCAATCCACCATATTTATCCCTCTATTTGTGCCACTATATGTATTAATTTTATGATCACTGATGTGTTGAATTTTGGTTGAGGGGTTTGTAATTCTCAGAACAAAAATTGGTGCAATTCCTGATAATGACATTTTAGGTGGATCAAAAGTCGATGATGGAAGCACAAGATCAACATAGGATATATGGTTATCATAGGAGGTGCTGAATTGAGTGTGATATTGGATATCACACATTCTTGATGGTTTCCCCACATTGTGGACTGTATAGGTTCAGTATTGGTTGTGATCTCTTTCATCAATTTTTTGTACCCTTTGATCTGTTGGTGTTTGTTAGAGTTATTATGTATCTATTAGAACATACTTTGAATATTAGTTGGATAAATTATTTCATTCAAATGTCATGATTATTTTGTTAAGATTATGATATCTCCAATTTCATTAATTGGGGTGAGATACATGTTATAGATTACAAAATATTCAAGGAGAAGGTTGTTGAGATGAAGCACCATTATGAGAAGGTGTTTCATGGGCCTAGTGTTATATTAGTTAATTTCCAGTATACAGAGGGTGGGATGAAGGATATTACATGGAAACTATAAAAGAATTTTTTTTCCAAGTATCTCAATCTATATCATGGTTTATTTATTTATAAATTATTTATGGATGTAATGATAATATTAAAATTTATTAGGGGATTATATAGTTCCTTTATTTTTTGTTATTCATTGTTGATTGTTTCATCATTGTTTGATAGGTTTCCCCACAAAGAGAGTATTTAGATGTTGGTGTCCCATTTATTATTAATTTTATTCCCATTCGGTATTCATGTCTTCACATATAGAGGGTATTTTTATATACATATCATTATTTAGCTGTTTTAAACTCCCCCATCCCTTAATTTTTGGATCATATTTAATACTGGGGGACATAATTGTTTGAGATGTATTTATTGTGAATTCCCAAAACATTCCATCCCCTTAAAATTTGTATTTCAAAGAGTTCATGTTTCTTCAAGGAGGGGGGTTGAGATGGAAATATAGATGGAATAGTCTAGTCATAGAGTGAAAGGGGGTTTTCATGGGGTTATAGTCCAGATGTAGCATCTAGAAAATGAAGTAGGTATACTTCATGTAATGAAATAATGTTTCATGACATGAAGTTGAAATAGGTGAATTTTTTCAATTCTATTCTAGATAGGATTCTTAATTCAATGGCTCTCTGTTAATGGATTTAATTCATTCTATCTTTATAGGATTTGGAATTTTGTGGTAGCTTGAACATCAGAGTATATATGTCTCTATTGATTCATGGTGTGAATGGTATTATCATGTCATGAGTTTTTGATTTACATGGGTAGTCACATCATGAATTAAGAAATCACACTATAAATATGAAATTTACACCATTTTATATAAGGGTATAGACCCATAGTAATCTCATAAGTTCATATACTCTATCTCAAACTGCATGAAATTTCTAGAGTGATTGTAGTATATTTCAATTCCTCATAAATGGTTACTCGTTCCTTTAATTCCTAGATAGATAATCCTTTCATCCAAGGTGTGTTTTCCAATTCCCCATTATGATAATTATGTTATCATTATCCTGAGAAGGATTTTATAGATGAATTAGGAGTTATGTAGTTTGTTATTATTAATAAATTAATATAGATTGTTGTATTCATGATATTTGAGTATTTTCTTACATGGTTCTGGTCAATTATCCACCATTTCCTCTCTTTAATCTTTCAAAACCACAATAAAACATTTCATAATTGAAAAATATCATTAAATGTATTTATAATTATGTTTGAACATGAATGTTAAATTATTTTTTCTTTGGATAACTGATTTCAAATGTCCTAAGGATGATAATTTCCTTGAATTGTTTAATTGGAAGATTTTTGAATGGAAATACCATCACATGTGGTTAATGCTATCATTGATGATGTATCAGAATTATCTATATATATTTCTATATATATTACTTTATTTTTATTTTTTAGCATGGTTGACATTATTAAAATTCAATAAACAACATAATGCTTTAGTAAAGTAATAGAGTATCGGATGGGACAAGTAATTTGAGGACCATTCTTCCCTAAAATTGATGATATATTAATGTTTTTCATGAATAGTGTTTATGGGATTCTTTATCTACTGATACCATGTTATTATATATCCATGCTATTAAAATTCAATTTTAATGTGCAATTTTATTAATGACTGTAATGGGTAATGTCTCTAGTTGATAACTAAATTAGTGGGAATGGTTTATAAATGAGTCTTATTTTCTATTCTTGTCTGTTGGATTGATATAGACCTTATTTCTTGATGAATTTTTTTTTCTATAAATTTATTCCATGTAATGAGTGTTTTCTAGGATAATAGATAATTTCTCTTAATTGTTGTGGAAATTTTTATTGTTTGTTTTTTGGTGAGAAACACATTGGATTACTTAGGTTGTTGAAATTGTCGATTCATGTGATAAGGTTACAAAATGTTTAGTGCATAATGGTGATAGGGATAAATAAAGAGGTAGTTGGAAGAGTTCATAGTTAGGATTTATCGTTTATTTGTGAAATGTGGTTTGATCGTTGTGTTACCATGATATAATTATAATTATTTCCCTCCTAAAAACAACAGTTGGTTTAAATCACAAGAAGTTTACCTTCTTTATTTGCAGTTCTAGCCGAGTCTAGAATACTAGGTTTAAATAAATGGCGATGAATTAAAATTAACTCATGGGATAGTGTTGATATACTTTAGTTGTTGAAATAATAAATATGTAAATTAGAATAATATATATTAAATAATTCAATCATAATGAATTAATAATAAATTAATAATCAAAATTATTATTGAGAATTTATATTAAAGTAATGATTGAAGACATAATAGATGATGTTGAGGGACATGTTTTCTTATGTGATTATCTGAGATTTATATTCCTCGTACTATATGTGTCATCTGGTATGTCATGAGGGGAGTTATATAATGTTTTATTCTATGATAGGTTGTTTCTCATAGTTTTGTTTTTTTCTATACCTATTCTTATAATTTGATATTTATTATTCACCAAACCAGAGTTAGTTGAGACATGAGAACCAATGAGTGTTATTTGAGGGGTGCTTCCCACAAAATCCTATTTAGAATGGGAATATATTAATGGAAACTCCATCTACCCCACTATCTATTTTACTAGTTAATTATATATAATTATAAACTAGTTATGTTACCTATTTTCCCCTATATGTGTATGTGTGGGTTTCAATGGACTGAGGTTATATGATGTTCATGTATTCTTTGTGTAGTGATTGTTTTCATTAAATGTGTATCATGTATATTCTATGATTAATTGAGTCATTGTACATGATATAAAAGTGACATTGGAATCCAATTATAAATCCTAATTTCTATATTTGAATGTGAATATATTATGTGGTACATTGTATGTAGTTCATGTTATGGTTTCCTTGGATTTGGGAAAGATGATTCATTGATGTGATGAGCATATGTGATTTGGAGTGGTGGAATAGGAATGTAAAATCACAAGGGATTTGGTTTCAACATATCAATTTGTATACAGATATGTTCTCAAAGTTTTGATTATTACTTATGTTCATTTTTTGTTTAGTGGACCATGCTAAGGATGATAAATTAGATTACATGATTAGTAACATGTCAGTTTTGTAGTTTTTACTCAGTGAGATTTTGGGTACCTCATTCAAAATATTCCCTGTGGGTTTGGGGTGAATCTTAATAAGTGTACATGTTATGATCACCCATATATATAAACTATTTTTTAGGGCCATGGGAGCTGGCTAAAAATAGTTTTTAATGATATTTGTATGTTCATGGTTGTTGCAGTTTGAGTTAGATGAGTTTATTTTATTTTTCTTTTTTCATTTTATAAGATTACATTCTTATGTTGGGAATAGTTTGGTTTATTTATTAATGTATTTATTTAGTTGATATAAAATTTTATCATGTCCCTAAAAATAAAATATATGGTTATGCCTCTCATATATGTGATTTTTACAATTGGTTCTTGTCACCAACATGTCGAATATTAGATTTGGAATTCATGGTTATCTATCTCTTCATTGTTGACCCATTAGGGTTAATAGTTAAGCGTTATGGATATTGTGAAATTATAAAGAATATATTCTAACTCAATAATTATTATTCACATATAATTTCACATTGGGTCACAAGTAAAAGGAATGAGATGGGTAAATAATAAAATAACCAGAATATGTTAGAAGAAATTTTCAATAAAAAATATCAAAAGGAAATTAATGGAGATTATTTACTGGGGTATCCTTATTTATATAAAATAAATAATATCAATATCTCAAAAATTTATTATCAATTTCTAATATGTATCACATTGGGGGACAACTACTTTTCCACAAAACAGTTATGTATTGGACCAAGCATTTTCAAGCCTCTATGATATAAAATTATCAAATTATTCACTTCACTGAAAGAAAAATACAAATCTAGGACACAAGGGGATTTTTAAGAAAAAAAACCTAAAATATGATCTAATATCAAACTAAAATAAGAGTAACACCACCAAAATGTACTTATGAAGAGAAAATTTCAAGGAAGAAGGAGACCATTGTCGAAAACAAAATTATCCTAATTATATTATAAAACGTGATCAAGGTGATGGACTATGTTTTTACCCCTTCTAATCACCATCCACTAATAGTTATTAAGTAATGGAGGACCCTTTTAGAGATATCTATCCTCTGTCAGTTAATTGGGATGAGAGGATCCCAATAGGGGCCTATATCATATCACATTTAAAATTAGTAAATTTCCTTAATAAGAAATTATCCCAACCCATTTAATAGTTTTAAAATTTGAATGAGATAGTATTTTTTCAATGAAATCCACTATATAAAATTTATTTTAAATATATTAGTTGGAGAAAATTCAAGAGAATAGTGCATTCTATAATAATTGGATCAACTACTCGAACTGTAGTCTCAAATGCCCCCATTATTTTTTCATAAGATGAATTTCCAAAAGAGTAGTATGATCCATGTTTTTAATTATGTGATTCCTCTTATCAATGATTCATTTTTTGAAGATTCAAAACTGTTGAGACTTGAGGTTAAATCTAAGGATTTCAATCATTCTTCCACCAATTTGTTTGTAAATTCCGTACCACTAATAGTGAGAACAATTTTCTAAAGGGATAATTATCGTACATACTCATGAGAGTATAATGTAAAATGTCAATAAATTATAGAGGTAGCTATAAGTTTTTAATTTTTAATATGATTTATTTTTTAATTTTTCAAGTGGGACCAAAAGAAATATGAAATCTCAAATCACCCTTGATAAATAAATTTCTAAATCCCCTCACTGCTAATTTTTTATATCAGTCAGTTAGAGAAATATGCATAGACACAACTAATTATTATGGGTGGATATAAAAAGAGTTTCCATTATAATGGGGAAATACTAGTCTTAATATTATTTATCCCTTATATATTAATAAATATTGAAATATTGGAAGAAAAAATGTTCTAGAAGAAGATGAAATGAACTGTAAGTAGAATAATAATGTGAAAAAAAATACTCAATAGAAAATAGAAAAGATATATATTGACATTATTAACATAAATATAAACAATTAAACCATGACTATGGGTTGGAACTCACTATTTATGTATGGACTCACAATTTTTATGATTGAAATTTTAGATGGATTAGAATATTCAATCACTAGATGGGTCAAATTTTGATCAGAGATTCATAATGGAATAAAGAAGTATAGAGTGTCTCCAAATGTTGTTTGTATATGTGTATTTAATCTTGTTTTATAGCTTAGATGTTTTGGGACTGTTTTAGAGGTTCTGCACATGCTGTTTTAGTTTTAGAAATGTGTAGCATTGGGAGTATAGTTGGTTACTGGTTTGTGAAAACCGTACAACCCAGTTTGATAAAGAATATAGTTTGATTAAATTGTACGAGGTGTACTATCTAATTATGTGAGTTCTACAATATATTTAATGTCCATATGTCTAGTTAGCTCATAGTGTGGTATACCATGTGCCTAAACCATGCCGCATGGGGGTGCTTGGACCATGAGGTCTATGTGGTGGGAAAACAGTTTTCCCATCCATGAGGCCTATCCATAAATATCATATAAAGGGGAATATCTACCCTTAACCCTATGAACATTAGTGGGTTTTACCAACTTTACTACCACATTTCATCCAAAAAATCCACTATGGGTTCTGCTATACTTCTCCCTTCCTCTATGGGAGTTCTTCCCCATTCTTGGTCCGAATTAGATGTTGTCATACGAATTGGAAGCCTTGTGGTATATGTTCAACTCAAATAGTTTCTATTGAATTATTATTCTTCCTCCCCCAACATTGGATTGTCTTATTTTGAAACATGGACCTGATTCCACTGGAGTATGGTGGAATCAGACATTAATGTAGGGTAATTATCTCTTCCTAGGAATAACATTACCCGAGAGGCATTATGTACTTTTCTTCATATCATTTCACAGTTTTATGTTTATGTGCGAAATTTATAGATCTTTAATACTGAAATTAATTTAATATAAATAATTTTTTTTCTTTGTTTAACTATTTTACTAGGATTGGTTTTGGGGGAACCCAATATATCCTTTTTATGGGGTTACTCAAATTTACATCGAGCGAGGGGAATGTGGTGTGTTATTTCTTATTATGCGTTTTTCTATTTATATTGAATTTCTTATTGAAGAATCTATTTTTATAGACTATGCTTCAGCATTCCAATGTAAGGTAGGGTCTTGGAAGCTGATACAACATGGCTCATATAAATTTGGTCTTAGATGACCTATGACGAGATTAGGCGGAGTTTCCTAGAGACTTGTATAGTTCATTAAATATTATTAATGGAAGTTTATATGCTAAACATACCCTAATGTACTTATTAATTTTTATGTTATTATGTGGTTCCTTGGTAATTCCCCTAAGGGAAACTCTCCCTACTGATTTTCATCCTAATAAAAATTGAAAATCTAATAAATCTTTTATATTTAATGGATGAACACTGGGGGTAACTAATAACCCCTATACGCTAGCTTTATACTTCACTAGGATACTATCACAGAGACATAGGATCCCCTATGGGATGCATATACATATGATTTAACCTATAAGTACCCATATAAGATCCATGCACTTACTTATTCAATATGAGGATCCCAATACAGATGAATTTATATAAATATTGAGGTAAATGAACCTATGATTTCTGCTTCTATTATCACGAGACCCCATATTATCCTAAGTAGGTTTACTCTCTTGAATACTAACCTAGGGGACCTAGTGGGTGCCCCAATTATAGACCGACCCTGAGATAGTACATCATTTGTTTGGGTAGGGATGGTTGCAGGTGGCACATAGAACCCCTACCAAAGATGTAAGCCCATGAGCTTGTCGTAATGGTGATTGGGTTATAGAATTTAACCACACTCACTATTTTATTTATGAATAAAAATGGTTATTGACGATTCATCTATTATTATAGTAGTGAATCCCAAAACTCGTCACATGGGGCCTGATGTGATGTGATCCATTAATACCGATTCCAAGAGGTACTTTAAGAAATTATAATTTTGAGCCTACTTGTTTTAAAACATTGTATGTGATTCCAAGGGAAATATATGGATTCCATATATGGAATTCATTCAATGGGAACATAGGGAAAATTAATCTATAGTAAAACATGAGTGAAACTAGGATTACCATGTTGAAATTCCATGGATGTACTCATTGAATAGAAAAATTATAGTATGACTTCAGTGACATTCGGATTCCAATGAAGTAATTCATTGGATGGACTCATAATAACAATGAATTGTGTTTCACCTAGAGAAATATCTGGAATCCTTATACAATAATCCTTGGATGTTATTATTAGATATATGAAATTATGGTGTTCCATCATAGATACCTAGATTCCTTATAATGAATTCCTATCCCAATCCCATAGGATAGAAGATATTATACTACTCCTTAATAGATACTTGGATTTATTATAAGGAATTCCATGGATGAGATCCTAGTTTAAACAAAGTCATATTTTATCCTTAAGATAAAATTGGATTCCTAATACGTAATTCTGTGGATAGGCCCATAGCTCATATGGAATTATGATATGCCTGAATTCTATAAGTTAACTCTTGATGGAAAAATATTTAATTTCATGCTTGTCATATAACCTTATATGAAAATCGATATACATAGACACATTGGGATTTCACCTAATGTCCTAGATAGTACAACATTAATACATACACATATATATATGTTTGTTTATACATATATATGACATATATACACATACATACATATATATGAATATTTTACAAATATATATTTGTTGGTTTATGATCAGAGACATTATGGGATAGGTGTATGGAAGATCTAGATCATAGACCCAAGGATCAATTGGGGTTTCATTTTATTTCTTTTTTGGATTGTCTTTATTTTTTCAGTATTTTTTGTTGTAATGATGAGTAGATCACTTCAACATACAGTTCATTTACTAGATATGTATGAGACTACATTGGTGGTGAACTACTGATTTTGGTGCTCACAACCTACTTAGGATCCCATTGGACTATGGATTCAAGAAAACACTCACATGGTTAAAGGAACATGTTTTGGATGAGGCCTAGATTGATTGGGATGATATAGCTCGAATTTCATGGTGACTGGGTATGTTATTTGATATGGAGTTAGTAGTAGAGATTTGTGAATTTATTTATTTCTCTAATTATTTTAATTATGTGATCGACCTAATAACTGATCGTACTAATATGTATGACATAGCCTTTAGTGCTATTATTTCATTTCATTTATTACAATCTTGTTTATATTTACTGCTTTTGCACTATGATGATTCAATATTTTGTTTGATTTTTCATTACTTCATATGTTTTCTTATGCTGATACAAGGGAATAGACTCCATAGAGTCACACCCTTGTTCCTCACTACTAGTGTATGAATTTAGAATATGGGAAGGTTTTCTTGAGGTCTAGTCACTAATCATCTCAGGGCACTAATTTAAGTTGAACCTAGTTCACAATACGAAAAAGTGGTATCAGAGCGGTTTTTCATTTTAAATTACTATTTGGGAGATGAAGGACATGAGTATTAGGAATGTGTCAAAACATGTGATGGATATTGGACTGTTGTGTTTACAACACATGTTTTATTAAGAAGTCATAGTTTTTAGGGAAATGGTATTTCAGTTTTTTTATGTGACATTACAGTTGATATGGTTTTTTCTATGAATGACACACATGTGATGTGAATTTTATGATTTATTATAGATTTGTGGCTCTTGTTGTGTTGGTAAGAAGGAATTGATGAATTTTTTATCTTTGACCATTTAAAAAATATCATAGATTGATTTTGACTCTTGTCCATCATAAGAAAAAAAATCTTTCATTATATTTGGAGCATAGGGACCATATGTTGCAGACTACATAGTTTGTGATATTACTTATGATATAATTTATTTTAATTATATCTATAGGAATATAAATGAACATTTCTTGTATAGGTTCTTGGAAGAATTCTACTAAATTTTTTTAATATCTATACATATTTACTTCTAATGGATGGTTATGTTGATGTATGATGAGACACTGATAGTGAGTATGATGACTCAATCCTTAGAAAAAAGTGGTTCAATGACCCTTGTAGATAAATATGGTTTATGATTCCTAGTGTTGGACCACTCATGGGGATTTTTTTCTTAGGATCAGTTATTTAAAATGTTAGTAATGATCTATATGGTTCTTTCCTATATAGAATATAATGGAATTATACTTAACTAAACCATTTGAATGTTGTTATATATTCACATCATTGAGTGTGATGATGATAGGTACCTAGACATTTCTAGTGGGTTGGACCTTAAGGGGTATTACCATATATGATTTCATAGTGAGTATCAGTCTTCATTATTATCATGAACCTTCAGGGATAATTATTTTATGAGGATACTCAGAGAGGATCCGTCCTTAGTAGGACGATGTATGAATGTTTTTGAACCTAGTAGGAAATTATTATCCATACCTACCTTGCAGAGTTTGGTCTATGAGTTAGATGGTAAGACCTAGGTAACCTATTATGAAACCTGATTAGTACAGAAAGGTGGGATACCTAGAGATCCTTAGTTTGACTTTAATACTTATTGGTTGAATTTTTTTTATCATGGGAAACTTATAATAAGGGTTTGATTATGTTTTTGTATTTCTTATATGGAAGTGATTTTGGTTTTATGCTTTTGTAGATGCGGATACATGGGAGGGGATAATATTTTTTGTTATCGGCATGGTCATACCATGGATTTTGAGGAAGAACCTAGGGTGTTTTTGTATTGATACTGGCTTCAATAGGAAAGAATGTTTAGGTGCATATCACTTTTTACTAGTGTTTATGTTGTTAGAGACATGGTCAAAACATAGAATAATTCTCATGATAGGAACTAAACCGTGTGATGAGTGGTTATGAAATAAATCGTGGATTGGGTATGTGTATTGTGTTGAAGACGAGTTATATGGGAGATTCTTGTTTAATGATACTAGCATGAAATTTAGTTTGTTAATCTTGGGTTTATGATGGAAGAATCTCGGGAGCTAGTGTCAGGTAATAATGGAATGCGCCGATTGCACGTGTTACTATTTTAATATTAAATCTGTAAGGTTCCATGTGAAAGATGACGACTTATGGTTTCAGATAAATGTTGAATCAATTTTTTCTTGAGCGTTGTCAGAAATGAAGAATGCCCCAAATAGTAGATATGAAATTGAGAATAAACTGAGTGTCATAGGATTTTTGACCTATGGATAGATCTGTAAGAACATTATTGGCAGACGTAGTGTGAAGAGTTAGTTAATGGAATGTATAGTATGGCTTGATGTGAGTGTGGATTAGGTGAGACATACATGACTATTGATAGAAACGTAGTTTCTTTAAGTCTAGTGATGATCATGCACTATCTTGACATCATCATGAGTACACTGAGTTATCATCGTCTATACACCAATCTATTTAAATATCTTTTTATGGAATGGTGATAAAAATGGATGAGGATATGATCAAGGAGTGGTATATGGTAAGTCATATAGTTGGAGGTTCACCATTGAATGTTTAGGGGTTGGTGACCATCATTTTCAATTGATATATGGAATTTTCAATATAAAACATTATTTGGAAGTAGAAACGTGTAATTATGCAAGTTGACACATTGGAATGAGAATGTTTTTATCCATGATTTTCATTATGCCTAGATATGGACGAGGCATGGGATTTGTTATTGGAGACCTTGCACTTATGGTCATACAACAATAATGAAACTTGTAATGCAGTGAGAGGAATATTGTGTGAGGTTGAGACTGGTTGCTAGAGGGCCATTTGTCCTTTATATATAGAAAAGATTAATTGAACTGAGTATTACTTGATTTATTATAAAATTCAAGGTAAATGTTTGAATATGAACTTTTGTGGAGTCTATGTACAGGTGTTAGGCCCAATATAGGTTGAGTTGATCCAATGGTATTAGATTAGTTATCTGTCAATGTTGTTGATGTGGCATTAAAATAGAGAGGATAAGGGGGTGGAACTGCAAATAAATTTTACAAAAATATTATTATGGGCTTCAATGTGAATTTTAAGATCATTCTTGGTGTGCTATGGGATAAGGCATGGAGATCATGTTTACAGATGTGCCATAGGGTAGAGGATGAGGTTTTCAAGAAAGGTCATCCAAATTTGTTTCAACATTCCATCTCTTATAAGGTTAGATTCAGTGGATAAGGGAATGCATCAGGTATTTATATATATTGATATGGATGTTGTGTAATGGAAGGATATGGATTTTTAAGGAAAATATAACACAACAAGGATATGCTCGATCAATTTATATTTGACCATTTATATGAATTGAGGATCGCGAGAAATTTTCTCATGTGAGATCAGATTCTGTGCGTTTATAACTGCACAAGAGAATCGTTAGAATTCTAGAGTAATGTTCATAGAGGAAATTCCAATGATTATAGTACCATGCATTATAATTGGGTGTTGAAATAAAGGACAAAGGGAATTAAATACCAAAGGCCAGTTGTGGATTAAGGTAGTGAAGAAATCGTATTTCATCTTAGATGAGATTAAAAAATTACCGTCCTAATTTTAAAACATTGGTATAATGAAATGTCTTCGGGTTTAGTGGATAACTGATATATATTTAATGTGATATTTAGATGTGTGTTGGGAATCTAGAAATTCAATTTGACTGTTGGAATGGATTTCATAACCAAAGAAGCTCATGATTCTTATCTTGACTCCCACTAAGTATTCTAAAAGATGAGAAGAATTATTTGGGATGTTGTGAAGACTAGTGTTTTTAGATTTGAAAATTTTAGAATGAATTTGAAGTGTCAATTATTGGATAGGTTAAATTTTTATTATAGATTTAGAAAATAATTCTGAATTTTATAATTCCTCTATATGATATTTTTAGACATGGAATGTGTCTTATATTATATCTCATAAGTAATGGCAGTATTCTATGAGTTCTGGTCCTGATGATGGAGATTTTGAAAAGTGCACCATAGGGTATACTGTTGCCAGACTGTTATTGAAAACTGTTTACCCAACCGTGTGGCCGAGTTTATTAAGGCATATAATTTGATCCAAATTTGTGTGGAGGATTGATTAACCATGTGAGGTATGTAATAAATTATAGATCCACAAACATGGTTGGCACATGATTTGTTATACCATACACCTAGACCATGCATAATTGTTGTGCCTGGATAGTGATGTTTTCCCAATTGGTTCATGGTTTTCGTAACCCTATTGTATAACTTTGTGCCTCATTAAAATGGTAAAACATTCCATTTTTTCACTATAACCATTAAAGGTTTTACTCCATTTTTATCACTGATTTTAGCTATAATATCCCACATGCATGCTACAAAACTTCTCTATTCCCCATGGGAGTTATTCCCAATTCTTGGCCTGAATCAGACATCATCAGATGCATTGGAATTGATGAGGTTTGTCTTTAACTATGTTAGTTTCCATTGAATTCTTATTATTTTTCCTATAAGAATGGTTTCTCTACTTAGGGAGTTTTTAATTGATTCCCCTAGATCATGGTGAGATTATATAATAATGTTAGGTATTTCACTCTTGGTATGATGGGGTGACCTGAGAGGTCTTATATAGTGTTAGGACCAATAGGGGCCTATATACCCTGAGAGAGGGGGTGAATCAGGGTATGGATATTATTTTTCAAAGTTCTTCCTACCCCACTGGATCTTGACCTCTTTATTACAAGGGTCACTGTGTTTGATCTTGTGTGTAAACTATGATCACTTCTTTACTTCTTTATCTAATGACGATTCTTTGAATGCAATGTAGGTAAGCAAATAGGCAGACAAAAATATTTTTACTTGGTTCACCCTCATTGGTCTACGTCCAAGGAGCATACGCCGACAAGTTTCCGGTCATACCAAATTCAACTATTTTTCACTAGATATGGATACAAAGTTCGGGCTAGATCACTTCTATGCCCAGGCTCACTGCCTTTACAATATTTAGGGTCATCTCACTGCTTTCCCAAGGGTCACTCCCTGTTTCTCTCTCTCTGGATCACTGCTGGTGGAGAGGATCACCTTCTTCCTCTTCCATTGCTCACTACTCTTGGAAAGGATCCACTCACAGTTTATAGACCTGTAGGTCTCTTTATTTTAATGAAAGAATGCATATTCCTCTTTATGTAGATGCTCTATTAAAGTACAACTTTCACTCGTAGATGAATATCTCTTTTCACCGAAGGTATCGGGCAAACTTTCAGCTTCCACGCAGCCCAGAAATCACTGCTAGAAATAAAACTTACTTGGCGTGCAAGTCAATCTCAGCGGGAAAGTATCGGCGCGCAAGTCACAACTGGCATGAAAGTCCTCCTCAGACACTTGCGCGACTCAAGCTTCCTCAACTCCAAACCTGCGCGACTCACTTCCTTTTACGCCCAATCCAATATTGGTGCGTAACTCCACACTGTCGCGCAACTTCAAACACTGGCACCCAACTATCACCCTGGCGCGCAAGTCCCACCTGCGCGACCACACACACCACTTGCGCGACCACAACACCTACGCGACGGGAGCTATGATTTCTCAAAGTTTTGAACTCTGGTAAGGAATGTAGAGGGGTGGTCCAGTATTTATAGGGAATCCAACCACCCTACGCGATGGCGTGCAAGTCACCTGCGCGACCCAATCTCAGCACACAAGTCTTCTGTCCTTTTAGACACTTGCGCGACCAACTCCCAAACTTACGCGAA
Source organism: Viscum album (assembly GCA_963277665.1). Taxonomy (NCBI): domain Eukaryota; kingdom Viridiplantae; phylum Streptophyta; class Magnoliopsida; order Santalales; family Viscaceae; genus Viscum; species Viscum album. Next base: position 1,298,974,537 of record OY728166.1, read on the forward strand.
CCTGTTTCCTTTGCCATATTTTGATCTTCTGATCTTGAAAAACATATGGCGCGCAAGTCCCTTTTCCAAAAACACTTTTCTTCATATCTCGATTTTTAGGCCCAAAAATTTGGCAAACACTAGAAAACGACGCCACCTCGTATTTGTTCTTTTGTACCACCTCCAGATCATCCATTCCTTTTGTCAACGTTTGTGAATCAAACATGGATCGTTGACCTCAGCTCTTGAAATCGACATTCCATCATGAAATCCTCTTTGTCAACAAATTTGTATGTCATTTTTTTTTCTTTTTCAAAAATCACCACTCAGATGTCCACTTTGTCAACAAACACAATCACCTCAAAAATGCTTCAATGATGCCTTGAGGGATTTTTTCCCAACAATATCCTCCTTTGGGTTTGTTGAAAACTCTTCTATGGAAAGATACATCATTAATTCTTCATACACCATTATCCTCATTGCGATTCTGATAGCGATCAAGGATTTACTCAACACATACTCTAAGCCTACATGAGCAATGCTCGGCATGAGAAACAATAGTAAATGAAAAGTTCATCAATGAATCAATTCATCTCTGACATCCATTGTTGACACCAAAATGATACCAATTTTTACTGAACTGATACCAATTGTTTATGGACTTGTTGGAAGACCAATTTTTGTATTGGAAAAATTCTTACCACATTCCAACACTACTCTTCTTCTTTTATCACGATCCTTAGCTGTCGTGATATCAATTCTTTGATCGAACACTTCTAGCATCGTCAGATTTAATAATTTCCCCCTTTATCATTAATCCCCCTATCTGGATGCTCCACTGGTCATCTTCTCCCCATATCAATCATCATTTATCAAATTTCCACACTGTCTCCCCCTTGAACAATCGGTATTTTCTCCCCCTTTGTCAACGAACCCAAAGGACACTCCTTTGTAGTCTTCAACATAGTAGAGAACACATATCAGCACATTAGGGAAACCACATCATACCTCGGGGAGAGGGGGAGGTTTCACATCCAGACTATTTTAAGTACGGGGAATCGACTGAACTTCCAGAGCCAGTCGATGCCTCTCAAAAGCTTCCTTGGGTAAGGCCTTTGTCAGAATGTCTGCAACCTGTAGCTCTGTAGGCACATACTCCAACTTCACGATTCCCTGCTCAACCTTCTCCTTGATAAAATGATACTTTATCTCAATGTTCTTTGTCCTTGAGTGATGGAAATGATTTTTTCTAAGATTGATAGCACCTGAGTTATCACACTGGATTCTGATTGGAGACTTTACATCAACCCCCATATCTTCAAGCTGTTGCTTCATCCACAATAACTGTGTTCATGATTGAGTGGCCGCAATATACTCAGCTTCTGTGGTGCTCAATGAAATTAAATCCTGCTTCTTGATTAACCAAGTAATACATAGCCCTCCAGGATAGAATGCACCTCTGGACGTTGATTTCCTGTTATCTGCTGAACCGGCCCAATCTGCATCAGTATATCCCAATAACTTCGTCTGCTTTTTTCTATTATACATCATTCCAAAATCCACTGTTCCCTTGATATACCGAAGTATTCATTTCATTTAAAGCATGTGGATTTCCTTGAGATTACTCGGATTTCTTACTACTTGGCATGTGGTGAATACAATGTCCGGCCTTATTGTATTAAAGCATAGAAAACGTCCAATAAACAGCCCGTATTATGTGATATTAACTGCCTTGCCATCCTCATCTTCAGACAACTTCATCCGGGTAGCTACCGGAGTCTTCATCTCCTTTGAATTTTCCATTAAAAATCTTTCCAAAACCTCATTGACATATTCGGATTGAGAAATAAATGTTCCATTCCTTCCATGTGTCACCTGTAGACCAAGTAAAAACATTAGCTCATCAATCATAAACATTTCGAACTCATGTTTCATGAATTCAGAAATTTGTCTGTATTGTGCTTCATCTAATCCGCCAAATATTATGTCTTCTTCATAGACCAGCCTCATCATCCTTTGATTACTATTTTTTGTTGAAATAGGTATTGTAATCAAACACATCACACAGAAAACCAAGATTCTTCAAATACTGATATAGCCTTGTGTACCATGCTCTTGGTGCTTGTCTCAGCCCATACAATGCCCACTTCATCCGACAAACTTTATTCTCATCTTCATGAATGAGGAAACCATCTGGCTGCTCGATATGCACTTCTTCCTCCAGAATCCCATTCAAGAGTTCTGATTTGATGAACATCTGGAATAATTTGAACTTTCTTTGCACTACAATGGCTAGGAATAATCTGATTGTCTCCATCCTTGAAACCAGTGCAAATGTCTTTTCAACTTCGATTCCCTCTATCTCGGAGTATCCTTTGCACACCATTTGTGATTTATTTCGAATCACTGTTCCATCTTCGTTCATCTTGTTACAAAAGACACATTTAGTCCTGATGATGTTCTTATCTGCTGGCCTCGAAAAAATCTCACATGTTTGGTTCTTCTCAATCTGGTCAAGCTCTTCATTCATAGCCCGAACCTAGTTTTCATCTTCAACTGAATCAGATAAGCATTTAAGCTCTACCTGAGATAGGAAAGATATCTGGTGCAGTGACTTCATTATTCTTGTCTGAACTGGAGCTCACTGATCACTGATGATATTCATTATGTCAATTTCAGCTCGACTCTTTGGCTTTTGTGCAGATAAGGATTTTACTTCCTTTTACTCACCATCAGTATCTTCTTCTGAATCAACTTCAGCCACTTCTGCTCTCCCTGAGTCTCATAACACTTCCTCACTTTCAACAGAAAACTTTTCACTATGTCATTGTTTAATGATGCCATTTCCTTCTTCTACTTTTCTGATCTTCTTGTTGAACCATTGGTGATACTCTCTCGCAGCATCTTGGTATCCTGAAAATAGTCAGCTGATACCATATTGTTATAGTAAAATAGATAAGCATGAAATTCTTGATTATTACTGCTTCTCTTGCAATATGTCTTCCCTCCATAGACAACACCGGAGCTGACTCATCTAATTATTTCATTGATAGCTCTTTCATCTGATTTGGATATAGAATGCTTCCCCTGTGTTACACAACACTTCTATCTGTTAGGACCAACAATATAGACTCATAACCATCCTTCTCCGCATGCACCATTTATTCTAATCTGGCACTCAGCATCGAGCCATTAACCAAATCTCTAAGTCTACTGAGTTGGAACTCGGTGTAGGAAATAAGAGATAAATCTAATAACACAATTACTTCCCATTGTGCTCTATTTCTCCCTTTCTTCTTCAATAATGGTACCTGATTTGAATCAATTGAAACTCTAGAGCATATCACATCTCCAATTTTCATCTTTAGATGCCACTTCCCCTTGGATCGTATCCCCCTAAAACCCAAAACACATGAATCATCAGTTAATAGCATTTATACACATTGGGAGAGGGGTTTCTTCAAGACTCCTCAATATGAGGATTGCAGTTGATCCTGATGGGTCAACCCTTTTATTATTTCATGGAGCTCATCACACTCCTTTCTTGCTTCCTCCAGCGGCCTAGCCAACTTCAACTGCTCTGGCCATATGACTAAGCATTCATTACCTTCATACTGAGTCTTTTTCTGATATGAAGATTCTGCCGGCCTAGCCTTTCCCGCAATTGGGGGTTTAAACCCACTATTACACATTTATGTCTTTGAGGTTCTACCAAAATTCAATTTTCCTTGATTATTTCTCTGAACATGAATCTCTTTTCTTTTCATCTTCCCTTCCTTCTTCCACCATTGCAGGGATTTTCCTTTTTCTTCCAGTCCTCTCTATGGCACATGACTCATGAATTTTTCAATGAATTCTTTTTTTATCTACCGTTTATCAGATTTATGAGTCATCACCCTATTTTTCATTGGTGGTGGGTCCTCCATTGATCATTCATTTTTCTTTATCACAGTTGGAGTAGTTCTCCCCTGAATCTTCCAGGTTTGTTCACATTCTCTCCATGAGATCTATTATGAGTATGATAGAGGAGGTGACTGATACACCTTTCGTTCAGATCCATGCGATTCCCCTGAGGCTCTAAGCCTATTCTAAAACTTACCACTTTGTCTCTCAGTGTATAATTTCTCATTATGCATCACTGGGGTTGAGAATATCCTTTCGAGTCCATTTTCCTTTCTTGATTTCTTCTTGCTGCAATGTCTTTCCAAATGCCCATAATTAGAACATATAAAACATTTTCCATCAAAGGCATAACTCATTTCATCATTTCCCTATCGAGATGTTGATGCATTTTGAGTTCTTTCTCTGACATTCGGATTTTGAGCTTTCGGACACATACTCATTGTCTGTCCTTTTATTCCACAATAATAGCATCTGATAAATGCTTTCCCCTGAGAGACTCTTCGCTCTAATTTCTTATGACACTTCTTCTTATTCTCAAATTTATCAATGTTTCTATTTTCACAGCCTGAGATGTATTTCAGAGCCTCTGAACAGAAGTTTGATGTGTGGTCATGAATCCCGAAAAAGTAGCAGATGTCATCATTTCCTTTTGATATAGTAATATTAGACCTATCTCCAGCACCTAGATGTTTTTCTCCACTTATGGAACTATTCACAACCCTCTTTCTGTCATGCACGGAAGGGGATTCATCAAACCCAATACAAGTTTTTCCGAAACTGTACGGTCTTTGAGCTGAGAAAACTTGTCCATGCCTCTTTTCAGAAATAGAAAATTTTCTTTTCATTTCATCATCACCTTCCGAACGATAATCAAATAGCAAATGCATGGCATCCTTCATTTTAGGATTTCCTCTAGCATTGGATTTCTACACTTCCTTCTTCACTGATTCTAGTTCTTCTTCCAACTTTTGAATTTTCATATACCTTGATTCATGTTGGGAATTGAGTTCTTTTCTGAGCTTCTTTCCACAACTCATCTCATCTTCCAGTTCACGCTTCATCTTATCAACCATGTCATTTTTATCCTTTACCTTAAATTTTTCTTGAGCAATAGAATTAGAACAACATTCATTCTCTTATTGTAGCCTTTGATTCTTCTGAACTTCTGCAGACAACTGTGTTTCTAGATCATCATTTCTAGCTTTAAGATTCTGAACTTCATCTGACTGTTTATTCTCTTCATAATCAACAGACTTTTGTTTTCCCTTCATTTTAGCCACCTTTTGAAGTTCTTCACCTTGAGAATAATTCTTTTCCTTAATCTCAGTAGCTACATCAATAAGTCTTTGATTCAAACTTCTTATCTTATTGATCTTGGTTTCTAGTGCTTGGATCCAAATGTCTTTAGACTTAATTTCATCGGTGTTTCCAACGTCACTTGGAATATCAGGTTCTTCAATGCACTTGACTTGATCTTTCACTTTTCTATTCAAGCCATCGATCTCCCTTTTCTGTTCTTCAATCTTAAGCTTATACTCACCAACTGATTCTGAGTTCTCTTGTGCTGATAACATGAGTTTCTCAATATTATCCATCTACTCAGACTTCTCTTATTCCTGCTGCTGCATATAGAGTTTGGCATCGCGAACAACTTTTTTAGATTTCTTGGTTTTGGCTCTCCAAACATCTATCTCTTCAAGAGCATCCTCTAACTCAGCTTTAATATCCATTCTTCCTTCAATTATTTCTTCTTCATCATCACTTGTTTCAATATCTCATTGAAGTTCATGTACGTCACTCATTCCTGCATCATGCTTGACTGAATCAATCTTTTCCCTATCAGATTCATCCAGAACTTCCTTTAGTAAGCTGTTTGATTCATTTAATTGAATCACACTTTTTCCATACACACTTCCACACTGAGGAATACAACCTCACTTCTTCTTCTTCTTTGATGTTTTTCCCTTTGCCATGGCACACCGAGAGAAGAGCGGACTGATTCTTTGACCACACAGATCAACTATACCAAGTCGGAGCAAACAAATCTGATAACAACAACCTTCCCTCTGATACCAACTGTTAGGACCAATAGGGGCCTATATACCCTAAGAGGGGGGGGGGGTGGTGAATCAAGGTATGTATATTCTTTTTCAAAGTTCTTCCTACCCCACTGGATCTTGACCTATTTATTACAAGGGTCACTTTTTTTGCTCTTGTTTGTAAACTATGATCACTTCTTTACATATTTATCTAATGATGATGCTTTAAATGCAATGCAGGGAAGAAAAAAGGCAGACACAAAGATTTTTACTTGGTTCACCCTCACTGGGCTACGTCCAAGGAGCATACACCGACTAGTTGTCGGTCATACAAAATTCCACTATTCTTCACTAGATGTGGATACAATGTTCGGGCCAGATCACTTTTATGACCAGACTCATTGCCTTTACAATGTTTAGGGTCAGATCACTGCTTTCCCAAGGGTCACTCCCTATTTCTCTCTCTCTGGCTCACTGCCGGTGGAGAGGATCACCTTCTTCCTCTTCCTTTGCTCACTGCTCTTGGAAAGGATCCACTCACAGTTTATAGACCTGTAGGTCTCTTCATTTTCATGAAAGAATGCATCTTCCTCTTTATGTAGATGCTCTATTGAAGTAAATATTTCACCCGTAGATGAATATCTGTTTGCACCGAAGGTATCGGGCAAACTTCCAGCTTCCACGCAGCCCGAAAATCACTGCTGGAAATAAACCTTAGTTGGCGCGCAAGTCAATCTCGACGTGCAAGTATCGGCGCGCAAGTCCTCCTCAGACACTTGCGCGACTCAAGCTTCCTCAAATACAAACTTGCGTGACTCACTTCCTTTTACGCCCAGTCCAATATTGGCGCGTAACTCCACATTGGCGTGTAGCTTCAAACACTGGCTCCCAACTATCACCCTGGCATGCAAGTCCCACCAGCACGACCACACACACCACTTGTGCGACCAACACACCTGCGTGACGGGAGCTATGATTTCTCAAAGTGTTGAACTCCAGTAAGGAATGAAGAGGGGTGGTCGAGTAATTATAGGCAATCCAACCACCCTGCGCGACGGCGCACAAGTCACCTGTGCGACCCAGTCTCAGCGCGCAAGTCTTCTGTCCTTTTAGACACTTGCAAGACCAACTCCCAAACTTGCGCAGACCTGTTTCCTTTGCCATATTTTGATCTTCTGATCTTGAAAAACATATTGCGCACAAGTTCCCTATACTCCAAGTCCTCAGCACACAAGTCCCTTTTCCAAAAACACTTTTCTTCATTTGTCGATATTCAGGCCCAAAAATTTGGAAAACAATGGAAAATGGCGCCACCTCGTATCTGTTTTTTTGTACCGCCTCCAGATCATCCATTCCTTTTGTCGATGTTCGTGAATCAAACATGGATCTTTGACCTCAGCTCTTGAACTCGACATTCCATCATGAAATCATCTTTGTCAACAAATTTGTATGTCATTTTTTTGCTTTGTCAACAATCACCACTCAGATATCCACTTTGTCAACAAACACAATCACCTCAAAAATGATTCAATGATGCCTTGAGAGATTTTTTCCCAACATGTAGATTACCATGTTTCATTTCATCAAGGAATGTTTCCTCTTATGAATATCAAAGTCATTTTGTATGAATTAAATTCAGTGTAAATAATTTTTTTATTCCATTGGTTGTGTATTTAGTTGGGAGTGGTTCTAGGGAACCAGAAAAACTTTTTTCATTATGTTTTTCAAATTTAAATCAAGAAATGTGTGTCAAGTGAGTTATCTATGATTATAAATTTTTCAATTTTTTTATATTTAACTGTATAATGTTGAATTTATGTTTCTAGGATATTCTTGCCCTCTAAAATTCTATGTACGAGCTTGGAATTCGATACAAATTGGCATGTACATCATCAGTCCTGGATAAGATATGGAAATCATGGATGGTGATTATGATATAATTGTATTGTTGATTTAATCTTTCTAAGGTTATTCTTTCTATAATACCAACCATAAAGTATTTATGAATGATTATGGTACTTTGTGTATGATTTGGATTTCCCCTAAGGGAAATTCCCCCTATATAGTCTGATCAAAATGTGCTTTTTAAATATATTTAATCTTGTTTATTGAAGGTATGAATGCTTAGGGTTACTAAAAACCATATACATGGTTGCTTCATACATCGGCATGAGACTATAGCTGAGTCTTAGGATCACCTATGGGATGCCTCCTCTTAGGGTTTGTCAAAGAGGATCCCATGTAAGATGTCTCCAAAAGCTTATTCCTTGTGAGGATCCCAAGTGGGAATAATTTAAATTTGTATTGAGTTTGAAGACCCTAAGAAGGATTCCTGCAATATCTTCTACACCACTAGGATCTTGAGTATTATGCCTCTCCTAAGTATCATCCTTGGTGACCCAGTGTCTTCTCTATTGTATGACCGACCCTAAGCTAGTAAATTTTGTTTTTCGGTATAAATGGTATGGGGTTCAACCTAGAAACCATTCCAAAAAAACTATTTACATGAGGCTGTAGTATTAGTGATTGGGTTTATGCGTTCAACTACCATCACTCTTCCATGTATGAATTCACATGGTTATTGATGATGCAACTAAAATTCCAAAACTACTTCTTGGTGGTCAGCCTAGGGGGCCTGATGTGATGTGATGCTTTGATGGGGATACCCAGAGGTACTTCTGGGGATTCAAATTTTTAGCCAACATGTTTTAGGACATCGTATGTGATTCCATAGATGATACATGGATTCCTTATATAAAATTCTTTTAATGGGATTATAGGGAAATTTAAATTACAGTATTTCTTGAGTGACACATGGATTCCCATCTTGTAATTCATTGGATGAAATCATAAGCTGGATGAATTATAGTATTCCTTAAGTGAAACTTAGATTCCCACACAAAAATTCCATGGACAGGCTCATATTGGGTTTGAATTTTGTTGCACCTTGAGCAATCCTTGGATTCCAAATATAGAATTCCGTTGATAGGATCATAGTTTAGATGAGATTATGATTCACCTTTCATGATAAATGTAATGTTTATACAGAAGTCCATTAATGGTCCCATAGGTTAGATAAAATTATACTACACATTTAGTGATACTTGGATTCATAATATAGAATGTCTTGGATGTGCTCATATGTTAAATACATACATACTATATCTTGAGAGACAATTTGATTCCTTATAAGGAATTCCTAGGATCTGATCATAGGTAAAAATTAATTATGTTGTACATGAATAAAATAAGTAAACCCCCAATTTATAAATCTTTAGTGTCATATAACTCATAGAACCTTATACAAATATCAATTTACATGGATGCAATGGATTTACACCTCAGGTCCTATATAGTACTACATATATATATATGTGCATATGTGTATGTTTTTAAACATATATATATATATATATACTTATATAAATGTATGTTTTAAATATATATAAATATGTTGTGACTTAATCATAGTTACATATCGGCTTAGGCTGAAGTATGTGTGGTCGGTCGGGATCATATACCCAAGGCTCAGATGTGGTTTAATTTTAGTTATTTTGTTGATTGTATTTAATTTTATAGTTTTTATAGTTATTTTTATCCTGAGCAGTTTCTCACTTTTACATACACATCATATACTAGATATGTACGAGACAACATTTGGATTTCCCAACTATGTTTTGTACTAACATCCTTCTCTAGAATCCATTGTACTCATGTACCTGAAAATACAATCACTTTGTTCTTGTCACATGTTTTGAATAAGGCCTGAGATTGATTGGGCTAATGCAGCTCAAGAGATATGCAAAACAATTATACATTTTATATCAATGTAAGTAGTATATCCTTGTGAATTTATTTATATTTTTCATTCATGTATACCACCACCATAATTTCATGTATTTTTTATTGGGAATTTATAATGGACAATTTTCCTATAAAAAATATTCCCCGTGTACAAACTATTTGCGATGGATTTTTCAATTCCATCCCAAATAGTAAGAATTTCAAATGGAATTAGAAATATATTGCAAAAGGTTTTGGTGGGGTATCCTTCCGCCCATCGTGAAAATTATTCATGATGGGAATTTGCGACAAACTGCTTAGTCTGTATCAAATTCCCTTTGAGTTGATATTATTTGCAACAAAATTCAATGATCGTCAAAAAAAATTTGGCTGGAATAATTTGTGTGATGGAATTCATTCCATCAAAATTACTCCATCACAAAAGTATCGGTTTTAATAGCGCACTACCCCTCATTTCTTCTTCCCCCTCTTTCCTTCCTTCCCTCTCATGAAGCTCGACTGAACCATACTGGCCACCCCGCTCCGTGCATTCCCAGAAAGGACTGGTTCTTCTAATTTTTGTGTAATTTCACATAAGATCTACAAGGAATGGGAACCTATTCTATCCTCCATCAGTTGTTTTGAGAATTTTTGTTAGATGTTATAAATACTAGTTTGTAAAAACATAGTTTTATAAATTTACCGTTTTTATGATTTATTTAACATTTAGGGTTAATCTAAATTTATTATTTCAATTTTGAGTTTCTTGATTATGAATGAGTAGTTTTAATTTTATTTACTATATTTTACACTTGATATTTAAACATAATAGATTTTTTGGGGTGTTTAGGGTTGGTAAAATGTTATTATTTCATATTATTATTTGATATAATATTATTATTGAAATATGCTGAATGTTTTTAATTGTATGAAAATATATGGGTTTATTCAATACTTAGATTTAATTTAATTTTCCTGGTATTTTTAGGGTGGTTAAAATATTATTATAATTTTACCCATTATTTTTTTCTTTTTTGTTTTTTTTTGGTTTTGGTATTCGTTTCATTTATGTCCTGGTTCCGTTTTTTTGTGCAAATGTATTTAGGTATAAATATTTATTATGTTAATTTTTTTATAATAATAATATTTAAGCAGGGGCATAATATTTTTTTATAATAATATTTTTTTATAATAATATTTTTTATTAAAAATATTTTTCTTCTCCATATGTTCATGTATATATGTATGTATAAATATTTGTATGTCTAAATATTTGTTATGTTTATTTTTTTTACATGTGAAAATGTGTGTAATAATAAATTTCATGATAATATATTTGATTAAACAATTATTCAATATATATATATAACATTAGAAATAAATATAATTTATTTTTATTGAATAATGATGAGAAATTTTATTTAAAGGAAACATTTTAGTAAATATTATTTATAATAATTGTTTTATAAAAAAATCTAAAAATGGTTTAATAAAAAGTAATGAAAATTTAACATTTGTAATATTTATTAAAAACATAGTGAAAAATAATTAGGACAAATTTTTTAACTATTTTCTAAAAAAATAAAACAAATATAAAGAATTATTATACATTCATAAAAAATATTAATTATAAAAAATGTATTTTTATTTATATATTTAGTAAAAAAATAAATAAATTATAATACGTAATAAATAATGAGACTTTATTATTAATAAACAGTAAATATTAGCGATAATTATAAAATAATAATAATTTGTAAAAAATTATAATAAGTTATAACAACTTTTAGAAATTAGTAATAAATAGTATAAAATATTTTATTAATTAAAATAATAGTTATAAAATGTTGAATAAACTCATGACTAATAGAACTATTGTAATGCATCTAGGGTAAAATTATTAATTAAAAAAGGATTAATTACAAATAATTATGAATTAAAATTAATTATAAATTAAAAAAATATGAATTTAATTTTATTTATAAATCATTTATATAGATTATAAATTCAATGTAATGAAATTTATTTATAATCAAAATTAACCATAAGTAAAAATATTTATAATATATATATATATATATATATATCTGCTTATATAGATTTTATATTTTCCTATTATGTATAAAAATGAGTTAGAATATATTTGAAATATTTATAATAATTAATAAATTGTGATATATATATATAGTAATTATTAAAATTGTAATAATAATTGAAATAAATTCATTATAATCATAACATAATTCATAATAATTAAAAATTTTAATAAATTATAATTATAAGAATCATTTCATAATAAAATTGTAATAATAAAATTGCAATAATAATTTAAGAAATTTTTATAAATATATATGTAAACATTAAATAATTTATAATAATTTAAATTATTAATAATAATCATTATCTAATAATAATTCAAAAATTTAGAATAATTTATATTAATTAATAATAATCATTACATAATTTATAATAAATTGGGATATATATTTAGTAATTATTAATTAATTATTAATCATTTAATATAAATGTTTAATTAACTAAAATAATATATATAAATAATTTGTATGAACATTGTAATATAAATTTATATATTAAAATAAATAATTATATAAATAACATTACTAAAATATTAAAAATGATAACCCTGTATGAAATGTAACAAAACAGTTGACGCTAACAAATGTTATGCCATGCATAGGGTAAACCCCACATCCTCAACCTAATAGTGGTCTCCAATTTCTCATACCGTAATTAATTTGGGAGATAATTTACATTTTAATAAGAATTTATAATAAAAATATTAAATAGATTACCCTCTCGTGCAATCTTACGAAACAATCAATGCCAAAAAATGTTATGTCGTTCCTAGGGTAAAACCAACATCTGATACCCAATTTTGATATCTGATTTTTCACATTATACATAGTTTTAAAGATACATTGAATATTTATAATTATTTATAATAAAAATATTAAATGAATTATCCATGCCTACAATGTAACTAAACACCCGACGCTCACAGATATAATGTCACGTCTTGGGTAAACCCCATATACCAAACCCAACGATGATATCCTATTTATCATATGATACACCATTCAAGTGATATTATATTATTTTCAAAAAATAGAATCTGTGTTATATAATATATTTAATATTTTTATTTTTATCTTCAATGAGCATCAACGGTCCCTATAAACTAGTTCTAACACAATACTTCACTCCGTTCATATTTCATAGAATATTTTACGAAGCTAAAATATAAGAATAATTTGAAATTAGAAAAATTCTCATTAATTATTAGTCTTATTCTTGTTATTTTTCAGAAAAAAATGGACTCTGTAATTAGACACCAATATTTATTATGTGATCATGATTGGATAAATAATCGCAAAAATTCAAACATATTTGGATTAAATATTGTCTACATTGAATGTGTGGAAACCATTATATCATTTTCATTGTTGAAATATGATTTTGTTTCTGAATGGACAATTGAATGTCCCTGTTAGGAAATGGGGTCTTAGGAGATTCGAAATATTTGAGAATGTTGGACTTCATCTATAATGTTGCAGTTTTTTGAAAGATTATAAATTTTTCAATCATCATGGTGAAAATACTTTAGTTAAAAATACAATTTTTTTGTTCCATATCCATAATTTCAGAATTTAATACATGTAGAAGCTAGTACATCTAATCCTCAAACAACAACTAAGAATGAGATACCAAATCCTGAATCAGAACCTTCTTAGTTTTACAATTTGTTGAAAATAAATGAGGAGGCTTTATATCTGGGAAGCTAGATGGGAAAACATGAAGCTATTTCAAAATTTATGGCTATAAAATTAGATTTTGGAATGCCAAATTTGTTTTTTTGATCAGATTTTATCTTTCTTTAAACCATTTTTTCTGACACAAATACATTACCTACTAGTTTATGTGAAATTAAAAGTATGGTTCATAATTTGGGGCTATGTTATCCAAAAATCTATACATGTTCAAATGAATGAATCTTATAATATTTTGTTTACAAATCTTTGGATAAATTTACAACATGTGTAGAATCAAGATATAAAGAGTAACTATAATTAAATTCTAGAGTTCCTCTGAAACAATAGATATATTTTCCAATTGCACCACATTTACATTATTTATTTATGTCTCACAACACAACATGATTGATGACATGGAATAAATAAAATATTTCCATAAAAAAAGATTACATCTTCTATGTGATGGTTATTCATGGAAACATTTTTATCATAAGTATCCTTTTTCATCAGAACCTCAAAACATGCTGTTGGGCCTTTCTATAGATGAATTTTCTCCATTAGTTGCCTACAACAATAAATAATTTTGTTGGCCTATTTTCATTATTACTTAAAACTTTCCTCCTTGGATTTTGATGAAGGAAAAATATATATATATTTGACAATGTTAATTTCAGGACATCAAAATAAGAATATTGGTATTTATTTTTTGCCACTAATTGATCAGTTAATTTCATTTCAAAACAACGACGTGACTACATTTGATATAACTAAATATCATAACATTATATTGAAGTTTGCATTAATATGGATGATCATTGAATTTCCGGCATATGGTATGTTATCTAGATGGTGAACATGTGGTCTAAAATTATGTATATACTAAATGGATGAGAACAAAAAATTTATGCTTTTTAATGGGATAAAGGTTAGTTATTTTGGATTTCCTTAGGAGATTCGTTCTTGAAGATCACCCTTTTTGAAGGAACAAAATTAATTCTACAAAAGGTAGAATTGAAAAATATTCACCTCTAGCAGTGATCTTAGGCAATCAGAAAAAATTGATTATGTCAACATTATCAAATGTTACTTTTGGATAATCTATAAATGAGAAAAAGATAAATGGTTTTGGGAGAGATTATATTTGGATAAAGTATAGTATTTTTTGGGACCTTCCATTTTTGTCTGAGTTGTTGGATCCTCGCATGTGGGATGTAATTCATATTGAGAAGAATTATTTTGATAACATATTTTAAACCATGTTGGAAACACCTGGTAAGACCAAAGATAATGTAAAGGCATAGGTAGATCTTGCGTAGATTTGCAGACTTCCGGGAAATAAATTATTTTAAAATGAAATATAATAAAAATTATTGAATCCAAAAATAATCTTACCCACTTATTAAAGAAAATAATTAATTATTCTGTTACTGGATTAGATACTTGAGGTTACAAGATGGTTATGCTTCTATTTTCTCTCATTACGCCAGAAAGGGGAATATTAAAAGGTTAAAAAATCATGACATTCATTTCATAATTGAAAGATTATTGCATGTTGGTCTTAGAGGTCTGTTGAATTCCTATATATGGGAGGTTTTGAATGAAATATCATATTTTTTTCATGATATTTTATTAGAAACAATATATTATGTTTCATTGAGTTTTCTAGAAATATATTCTGTTTTAATTTTATGTAAATTGGAGAAAATATTCCCACTAAGCTTATTTGATTCAATGGAACATTTAATATGTAATTTTTCATATAAATCTAAATATAGAGGGAGGGTACAATTCTGGTGGATGAATCAGTTTAAGATATGTATGAAAACATTAAACAATAATGTACAGAACAAAGTATCAGTTGATGGGTTGATTGAAAAAGCGTACGTAAAAGAGGAAATTTCAAATTTTTTCTCTTATTTATTTCAGTCAGAATATCCTTCAAAATATAATTAGATTGGTCTTAAAGAGATAAATCTTATTGTTGTAAAAAACCATAAGTTTTTAGTTTTTTATAATCATGAGCGTGGTTTTATTGGTTAATGTGAGTGATGAATTATAGATGAAGAATACATAGATCTCATACATATGTTCTGCTGAATAGGGAATAAATGACATGATTTGTGCAGAAAGTACTATTTTTTATTATTTACTTATATATTTATAAAGTATTTAATTATTTATATTGAATTTTATATATACTATATGATGACCATATCAAAAAACCATTTATAAAAATTACATCTAATGCTCTTGAAGAATGTCAGCAACAAATTTTTTTATATTTTATTCAAATACTATTAATATAGGTTTTCTTCGATGGAATATTAAATAAATATTTCAATGATATCTACTATTAATAATTTTATTTGTTTATAGGAAAAAAACATTAAAATAAAATTGACAGTTGACTATGTGTCCTCAAAAACCCTCCATCAGAATTGGTAAAATATTATAATGGATATGTGGTTAATGGATTTTGATTCCATACACGCATATATGATAACTCAAGGAAATCAATGAAAAGTGGTTTTTGTTTTAAAGGATACCATCATAAGGAACGTTTAGATAACTTGTATGGTATACTAGATGATATAATTAAGTATTGTTATCTAGGACAAAATTATGTAACGATTTTTATATTTCATTGGTTTGATACTGATAGGGGTTTTGAGTTCATCCATGACATGAAGTCATTGACATAAGAATATAACTATCTTGTTTCATCAAATTAACCATTAAAATTGTAACATCATTCACATCAAGATTACTATACAAATTACTATGATGTTTTGAGATATTTGAAGGACTAGTGCAATGTGATAAAAATAAAATCACATGACATTAATTTTATTGAAAATGAAAATTGTTATATGGAAGTGAAACATATTGAAACTTTTCACGAAACATCCAAAAATGAATCTTCTACCCGATGATATATAAATACCGATGATGGAACCCCCAAAATACGGGGTGATGATGTAGATAATCTTGATGAAGTAATATGGGATGATGAAAGTAAAATTCATATAGATGTTGAAAATGATGAAGATGAGAATAAGGACATTGATGTCTATGTGAATTGTGATGAAGATGATGATTGTTTTTTTATATTGATATCTTTAGCTATAGGTAATTATTATATTCTAATATTTATTAGTTTTATAAATTTAATATTTATATTAATAATATATTATAGTTAACAATATTTTATTCTAACATTTGTTAGTTTTTTATATTTCATATTTGTATTAACAATTTGTTACTGGTGAGAATATTTGTCTAAGATGGTTTTAGATGATCCAAATGATCTATTACATTCTATCATTGATTATAGACTTCCTACTGATGAGCCCAATTTAGCACCCCCTCCACATGCTGGTGTGTCTACTATGAGGGGGTGCAATCTTACACAATTAGTAGTTCCAAATCGTATTATAGATTGATGGCCATATTTTGATTTTGATCCTCATTTATAGAGGTGTGATAAATTGTATAAGATATTTATTTTATATTAACTAAGTTTATTAATTTTGATAATAATTTTCTGATTATATATTTGTATCAATTTACAAAGTTTCCACAATTATCCATTGGACATGCTAGTGTGATTCTGAGAAGTTATTTTGTCTATCCATGGGTGTCCTGGGACCTGGTACCCATCACCATGCATGACTAGATGTTCATCCACTAGATTGTAATTTATTAAATAATATATACTTTCTTAAATTTTATTTAGTTACTAAAATATTTTTTTACTTCTATTGTAGAATCTATTTTCTCCATTTTCTGATAACCAGAGATGTCTTATCCAAAAGGAATGGGATAATTGTATATGTGAGCACTTTTGTAATTTTCTATAGAACATCATAAAATGAGCTATGTATAAATTTTGTGCTACCATTTTTTGATCAGTATTGCATCCCCCATAATCCCGGCTATATATCAGCTCAATTATCGGCTGGGTTGTACTCCTTATTACTAGGAGAGAATTTTCGGGGGAGATCACCAGCTGGTCATCGGAGTCAGGGGAGGAAATATGTCACCCATAGGGCCAGGAGTCATACATTAGGCATACATCGAAAACATATGGTATGTGATATTATTTATGAATATATATATGTTTTAATTATAACATGCCTATTATATTATACAAGCCACTACTAACACATCTATAATAGATTTTGACGTTTAAAAGAAGATCTACAATGATCCCCGTACGTGATAATTTGTAGGCGAATGATAGGTCCATATTGTGGTTAATGATTGTTTTTAAAAAATGTCATAAATATAATTTTTTTTCTTATTCTAATTTCTTATTAAATTTAAAGGAAAAATATGAGGATATGGACATTTATTCATAGGTGAGTCATGCTGAGACCAAAAAAGATTTCACTTCCAATTCGGGTATTGATGAGGGGGCTTGGATATAGGGACTTCGCAGTGTCTCGATAAAGGTTGAGTGATTGATATTTGTTCTCAACTAACAACTATGAGTAGTTATTGTACGTCTACGATGGAATTAGTGAGCACATAGGGATCTCTTGGGGAGTCTTCATCAATTCCATCATCTTCTTTACATTATGAGGAGAGGTTAAGATCTTAGGATGAGATGATACAATAGAATGAGAAGGAGATAGAGGAGGACTGTGAGAATCATAGTCTGAGAGATGAGTTGATGAGGGAGTTTATGCGGAAACTTGTGCATGGTGTTGGTATGGAGTTCCCTCCCCTTTGTCCTTTGAGTGAGCCTACTCTACCTGATAATAATTTATGATTGATGAATTTTTTATGACATTTTTTTTTAATTTGGTATGTCAGACATTTTATTTTTTAACTAATATATTAATTTTAAGTCTGTTTTAATTTGATTAATTTTCTATAATCATTTCAATATAATTGTAAATTTATAAATGTTTTAAATATTTTTAAAATATTTTAATTAATTTAAAGTTTTTAATTATTCTCAAATAAATATAAATTTGTATACATTATAATTTTTTATATATTTAATATGTTAATTAAATTCAAATATATATATATATATTTAATTATTTTAATTATTTTTTTAGTATATGTATTTTTAAAATTAATTTTGTATTATTTAATATTAACATTTTCATCTAATATATATTATTTTAGAATTTTTATTAATTTTTTTTATGTATTTTTTATCAAAAATAGTATTATATTTTTTATGATTTTTTATTTTGTTTTTTTGGAAATTTTATTTATTTTGGAATGATGAATCCACCCATCGCAAATAACCTTTAGAACCTTTTGTGAAAGATTATCACAAAATGTTATTTATAATCCCTTATGAGAGTATTTTGTTGTGGACAAAGGGTCCATTGAAAATAAATATTATTTGCGGAGGATCCTTGCAAATAAACACAATTCCAACACCGCCAACCACAACATAGTATTTGTGACGGACTCCTATCGCAAAAAATGTTTTTTGATTGGAGTCCATCAAAAATACCCCATCACAATTACCTTCAATTCATGTTATATATGTGTGGTCATCCATGTTCGTTATGACAGTAGAATACATGAAATGGTCATTTAGGCCTTTATTTCATTTCATATTTTTCATAAGTTTTTATATTTATTGCTTTTAAACTTTGATGATTCATTTTTATGTATGATGTCTTGTTAATTTTATTATTTTCAGAATTATATATGATGGAAAATTCACCTTAGAGAAATAAAATAGACCGTGTATACTAGTTGGGAGCCTCTTGCGTATAGAGAGGAACGCATGAGGCCAAGTTTTCAATCGAATCAGGGAACTGGTTCAAGCAACTCCAGTGTCAGGATATGACAATTTAAATATACATTATGACTATTATGTAAGCTATATTGGGAATAATATGAAAATATTGATCTCTAATTCCTCGTAAGGGAAAAATCAACAAAATATCTATGGTTAGATCATAAACATTAGAGAGAACATGGAAAGGATAGAAATACCTAATTAAAAATAACATCTTCCATGTAGTTTGAAACCCATAAACTATGAAGGGACCTTGATTCTAGCAATTCATCCCTACAGAATTATCAAACACACCTTCAACATGCACCACAATGTGTAAATCTAATGTACAAAGGTCTTGATGATGTTATTTAACAAGATTAAATGAAAAAGAGATCTATGATGTGTAAGAATAATTTTCATAGGATGTTCTTCATGTAACACCCCGACCCCAGCTACCCAGAGTCGGTGCATTACTTCGTAACATTGGCATGATCACAAAAGATCAGGTCTCGAAAGACCGATTAGTTTAGTAGCCTTGGAAACACTAGATACATTCGTAAATGTTACATTACATCATAAAGTGAAAAACTACAATAACAAAGTCTCCATAGTACACACTCATATCCTCTTCTGAAAATCCCTTCAGGTCATTCATAAAATACTTCTTCACATCCTGGAAAATATTAAAACATTGAAAGGGGTGAGCTCAGATGCTCAGTAAGGATAACAATAATGCGGAAGCTTTCATAAATAAACATAAAAATTTAAGGCAATGTATAACTAAAACACAAGCCTTTTAAACTTGAACATCAACATAATATGGCAAAGGTAAAATGAGATAATTCCATTCACTTCTTAACATGGATATTCTACTGGTCGAATAATCACATGCAATATCAATAACCACTTTCATAATGAGGGAATGTATAATGCCAGACATTTTGAAACATTTTTTCAAGGCCTCGGACAAGACGTCTAAAATGATTAAGGCCTTGGACAAAACCATAAATCAAATTGGGAAAGGGCCTCGGCCAATTCCACGTCTAGTTGTCTCATGAGACCTACCGATGCATCGAGGAGCTATAGCGGGCTCCACCCGTCACTTATTAAGTCCAATACATTCCTCATATGAATAGGTTTAAACATAACATAAATATTCGTAATAAAACTAGCATACGAAATGTCAACAATTTCTCCATAAACTATGGATGGTATAAAAATAACACATCCACAGTCAAATATTTCACAAAATTTCCAATAGATGTTTTGTATCATAAATCAATTTCAATTAAACTTAAAACCCATCAAAGGATGTTGACATGGATGAAATCAAAGCTGTTTGAGAGAAATATCTCCCTTTTTTGAAATCATTTAAAAGTCCCATAATTATAAAATAATACATTTACTTTGAAAATATTCTTAAAATCTTGTAAGGGAAGCTTCGACGATGTTATAATGGCAGAAAATAGCCGCACCCGCCGTATAAGTTTAAAAAAACATTCTTACCTTAAATTTGTCAAAAAGGACAAAAAGTACATTGTTTGGAAAACGACGGTAAGATTCCTTTCAAAAACGTATAAGGGTATAAATGACTTTAACCCATTTTCCATTTAATAGTAAATTTTTTTTGAAAGACATTTTTAAGAAACATGGATGTGGATGATAACGAGGTCCCAATAGATAATTATGTATAAACAACCTTGGATAATGAAGAGGTTGTGAAGTAAACCCTTACCTTGTACTTTTCCTTGGTTGGGGTAGGTTAACCTCCTGTATAATGGTGAAATAATTGTTATTAAATTATACAAGTATCATATACATTCATATGATATCATATATGATCTTTTAACATTGCTTTGTTAACAATATCTTAGATTTATCGTTGTTTCGGGTGTTAACTTACTCGTTTTCTTTTATATGTTTTGTTACGTAAGTCATGTTTTTCATAGATAGATTGTATCTTATTCATATCCAAAATTATATCATGTCCTTAAGCATTATTTTTAAATCATAAAATGAGAATTATACTTGAATGGATACGACGAAGAATGAATCTCATCGCGTTCGTGGAGACGGTAGTCCGTACGTACGCACGAGCGACAATATCATTGTTTTGATATTAAAATAATATATAATTGGATATTATATCATATATAAAGAATCATTATCATGTTATATTTATTATTTACATGAATTACATATCATTATTATACCCATCTAAATAATAATATATTGAATAACAATTACACCACGACGTGGAGATGGTAAGCCGTACGTACGCACGTATGGTGACATGTCATTCAAATGATGGGTAGAATACTGAATATGGTTGTTCAATATTTATAATCACATCACAGTATATATAAGATACTGGAGTTATAATTTTAGAATTGAAATAATAAACAAAGAGGGAGTGGAAGAAGAAAGAAACTTGAAAGAGGGTGATGAAAACGTTACCTCTTCTTCGGGTTCTTCATTTTGATTTGATCAAAAGGACTCCTTAGGATGGCTTTATGACTAAAGTAAATCTTCTAGGATGAAGGGAGAGAATTTGGGAGAGTATTTGGGCAGAGTTTTGCCGAACCAAAAGGCTTGAAAGTGTGAATAAGGTGGTAGAGGTGGGGGCCTTTTATAAGAGGAGAGGAGGGGCTCTTTTGGAAATATTGAAATGTTACATTATTATACAATGCTTTTCGGATTCTAAAGGTCCCACACTTATATAATTCGTGGATAAGGTGATAAGGGTTAGAAATATACCAATCCAATAGTCTTTGGACACGTGTAAGGCTTGTATTTTACATTATCTTTTCATTTTATTAAAATCGTTAAATAATGAGGTCATCGCTGCATCATAATGATGTCATAAATAATTTAATTTATTTAATGTCTAAAAATTATAAAAAAAATACTATGAGGCAGGAAATATTTTTAGCTTTTTAATTAATATTTATAGTCAAAATTTGTACTTGTGTAACCCCACTTAAAAACTGTTTTAGTAAAACAACTCATGTTTGTGTCAATTTAATTTTAACATTAAATAAATATATATATTAATGTCATTTTCCAAACAAAGTGGCTCCATGGGGTCCCCAAGTTGACCCACGGGTTTTCTTGGTCGGCCATCACTCATCCAATAGGATTAGGACAAGTTTCAAGCTCATCTCATATTATTAAAACATTATTTTTACCTTAAACTACACTAATTACCTCTAATCATGATTAAGAACTTAAAAGTTACTATTCACCAAAAAATTATTTTAATCTCATTGAACCACATTTTACTTCTTAATGAAAACCATGTATGTCGGATTTTTTAAAATCAAATCACAGTAGTGGTAATATTTCATTTTATCGAAAAATCAGTTTTTAATAACCACTTAGTGGTTTCACTATTCATCAAAAATTGATGTTTTTCAGAATAAGGCCAAAATTTCACCCTAAGCTATAATTGATATTCTGAATTAAAAAATGATGTCTATTTTACAAAATTCCCAACATATAAGTTGCATTAATTAATTTTATAATTAATTCCCGCTGTCACAACAAATAGCGTGTTTTTAAGAAACAATATATATCAAAAGATTGACAATTGTTTATGTCCAAATTCAAAGTGAAATTAATTCTAATGACCACCATTGGATAAAATGGTAAAAATATATTCTAATTATACTCTAAAACCACTCAATAGTATAATTTATCACTATAAATTATTTTTATTAAAAAAGTTGTTTTTAAGTATTTTTCACTATTCATAAAAAATGGAAGTTCTCAGAAAATTACAAAAAATTTAACTTAGGATAATTTCGATATTACGAATACAAAAATGAAGTCCATTTTGAAATATAACATTTCTATAATTTTAAAAAGTGGGTATTACTATTCATAATGGCTACTTTGATTAGTTGCGGTGTGTTAGAACTCGAAGTTGCGTACAATGCAAGCTATTGCATTATTGAATGAGAAGCGTATCATAAAAGCTCAGGGTGTTACATTCTCCCCTCCTTCAATAAATTGAGTCCTCTCAATTTGAAATTTTTCTTGGAAAATAAAAGGTTGAAAATAGAAAATACCTTTGTAGAAAACCCACATCGGAAATAAGGTTAATAAAAATATAACTTTAAAAGAAAGAAAGATAAGTACAAAGGTCACCCAAGATAGCCCATACTAAGATTCTATGAAAATATGGATATGGAAGAAAAACAAACCATCAAGGTCTGATGGAGAGTTGTAGAAAACTGGATTAGTAGAAAGATAAAAATAAGAAAATCACAAACTTGTGATTGGTTAAACGGTCATTGAATCCCCAGTTGGAAAAGTTAACCGACAATGTTTTTGTTTTAAGTCATCTTTTATAAAGTTAAGGAATTTATTTAGGAGATTTACTAAGAACGTAAGGGAATATACATACTTGTCATGTAGACTTTCATTCTTTAATAAATTTTTACCAAAAACCCATCTTTCACTCTAAAAGGTAATAGAACTCAAAAATATTCTATTTATCTTAATTGTATAAGGTTCCAAATATTAACACATACCATTTAGATTATAAAAACTATTTTGTAATAACCAGGGACTTCACGTAGTCCCGTGGTAGGCGATTAATCCCAATCGCACTATGGTTGTGGGTTCGATTCCCACAGCTTTGTCCGACGCGACGAGTTATTCCCCACCCTGCAGGTTGTCCTTTTCCTAAAACTATAGTATTCCAAAAATAATCTTCAGAAATGTTTTAACCTTAAACAATACTATCCAAATATCAACTTAATCCATTCCAACCTTTATAGTTATCCAAAATACCTCCATCCAGACATTCTCTAAAAGGTCTCTAAATTCCAAAATCAATTGTAACCTAAGATTCACCAAACAAAGTAATGTTTCTCTTATTGTAACATACTAAAAATATGATTACCTTCATCATATTAAATCCTTAATGAAAACAACATGTACTGAATTACAATCCTTATATATATCACATTATTCTTATAACCATAATCTAGTTCTTGAGTCCAAAAACACAAATACAATAATTATTCCGCTTCAACTGTAGTAACAGCATAAGATTGTCCTTGATCCCTTGGACTTTTCTGAGGTAAGTTTCCCTGAAGCTTAGGACATTCATTTGCATAATTCCCCATATCCCTACAATTGTAGCATTCAACATTGATAGACTGTTTCTTTCCCTTGCAATCACGCGCATGGTGACCTTTTTCTCCACATTTATAACAAACTCTCATTACTTTAAGGCAAGTACCAGGGTGATTCTTCCCACAATTATCACATAATGAAAAATCCTTCTTTCCCTTTTTCCCTTTATCTGTCTCTTGTTCCACCGTTCTCTTATTATCTTGCTTTACTTTGTTGTCATAAGACTTAGAGAATTCCTTTTCTGTCTTGATAGAACACGAGACAATATCTTCGTATGACGAGAAGGTTTGTGATACTAAAGCTCGCCGGAGAAATGGTTTTAACCCATCAAAGAAACGACCAGTCTTACTTCTTGGGTTACGTATGTAATCTACAGCATACCTCGATAACCTTGTAATGTTAGCCTCATACTTTGCGACATTCTCATCCTCCTTCTGCCTCAGACATAGAAATTGCTTTTCCATATCCGCTCGATGGTCTCGAGGAAAGTATTTTTCTAAGAACAGCTCTTTGAACTCCTGCCATTCCATGTTTGTTAATTCATTATCTTCCTTTGTGTTTTGAATTAGTGACCACCATTGATCGGCATCTCCAGTGAGGCGGTAAACTGCCATGACAACTTTCTCCCTTTCACTACTCCCCAAGGCATGGAATATTTTCTCTAAGGAATTTATCCATTGCTCAGCTACTATAGGATTTGTACTCCCATTGAAGGTTGGTGGTTGTTGCCTCATGAAACGGTCTAGCATTGATCCTCCACGTTGCGGATCAGGGTGCTTCATATGAGTAAGGTTATTATTCATAACCTGTGTGAGTTGTCCCAGTACGGTGAGAAGTTGATCAGCACTAGTTGTATCACTAGCTACACCATAATTATCTTGAGCAGGAGGGCAATCCCTACACGGAGTGCGTGCATTGATACAGTTTCCATCCCTTCCACTAGGCACCATTTCTAAATAATGGCATAAACTGGATTAGTTTATTAATCAAAATACATAATTCCATACTTGTAAAACACTTAACATAAATTGAACTATTTTTGGATATAATCCATAATTATAAAAATGTTTTCGTTGAGGAAGTATATACTCATAACCCTTCATAGTAGTTTGTAAAGAAAATGAGAATTATCCTAAGCATATCCCCCGGGAGTGTCGTAACCAAGAGTGCAGCAAGGCCCGTTGTCATGCACCAGTTCCCGTTCGAGTCTAGCTCAAAGAGGAGTTTTCGGGTTTTACCCCTAGGTACATATGTGCCAGAGCCGCCTCTACCTGCTCGTATCCAGACAGGGATGTATTGCTCAGAAAACTCACAAAATCTCTATAATACCAAAATTCTAGGAAGTTCTTCTATACTAGTCCTCAAAGTCTATCCTTGGGCTATGTGCTCTAATCAGAGTTTATCTAAATCTAGCTTCCAAGGTTAGTACTAAACTGCCTCTGATACCAACTGTAACGCCCCGACCCCAGCTAACCGTAGTCGGTGCATTACTTCGTAACATTGGCATGATCACAAAAGATCAAGTCTCGAAAGACCGATTAGTTTAGTAGCCTTGGAAACACTAGATACATTCATAAGTCTTTCATTACATCAAAAAGTAAACAAACTACAATAACATGGTCTTCATAGTCCACACTCATATCCTCTTCTGACAATCCCTGCAGGTCATTCATAAAATACTTCTTCACATCCTAAAAAATATTAAAACATTGAAAGGGGTGAGCTCAGATGCTCAGTAAGGATAACAATAATGCGGAAGCTTTCATAAATAAACATAAAAATTTAAGGCAATGTATAACTAAAACAAAAGCCTTTTAAACTTGAACATCAACATAATATGGCAAAGATAAAATGAGATAATGCCATTCACTTCTTCACATGGATATTCTACTGGTCGAATAATCACATGCAATATCAATAACCACTTTCATAATGAGGGAATGTATAATGCCAGACATTCTGAAACATTTTTTCAAGGCCTCGGCCAAGACGTCTAAAATGATTAAGGCCTCGGCCAAAACCATAAATCAAATTGGGAAAGGGCCTCAGCCAATTCCATGTCTAGTTGTCTCATGAGACCTACCGATGCATCGAGGAGCTATAGCGGGTTCCACCCGTCACTTATTAAGTCCAATACATTCCTCATATGAATAGGTTTAAACATAACAAAAATATTCGTATTAAAACTAGCATACGAAATGTCAACAATTTCTCCATAAACTATGGATGGTATAAAAATAACACATCCACAGTCAAATATTTCACAAAATGTTCAATGGAAGTTTTGTATCATAAATCAATTTCAATTAAACTTAAAACCCATCAAAGGATGTTGACATGGATGAAATCAAAGCTGTTTGAGAGAAATATCTCTCTTTTTTGAAATAATTTAAAAGTCCCATAATTATAAAATAATACATTTACTTTTAAAATATTCTTATAATCTTGTAAGGGAAGTTTCGACGAAGTTATAATGGCGGAAAATAGTCGCACCCGCAGTATAAGTTTAAAAAAACATTCTTACCTTAAATTTGTCAAAAAGGTCAAAAAGTACATTGTTTGGAAAACGATGGTAAGATTACTTTAAAAAATGTATAAGGGTGTAAATGACATTAACCCATTTTCCATTTAATAGTAAAAATGTTTTGAAAGACATTTTTAAGAAACATGGATGTGGATGATAACGAGGTCCCAGTAGATAATTATGTATAAACAACCTTGGATAATGAAGAGGTTGTGAAGTAAACCCTTACCTTGTACTTTTCCTTGGATGGGGTAGGTTAAACTTCTGTATAATGGTGAAATAATTGTTATTAAATTATACAATAATCATATACATTCATATGATATCATATATGATCTTTTAACATTGCTTTGTTAACAATATCTTAGATTTATCGTTGTTTCGGGTGTTAACTTAATCATTTTCTTTTATATGTTTTGTTACATAAGTCATGTTTTTCATGGATAGATTGTATCTTATTCATATCAAAAATGATATCATGTCCTTAAACATTATTTTTAAATCATCAAATGATAATTATACTTGAATGGATACGATGAAGAATGAATCTCATCGCGTTCGTGGAGACGGTAGTCCGTACGTACGCACGAGCGACAATATCATTATTTTGATATTAAAATAACATATAATTGGATAGTATATCATATATACAGAATCATTATCATGTTATATTTATTATTTACATGAATTACATATAATTATTATACCCATCTAAAAAATAATATATTGAATAACAATTACACCACGACGTGGAGACGGTAAGCCGTATGTACGCACGTATGGTGACATGTCATTCAAATAATGGGTAGAATACTGAATATGGTTGTTCCATATTTATAATAACATCACAGTATATAGAAGATACTGGAGTTATAATTTTATAATTGAAATTATAAACAAAGAGGGTGTGGAAGAAGAAAGAATCTTGAAAGAGGGTGATGAAAACGTTACCTCTTCTTCGGGTTCTTCCTTTTGATTTGATCAAAAGGACTCCTTAGGATGGATTTATGACTAAAGTAAAGCTTCTATGATGAAGGGAGAGAAGTTGGGAAGGTATTTGGGCAGAGTTTGGCCGAACCAAAAGGCTTGAAAGTGTGAATAAGGTGGTAGAGGTGGTGGCCTTTTATAAGAGGAGAGGAGGGGCTCTTTTGGAAAGATTGAAATGTTACATTATTATACATTGCTTTTCGGATTCTAAAGGTCCCACACTTATATAAGTCGTGGATAAGGTGATAAGGGTTCGAAATATACCCATCCAATAGTCTTTGGACAAGTGTAAGCCTTGTATTTTACATTATCTTTTCATTTTATTAAAATCGTTAAATAATGAGGTCATCGCTGCATCATAATGATGTCATAAATAATATAATTTATTTAATGTCTAAAAATTATAAAAAAAATACTATGATGTATGAAATCTATTTATATTTCAAATGAATATTTATAGTCAAAATTTGGACTTGTGTAACCACACTTAAAAACTGGTTTTGTAAAACAACTCATGTTTGTGTCAATTTAATTTTAACATTAAATAAATATATATTAATGTCATTTTCCAACCAAAGTGGCTCCATGGGGTCCCCAAGTTTACCCATGGGTTTTCTTGGTCGGCCATGACTCATCCAATATGAGTAGGACAAGTGTCAAGCTCATCTCATATTATTAAAACATTATTTTTACCTTAAACTACACTAATTACCACTAATCTTGATTAAGAACTTAAAAGTTACTATTCACCAAAAAATTATTTTAATCTCATTTAACCACATTTTACTTCTTAATGAAAACAATTTATGTCAGATTTTTGAAAATCAAATCACAGAAGTGGTAATATTTCATTTTAACGAAAAAATCAGTTTTTAACAACCACTTAGTGGTTTCACTATTCATCAAAATTTGATGTTTTTCAGAATAAGGCCAAAATTTTACCCTAAGCTATAATTGATATTCCGAATTCAAAAATGATGTCTATTTTAAAAAATTCCAAACATATAAGTTGCATTAATTAATTTTATAATTAATTCCCGCTGTCACAACAAATAGCGTGTTTTTAAGAAACAATATATATCAAAAGATTGACAATTGTTTATATCCAAATTCAAAGTGAAATTAATTCTAATGACCACCATTGGATAAAATGGTAAAAATATATTCTAATTATACTCTAAAACCACTCAATAGTATAATTTATCACTATAAATTATTTTGATTAAAAAAGTTGTTTTTAAGTATTTTTCACTATTCATAAAAATGGAAGTTCTCAGAAAATTACAAAAAATTTAACTTAGGATAATTTCGATATTACGAATATAAAAATGAAGTCCATTTTGAAATATAACATTTCTATAATTTTAAAAAGTGGGTATTACTATTCATAATGGCTTCTTTGATTAGTTGCGGTGTGTTAGAACTCGAAGTTGCGTACATTGCAAGCTATTGCATTATTGAATGAGAAGCGTATCATAGAAGCTCGGGGTGTTACACTTCATGTAAGATATTACCAATATTAGATATTAGAGTGGTAGAGCTATGTTGTAGTGTGTGATAAATATCATAGAGTGGTAAACTATATATATAAGAAAATCATACCATACATGTGGATTTTTTCTGAAACATAAGCTTATTCAATTCTCTAAAAGTTTTTTCACTATATAGAACCACGTTTTATATATTTCCTAGGGAAAAAAATATCATTCTAGTAATATTTTGTATGAGAATAATAAAAAAAAAGAGGTCCACTAAAATGATTAGGATATTATCTAAGAGTTATTACAGGATACCTTATGTGAAAAATAGAAAAATAACCGATGATGGATCAATTGGATATTTTAGCAACTGAAAATAAATAATATATCACTTAGGAAAAATGTTAATTCTAGAAATAGTTATAAAATATTCACCAATGATAAAACATTTATTTGAGTAAGCTTGTGATTTGAATTTCATGTTTTATCTGTATGGTCTAAAATCTTCAATGATGTAACTGAGTGTAGTCTAATTTATTATTGTGTTTCTTATAGACTTCTTAAAAAAATTTACTCTATTCTTACACTATCATAATATATATAATAACACATGATAATATTATCAGAATCAAATAATGGTTTATATAAATAAGTGAAATTTAAATTTGAATAGTAAAAAATAAGTGTGTTGGTCATGTATGTATATAATACGCACACCTAAGTACATCATTTTATGACTAAAACATTAAAAAAAGAGAAATATTATAAAATAATTGATTAAAATGAAACCTATATATAATATTTTAATGAATATAATGGTTTAAATTTCATAAAATATGATAGAGGTCATTTCTAATAGGTTTTCTATAACAAGTGGATCAAACAAAACTATGAGAGATCAAATTTAGTTGTTACTCATTAAAAAGTGGGGGAAACCATGAGAATGATAAGGAGTAGCATTATTCTATATTCCATGAAAAAAATAAAGAGACATTCATAATTCATAACTGATGTTTCACTAAAAAACTTGAGGATTGATTACTGGAAATCTAATTCATATATAGAAGTTATGCCCAAATATATTTTTAAATGTTGATTTCTTCTATGTATATATTGAATTTATAAATATAAATCTAAACAAATCACTATATTTAATGTGAATATTCAAAATATTAAATTATTGTATAATTAAAAAATACACATGTTCCCTTTATGTGTTTTTTATGTAATGATTATATAGTTTTCATATAATAACCCTCTCTTTATATAATGTTATGATTATACCTTAATATTAAATATGAATTAAATTTGATTAGATATTCTGAAAATATTTACCTTTTTATCATAAATAATTTTTTGGTATCATCTATCATTATATTGATTTTTAATATTCAAAATATATTATGTTAATATGTTAAAAATAACTAAAATGCATGTTATTTTTCAATATTATTTATCTATTTATATTTAATTTGTATAAAATTATTAATAATAGAATGATTATCAGTATATTTGGAGAAATGTCATTATTTTGTGTGTTACCTATTAAAATGTGGATCCATTATCACTAAACCGTTTCTCATGTATTTTCATTACTATAGGATTTCAGGTATACAAAAACATCATGAGATTTCTATTTTAATGGAAAAAAATTAGAGTGGAAATATTATTGAATAGATGCTTAATTCATGCCCCCCATTTTCTCAAATTCTACTTTATTAATATTGTTTCTATACCATAGAGTCCCACTTTGTTTTTTCTAGTTTGTACAATAATGGTTATAGTTCTCATTTTGAAATCACATCACATTAGAGAATCCAGTTCTTATATTAGGATTTATTTACTCATACTAACTTCAATTTCACATTTAGATTATGGTTTCTTCATATTTATTATCCTCAAATCCTCCCAGCCTACCATAGAATAAGATTTATATTTTCATACATCATATGGGTTCTTCCAAACATAACACATTAGACATGGTTTGTTGATTCATGCAGGCTATTTTTCATTTTAATATAGTCAAAAAATAAATAAATATAATTTTGCTTTGTGGGATTTTAATGTTCTCTGGTTTGTTAGTTTACTTCCATTTTCAGTTTATAATTCATTAATTATTTCTTCCCCTTCTATTTAATAGAACTCGTCTAATAATTCGTATAATTCATTATAATTTGTGATCTTATTTGTCTTTAATCACTTACCACAGTCTCTCTGATATTTAGAATTACTTTATGTAACATTATTAATAATCCATCTAATTTATCATACACAATGAATTATATATATTCCTTAACTATGATGATCACATCTAATTATTTAGTTATATAACATTCATACATTTTATTAGTATATTTTCTATACACTTTTATTCGTAGATTCCTATTCTCTTATTTTTTTTAAATTTATTTTAGACATAACATCCATCATAAAAAATAAACAATCTTCAGCTAACCAATTTAATATATTGACAATTTTATTTAAGAAATATTTCCATTGAATAAATATATTTTTTTCAATGAAACTATATAAGAGTATATTCTATTCATATAATTACTCATCCCTTATTCTTGAAGTCTTGTGAATACATTGAATATATGTATCTCTGTTATTCATGTAGACAATATAGCCATGAAAAATATTGAAAAATGAAGTCTATTGAATTATAATCAATATTACTTTTATAGGTTTGGGAAATTTTAATCATTTTCTTCATATATTAATTATTTTTTAATATAGGAACTATGTAGTTTATAACCTCATTATATGATTCAATTTAGTCAATAAAGAATGTACTTTTTAACAATAAAAAGATGTTATTACAAATTAAATTAATGTAATCTTTATAAATCATTCCAATTTAATTTTATTAATTATTTCTATAATGTCCCGGTTCTAGGTCCCACCCAGAGGTATCCCATACCCAGTTGGTCACATGTCCTCAAGCGTATTTACCCAAATTCCATAGGCTTATGACTTGCATCGAGGTCCATGGATGTTGTAGTGGGGAAATTATTCCCTCCTTAGTAGAGTAACACAGAGGAAACAAACAGATAATAGTAGAGGAATCTTTAATACCATACAACAATTAAACAGCGGAAGACTAAAAGTAAATAAACAACTACAACATATATATAAATAATGATCCATGTCCCAAGTATCTAGGAAGGAATCCAAACAGGTCACAATGCTGGCATACAGTACTAAACCAAAGTACAATGAAAAACAAGTGAACAACTCCAATAGAATTGCAGACCTCATCTTGGTCCCATGCTCTCCAGCCCTATAATAGTCAAGTACCTGAAGTAGCAGGGCACCTGCCCTTATCTATACCTACAACAATATAACCTTTTTGGGCCCAAAATCATGACCCAAATAGGTTGTGAGACGAATCCTTGTAGGCAACCACCTAAATATCGTTTCCTAATTTTTAGTAAAAATATATAGCACGCAAAATAAAAAACGAGTTATAAACAATGAATTACCCTTAAATAAACAGTCCTACAGTTTCAAATACATCCATTTATATTTATTAATTTATCAAAAAAATCAAAATAAATCCCTCTGGGGACTACTCATAGTCTAAGCCCTCTAGTTCAACATAGAAAAAGACTCTCTGAGGAAGCACTCACCATCAATTCCCCCTCTAGTATCGTAACAGAAAACTAAAGACTCTTTGAGGAAGAAATCAATGTCCAATTCCCCCTATGGTTTGGAAACATGTAACTATAGACACTCTGAGGGATCACTCACGTCCATCCCCTCTATGGTCTCACAACGTGAAAGTATAACAACCACTCTGGGGAAGCCCTCATCATCTATTCCCCCAACGGTCGAACTACACTAGGTTCCCAAAACCCTGTGTAAGCAATCGTTCACATAAAATATCCATCTTCCCAAGTAAATCTAAAATACTACATGGATAAAAAGCTAAATTTAATATTATAATCATGTCATATAATAATAAATTCCATCCTAACAGAACTCAACATGGAAAAAATAGCCTAACAAGCTGTTCTAGACGCAATGATCAATATCAATCAAACATGGAAAACAAATCCATATGAAGGTAATAAACCCTATTCATAATCAAACACCCTTACTCAAGAAAAAAAAGCATAGAAAGCATTAACAGGGTAAAATATCAACAACACGCAATACCCTAAACTAGGGTATTCGAAACATTTTTCACATATAAATCAAATACATCTATGGAAAGGCACAAACCACCTACCTGAATGCTTTATGATCAATATAGTTGAAACTCATCCTTAGAATCGACCTAAAATGATATAGATCTAAAAAAATGTCAAAAATGATCAACCTCATAAAACTCACGAAAGAGGAGAAATCAAGAGGATATACTCTAGAAGAAGGATGAAATCACCAATTTGATTCCAAATCAGTTGAAGGTGTTCAATTTGGAGAATGGATGGTCGATCGGGGGATCAGAGAAGAATCGGCGATCTTCGGTTGCTCCTTGAAAAGACGATGCCAGAATAATGAGGTTCTGTCAATTAGACTTGACCCCTGTCCAATATAACAATTAAAAATAAAAATATATGGTTTGTTATTTAAATATACACGGTGTGTATATGCCTTTTCTAAGCCCTACTTTAGGCAGTCTCTAGTTCCCCTGACATGGCCATGTATTCTCCCATTACACGACTAGTACACGATTACCCGTGGCAACCAGGTACACGGCATGAACTTCTAAGTACACGGAATATACCACTAAAATTTCCTTAAAGTCCTCTTTTCTCAAAAACACAAGAAAAATAGATCCATACCTGAAAAGAAGATATGGTTCTTACAAACTTCCCCCTTGAAGAAATTCGTCCCTGAATTTCCCTAACGAGGCAACGAAGAAGAATCCTCGAAGAGCTCCAGCCACTACGAGCACACATAGGCCTCCCTCTCCCAATTCATGTCTTCTACTCACTCATGCTGCCACAACACCCATATGAGAGGGATAGACTGGCCTCAGAGAACCATTGCATTGTGATAAAAAAAATCTTGATAAGATTCTCTTTGAATGATGCGTCCACTTCCAACTCAACCTCATCGGGATGAAAAACCTGAGATGGTTCTGAGAAGTAATGCCCCAAATGAGAAACGTGGAAGACATCATCCATATCCCGGTACCTCTGAGTTAGCTACAATCGATAGGAAACCAGCCCGACACTCCAAAAAATCTCAAAAGTCCGGACATATCTCAATGATAGCTTGCCCTGTCTCATATTCCTCATGTGTCCCAACCTCGGTGTAACACATAGGGAAAACTGATCTCCAACCTCAAACTCCAAAGCTCATCTCCTTCAATCAGCATAAGACTTCTGTCAGGACTGTGCAGTATCCATCCTCTTCTGAATCAACTCTATCTGCTCTATGGTATCCTAGACAAGACAAGGTTCCATCATAGTTGCCTCTCCTGCCTCTAGCCAACATAAGGGTGATCGACATGGTCTATCGTACAAATCCTCTCAAGGTTCCATATGAATAGTTTCCTGATAACTATTATTGTAGGAAAACTCCACAAGAGGTATGTGACTCTCCCAAGATCCTCCAAAATCTAGGACATAGGCTCAAATCATGTCCTCCAACACCTGAATCGTATGCTCGGACTGGCGATCTATTTGGTGATGGTAAGATGTACTCATAAGTACTTGTGTACCAAAAGCCCTTTGTAGTCCATGCCAGACCCATGAAGTAAAATGGTCATCCCTATCTAAAATTAAGGAGTGTGGAACCCCCCTGTAAATGTACAACCTCCCTTACATACAACCATCCCATCTCATCAACACTGAAGGTCTCCTTGATTGGTAAAAAGTGTGCAGCCTTCGTGAGTCTTTCAATGACAACCCAAACTACATCATTCTTTCTAGGAGACCTCATTAAGCTTGTCACGAAGTCCATCATGAAATCATTCCACTTCTACTCGGTAATGGGTAACTATTGAAAAAGCTCTACAGGTCGCTAATATTCTGCAATCAACTGCTCATAGGTGGAACACCTCATCACAAAATCAGCAATATCTCCCTTTATAACTATCCACAAATACTGACAGTGGATATCTCAATACATCTTGGTGACACCAGGATGAACTGCCCAAACTGAAGACTAAAAATCCTACATCATCTCATCACGTTTTTCTTATGACACCCATATGCACCCATAAAAACGCAAGATCTCATCCTGACCTATGCCCCATCTAGAAATAGAGTCCTCCCCTAAAACAATATCTCATAGAACAAGGCTGTTAGAATCTGATAGTTTCTATATTCACACTGGATCATGTACGGTAGAGGTAACAACTACAGAAGAATGAAACGTTTGACCCTATCAACCGTGAACCTCCAAATGCATATCAAGGAACAAAGCAATAAGTTTTCACTCATAGCTGGCCTCCTGAAATTTCTGTATTTGAGTCCTCCTTCTCAACATATCTGCCACTGCATTTCATTTCCAAAGCATATAGGCAAGCTCAATGTCAAAGGACTAAAGGTACTCAACCAACATTCACTGCCTCAAATTCAGATCACACTGAGTGGAGATATACTTGAGACATTTTTGGTTGGTGAAAACCAAAAAATGCTCTCCCAATAGATAATTTCTATAATAGCATAAGGCATGAACATCTACAACCAACTCAAGATCATGCGTCATTTAATTCTTCTCATGTGGACTCCACTACAGAGACCTATATGCAACGATTCCTTCTCTGTACATAAGCACTGCTCCCATCCCGATAAATGATGCATCAAAGAGAATAGTAAAACTCTTGCCTGGTTTTGAAAAAACTAGTATCAGTGTTTTAGTAAATATCACTTTCCTCTCCTTAAAGGGTGAATCACATGAATATGTCTACAGGTACTTCACAACCTTCTTAGTTAGGATCTTCAGTGGTGCTGCTTAGCGTGAAAAGTCCTTTATGAAATGTTTGTAGGAACCAGCCAGCCCTAGAAAACTCTATACCTCAAAGACGTTATTTTCCAACTCCTACAAAACTACTGATCTCACTTTCTCTCTGTATACTAATACTCCTATCTCTGAGATAACATGACCCAAAAAGTGAATCTAATCCATCCAAAAGTGGTATTTTGAGAGCATAGTATATAACTGATACTCTCTCAGTGTGCTCAAAATGATCTCATGATGGTTAGCATGGTCCTGTCAAGTCTGAGAGTACACCATGATATAATCCAAGAAGACTACCATAAAGGAATCCATTTAAGGATGGAACAATATATTCATTTGTTCCATGAAAACTAAAGGTGTGATGGTGAGACTGAATTGATTAACCACATACTCGTGTAGACTATACATACAGTAAAAGGTTGTAATAGGTATATTAGATGGTCTAACGTGCACCTTGTGATAAACAAATCTCAATTCAATATTCGAGAACAACCAGGCTCCCCGAAGCTAATCAAAGAGATCATCAATCCTCTTCAAGGGATATCAGTTCTTGAACGTCAACTGGTTCGTATTCCGATAATCCTCACAATGTTTGAGAGTACTGTCCACCTTCTTCACAAAAAAGACAAGATAACACCATGGAGAAGTACTGGGTCGAATAAAACCCTTTTCCTTCAACTCCTCCAATTTCTTCTTGAGCTCCTGTAACTATGGTGTACCCATCCTATAAAAATGAATGAACACTAGTGCTGCTCCTAGCACGAGCTAAATAGAAAAGAATACCTCTCTCTACAGAGGAAAACCTGAAAATTCATCTGGAAAGAAATCCATAAAATGATCTACTACTTTAGGAAAGTCCATCTGTGAAGTCTCCTAGTCATCCAAATACAATCTAGAAATGTTGGATCGAACTCCACCCAACCCAGGATGCTCGGGTCCCGCTCTTCTCTCCTGGACATCCCATTCTCCCTTATATTGAATCAAACCACCCTATGGTGATGTGAACCTCACCTTGCGTCGATAGTAGTCGACATAAGCCTTGAAATGTATCTAACCCATCCATTATGATATTGACTTCATAGCCTTTCATCTCCAAAACATAATGGTCCCACAAGAAGTGACACCCACCAAGCTCAAGAGGTAACTCCTTACACTGACGTACACTAGCCGTTCTAGTCCCCAACAAAGTGTCCAACATCAAGATATCAGCAGAAGTAAAGATACAGAGCCCAAGGCTCCCAATAATAGTAATAGATATGAAAATATGGGAAACCCCTGTATCGAAAAGAGATGAATCTAAAACTAAGGCAACCAAAATCGTGCCTATAACTGTAGAGGGTCTAGGCTAATGCTCCTACTGGGTTTTCTTGAGTTCAAAAGCCTTACCAGTGCCACCGCTCCGTGAAGATATCTATGATCCCTGAGATGATCCACCCTGCAGCAATCAAAAACTCTATGTCTGTCCACTATGACCACAACCTCCACCTCGGCCTGAACAACCTGTATAACTACATCCCCTAGTGTGATGTGGGACTGGTTGTCCTTCTATGGTATGAGGAGACATAACAGAAGCCCTATCAGCATCTGCTGGTGTGAAAATTTGACAGAAACACTAAAGATGACCCATCATGCCACAATATCAGAAATCAAATGGGTCTCTTGGGAAATGTGGGCTCGTATGCCTGCTCTTCCCGCACTGGTAGCATACCACCTGGCTTCCTGAAGATTTACTCCCTTGACTCCGATATCTATGAATAGACTCCATACGATGCTTCCTGCTGTCATTTAGAGGTGTACTAACTATAGGTGCCGATCCACCTTATCTCACATCCCCAGAATCAATCAGGTTTCACTCTGTGATTAGCGCATGATTGACTATAGATGTTATGGAAGTCAACCTGAAGATGTTCACATGAGATCGGATTTCATGTTTGATTCCATACTCAAAAATCCTCACCAGGAATAACTCATCACCCATGTAATAGGTGTGATGTGTTGCATCTCTATTAAGTGATAAAAATAATCCATTACTGAGAGAGTACCCTACTCCAAACTCATGAACTCTCGGGCTTGATTGTCCCTTAATGTATCCGAGTAGAAGTAATCATAGAAGGCACACTGGAACTCATCCCAAGACATACCCTGATGATTCCCTACCTATGATATCACATCCTACCATCTCTGGGAGGAATCCCAAAAAATTTATGTAGTGAGATTTACACTCCTCTTCAGAGGCATCTCCAATTGCTCGAAGATATACAAAATGGATTCTAACCATGACTATATAGCCTGTGGTCCACCTTCCCCTGAGAAGGTTGGATGATGGTGCTACTGAAAGACCCGTGTAAACTCTTCCATAGACACGGCCGGATTCGACACTCCCCTAAAGGTATTCATAAACATCATGAATCCTTCTTGGAACTGTGCATTGGCACCTGTATCTGGAATGATGGCAAGTTCCAAGATGGGCATGACAGGAGGATCTGCTAGTAGTCCCTGATCTGTTATTTCTAGTGTCTAATCGCTTCAATGTATCTGGCGTACAACCAGAGGATGTCTTGGTGGAATGACTCTGCAAGGTCAAGTGCACACCTGAGTTCATGATTATCATGGACTGAAATTTAGATTTTCAAGAAGGGAATAGGAGAATGAAAACATTTATATTTTTTAAAACAGGGATACACAACGTGTATGACCTTCAGACGGCATGTTACCTTATGCCATTACATGGGCATGTACTTCTGCTAAACCTGGTTCTATAACACCCTTTCACATGGAGTGTTCATCATCAGACATGGAGTATACTCAAACCATTTTACCCTGCCTGAGTTCCTCTACATGGCTAAACCACACGATTACCTTAGAACAAAACTACACGACCTGTTTATGCAAGGCACGACGTGTAATAGAAGGATTTCACCAACCTATTTCATTAGTCACACGATCAGTTACACGGTTCATACAACACAGTATGTATTTCTGGTACACAGTGAGTTCCACTGGAGATTTCTCTACCATGTGTTTCTGCCCACACAGACAGTCACACGGTTAAAGTCTAAATGACATGTACTCAATGTACATGGCGTGTAATTAAGAAATATTGTTCCTTCCCTAACAGAAGGATACATTGCATGTATTTATAAATACACACAATGTATTTTGGGGTTTTCCAGATAATAAGCCACATAAACTACTCCAGAACCCCATAAAAACACTAAAATGAACATTAAAGTGCTATATTCTGATCCATGGTGTCCTATACTCCCAAAAAATCAAATATTGGAATCTTATTCATGTATATTACAAGGAATAACCATTAAATAAATCAGATGATCCGCCAAATTATGATCCATGATGGCCTATAACACCATAGGGACCAAAGTTTTCTATTCAACCAAAAGAAACTTTACATATTAGTAATATCCAATCAAGTAGAAGTTATTCTATCAAGGCATCTATCACAACAACATTAAATCAGTAATACATCTTAAATGAAATGGTAAGAATGCATGACATGTGATCTCTAACAAGTTCCTATATAATGAATGAGATTGAATACCCTTATATTATTGGGTTGCAATAAAAATAGATCATCAATAATATCAATGGTAACAGCAAAAATCATGAGAATCACCTAATTTTGAAATCAAATCAACTGTAATAATTGAAAAACCAGAAAAATTGTAGTAAATGAGGTATATTGGCTTTTCCCTATACACTGGTAAGATACTCCTGGGAATAGCTTATTACCAAGTACATATTCCTTCCTATCTCTTTCTATAAGCTCCAAACTATATTTAAAGAAGGAAAGAACCTCCTCTTATACCACTTTGTAACGTCCTGGATCCAGGTTCCACCCAGAGGTGGCCCTTACCCCGTTGATCACATGAAATCAAGTGCATTTCCCCAAATGCCAGAGGCTATTGACTAGCAGCGAGAGCCTTGGGTGTGATAGTGGGGAAACAATGCCCTCATTATAAGAGTAACACCGAAGAAACAAACAGATAAAATTAGCAAAAACTGTAATACCATACAACATGTAAACAACATCAGAATAAATTTAAGTAAACAACTACAACACATATATAAATAATGATGCATGTCAGAAGTATCTAAGAAAGCATCCAAACAAGTCACAATGATGGAATATAGTACTAAATCAATTTTTTATGGCTCAGACCTCTCTGGTCCATTCCTTTGCAAAAATTAGGTGTATGAGCTATTTCGGGAGGACAAGGTGACTTATTCCGAAAACATTGCCAATTTTCCATTAATGTGAATAGTGTCATCAGTGACCATCAGTGAACAGTTCCAATGGTAGACAGTTGTGAACATTAAAATAGTGACCTTAATGTGAACATTGTCATCAATGACCATCAGTGAACAGTTCCAACGGTAGACAGTTGTGAACAGTTAAACAACGACCTTATGTGAACAATGTCATGGGTGACCATTAGTGAACAGTTCCAATAGTTGATAGTTTTGAATAGTGCAATGGTGACCTTATATGAGAAATGTCATCAGTGACCATCGGTGAACAGTTCCAACGACAGACAGTTGTGAACATTGCAATGGTCAGCTTTTTCCTTTTCCAAATTTTGAGTTCATGAATAATGTTTCTAGAACATAGTGGTTCCAATGCTGAGGTTCCAACAGTGACCCTTTTTCCTTTTCCAAATTCTGAGTTCATGAACAGTGTTTCCTGAACGGTGAGGTTCCAACAGCGAGGTTCCAACGGTGAGGTTCCAATGGTGAACTTTTTCCTTTTCCAAATTTTGAGTTCATGAAAAGTGTTTCCAGAATAGTGAGGTTCCAATGGTGTGGTTTCAATGGTGAGATTCCAATGGTGAGGTTCATGAAAATTATTTTCCCTTTTCCATATTTTGAGTTTTTGAACAGTGTTTCCAGCTTCATGCAGTTTCACCCCTTTAACGTTTCCTTTGACGTAAAATGAATTTAATGCCTCATTTTAAAGACTCTAAGGATGATTCAAAGGCCATAACTCCAATACTAATTTCCTTTAAGGCTCGGGATGTTTTTACTTTCTCAAACCACGTGGTTTAATGAAATCCTCTTTTAATTGAAAATCCAGTGTATCTTAAACTGCCACACCATTAAATATTATAAAGGGACGAGATATCTTCCTCTCTAATTCATTCTCATTGTTCTCAGCTGTGAGATGCTAGAACCTTTCATTCCATACCATAGGAGTTTCACAATCAAAATTTCCTCCTTGTATTAGCTCGGCTCTGTTTTGATGAAACTAAGTCGTATCGATTAATCTTCGATATAAGGTATGATCTATCGTCATTCTTTTGGGTTCATCTCCTTCTGTTTCTCCTCACCCTTTTATGGAATCTTACCCCTATGTTACTAATGGTCTCTTCTTCTGTGTTGGCCGATGTGGTGGTGTCTCTACATCCTTGGGTGGATACAGTTGTCACAACAGAGGAGATAGTAACCCATTGTGTGACTCGTTCACATATAAATAATTTCAAGAACTATTTGAGGTAGGGGATCCGTTACTTCTCCTTTATTTTATGTGCAACTATATAGTTAGCATGTTTTATCCCATTAGATGTTAATGGAATTTACATAATTAATATTTGAACTGGATTATA
The DNA here is from genome assembly GCA_963277665.1 of Viscum album. Lineage (NCBI taxonomy): Eukaryota > Viridiplantae > Streptophyta > Magnoliopsida > Santalales > Viscaceae > Viscum > Viscum album. The sequence goes on from OY728166.1 coordinate 1,299,016,442, forward strand.
AATTGATATCGATCGTATGTTATTGCCTCTTTTTTTTCTAGATAGTGTGACATCAATTCTTGATGTGTTTAGAATTTCTTTCTTGATGGAAATTAGTAACGAGCGTAAAGCCGTAATTAATTGATAATTGTTTGGCTAAAGTTGAAGAGTTATTTAAATGAATCTGGTTCTTCTTATTGTAATTTGATGTTAATAAAATTGGTGCAGTAAGCATGTTTAATTATTTGTGATAGCTACTATTTAGGATTTCCGAAGTTAGAACCCACGAATAATAAGTCAGTTAATCCAAGAAGGATTAATGAATTGGTTATTTGATAAAAGATAATTCCTAGTAGGGTTCTGAGTTACCCCCTTTCTTGTTTAAGGGCCAAGAGCCCAATTGATATGATGTTTTTTTTCTGTTTCTTTTGTTCTGATGTGAGCCTAGATGGGTATTGTGATATGTGGGGGTAGGGAGGCCTATTAGTTGTGGCAACAGTTGATTCCTAGAGTGCCGAGATGCATCATTTTATACATGTGGGTGTTGGGGAGGACACTAGGGATGATGTAATGAGATTGATGTGAATGTTTGGATGATTACTGATTCTTTGATTGGTTATCTACTTTACTTTCCCCACTGCTAAAGGCATATAGTCTTGCTTACCCTTAATCCAAAAGGGGTGAAGACGCCTGGGGTATGCCACATGATTTTCGTCTCAAGATTCTCAAGGGAGGATGGGTCTATGCTCTTTCTATTGGCAGAAAAGACTTGACAATTAGTTCATCTACTCACCGTGTTGACCCCCCTTGTGTTTAGTAGCTTAGAATGTTTTTCTAAAATACATGGTAATATGGGAAAGTAATGCTGTAAATAAATAATTGAATAAATTATGTCAACCCATGGGTTTGGAGCTTACTGAGATGCAATTTTAAAGGGACAGTGAACATTGGGTGTGATGCCAGTGAAATCTAGTGTGGAAATTGTAAATGGTTAATTAATGTTTAAAGAATTAATTAACATAAAGTGAAACTAATAAAAAGTGAATGAAGTAATGTAATAAAGCTCTTTAAATGGTTGTGTTCTTATAGGATTCCTAGTCATAGAAGTGGAAGCCAGGAGTCCCATAGATGTTAGCTGTAGTTGAGTCTAAGACTAGGTTATGCCTATAGTGTAGTTTTGAGATATAGTATATTCTGTAATTTTTGTTTTTCTATAGACTACACCACCCCATCAGTTAGGGAAACTGACACCCTGAGGATTATGAGCCCAAGAGGGTGTTTTCCCCAACATTATTGTGAGAGGATGGATGGATGACTACCCCCATTGGACCATATCTCTTCTCTTGGTTGTTACTTGTGCTGGTAGGAACAATGGTTGGTTTTCCCCATATATGTGTGTAGACGGATGTAATGGCATGAGGTTATTCACACACATATATTCTGGATATAGTTTCCTATAGACTACTATAGGTGTAACATGTATAGGCTGTGATAGCATGAGGATCCTTACTCGGTGTATGGGGTGTAATGGCTTGAGGTATAATACCTGACGTATGAAACATGTTATACGAGCTGTGGTGGCTCCCAAAAACTACCTGGTTACATTCTTATGTGGTTTTTGTGGTTTTGCTGCACGAGGGGCATGTTTTGGTGCTTTTTCCAGGTGTATGTGGGCAAGCCTTTTTGGAGAGAGATTCTTAGGACATGCGATGTTGGGGAAATGCGGCAAACCAGTGGGGAAGTAGTAGTGAGGTACCCTTAATATTCTTTATTAAATTATATACTCTTGTATGCATTACTTGGTGAGAGTATCCATGGTGAGGCTGGGAACTTAGTATACCTGTTTAGGTGACAAGTCAGTTTCATTTGTTGTTCACTATTCTTTAGCATGCTTTCTTTACTTTTTCATGATAGGATTCGGGGAGGATCCTACTGAGTATACTGTTATACTCACCCTATGTATATATAAACAATTTTTCAGGTCACTTGGAGCATGTTGGAGATCAAGATGGTTTTTACAAGCTTAGGGTTGCATGAGCTATTCAGGCTTGTGGTTTCTGCTGTTTTTACTTTCTTTTGGGTACTTTTAGTTTTCCCCTTCTAGTTGTTGTAGTTTTTCATGACATTTTGTATGTGTACTTGAGATTTATTTTATATTTTTGTCTGAGTTGGAGTTGGTTAGTGTCTATCTTATCTCTATCTTCTTAATGTGTTCTCTTAGAGGGTAATGCCTCCCATTTGTGTTTTTACTAATCCCTAGGTGCTAGTCTCAAACCTGAGGCCTACTGGAGGCGGGACTCAGGGGGGTCATTATCACCCTTCTCACATTGCTGACCCATGATGGGTAAATATTGTGGGAAGGGGGTCGTGACAGAGTGGTATCAAATGTCTGGTTGAGAGATAGGATGGAGTTTGGTGTTAGGAATAGGTGAGGTTGCATGGGATGGTAGGGAAATAGTGTTAGTCATGTTTATCTAGTGATGTAAACACTGGAGACTGGATGAGACATAGGCTTTTAGGGCCACCTATGATCTGATGCACGATCCTTTTTGTTTACAATGGCTACTAAACAAGGAGATACAAGTTTCAGGGTAGAGACCTATGATAGAATCATGCATCATTCTTATTTATTCCTATGCTTGAATCAGTAGAACTTGGGATAGGTTAACCTAAAATGAATAAAAGAAAATGATTAATTAATTAAGGTTGAGTCTTCCATATTCCAGGTTCATGATCTCTAACTATTTTTTATTTTGTAGGTATGGATCCAGGTCGACATCCTCATCAGGATCGCTTAAAATATGTCTAGCAGGATGTACCAGAAGATCGATGTTGGTTAGAGCATGACGACGACAACACTTTGAGGAAGAAACTTAGAGAGTATCAGTTCCAGAGTTGGTAGAAGTATGAGGGATATGCTTCAAATTATGTCATAGATTACTTGTTGATGGAGGTTGAGATAGGCTTCAGTTAGATCTGTGTTTGGATGGAGCATTGGGTGTCCTTGGTTGTGACGATTCTACGTGGAGTAGTGAGGCAGTAGTGGTTATTATTCCTCAGGGATCATGAGGAGTCAGTGATCTCATTGGAGGAATTCTGAGACATGTTTAGAGTCGAGTTTCTTTATTCGATCGTGAAGGTGTCCGGTTTCCAGAAACTTCTTACCCTTCCACAAGTGAGATCCAATGTGTGAGAGTTTGGAATCCATTTCAGGAACCTTTTACGATATACTTCAGAACTATTTCTAGATAAGGAGGCCAGGGGGAGGCATTTTGAGGAGGATTTGCATCCAGAGATGCCGCACCAGGTCACCCCATTTATGCTGAAGACATATATTGAGGTGCTGGAAAATGTAGGGGTCATCGAGAGGACTTTGTCTAGAACCAGATCATCACGAGAGTGGAGTCATCATTATTCCCCATGAAGCAGAGCTGTGATCCGGGGTTCCCAGTTTTAAGGGCAGAAGAGTTTTTGTTCAGCCGGGGGTATGTCCCAGCCCTCATCATCAGGTTTCTTCAGGGGAGGAATCTCTCATGCCTATGCCAATGGATCGGGTGATTCTTTTTCTTGTGGTGGTCGAGGTCATCTGCAGTTAGAGTGTCCGACCTTTTAGAGCATTAATCGTGGACAAGGGGTTCTTATCTAGGTTCCTCCATTGAGACAGTTCCATCCAAGGAAATGACAGCAAGTTGCATTAGCATTAGATCCGTAGACGGTAGATGAGGAAGGAAGAGGACAGAGCAGTGCCACTCCCCATCCTCAGTGAGTAGAGTGCTGCTATGGTGGTGGTCATCATCAGGGTTAGAGAGGTCGTGGAGGAGGCTGTAGTCAGCTTCTTGTTTTATCTTTTCCATCTCCAGGAGAAACTGATGTCATTCAAGGTACCCTTTGTTTGTTTTCTACCTTAGTGTATGCCTTGTTTGATAAAGGAGAAACACACTCCATCATATCACCTACCCTTGTCCATGGTTTGGCACTTGAGTTAAAGAGTCTCACTACTAGAATTTTTAGCTTTCGAGGTGGTGGACTTATAGTAGCCGCCATTTTACTTGTGCTAATATTATCAATAGCGGGCGCCAAATGGCGGCCGCTGCATTTTTATACACCCTGCGCCCTAATATTTTCCTCACAACCCCCGTTCCCTAATTTTTCCCTTGCTGACCACGCGAACCACCCCACCCCAACACCGCGACCCCAACCCCCAGTGACCTTGACCCCCTGCGACCCCTGGCGACACCGAACCTTGGCGACCCTAACCCCCAGCGACCACCACCCCCCTTGACTTTGCATTGCTCAACCTGCAACCTTGGTGACCCCCACAACCTTGCCTCTGTGATTTGCCCCTGGTGACCCCGACACCCCCGCAAACTAGAAACCCCCACCCCCTGCCTCCGCGCTGCACCTTCAGATAGTCTCGCCGTCGTCGTCTCCTCACGAACCCACTGCATCCCTCGGGCAAGTCCTCATGTCATGCCTCCGTTGGACCCTCCCGATCCGCCGTGCCCTGTCGTGGAGAACCCTCCCACGCTTCGTCCAATGGTTTTTCCCCTTTCATGTCTGGCCGTTGGACCCCTGTCATCATGTCATTGCACTGTCATGGATCTGCAATCGAGTCAGACCCCATTACCCACGGTCGAGTCCTCCACATGTAATGTTTTTTATCCTTCAAAATAGCTTTGAAGTCATTGGTTTTTAAATTTTAATGATATGTGGGTTTTTACAATTTAAATAAGATATTTCACTTTTGATTTCTATTAAATACATATATGGATAAGAGCTAAACATATATGAAAGATAGGTTTTTGGATGAATATTATGAGGTGATAAAGTGATTTATGGATTTCACCAATAGATTTCAAGCGATATGATTAGTTTTCCATGTAGAAAATGTGCAAATAGATATCTTTCCAAACGAGATAGTGTTAGAGAAATTTTGTTTTTGAATGGGTTTTTGAAAAACAATAAGACATGGACACATCATGGAAAATATTTTGTTTAATGTAATCACTTAAAGAGTATCCATATGAATGCGGATTCAAGAAAAGTTGATCCGATGAACATAATTCTCAATGATATGATGTGTCATAGTTGATGTGTAGTTTGTTTCTATTTTTATTTTATTGCCTACCTTATATTTTGTTGTGATTTAGGATGCATATCTCTGAGTTGAAACGTGAAAGGCCTTGTGCAACTGACTAAAAAATCCAAAAACATCATTTCAACATATTTCATGAGTGGTTCAAGACTTATGTATGTATAATTTATTTAATATTTTTATAGTACAACTTAGTTATATTTTCACAATATTTTATCCATTAAAATATAAATGTGAAATTTTCAGATTCAAAAGTTATGTGATTTAACCCATCATTTGTTCGAAGAACTCAAACAACTAGCTAATGTTCTCTTTATTACAGCTCATCTCTATAAGACTTTGGATGTTAACGGATTCCGATTTCATATTAGCGATGTTCAGATGAACTGAGCCACACAAAATGGTGGTGTTGGTTGTTCTTTTGATGGTGCAGGTTATTATTAAGGATTTCTGAGAGATATTATTGAGGGTATTTATGGTCATTACTTAAAACACATATTGTTAAGGTGTGGTTGGGTTGATTCGGTTCATGGAACAAAATTTGATAGCTTCCAATTTTCATTAGCATACTTTATCAATGTGCTCTATAAATATGACCGAGTAAGCAATGAGCCCTTCATACTGACATCGCAGGCAGAACATGTTTAATTTGTCGGCATTGATTCTGATTGGAATGTTTTGGTGAAAATTTCTAGAAGAGGGGTTTTTCTAATTGACTAAGAGGAACCTGACGTTATCGCATTTCTAGATCAAACACTTGACCAAACAACAGTGTCTGTACGAGATGAAGATATATAATGGGCTAGAGAGATAGTTGAAGGAGATGTGATAGACTTGCATGATTAGTGAAAATTATAATTATATCCCTAGTTATTGTTTGTAAATTTTTTTATGAGTTATTTATGTATAAAGATTGCTTCATTTAACTATAATTTCTTTTAAACTAGGTATTTCACAGGGTGGTCACAGTGGTTCACCTAATGTTGTCGGTATGTATGTTTTCATTTTTCTAAATTAATTGATAGTAGTTTTCTGTGTATATTTCTCCAACTGTTTATAATCATTAAATTATATTGTTATTGAATTATAAAATTATATTTATCAGGAACTAGTGCATATTCCAAAAGACGCAGGGGTCCTGGTAGAGGGGTTTGATCCTTGAACTCTGGAGCCTGATTGTATGTGTTATTTGATGAAACATTTCATCTAGTTGGAGAAGGTGCTACTATATTGAGTCATTAGTTTTGGCATATGATATGAGACTCAAACAGATTCCCTCTGACAACTCATGAATGGGGTTCTTTTACCCAAGATACGATGGACATATTATGGAGGAGGTTCAGGTAAATTCGATGTTTAATTTTTCATGATATTGTTATTATTATTGTCCTATATACTGACAATTATTTTTAACAGGATAATTTGAAATCCTGTCCAGATGAGTTTCACGATGTATGTATGTATAAATGACAAAAATTATGGAAGGATTACATGTTATGGGTGAAGAAAGATCACTGTACACCATTTGCAGGAGTTACATACATTCTATAACGAGTCCCTCCTGGCATTATTACTGCTCAGTGGTAGGATTTAGTTGCGTTTTGGTCGACTAAGGCGATGATGGTAAGATTAATTACTTTTAATCTATAAATAACTAAATTTTCAAATGTCTATTAAGTAAATACGTTGAATGTAGAATGAGTCTCCTCGTCGTTCACATATTTAGGCGATGCAGGGCACGCCTTCCATAGTTGGAATTCGACATGTGTCACAGCTCAAACATGATGTAAGTTTAGAATTCACTATTAATTCATATTTTAAAAATATTTAGTATAACATAGTGAACCCCTTTATTATAGTTTCACCAACGCGGAGAGCTTATTGATCAGATTTCCATATGGGTGAGGACTCATAGGGAGGCTGATCCCAAAATTTCCAGTGTTATAGTAAGAAAATTATTTACTAATAAATGTATTTTTATTTTATATAAATTATTCATATTTTTTCATTGATTCATTATATTCTACAGGCTCAATTTGATGCTCAGTTAGCAGATTTTTCAGGGGAGCAACGTCGTAGTACTGTTCGTAGAGATGAAATATTTCACTGTGTTGTGGGACGTGACGGTCATGATTATTCTTTGACTTATGGTGATGGTGTCACATGACTTAGAGTAGATGTGATGGGTGCATGCATAGATTCAGGGATGCACACAAAAACTGAGATAGATGCTACCATCAAGAATATGCAACGCAATAGGGATGCACAATTTCAGCCGTTACGTGCAGCGTAGGAGGAGAGGTTGTTACAAATGTCATCATGTATCGATTAAATGACGACGTAACAAGTGGAACCATAGGTAAACAATAAAACAAACCATAATCAGATAGAATTTTATTGATATGTTTATGATACATAATATTGATATATATTGTAGGATCCAAATATAGCTGGTGGACATCATAGTGATATTGGTGATCGAGATGAGGATGAACCCCATCCATGAGGTAATTTCATTTGTGTTGATGAATTCTCTAGAATTTTTTATATCCTTGATGAATTTAATCTTCCATTTTTACATAGATTAGTTTGTTTTATTATTTGTGGATGACATCTTTGTGAACTCCAATACTGATGATGATCATATCCAATATCTTGACATCATCCAGATTACACTTATAGAGCATCGACTATACATCAAGATATATATATATATGTCACTTTTTTATTGATTAGGCATAGTTATTAGGTCAAATAATCTCAGAGGAAGGTGTGTCAGTGGATGGAGAGAATGTTCATGCAGTTGTTTCTTGGGAGAAGCCCAAAAAATCTTTCAATATCTATATCTTTTTAGGTTTATTAGGATACTATCTAATTATTATTCATGACATGTACAAGGAGACTACACGTCAATCGGACGTTCGGTTTGCGCGATATGACTGAAATTGCATTTTAAAGTTTTGGGCGCGCTTCCAAAATGTGTGTGGGGTGGTCCAAAACAGCCGAACATTGTCAGAATGGCCTGAAATCAGACAAAAACAACCGTTGAGGGAATTTTCAAGTGGTTGGACAGACGACACATCAATCGGAGGTGTCTTGTTCCCGTGGTGACTGAGAACACCCTTATGGTGTCATAAACGGACAAAACGGGTGTTTAACGGTCAAATGCAAAGAGGACGACATCGTATTGACTTGAAATCACAGGGCAAAAATCTAATTATTATTTGAGACGTGTACGAGGAGACGAAACACCAATCAGATGTGTCATTTGCATGGTACATCTCAATATAACTTTTTAAGGGTTGGGCGTGCTTTCGAAACACGTGTGGGGTGGTCCAAACTAGCCGAACAATGTTGGAAGGGCCTAAAATCAGACGACAACAACAATTCAGTGAATTTTGTAGTTGTTGGGCAGACGAAACATCAATCAGAGGTGTCGTTTTCCCGCGGTGACTGAAAACACACTTCTGGTGTCATAAACGGCCAAAATGGTCTTTTAATGGTCAAATTCATAGCGGCTGACATCAGATTGACTTGAAATAACAGGGAAACGTTCTAATTATTATTTTTAATGCGTACAAGGAGACGAAACATCAATTGGACATGCGGTTTTCATGGTACGGCTCAATATGTGCTTTGTAAGTGTTGGGTGCGTTTCAGAAACGAGCGTGGGGTGGACCAAACCGGTCGAACGACGTCAGATTTGCCTGAAATCAGACGAAAAGAATAGGTGAGTGAATTTTTACGTGGTCGGGTAGACGACACATCAATCGTAGGTGTCGTGTGACCACAGTGACCGAGAACGCACTTCTAGTGTTATAAACGGCCAAAACGGGCGTTTAACGGTCAAATGCATAGCAGATGACATTGTATTGTCCTGAAATCACAAGGAAAAAATATAATTATTATCCATGTTGTGTTTGAGGAGAGGACACATCAATCGGACTTGCGGTTTGCACGGTACGACTCAATATTTGTTTTTTAAGCGTTGGGCGCGCATCAGAAACGCGCGTGGGTTGGTCAAAACCATCCGAACGATGTCAGAATGGACTACAATCATACATAAACCACGGGTGGGTGAATTGTGGAGTGTTCGGGTAGACATCACATCAATCGGAGGCACTGTGTGCTCACAGTGACCGAAAATGTACTTCTGGTGTCACAAATGGTCAAAATGGGCATTTAATATTCAAATTCATAGAGGATGACATCGGATTGACATGAAATCATAGAGAAACAATATAATTATTATTCGTGACGTGTACGAGGAGAAGACACGTCAATCAGACGTTTGGTTTGTGCGGTACGACTCAATATTCATTTTTTAAGTGTTGGGCGTGCTTTAGAAATGCTCGTAGGCTGGGCCAAATCGGTCGAATGATGTCGGATTGGCCTGAAATCAGAAGAAAACAACGGGTGAGTGAATTTTTAAGTGGTCGGGTAGACTTCACGTCAATCAGAGGTGCCGTGTGCTCGTGGTGACCGAGAACGAACTTCTGGTGTCATAAACAGCCAAAACATGCATTTAATGGTCAAATGCATAGCAGACGGCGTCAGATTGACCTGAAATCATAGGGAAACAATCTATTCATTATTAGTGACATGTATGAGGAGACAGAACAACAATCAGACTTGTGATTTCTGCGGTACGGCTCAATATGCATTTTTAAGTGTTGAGTGCGCTTCAGAAATGCGTGTGGGGTAGTCCAAACCAGTCGAACGACATCTGAATGGATTGAAATCAGAAGAAAACAATGGGTCAGTAATGTGTGAAGTGGTCGGGCAGAAAGCATGTCAATCGGAGGTGCCGTGTACCCGCGGTGACCGAGAACGCACTTCTGGTGTCATAAACGGCCAAAACGGATGTTTAACAGTCAAATTCAAAGAAGACGACATCATATTGACCTGAAATCATAGGGAAAAAATCTACTTATTATTTGTGATGTGTATGAGGTGACATAACGTCAATCAGACGTGTGATTTTCATGGTACGGCTCAGTATGCATTTTTTAATTGTTTGGCGCGCTTCAGAAACGCGCGTGGGGCGGTCCAAACCAGCCGAACGATGTCTGAATGGACTGAAACCAAATGACAACAACGGGTGAGTGAATTGTGAAGTGGATGGGAATATGACACATCAATTAGAGGTTCCGTGTTCCCACGGTGACCGAGAATGCACTTCTGGTGTCATAAACGGCCAAAACGGGCGTTCAACGGTCAAATTCATAGATAACGACATCGGATTGACCTGAAATCATAGGGAAAAAAATAATTATTATTTTTGACGTGTATGAGGAGACAACACGTCAATCGAACATGTGGTTTGCGCTGCACGGCTCAATATGCATTTTTTAAGTGTTGAGAGCACTTCAGAAACGCGTGTGTGGTGTCTAAACCAGTCGAACGATGTTGGAAAGGATTGAAATCAGAAGAAAACAATGGGTGAGGGAATTTTGAAGTGTTAGGGAATATGGCACATCAATCAAAGGAGTCGTGTGCCTGTAGTGACTGAGAACGTACTTCTGGTGTCATAGATGGCCAAAATAGGCGTTTAACAGTCAAATTCATAGCGAATGACATAGGATTGACCAAAAATCATAGGAAAAAAAATCTAATTATAATTTTTTAAATGTATGAGGATATGACACGTCAATCGGACATGCTGTTTGCACGGTATGACTCAATATGTGATTTTTAAGTGTTGAGCGCGCTTTAGAAATGCGTGTGGGGCGGTCTAAACCAGTCGAACGACGTCAAAATGGCCTGAAATCCGACGACAAAAACGGGTGAGTGAATTATGAAGTGGTGGGTAGACGGGACATCAATCGGAGGTGTCGTGTTGCCACGCTAACCAAAAACACACTTCTGGTGTCATAAATGGCCAAAACGGGCGTTTAATAGTCAAATTCATAGACAACAACATCAGATTTACCTGAAATAACAAGGAAAAAAAATATTTTTATTATTCATGACGTGTATGAGGAGATTCCATGTCAATCAGACGTGTGTTTTGTGCAGACCGGCTCAATATGAGTTTTTTAATTGTTGAGTGTGCTTCAAAAACGCATGTGGGGCGGTCAAAGCCAGCCGAACGACATCAGAATGGCCTGAAATCAGACAAAAACAATGGGTGAGTGAAAAGTGAAGTGGTTGGGTAGAAGGAACATCAATCGGAGGTGTCGTGTTCCCTCGGTGATCTAGAATGCACTTCTGGTGGCATAAACAGCCAAAATGGGCGTTTAACAGTCAAATTCATAGAGATGACATCGGATTGACCTGAAATCATAGAGAAAAAAATCTAATTATTATTCGTGGTATGTACGAGGAGAAGACACGTCAATCAGAGTTTGGTTTGTGCGGTACGGCTCAATATGCATTTTTTAAGGTTTGGGTGCCCTTCAAAAACACGCGTGGGGTGGTACAAACTGGCCGAACGACGTCAGATTAACCTGAAATAAAACGAAAACAAAGGGTGAGTGAATTGTGAAGTGTTCGGGAAGACGGCTTGTCAATTAGAGGTGCCTGGTGCCTGCGGTGACCGAGAATGCACTTCTGGTGTCATAAACGGCCAAAAAAGATGTTTAACGGTAAAATTCATAGCGAACAACATCAGATTGACATGAAATCACAAAGCAATAATCTAATTATTATTCGTGATGAGTGCAAGGATATGACACGTCAATCTAATGTGCAGTTTGCGTGGTATGACTGAATATGTATTTTTTAAGTGTTTGGCGCGCTTCAAAAACGTGCGTGGGGTGGTCTAAACCGGCCAAACGATGTCGGAATGGACTAAAATCAGACAAAAACAATGGGTTAGTGAATTTTGATGTGTTTGGGAAGATGACACGTCAATCGGAGGTGGCATGTGTCCGCGGTGACCGACAACGCACTTCTGGTGTCATAAACTGCCAAAACAGGCATTTAACGGTCAAATTCATAGTGAACGACATCAGATTGACTTGAAATCATAGGGAAACAATATAATTATTTTTGGTGACGTGTACGAGGAGATGGAACATCAATTGAACATGTGGTTTTCACGGTACGACTCAATATGAGTTTTTTAAGTGTTGGGTGAGCTTCAAAAACGCGCGTGGGGTGGTCCAAACCGGTCGAACGACATTGGAATAGCCTGAATTTAGATGAAAATAATGGTTGAGTGAATTTTTAATTGTTTGGGTAGACGACATGTCAATTTGAGGTGTCGTGTGACCGCTGTGACCGAAAATTCACTTATGGTGTCATAAACGGACAAATTCATAGTGAACGACATCAGATTGACCAAAAATCATGGGGAAATATTATAATTAGAAAATTAGAATTAATTATTTAAAATTTTTAAAATGGTAATTGAAATTATAAATATATTTTGAAAATAAAATACATTCGATCTGTTATAGTATGTTTGAATTCAAATATGTTGATTTGTTTCAATTATTTGTTTATAGGTTTTATTCGATAATAATTTTGTTATTAAATTTTTTTATGTATTTATATTTCATGATGGATGTCGAGCTTGGAAGTTGACTGATGAGATTTATGTGGGTATATATTTTTTTGTATTATTGATATTTTGAAAAAAAAACTTAAAAACCTTTTGTGGCCGCCAGGTCACCCCATTTATGCTGAAGACATATCTTGAGGTGCTGGGAAAGGCATAGGTCATCGAAAGGACTTTGGCTAGAACTAGATCGACACGAGAGGGTAGTCATCATGATTCCTCATGAGGCAGTGCTGTGGTTTGGGGTTTTCGGCTTTCAAGACAGAAGAGTTTTCGTTCAGACGAGGGTAGGTCCCAGCCCCCAGCATCTCGTTTCTCCTGGGGCAGAAACTCTCAGGCCTATGTGAAGGGATCAGGTGTTTGTTTTTCTTGTGGTGGTCAAGGTCATCAGCAGTGAGAGTGCCTGACATTTTAGAGCAGTCATCGTGCACCAGTTGTTCCGATCCAGGTTCCTCTTATGAGGCAGTTCCAGCCAATGCAACAGCAGTAGGATGCACCAGCTTTAGATCAACAGCTAGTAGATGAGGAAGGCATAGGACAAACCCGTGACTCTCCTCATCCTCAATGACCAGAGTGGGACCATGGTGGCGGTCTTCATCAGGGTTATAGAGGCCGTGGAGGAGGTCACGATCAGCTTCATGCTTTAGCCTTTCCAGCTCCAGGCAAGCCAGATGTCGTAGGAGGTACCCTTTTCCTGTTTTCTACCTTAGTGTATGCCTTGTTAGATTCAGGAGAGACACACTCCTTCATATCACCTACCCTTGTCCGTGATTTTGGACATTAGGTAGAGAGGATTCCAAATCCGTTAGTGTTTACTACGCCAGTTGGAGGTCGAGCTGACTTGTTTGAAGTATGTAGAGACTATGAGCTAGTACTGGGGAAGCACCGCTATTGGGGAGATTTCCAATGTTTAAAAATACATACATATGACGGCATCCTCGGCATGGATTAGTTGTATTAGGTGTAGGCTATCGTGGATTTATTTAGGAGGCAGGTTGTGTTCTTTGATGCTGATGGAGATCCAGTGGTGTTTGTTGGTGAGCAAGACCCTCAGATGGGTCAGAGGCATGTTCCATCCTTACCATCCTTGATGGATGTGCTGATGGTGAATTCTTTAGAGGTTTGGCAGTTGGCATTTAAATGGATCGTAGAAGTGTACCCTGATGTGTTTCCAGAATAGGTTGTGGCAATACCCCCTCGACAAGAAATTGAGGTGGGATCGAGCTACAACCAGGATCATCCCCTATCACTATGTCTCCATATAGGATGTACCCTTATGAGTTACGAGAGCTATGTATACAGCTTGATGGTCTGTTACAGTGTGGTTTTGTTTGGCTGAGTGTGTCACCGTGGGGTGCACCAGTTTTTTTCGTGAAGAAGGCTGACAACAGTTTGCGGTTATGTGTCGATTATCATCACATGAACAAAGTGAAAATAAAGAATTACTATCCCCTTCACAGATTTATGATTTTTTCGATCAAATGAATGGTTCATGTTGGTTTTTAAAGATTGACTTGTGGTCAGGGTATCATCAGATGCATGTGAAGAATGAGGATTTCCAGAAGACATCTTTCCGTTGTCATCATGGGAATTATAAGTTCGTTTTAATGTCGTTCGGCATGAAAAATGCTCCAACTGTGTTCACAGGATTGATGAATGCTATGTTCTGTGAGTTCCTGGACAAGTTCATTTTAGTTTTCATCGACGACATCCTTGTATAGTCCATGTCTGAATAAGAGCATGCAGAGCATCTACACACCGTTTTGGGAGTTCTTCGTCAACATAAGCTATTTGGGAAGATGTCAATGTGTGAGTTTTGGGCCCATGAAGTTCATTTCTTGGGGCATGTTGTGTAACAATAGGGAGTACCTATGGATCCATTAAACATAGAAGCAGTTGTGTCTTGGGAATCCCCCAAGATAGTGTCATAGGTGAAAGGTTTCTTTGGTCTTGAAGGATACTATAGGAGGTTCGTAGACAATTTCTCATGAGTTGTGACACCATTGAAAGCTTTGACCATGAAGGATCAGATGTTCATATGGACTGATCAGTGTCTGGTAGCTTTCTAGTATCTAAAGGAGAAGTTACTAAGTCCTCCAGTTCTTTGTCTTCCAGTAGAGGGAGTTCAGTTTGAGGTTTTATATGATTCTTCTCATCTAGATTTAGTCGGTCTTCTGATGCAACAAAGATCAGTTGTTTCTTATGGGTCTCGGCAGTTACGTCCCCATGAACGTAACTATGACACCCACAATATTGAGTTGGCATCAGTGGGTTTTTCACTGAATTTATGGAGATATTACCTCATTGGTGAGAGATTTGTGGTTTCCACCAATCATAAGAGCCTGAGGTATGTTTTCTCCTAGAGTGAATTGAACTTACGGTAGTGTCGGTGGATGGAGTTATTATAGGAATACAACATAAAAATATCATAAACACATAGAAAGAGTAATGTTGTAGCTGATGTACTAAGAAAGAAGTCACATGGTGAGGCAGTGAATGAATCTGGTGATTTCTGGAATGTAATGGAAGAACTGTCAGCATTACATCTTGATATGGGAGAAGTTGGGGGTAGTGGTTTTATTTTTCAGATAACGGTGCAGTCATCTCTGGTGCAGAAGGTGGAAGAGTCCCAATTGGGGGATTTTGAGGTGGAGGTTTGGTGAGACTAAGTTGTTTGTGGTTATAGACTTTTGTGTTTAGGATAATGTTTTATTTTATTTATTATTGCGCCTTTCTCTCTTTCAAGAGGTATCTTGATGGGTGGTTGTTTCGACTTTTTTTCTGTTCCTTTTTAGGTTGGTTTTGAATTCTTGAGGATGAAAATGTTTTGAGAGGTATATGATGTAATGGCCCAGACCCCTCTAGTCCATTACATTGCGAAAATCAGGTGTATGATGTGTTTCGGGAGGTCAAGCTAACTTATCCCCAACACTTTACCAATTTTCCATTAATGTGAATAGTGTCATTGGTGACCATCGATGAACAGTTCCAATGGTAGACAATTGTGAACAATGAAATGGTGACCTTAATGTGAACAATGTCATCAGTGACCATTGGTGAACAGTTTTAATGGTAGATAGTTGTGAATATTGCAACGGTGACCTTATGTGAAAAGTTTCATCGGTGACCATCAGTGAACAGTTCCAATGGAAGACAGTTGTGAAAAGTGGAATGGTGACCATATGTGAACAGTGTCATCAGTGACCATCGGTGAACAATTCCAATGGTAGACAGTTGCGAACAGTTCAACAATGACCTTTTTCCTTTTCCAAATTTTGAGTTCATGAACAGTGTTTCCAGAAGGATAAGATTACAACAGTGAGGTTCCAACAGTGACCTTTCTCCTTTGCAAAATTCTGAGTTCATGAACAGTGTTTCCATAACGGTGAGGTTCCAACAGTGACCTTTTTCCTTTGCCAAATTTTGAGTTCATGAATAGTGTTTCTAGAATGGTGAGGTTCCAATAGTGAGGTTCATGAAAAGTGTATTTCCTTTTCCAAATTTTGAGTTTGTGAACAGTGTTTCCAGCTTCCTGTAGTTTCTCCCCTTCAACATTTCCTTTGACGTGAGATGCATTAAAAGCCTCATTTTAAGGACTCTAAGGCTGATTAAAAGTACATAACTCATATATTAATATCTCCTAAGTCTTTGGATGGTTTTACTTGGTCAAAAAACGTGGTTTATTATGATCATCTTTTAATAGAAAATCCAGCGTATCTTAAACCATTGCTCCGTTAAATCTTCTAAATGGACGGGATATCTTCCTCCCTAATTCTTTCTCTTTGTTATCGGCTTTGAGATGGTAGAACCTTTCATTTAATCCTATAGGAGTTTCACTATCAAACATTCCTCCTTGGATTAGTTCTTCTCTTTTTTAATGAAACCAAGCAGTATCGATCAATCTTTGATATAAGGTATGATATTTCGTAATTCATTTGGGTTCATCTCCTTCTGTTACTCCTCGCCCTTTTATGGAATCTTACCCTATATGTTACTAATGTTATTTTATTGTGTGTTGGTTAATGTGGTGGTGTTTCTACATGCTTGGTTGGATACAGTTGTCACAACGGAGGAGTTCATAACCTGTTGTGTGACTCATTCTTGTATAAAGAACGTCAAGAACTCTTTGAAGTATGGGATTCAATTCTTCTATTTTCTTTTACATGCAACTGTATAGTTATCATGCTTTATTTCACTGGATCATAATGGAATTGACATAATAAATATTTGAATTGGATAATAAATTGATATCTCTCATATGTTATTAGCTCTTGTTTTTCTATATAGTGTGACATCAATGCTTGTTGTGTTTAGAATTTCGTTAATGATGGAAATTGGTAAAGAACATAAAGCCAGAATTAATTGACAATTGTTTGGCTAAAGATGAAGAGGCATGTAAATGAATTTGGTTCTTCTTGTGTAATTTGATGTTAATAAAATTGGTGCAGTAGACATGTTTAATTATTTACCCTAGAAATAATAAATCGGTTAATCTAATATGGATAAAATAAATAGTTGATTGATAAAACATAATTCACTATAGGGTTCTGAGTTACCCTTTTTCTTATTTAAGGTCCAAGAGCCCAATTGACATGTTGTTTGTTTTCCTACTGGTTGTGTTATGATGTGAGCCTAGATGGCTATTGTGATATGTGGGGGCAAGGAGGCCTACTGGTTGTCGCAGTAGTTGTCACCTAGAGTGGTGAGATGCATCGATTTATGCACGTGGGTGTCGGGGAGGACACTAGGGACAGTGGAATGTGTAGGATGTGACTGTTTTGATGCTTGTTGATTCTTTGATTGGTTATATGCTTTAATTTCCCCACTTCTCAAAGTAGATGGTCCTGCTTATCCTTCTTCCAAAAGGGGCGAAGACACGTAGAGTATGCCACATGCTTTCCGTGTCTAGATTCTCAAGGGAGGATGGGTCTATGCTCTTGATATAGGTTGCAACGACTCAACGGGTAGTAAATCTACTCACCATGTTGATCCCCCTTGTGTTGAGTAGAATAAAATGTTTTTTCTAGAATGCCTGGGAATATGGGAATGTAATTCTATAAATAAATAATTGAATAAATGATGTTAACCCATGGGGTTGGAGCTTGCTGAGACGTAATTTTAAAGGGACAGTGAACTTTGGGTGTGATGCCAATGAAATCAAATGTGGAAATTTTAAATGGTTAATTAATGTTTAAAGAATTAATTAACATAAAGTGAAACTGATAAAAAGGGAATTAATTAACGTAATAAAGCTCTTTAAATGGTTGTGTTCTTATAGGAAACCTAGACTTATAAGTGGATACCGGGACTCCGAGAAACATTAGCAGTAGTTGAGTCTAAGACTAGGTTATGCCCATAACGTGGTTGTGATATATAGTATATTTTGTAATTTTTGTGTTTCTATATGCTACTCCACCCCGTCAGTTATGGAAACTGACACCCTGGGGATTAGGATCCTTGAGGGGTGTTTTCCCCAACATTTCGGTGGGAGGATGGATGGCTGACTACCCCCATTGGCCCCGATCTCTTCTCTTGGTAGTTACTTGTCCTAGTAGGCACAATAGTTAGTTGTCTCTATATATGTGTGTAGGGGGATGTAATGGATTGTGGTTATTCACACACATATATTATGGATATAGTTTCCTATGGACTACTATAGGTGTAACGTGTATTGGCAGTGATGGATTGAGGATCCTTATTCGGTGTATGGGATGTAATGGCTTGAGGTATAATAACCAACTTATGATACATGTTATATGTGGTGGCTCGCGGAATCTACATGGTTACTTGCAAATGTGGATGTGGTGGTTTTTCTACATGAGGTTCATGTTTTGGTGCTTTTCCCTGGTTTCTAGAGGAAAGACTTTTCGGAGAGAGATGCATAGGACGTGCAACATTGGGGAAAAGCGGAAAACCAGCGCGGAAGTAGTAGTGTGGTACCCTTGATATTCTTTTTTATATTATATTCTATTTTATGCGCTACATGGTGAGAGTAGCCATGGTGTGGATGGAAACGTAGTATACCTATTTTGGAGACGAGTCAGTTTCACTTGTTGTTCACTATGCTTTAGCACGCTTTCATTACTTTTTCATGAGAGGTTTCGGGGAGGATCCTTCTTAGTATACTGTTATACTCAGCCTATGTATATATAATTTTTTTTCAGGTCACTTGGAGGAGGTTGCAGATCAAGCTGGTTTTTACTAGCTTTGGGTTGCAGGAGGAGTTTGGGCTTGTGGTTGCTGCTGTTTTTACATTCTTTTTGGTACTTGTAGTTTTCCCCTTCCAGTTGTAGTAGTTTTTCATGAAATTACATATGTGTAATGGGGATTTATTTTATATTTCAGTCTGAGTTGGAGTTGGTTTATGTATATATTATCTCTCTCTTCATCATGTTTTCCCTTAGTGGGTAATGCCTCCCATTTGTGTGTTTACTATACCGTTGGTACTAGTTTCCAACTTCGGGCCTACTGGAGGCGGGACATGGGGGTCATTATCTCCCTTCTCACATTTCCGGCCCAGGAGGGGTACACTTTTTGGGGTGGGGGTTGTGAAAAAAGTACGAAGGAAAGAATGTAAACAACTCCAACTGCATCGTAAGCCTCAGCTTGGTCTGATGCTCTTGAGGTCCACAACAGTCGAGTACCTGATGTAGAATGGTGATTTCACTTATCTATACCTTTTTGGGCACAAAAGCATTACCCAAATAGGGTTTGAGACGAATCCCAGTTGGTAACCAAACAAATATTTGTCTATAACTTTCAGTGAAAATATATATCATGTAAACTGAAAAATGAGTAATAAACAAGGAAGTACTCAAAATTAAATACTCCTACAGTTTCAACTACATCCATTGGCCTTTATTAAGTAATAAACCAAAAATTCATAAGAAACCCTATAGGAAGTACTCACAGTCTAATCCCTCTTGTGTGACATAGATAAAGAATCTTTGAGGAAGCACTAACCATCAATTCCCCATATGGTTTCATAATGGTATACCACAGACTCTCTATGGAAGTGATTTACGTCCAATTCCCCATGTGGTCTCACAATGTGGAACTACAGACACTCTGAGGGATCACTCACGTCAATCCCCCTATGGTCTCACAACATGAAAGTATAACAGACACTCTGGGGAATCCCTCAGCGTCCATTACCCCTATGGTCAAACTACACTAGCTTCCCACAACCATGTGTAAGCAATCATGCACCAACGATATCCAGAAGCCAAAGTAAATCTAAAATACTACTTGGATAAATAGATACTATGCATATTATAAGCATGTCATATAATAATAAATTCCATATTAACAGCACTAGGCATGCAGAGAAAAATAGCCTAACAAGTAGTTCTAGACCCAACGACCAATATCAATAAAAAATGAAAAATAAATCCATAGCAAGGTAATAAACCATATTCACAACAAAACACCCTTACTCAAGAAAACAAAGCATAGAAGCCAGTAACAGGGTTAAATTCCTACAACACCCAATACCCTAAACTAGGGTATTGGGAATTCATTGTATATATAATTGAAAACATCTACAGAAAGGCACAAATCACCCACCTCGATGTTGTATAATGGATATAGTTGAACCTCAACCGTTGAATCAACCTAGAACATCATAGATCTACAAAAACACCAAAAATGTTCAATTGTGAAAAACTCAAGAAAGAGGATAAATCAAGAGGAGAGACTCTAGAAGAAAGAAGACCTCGTCTATGTGATTCCAATGCAATAAACCATGTTTGATTCAAAGAGCATACAGTCGATTGGGGGCTCAGAGGATAATCAGTGATCTTCGGTCGCTCATAGACAAGAAGATGCCATAAGAAGGACGTTCTGTCAATTAGACGCGACCCCGGTCTGATATAACAATTAAAAATAAAAATACATGACATGTTATTTAAAGATAGACACTGTGTATATGCCTTTACTGGGTCTAACTTTAGGCGCTCTACTGGTCACCCCACACGGCCATGTACGCAGTTGTTATACAGCCAGTACACAACTACCCGCAGAATCTAGGTACATGGCGTGTACTCCTAAAATTTCCAGAAACTCCACTTTTTCTAAAAAAACACTAGAAAAACAAGATCCATACATGAAAATATGATCTAGGTTCTTAAAATTTCCATATAATTTTATTGTAAAAACATAATGAAACATTATAATGTATAATAATTATTTTTATATTCATTTCTGAAATATACTAATTGAAATTTGAAATTTCCAAATATATTTTTTTTGTATCCAAACATATGAAAGATAGAAGATATGTCACATGAAATTTTTTGATCCATAACTCATTCTGACATCAATTTATATATG
Source organism: Viscum album (assembly GCA_963277665.1). NCBI lineage: Eukaryota > Viridiplantae > Streptophyta > Magnoliopsida > Santalales > Viscaceae > Viscum > Viscum album. The sequence goes on from OY728166.1 coordinate 1,299,037,351, forward strand.
ATAATTATTCCCATTATAATTATAATAGTTTATTATATCATGAACATGAAATATAATTTTTTTAAGGGTTGGGGTTGAAGCCACAATTTATTATTAAAGAAAAGACCTCTTAAGTGAGTGTATTGGGGGACCCATTACATAGCCCAAAGGCCCAAGGACAAGTGGCATGAATACGAGGCTTGAAAGCCTTTTTTTGCCCAGTGGACCCCTCAGTGAATAGTACTTCTACAATACTCGCACTGCTACAATACCTTTCTATAGTACCGCTGCCACTACAGTACCTACTAGAGTTCCTCCGCCAATACAGTGCCGCCACTGATACAGTTTCACCACTGCTACAGTACTACTTCAGTTCCCTGCTACAGTACTTGGAAATTCGTCCCTGCCCGTATTTGATCTTGGGTCTTTCGGATTCCAAGCAGGAGCCTGTTCCACTTGGGTATAGGTCTCGTTGGCTGAACATCAAATATAATTATTTGTTAATATATTCTCTATTTCTATGACATAATTGCAGTGATATTTTTCTTTCAAGATAAATACTTCATAAAATTCAAAATACATAAAAAATTAGGTAACATAAATTCTAACTTGTTTGACATTAATTTTACTTCTTATGATTTTGTTCTATATAAATCTTTTAAGTTTTGTGTCAAAATTTACACATCAGAATTCCACACTTCATGTCATTAACCAACCTGGATAAATGACACAAATGATACTTGAATAAGTTATTACATATTCTAAAGGGAATTCCCAATCCCCAATGGATGGATACTAGCACATGGGAATAAACAAACTATATGTAATGATTTCATCTTCAGAATAACTCATAAAAATGAATATGCTGATAGATAATCATAAACAATATGTATTCCAAAAACTCCATGAGGGAGAAAACCAAAAGTAAATAGCTACAATTCACAAAATAGGTCTGCCTCATCAATGAAATCATATAAACTATCAATAAATCAACATTAAGTCTCCATATAATTATTGTGTCACATGGTCCACTAGTAACCACCAACTCCCAAGGCCCACTAATCAAGTACATACAACCCCTTTAATGGTTGAATTCCCTTTTCCTAGAAATGGAATAAAAAAGTATACAAACTCTCGAAGGTGAAGATAGTGTGTTTATAACACACTGATAATTTAAAAGATCTCTATGTTCCATAACATATACCACACACAACACAAAGCTTTAATGAATGAAATAAATATTATTATTAAATTATGGAAATGATAGAATTGTCATTAAAATGGAAGGTATAAATATGATTAACCACATCATGAAATATATATAAATTTCATACTAAATAAAAATAATTAATTAATTAATAGGGAATAAGAACTCAAAATTTAGTAAATTCATTTTATTCTTCAAAAATACATAATATTAAAAATAGTTTTTGTTTTTGTTTGTGAATGAATTTTATAACTAGTTTTAGGAAATATTAGAAATATTATTTGTAAAAATTATATCGTTTTATAAATCATTATATCAAGAATGTATTATGATTAAATTTTGGGATTTTAAAAAATATGGATTTTTAGAAAATGAAGAAAATTCTAATTTTAGTAAAAATACCATTTCCATTAATTAAAATCACCATTAATATTTTAATTTTATCATAAATAAACATTCAACACAATTGTTTATAATTAATCTAATAAATTAATTTGGAATAATCCTTTAACCAAATTTTAGTAATATATCATTTTTCTATGTAAAAATAGATTTTTCTAAGTAAATTTTTCATTGAATTTATTGCTAATATTGTATGATAATTTCTTCCAATTAAATGCATTGAATAATTAAAATTTTATACAATATTTTGAATCATGAGGTTGATTTTTTAATATAAATCACTTTTATTTCTGATAAGTATGAATAATAACCATAGTAAATTTTTGTTACAATGATAAAGGTAAATCATGCCATTATGGTTAAAAATAAAATGAAATGGTCTAAAAATAAGCCCAAGACTTTCAGATTTTTCATTTTCTGAGTATATTTGAACCATTATAAAATAAATTTATAAAATGGGGAAATTGTTATTCACTTCCATTTAATTAAAACATTCTTATTATTTTATTTAAATATAAAGTAAAAATGTAACTCTCTTAATTTTAATATATAAAATATTTTTTGGTAGGTATAAAAACAACTTATGATTAGTTGTAAATATTTATTTTAAATATTACTGGATTTTTTTTAACATGGTGACATACCTTTTATTTTTAATAATGAAATAATAAACTTAAATTCTTATGAAATTCTCAAAGCGTGCTTATCAAAAATTCAATAATCATGTAAATGATATTACACTAAAATAATTTTTTTTCAGTTTAGTTAATGTTACTATTAATTTTAAAAATAAATATAACATAATCCTGATGTTTGAAACTTTTTTATTTAAATTCAACTATTGTAATGTTTATTTCAAAGTCAAATATTGTTAATAGTTTTTAAAATTTCAACAATTTTACTTTATGATATTTAATATTTTATTAAACTATTTAAAAATAAAAAACATTTAAAAAGGAAAATTAGCATGACTGATGGTAGAATTAGTAATCCATTTTACATTTCTACACAAATTTCTTTGTTATTTGTAAAATTATAACCCTTTAATATTAAAAAAGTCATTACCATTGTTAAGGTCAAAAGTTGTTAACCCAGGGGTTACACAAAAATACGAGATTCAAAATGATATATAGAACTAAAAAAATATTTTATGTTTATATTAAGATTATGTATTCCTTATCTTATAATCCATGACATTTTGGTTCCATTTTATATTAATTTAGACAAATATTATATTATAATATTTCATGTATTTCAAAAAATGACATTAATGATATTATATAATAAATAATATATTATTAGATGATTTGAAATTCCTGAAAATATTATCATTCTGAAAGATAAAGGGATATGGTTTAACATATCATCTATGACACATTTATGTTTCATATATCCCTTTATAGTAACCTTCTTTAATGATAAAGAGTGAATAGCATTGAAACCACTTTAATTGTTAAAAGGGTAAACAATGAAAACATAGATAAGGGTGGAAACATAATCTTAACTTAACAAAAATTTATATTGTCTGATATTTTCAATAAAATACATGTTATAATCTAATTATATCAATTTTGAACCATTTTTCTATGAAATATAATTTAAATTAATTTAATATATTAATTAATTCCAAATGTTCCCCTTCCCTCACATAGAAGAGGATATACCTTCTCACTTTTCATTTCATTATATTGAAAAAAATCATTTGAAAAAAAACCTTAAAATTTATATTATAAAATTCTCTTTAAAAAATATAAAAGTTTTGGTATTCTTGGAAGACCATTACAAGGGTTATTATGAATGGATCTAAAGGATGTCTATTGAATAAGTGGAAATCACCTTTACTACAACATTCAAATATGATTATCATATACATCAAAAAAATCTATTATAACCATAAAAACGAGATAAATCTAATTTCAGAAATACACTAACATTTTCTTATTATTTTTGGACAACTATTTTCTATCTCTTTTTCAACCTATGAAAATTGAAAACATTGCAAGTGCGTAAGTACGACTTATCATCTCCATGTAGTTGTGTAATTTGTTTTTCATCTACCCATTACTTTTATTTTTATAATGATATAATTGATGAATATATATTATATTTATGAGATAATCAATCTTCTGGAATTATAATTTCAAAGATAACTTCTTACATTCTAATTTGTAGGAAAATGATAGCATCTCCCATGAATACTTGTGGACTACCACCTCCACGAAGTAATGCCATTCCTTTTTAATTTCCACTTTACATGGATGGTAATAAGGATAAATTTAGTGAATATATATATATATATATATATGATATAATAATTATTCTATAAATATGAAATATTATTTACCTTTTTTCACTCTATCCTTCTAAATGTGAAAACATCATTCATAAGTATGTACGATCTACCATCTCTATGAACGATATAATTCTTAATTATTTCATTAAAATTTATGGATTAATCTACATATATATTGATTATATTTTATATCTATATCATTATTAATATTATAAATAGTATGTAACCGTAATAAATGTTCATGGACCAAAACTACCGAATCATAACATTCAAGATAACAGAAGAAGTTACCATGAAAAATAATGATAATAGTAAGCAGTTATTAAAAAGTGGGTGATAAAATTCAAAAAAATTATTATATATGAAATTATATATATTTATACATTTTAGGTATTTATTGATAATAAATCTATATTTAATACATAGTAGGTTAAAATAACTTAAGAGGAATGTAGAACTTGAGGTCAGTGATTTCTCAACTAAATTTCCACTTATTCAGTTATAATTCTACACCATCTATTATATTAATCTGTGACTATGTGTGAAATGAAATATGATTTTATTATTTTTAATTATCAATTTTTTTTATTTACCTTGTGTATTTATAATAATTTAATTAATTAATTCTCTCTTAAATGATATGATCTTTTTATGGGATTTAATAACTCAGTTTCTTTACATTGGGCTATATTACTTCTATATTATCTTTGATATTCCATTATTGTGTGTATAATGAGTTTTTAATATTATATTTTTTAATTAAATTTTTTTATATGGATTTAAATTTAATATTCATATTCACATCCTTTATTAACTCTCACATCATTTTATGACCATTTAAGGGATTTCGTCTCAAATTCCACTCAATTCAATCATATTTTTTATACACATTTTTCATTTTTTGTGGTATATATACTACCCTTATATTTATTTATCATGAATATTAATTTATTCATGATTATTAATGTTTTAATTCATTTCTAATCCTTCAAGGGTTTTCAATTTAAAATATACCAAACTTGTAATAATTTATATTACAATCTCATTTTTTTCGAAGCCCATATTTGGGAAAAACTATTTTACCAAAGACCAATTTAATTACTCAAAATATTTTTTGAGGAAAACTTATAGTATAATTTACTTTTTCACAGGGTTTAAAAGAAATATTTTTGATGTTTTTTTGAAATTGTCATTTTTCAATTTCTTTTACAAAAATTCAAATGTAATGGTTTTTTAACATGTATGATGTTAACAGATTTTCCGATCACTATAAACATTTAATAATCTTTACCTTATTCTATATAATTTAATTTTTTTTTAAAAATAATTCCCTTAATGAAATATTGTTTTAATATTCCCTCTAAATTTTTCTAAAGATTTAATTTTACTACAATTCATATTTTTCTAATGAGTTTATGTCCATATTTCATCTCTTATTAATCTTATGGTCACTAAAATACTCTTCAAACATTCACATTATTTTAATTATTGTTTATTAAAAATTTAATTTCAATTAAATATATATATTATTTTTTTATCTATATTATTAATAAGTAAACCATATACCATTTCTAGAAAAAGAGTTTTTGTATGAAAGATTTTTTATTGACTCGATAAATATTAGTATTAATTATTCATTACTCAATATAGATGTCTTTCACAAGTAATGTTGTTTATAGATTAAATTTATCATTAAATATATGAGTAATTAATTATATATTAAGGGATGGGTGGGTAATAGATTATCATAATCCCATGACACATTAATAGGTCTAGCGGAATAAATCAATAAGATATTCTTATTAATTTGGTTTTTTTGTATACCTATTAAAGGTTTAAACAATATTTTCACAATGACATGATGGTTAAGATATCATGATGTTTAAGATCATGACATAAAATTTCACAAAGTTATATTATTCATAATTCATATATTATTTTCCATGATATTATAACATTGATATTTTCTGTGTATGAATTTCGTACTCAGGTTATTGAATAAAAAAATCAGTTATTTTCCGTTCCATAATTATTATTCTCTATTTAATAAAAATAACATCTGTTGTATGTAACCCCTATAGAGAATTTGAGATCACCATTATTTTATTTTAATTTCACTTGGATATGAATAAAGAAAATTTGAATTCATTAAAGGATGGAAAATAATTAATTTCACTATGTTTTATATTTCATTTCCAATATAAAATTGGGAGAAACTATTTTACTAGTTTACCAAGATTACTAAATAATTTTGTCCATTACATTATGATCACTTGTACCTACTTCAATTTTAATAAAAATACAACCCTATTTGGAAACAATAAGTGTATGTGGCTTTAAAATATATTCATATTGGGGTAATAACTATGAAATGTATAGGACAAATATATCTTGTCCATGATTATTGTGAACCATGAATTTTCCCTTACAACGTACCTAGTTTTACACTCCCATGGGATGTGCTGAGGTTAATTCAAAATTTCAATATGAATCTTTATTATGATTGAGAGAATGGAAACCATGTATTCCAAAGATATTCCATAGTGATATTGGATAAACCTAAAGTGTATTTAGGTGACATGGATAAGGTTGATCATAATGTTAATGCCATAAGTAACACTTTCTAGATTTTATGTGATATGAGTTTTACATGATTAACGATATTATGGGAGGCATTTACGATAATAAAACCCTTTAGTTCATTATAAGTCTTATTTAATAGGTTACTCGAGGAATAAATATTTATATTTTATGTGAATAGGATTAATTAATTTTATAATATTTAGAGTTAATATGATCATTGATGTTAATATGATAATATTCATTTATGATTATTTTATTTTATTATAAATTAATCATGTATATAACACGTAGTGTCTAAAATGATTTTTAATGATTATTGTTATTTTTATGGATGTTCACCATGTTTTTTGGACCATTCTAGGAATTAAATAAATATTTTTTTACAAAAAGGACAACCCAGATTCCAACAAACAACTTATCACATTTAGTAGTGATGCTGGACTTGAAGCCACAACTGAATAGTGACAGGGGTCTAATGCCTAACACTATCCATTTTGATTTACTCGATAGTATAACTTTTTCTTATTTACGGGATGCGAAGGACAACGATTCATTTGGTTTTGGGAGGCATATTATAGGATAAAAGTTTTCCCCTTTTTTATTTTTTGAGGTGATTAATGATATTTTAGGATATGCTTCATTGGGTTTATATATATATAACTTTTTTTAGATAATGAATTATTTGTAAATCATGATGTTATATTTTTTGAGATATAAGACAAAGGGTATGAGATAACATCTAAGGTTAAAACATTCTTAAATGTTGAGGTTATTGAGGTTATTTAGGATATACAATTACTTAATCATGGAATGATCTATGTTAAGGATTTGGTTTTATTGTTGAATTTTGGAGACTGATGTCTTATTTCATCACATGAATATTTATCCATATTGGAAAAACTATGCTAATCATTAATGTTATGGTCAATATCTTAAGGTAGGATGAATAACCTATTTTTGCTTTATGGATATTATTATCCATTAAATGTTAATATTTTTTCTTTAGGCATGAATAATCCATTTCAAATATTCATTTCCTAGAGTTAGAGATGTATTGTAAAATAATCCAAGTATATAAAAATAATGACATTGGTGTTACCACTTGTAATGAAATCAAGTAAGGGAATTTTATCATGTTCTCCCTATTTATATTAAATGAATCGCACAACATTAGGAAAATGATCTCAAAATAATAATTTTATCCTTTTATCTTCATTTATGAGAATTGGAGGTATTTTCACAGCTCACTGATATATGGTTATGCATTCATTAGATTTCTCATGAACATTTTCTATATAACTAGACAATACTTCTTGGATGGTAGTTTCATAATCCATGTCAACATTATAACTTACTACCATTATTCACCATATTTGAGAACACAAATATGTGATATTTTATGTAATATTAATGTTTCCCACTTCAATTTTTTAAAACTAGTTTTATTATATATCTATATGACGTGGGTTGTCTAAAAAGGTATATTAAAATATCATACCCTTTATGATAGAGATAATTTCACTTGTGAAATTAATTTATGGGGATATAATTTAACACATATATATTTCTAAAGAACACTTTGTTCTATAGCATATATAACTTGAAACATCGAGCATAAACGACCATGAAAGATTATTAATATTATATGACCACTATAAGAAAGATGTTGAATTGGATGTTATGAATAGGTTAAATAATTTTTTTAATTATATATAAAGATTCTATTTAATAAAACTCTATTGTTTAATTCATAGGAAATAAAAACTCAAGTTTTAGTTAGGCTATTTTATTCTACAAACATACATTTTAGTCAAAAATAGTTTTTAATTATTTTTTAGAATTATAATTTTAATTAATTTATGGAAATTTGGTAAATGTTTTTTATAAAAAAGATATAATTTTTAGAAATAAACATATCATGATTTTCTTCGGGTGAAAGTTTGGTATTTTTCTGAAAAGATTGTTTTTTTCAGGAAAATCATGAAAAAATATAGATTTTTTAAAAACTATCATTTACATTAACTAAAAACTCAAATTATTATTTTAATTTTATATTAAATTAAAATAGTTAACATTTATTTATAAAATATTTAAATAGTAAAATATGTGTTAGCATTATAATTGATTTTGGTATAAGTTTATTCTTTGGTGTAAAAAATATTTTTATAAATGCTATTGTTGTTCCATTTTTCATTTTTATTTTAAATTAATTGATACAAGTTCTAGTAATTGTTTATTGAAAAATTGATCCCATATTTTGAATCATAAGCTTCATATTTGGTAAATATGTCCCTTTTATATCTATACATTATGAATAATTTTCATAGTAAATCCGTGTTATCATTGTAGATGTAAATTGATAAATTATGGATAAAAATAATATTATAAGGTCTAAAAACAACACGAAAGTTTAATATATTTCATTTTATGAGTATTTTTAATCAATAATCTTAAAAATATTTATATTGGAAAATATATTATCAATTTCCATTTATTATAACATTTATATTATTTCATTTAAATATGATACACAAAATGATAATCTCTTACATTAAATAACTATTATATTTTGTGATAAGAATAAAAAAATTAACTATGTTATTTAAAATGTTTATATGAAATATCAATGAATTTTTTATCATGGAATTTTATTTTATTTTTTTAGTAAGGAATGAATTACCTTAGATGCTTATGCAATGCTAAAATAGTGCTTGTGTAAACAATAAAGAAATCAATTAAATGATATTAAAAACTATAATAGTAATATTTTTGGGTGAGATAAGGTTCTAACAAAATTTGAATATAAATATAAAAATATAGATATCCTTTATTGGTATCTCTACTTGAATTTGAGGTATTTGCAATGAGATCTCATCACAAATGAGATTTTGTGATGGGCTCCAATCACAAATATTCTGTTGCAGAAAATAGTGTCAAAAATAGTATTTTTTGTGAGGGGCCTGTCAGAAAAAATACTAATTGCGACGGGACGATTTCCCATCATAAATAGTTCTCCGTTTATTTAATGAAAACCTTTTGCAACGGGCCCATTTCAAAAATGTATTTGCGACGGGAACCAGTCGTGAAAGGTCCCATCACAAATTATTAATAAAAAAATATATTCAATAAAATTATGATAAATCAATATTAGAAAATAATAATAGTATAAATAATAATAATATTGTTAATATAAATAATATTATATTATACAATAATAATATTAATATTGACAATATATAAAAAATTATACTATTATAATATTAATAATAAAATAATGCATAAAATATAACAATGTTATTATTATTATTATTATTTATCAAGAAACTAATATTAATATTATTAAAATAATAAAAAATTATAAAATAAAAAAATTCATAATATACAAAAAAAATATTATTATTATTATTATTATTATTAAAATAAAAAAACATTAAAGAAATAATAGTAATAAAAAATAATAAAATAATAAAATATTAAAAAAATTAAAAAAAATTAAATTATGCAATATTCACACCCATATAAAAGATAGAAAAAATAAATAGTTAATGTTACAACAAACATTGAATTCAAATTTTTTTAACATGACAAAAAATCACTAGGCGTGGTCTTTTAGAGGAGGTGGAGGAGCTGGAGGAAATCGTGGAGAAAACACCATCCCTAAACTACGAGTTAGACGGCGCATGTACTACATCTGATCGTGATCCTTCTCTTTCCATTGATGAATCTACACCTCGTACTTCTATTATTGTCGTCAGTGCTCCCCCTCATATTGATGTTGCTACTGAGGCATCTCCTCCTACTCCTTATACAGACTCATTATTGGCTCACTCTGAGCTAGCAGGTGCACTTGATACTATGAGCCAAAAGATTATGCCTCTCCACATCCTCCTCTTGATTTAGACTCCGACATCGCAGAAGTCCCAAAATAAGTCTTAGGAGTTAATCGAGAGATGATACCAACTAATCGACCCTTCTCGATGGCATACTAGGTCACCTGTATCCATGTCACCTCATGGAAATGGTGGGATCTAGTTTAATCAGCCATCTCTGCCTGACTCTCGGCCTGTGTCTGAGAGGTCCCAGTCTCATATGACTCATGCAGTTCCAATTTGAAATTAAAATAGGTAAAATGTTATATTAAGTTAATATTCAAACTGAAAAAGAAATAATACTGACCACAATCTGACGTTGGTGATCAACTCTAATCTCTCTAGTGGCTGGATCACTATAAATCCTCCAATAAAAGTCGTACTCTATAATATCGGTCTTCTCGACAGCCTATATGAATATAAAATAAACTATTTATATTTAAATTTATATAAAATATTTATTAAAATTAATTACCAAATGCTCTCTATGTGTAATGAATGTATGGATACCAGCTCGATGCATCACCACCTATCTCCCCTGTTTTTGTTGGCCCAAAGAATATCTCCTCTGAAATCCACCACTCCACCAGTGTGAACATAATACATCCCAAATGTGAGATCAACTGTACTCTGGTTGGTGGGCTCTACACGACTCCTCAAATACTTCCACTCCTACTTTCTTCATGGTCTTCCTTCTCAAATTGTGCAAAAACTGATAGAAACGATCACACATAGACACCTCCCATTCTGCGTGGATAGCGTCACACATGCTATCATCGATGGGATACCATAAACCCTACAAATAATTTATAATATCATGTTACTAATGAAATACATTTCAAAATTAGTATTATTTATTTACATAGCAGCCAATGATCGAACATGTCGAGCTGTACATCAACAGGAATTTGTTCCCATGTGATCCATGGCTAAGAAAAATAATTTTACAAGATATCACTCCCTTATCCTACATCTATATGCTCAAAACTATGAAAAAAGAAAAAATAATCAAAAATTTAGTATATAAATAAATTAATGAAATCTAACTAAAATAAAAAGGTTACCATACCTTCGCATGCGTGGATCGAAGCCAAGACGTGGATGTCGCTCATGGATATGTTCAGAAATCATAATCCGCACAAGACCGTGCCCCCTCCGCATACGCCCTAAACCGCTAGTAGGATGAGTGTTAGATGATCCCAAATCCTCCTCATCCAAAGGTATTTCAACCTCCTACAACTGGCGCAACAGATCATCTTCCATCTGAAACACAAAATGAGTTATGTCAAAAAATAGTTGAAAATACTTATTATATATAGGTATATATTAGTTATGATTATAACCACCATTTAACTGTGTCAATGTTTTCCTTCATCATCATCTTAATATCTGACAATGTCAATGTCTCCATATTCCTCCTTAGAATCATCAATATCTATTTAAGATTCAATTTCACCATCTATTTTCATTTCAAATTCATTTGTAACATCATTAACATCATCATCATCATCCCTTAATTGTGTGGTGTCATCATCGATATTCATGTCTCTTTGTGAACAAGATGGTTTTTGAGTAGCCTCTTGAAAAATATCAATTCATTGCACTTCAGTGAAACCATATTCATTTTGAGTAAATTGAGTTTACCAAAATTTGATTTCTATTATGCGCCACAAATCACTCAGGTTTCTTAAAGTAGCACAATACTTTGCGTAATATATTTTATGTACCTGTTGAGCTAGTAAAAATGGTTCATTTACTGCAATAATACTATTATATTTAATATCATCGATTCCACGAGTCAGATGAACATGTATGCCTCTCTCACCATCCAACCACTAACATTTAAACAACGTTATGTAATTTTTTCATAGATAACACAACTCGATAATTCCATCCAGTATGTTGTAAAATTCTATTTCAGTTTCTCTATGATGATATCCTCTCAAGAAAACTCCACGTTTTGTTGTTTTTTTGATTCACCATATGCATGTGTATGAAATCGAAAACCATTCACCACATACACATTATAACATTTAACCATTTTGGATGGTGGGTTACTCAATATACACAGTCACTTATCAATTTTATCAATATATTAAGACACCTGAAATTTTTTAAAACACTTATCAAAATAATAAATAATAAACTTAATTGATATGTTAAATCATCAATAATTTATGTTACTAGTTTTTGAAACCAATGATAATTTCTTTTTTCCAGCATTCTTCAAGAGCAGCTGCTGTAATTTGTTGAAGTTGTTTCGTTATCTGATTATCGTGTAACATAATAATAAATTAATTCTACTTATTGTAACATAAATTATAGAAGAAGTGATAGAAGAACTCTCAGTAAAAATGATGTCATTTCTTCACAGTTGAGCAGAACATATGTCCGAGATCTGTGATGTTAATCAACTGAAAGATATTATTCATGAACTCCACCTAAACCTTGCTCTGTTTGATTAAAAATTGATAATTTATTTTCCATTTCACCATAAGCATTCCACTCATTTAGTCCCATGTGGTAGTGTTTTGAGAGATATTCAGATTCAAAATAAAGAGAGCCGAGAAAAGAAAATTCCTCTTGCAAATAGGTTTCAACAATTGAGCCTTCAACTGATTCTTTTTTACGTAATTTTATCTTCAATTTCTTCACACATCTCTCAAACGAGTACATCCATTGAAACTGTACTAGACCTCCACATTTTTCTTCATGTGGAAAATGTAATATAAAATGTTCTATTCAGTCAAATAATGTCGGAGGAAGGATTTTTTCTAGTTAACATATAATTATAACAACATCTTTTTCAATTTTTCTTAGTGCATCATAGTCTATTGTCTCCACACAAATGTCTCAAAACAAATATGATACGTCTATTATCGAATCCCATATCCTATAATTCAATAAACCTATTAATCCAATTGGCATAATTCATCCATTATAATGTGAAAATAATTAAATTTTAATCCAGCAATATGACCATTCTTACTAATTCTTCCCAAATTGGAAGCATAACCATATAGAAGTCTCAAATCTTCAATCCACTGACAACAATATAATCAAATCTCTTTGAAAATTGTATAAGGTGCTTTTGGATTCATTAAACTCTCTGAATTGACATTTTAAAATACTTCATGTGCTGGTTGCCTACAAATTTGGGAAAGATGAAATCGTGCCTTTACATCATATTTGGTCTTACCTGGTGTATCCAAAACTATATGAAATAAATTATCAAAATAGTTCTTCTCCATATGAATGAAATCCAACATGTGGAAGACCAAAAAATTAGACCAATATGGTAGATCCTAATTTTTTTTGTGTTTTATCCAATTGTGTTCTTTCCCAAAGGCATGAATTTTCTGTTGGTATATTGTTTTTATAAATGTGATGGGATGTATGAAAATAAAACTAATTTGAAATCTATACCTAAGATAATTTTTCGAGGTCCATCCCTTAAAATTGTGCCTTTTTAAAATGAGATTTTTTCCTTCTAAAAGGATTATCAGTTGGATGAAATTTGCGATGATGGTCAAAATAGAAGGTTTTTTTCCATTAACAAGCATAAAAGTTTTTTTGTCTCTCATACAGTAAGGACATGATTTCAGACCATGTGTGCTCCATCCAGATAACATTACTTATGTCGTGAAGTTACTAATTGTCTACATCAATGCATCTTTTAGTATGAAATTTCATTTCACAGCAACACCATATATACTAATGCCATTACTCTACAAAGAATTTATATTATTAGTCAATGGTTTCCAATAAACATAAATATGATTTTCATGATGTCATGGGATTAATAAAGTCAAAAAAATATTATGCTCTTTCATCAACATCCATGGTGGTAAATTTTATGGAGTCATAAAGATAGTACAACATGAATACTGACTACCATAATAACCAAACAGACATAAACCGTTAGTAGAAAGACCCAATCGCACGTTAGGAGCTTCTAAGGAAAAATATTGATGTACTTGGTCAAAATGTTTCCATGGATCACCATTACATTGATGATTCAAGCTTTTACCAGTTGAAATATTGGATTTGTGCCATGACATCTTTGTCGATGTGTTCTGAGACATACAAAATGCTGGAACCTGGGTGTAATCGAGAATTATCTCAACTTTTTTACAGGAATCAATCCAAACTTCCCCGATTGAGCTTATTTATACCTCAATTGTCCATATGTGGTACAACTATTCAATGACTCATTTTCACCAGAATATAAGATGTAATCATTTTAACATGAATGAACCTTCTGATAACTAAGGCTCAGATTACGAACTGGCCTCTTTCTCTTATAGTAATTTATGTCAAACAAATTTATTTTAGGTAAAAATCTTTTAACCAAATAAAATATCTAATCAAAATAGTTATTTGTCATTCCATTATCTCATTTAATAGCCATAAATTTTTCAACTACTTCTAATTTTCTTATCTTGTAACCAATATATAATGCGTCCTCAGCAGGCCTCCGCAAATCATAAAATTCTGATGGTTGCAACTCAGGACATAAATCAATATCATCATGAGTTTCAATTTTTTTAACAGATGGACCTACAACATCGTATACTAAATTTTGAAACCTTGTTGGATCCAGAATCAAATTATTGGTATCTTTTGAGAGACTGCGTTCACTGTGTTGATACTAAAAAACACAATCTGGTAGAAAACCAAAACGTAAGATATGTCCCCCAACATTGTCAAATGTTTCAAACATTATTAGAGTACTTTTTTTTCAAGGACACATAATTATTACTTCTGAAAAAAATTCTTGTTTTGATGATGTAAATGATAAGAAGGCTTCAACACCCTCAATATATACAAGATTTAAACCAGAACCGTTTGGATTTCAGCGCTGATTTATCCATGTGTGATCATCTAATAATGATTATTTTTGACTTCCTTGTTCAGTATTTTTCAAAAATAAAATAAAATAATTACTATTTTTAAATATTTTGATATATGAAAAACACTATCCAAAAAATAGAATATAAATAATTACAACTACTTATAACTAATTACCACTAATAATGGGCGACACAATTTCCATTGGATTGGCGGTTTCTGTTTTTTCCCAAAGCTCATTTACTTGAAACTTTCTCATACTGAAATCACAATGAAGAATATGCTTGTTCGTACGCATATCCATTCCCATACACATGATAATTCATAAGCGTACTTCTGACCAGATTCTTCGTTGTGATTTTATTGTGAGAAAGATGCAAGTAAATTAGCCATCAAAAAATATCCCCCTTTTCATCGATGAATCATATTCTTGCAACTGTCACCACCTGAAAAAATTATAAAAAATGTTGTCCTATGAATGCATATCCAATCTCATGCACACGAGATTGGATATTCATACATAGGATCACATTTTTCATATTGTTTTCAGTTTGTGAGAGTTGAAACGAGAAGAGTCATTGAGCAAAAGGAGTTCTGCAAATCTACAAGAAATTATTCCATGTTCTTACAATTTATTACAATTATGCCTATTTGTTATTAATTTTTTCAATTTACTACTAATTCGTTCCTTTTATTACTAATAATAACTAGTTATTACTAACTATTACTAGTTATTACTAATTATTTCTATTTATTCCCACTTATTTTAAGTTATTTCTAATTATTACTACTTACCACTAATTATCACTATTTATCACTAATTATTCCTAATTATTACTAATTATTCCAAATTATTATTAATTATTGCTAATTACTACTAATTAATGCTAATTATTACTAATTATTGATAATTATTACTAATTATAGCTAATTATTACTAATTATTGCTAATTATTACTAATAATTTCTATATATTATTATTTATTCCTAATTATTCTTGATTATTCTTAATTATTACTAATTATTCATAATTATTACTAATTATTCCTAATTATTACTAATTATTGCTAATTATTTCTTTTTATTACTAATTATTACTAATTATTACTAGTTATTGCTAATTATTGCTAATTATTACTAATTATTGCTAATTATTGCTAATTATTCCTAACTATTAGTAATTATTGGTAATTATTAATATTTATTCATAATTATTACTTTTTATTCATAATTACTACTAATTATTACTAATTATTGCTAATTATTTCTATTTATTTATATTTATTAGTATTTATTAGTAATTATTAATAATTGTTAGTAATTATTACTAATTATTTGTAATTATCACTAATGATTTGAATTTATTACTAGTTATTTATAATTTTTACTAATTGTTAATATTTATTACTAATTAGTATAATTTATTACTAATTATTAGTATTTTTTACTAATAAATACTAATTAATACTAATTAATACTAATTCTTACTAATTAATACAAATTAATACTATTTTTACTACTCATTATAATTTTTTACTATTTATTACTAATTATTACTATTTATTGGTAATTATTACTATTTATTTATATTTATTACTAATTATTAGTATTTATTAATAATTATTAGTATTTATTACTAATTATTAGTATTTATTACTAGTTATTATTAATTATTATTAATTATTAGAAATTATTTCTAATTATAAGTAATTATTAAAAAATATTAGTAATTATTACAATTTAATAGTAATTATTACAATTTATTAGTATTTATTAATATTTTTTACTAATTATTACTACTTTTTACTAATTATTACTAATTATTAATATTTATTACTATTTTTACAAATTATTAGTAATTATATCTAATTATTGATAATTATTACTAATTATTACTAATTACTACAAATTATTAATATTTATTAGTAATTATTACTATTTATTACCATTTATTACTATTTATTACTATTTTAAATAATTATAAGTAATTATTACTATTTATTAGTAATTATTTGTAATTATTAGTAATTATTAGTAATTATTAGTAATTATTACTAATTATTAGTATTTATCACTTTTTTTCTAATTATTACTATTTATTCATAATTATTACTAATTACCACTAATTAGTTCTAATTAGCGTTAATTACTATTAATTACTGCTAATTACTGCTACTAATTACTAATTACCATTAATTATTTATATTCATTACTAATTATCTTTTATAATTCCTAATTACCACCAATTATTAATAATTTGCACTAATAAATTCAATTTATTACTACAAATAAATACTGATAACAAAACAATATAAATCTAATTTAATTTGAACTAATTAAAAATAATTAAAATTAATATAAAAAACTAAACAAATAATAAATTAAATAAAACATAAATACCTTAAAACATGATCTCTAATGGGTGTAGACGACATCAAAATCTGTTCGTAAAAAAAATTAACTCAGAGAAATTTTAACTCTAAAATTATAGTTTAAAGGGAGAGAAAGTAGGGATAGAGAGGAAGAAGGAAAAAATGGATGAGGGGTATATATTGGTTAAACTCTTTACGATGGTACTATGTGCGACGGGTCTCCCGTGGCAAATACCATTGGCCGCATTAGTTACTATTGACTGTTAAAATGGTATTTACGACGGGTCTCGTCACAAATAGTGACCTACCGACACACTATTTGTGACAAGAGAATATCCCGTCACAAATAGTATTTACCGCCACCAGGTATTTGAAATGGGGAGGCAACCCAATCGCAAATACAATTCTCGCGGTTTTGGTGTGTAAACCACACCAACCCTTTTGCCACGAGACCCCTTATCCCATCACAAATAACGCAAATAATCTTTTCTAAGTACTAATTGTGACGAGATCTATTCCCATAGCAAATAACCTGTCACAAAAGGCCATTCTTTCCGTAGTGTTTTTATTGCAATTAAAATACGATAATGTTGTTTTCAAATTAAAATTATGTGAATAGTTCTTAACATAAAATTAATAGTATTTTATGATAAATAATAATTTACTAAAATATTTACAAATCATAAAACCCATGAATGTTGAAAGTATGATTTTAAATTTTAATGAATTTTATACCATGGCCATTCAAGAGACAATTTTTACCTTTACAAGTAAAATTATAGCCCTTAATATTAAAGAAGTCACTACCACTGTTAATGTCCAAATTGGATAACTATGGTGTCAAACTAAAAGATAATGATTACAATGATATATAAAACTATCAAAACATTATTGAATGATTATATTAACAACGTAAATTACATATATTAGAATCCTTGTCATGTTGGCAAATTTTACATGATTTAGAAAGGTATCAACTTGATCAGATACCCTGGTACGCTAATACCCGAGCCGACTCTATTATAGACTGAATGGAATTCCTGATCACTATGGGATGGAAACTAGAGCCTGGAATCAGAAAAGATAAAACAGGGAATGATGTTTTCACAAATTACTGGAAGATAAAAAAAATACAAGTTAGTATGGTCGACACTCAGAAAGGAGAAAGTACCATAAAACCAAACAGGTAAAACAAAATCCAATCTAGTATATCATCATGTACATAGAAAAAAATAAAAACATTACAAGTTCTTAGAAACATTACAAGGCCCGAAGGGTGAATAATTTCCACCACCTCCAAGTGCAATTTTCCTATTTGTTGGACCTGGCATAAGAAAATCTACGAACTTCTAAAGGTAACAGTAGGGTGGGAGCTTTAATGCCCTGTTGGGTCTAACCATGTGTTCCAAAATAAATGAAAAATACAGTAAACTATATATGAAATAAATTTATTATAAAAAATTTCTTCATATCGAATTTATATATTTTTAATCAAAACACGCTTTCAATCAAAAAGGTAGATATACCAAAAAACATTCAAACTATCTTAAAAGAACATTTTATATAAAAAAGTTTATATAAATCAACTAGCTTGAAAAAAAGTTCCCTAAATCAAATGCATGTATATAAATTCAAATGACTCATAGTAATGAAAGAAACATGTACAAACTCCCCTTGGTAAGTATGTTTATTATGTAGGGGAACACATAATTGGAAGTCATTTTGACGTTGTCTTAGTAATAATTATCAAATTTAATGCATTACTAGGGAGGTATGGTCCTATATAGCTTCTCCCAGTTACCACTAATTACCTAGGATAACAAGTGCGTCAAATATTAATAAATTTTTAAATCAATTATTTCAAAACATTTTAAAATAAAATCTCCCAATTTTAATTTCTAACATGCCTTTTTCATTTCCCAAAAAAATCATTGGTTTTAATCA
Source organism: Viscum album (assembly GCA_963277665.1). Taxonomy (NCBI): domain Eukaryota; kingdom Viridiplantae; phylum Streptophyta; class Magnoliopsida; order Santalales; family Viscaceae; genus Viscum; species Viscum album. The sequence continues at coordinate 1,299,056,851 of OY728166.1, forward strand.
TTTCATGCCATTTAAAATGATCATTAAATTAAAGACATTTTCTCAAAATCGCACACTAATTCATTTCATTGAAACAATTTTCAAATCATGCCATCATATCATTTTCATAAATTCACCACACAATTTAAAGGCCATTGAAATTGATGTTTTTACCAATTTAAACACCGTTTTCAAATAAGGAATCAATTATTTATAATTTCAAGTTTTTAAATAATTTAAAAAATCATTTCAATTTAATCAAGCAATTCATAGTTTCAATTGAAGGGAAAAGAATCATGGAACTACCTATACTAATCAAATATCAAGAAAACTACTCCCATAATGGGACTCACCAATAAATAATTAAGGAATGATTATTATGAAATAAAATATGCAATCAAGATGCAACTAAATGGAGTTTAGGTCAATCAAGATCATGACAACATAATACACTCTATGTAAGAGAGAATGTGAGACCAAAATAAAAATCACGAGAGAATAATCACCTACCTGGAGAAGATTAAATATGAATAACAACACTTAGATCTACTAATAAAAGGGGTTTAGGGATTCAACATCACATATTGAGAGACTACTAACCCAAGGGATTCAAGTTAGGTTGAGTGGTGGTAAAATAGGGTTTAAACTAGGTTAAAATTAATTTTTAGAAAATTTTGATCCCATGTGCTTATTTTACTACATAGGACAACATTATTAGTCAAATTGTGCACCCTAACCATGTTCCCCTATAGATACTCCTTACTAGGTGTACAATTTCTACTAGGTGTATGCATGGTTTTATCAAACTATGTGAAAATCATGAAAACCCTTACATTCTAGGTTTGCAGAGTTTTCATTGGTGGGGAGAACAGTTTGGGAACATTGTTCACCGACCATGAACATCCCAAAAAATATCCAAAATTCAACAAATTTCACCCAAATAACACATAAAAAGGACACAAAATGCAATGTAATAACTAAAAATAAGTAAAATGTTGTTACTACCACCCCACCATAATAAAATTCTATCCCAGGAATTCTTGTGTAGAAGTTTCCATATGAAAGAGATGAGGCCACTACTCTATCACCCATGCCTCACGCTCCCAAGTCTCATAAGAATCAAAACCATACTTCCCTAGAAACTGGTACCAAAGGTATTATCCTCCCAGGAAGTATAATTATCATAGAATCAATCATCTTAATGGGATTCTCAATCAATAATAAATTAGAATAATCATCAAGATCCTTCGGGGAAAAGACATTATATGGGTTAGAAATATACTAATGAAGTTGCGATACAAGGAACACATTATATATCAACATCAACTATGGTGGAAGAGCTAAATGGTAAGTCACACTCCCCACCTTCTCAATAACCTAAAAAAATCCATATACAACAAGGATATAGCTTCCATTTGAGGCCAATCCATTGATGACCCAATCATGGTGAACCACTGAAGAACACCCGGTCACCAACAAATAAATATAGTGGTCATCGATGGTGATCATCATATGATTTTCACCAGCTCTATACTGTCAAAATTATTTGAATAATAATCTAAATATTTTTTGATGTCTCTTGAACCAAACTCAGTCCAACCAAGGAACATTCACCAATATCTGATGAATGCAACAATGATTTATAAGGATTTTCCCTCAAGGCCTCAAAAGGATACTTTCAAATCACAGAATTATAACTAATGATATATGCGAACACAACTAGTCATAAAATTTCATACCAAGATTGACAAAAATTGAGGAAACATGCCTAAATCATGTTCTAAAGAATCTTGGTAGCCCAATATGTGTACCCATCCATCTACAGATGATATTCTATACTCAAACAAACCTGATATACCATCACTTACTAAAGGCCAAAAAAATTTGAGGTAAAGTGGTGGTCTATTAAAAATACTACAGAATATGGAACTCTGTGAAAATGAAAAAACACTTTCACAAATAGATGTAAAATCTCCTAAACATTGGTTGTATCACAAATGGGTATATAGTGATCCAACATGGTCAGCTGATCAACAACAACCCGTATGACATTCCTCCTTCTAGGGGTATGCTAAAACCCAACTAAAATGTCCATAGAGTTCTCTTCACACATACAAATTTGAATTGGAAGTGGATATAGAAACCATGAATGTCTCTAGTGCCAGTACATTACCTATTGGTAATTATAATAATGAAAAAAAATAGTAATCTATCATCTCATACTTTCACACCAAAAATATCATTTCATATCATAGAATATGTTTTTGGTTCCAGGGTCTTAGATAATTATGAATTATGGAAATCCACCACCACAAAATTATTCAGTAGAAATGGTATGTTTTATTGGTTCCAGAATTTTTGGATCCCCTCCATAGAGAATGACCACTCAACAAAGGTCTCACTACTATAAATATTATTCCTTATGATATAAAATTCATAATCAATATACTTCTCCTGAAGAAAAAACTCTTGAAGAGAGGAGGTTAACTAAACACATTCCAAGAATAACATGGACTCTTAATCTTAGATTTATAAATGAAACTATAAAAAAAGATCCATCATGTTCCACTCCTATGATGATTATTTTGTGGTCTCATCCAGAATTCGTTAGCTCAATGCATCAGTAATGACATTACCTTTATATAAGGTATAGGAAATGTTGAAATCAAAATACTATAGTTACCCCACACAACACCTAATATTGAGAATAAATATTTTTTGAGAGAGGATATAACCCATGAAATTTTGGATGGAATACATTATAAACCATTATCTCAAAATGTAATGCCAAAAATCTTATGTGCATGCATCATGACAGTTAGTTAAAAGTTATGGGTAAGATAATTCTTCTCATTTTGTCTTTTTTATCGAGAGTCGTAGGCAACCATTTCATCACCTTGTAGAAGAATAAACCTGAATCCCAATAATGATGCATTATCGAAGACCAAATATCCCTTCATTTCATTTAGAAGAGTCAATACCATCATATTAGACAAATGACATTTCTGCCCAACTATTTCGAACGCTTTTGCAGCTGGGGTGCACATTGTTGTAGTGATGCAAGATTTTGACTCTAATTTCCCAGTTTCCAAGGCCTGGTGGCCACCACAACCATTGAGGGTGATGTGGGATCCTTGATCAAAACGGGATGGTGGTATTTATATTACTCCTTCCATGGATTCCTCCTTGGAGCTTGTCTCCAAGTCTTGGTCTCCCTCATAGATTTAAGTCGTGCTCACGAACCTCATTCTTGGTGCCATATCTTTGTGGATATCGGCTAATTATGATGCTTCTTTCTATACATTCAAAAGGGTATTGATAGGGAAAAAACCTTAAGTTTTAGTAGATGGTAACATCAATCATTTTTGGGAATATCTATACATTGGGTGCATTTTTCACCTATATTCTTACGAATTGGAGTGCACCTAAGGGACGCAGAAACCCTAGGCATCCAACATCGATTTCTCTGTATCTGATTCCAAATAAATATATTCTATGGTTTCCCTATGTAATCCCATGATTAACATGATGTAAAATTAATAAGGCGCATGATGCACGTCTTTTATAGATAGTGTGGAGAAATCAGAATTCCCAATGTAGGCAGACTAGTTGGGTGAATGCCTAAAAAGTAACACCAAGAATGTGTGCTAATAAATAGATCAAAACTCCCCATGGAGGCAGACCTAGGATGATGTGTCCCATAAAGGGAAGATGTCCCATTTTGAAGGATAACCTAGACACCACTAAGGGTGGGTTAGGAGGGTTCACCCCAAAGAGGGTGACACTAAGGTTTACCATTGATTGGATCAGAATTCCCTATGAGAGAAGAACCGGGAGATGTGTCCCTTAAAGGAAATATTTCACACCATGAAGGATGATTTTTAAATCACTAAGGGTGGATAAGGGAGGTAAACCCCAAAAAAAGGATGAGGTATATGGGGATTATTCCTGGAAGATTCCCATTTAGGCTTCCTCATGTCAGTCAACGAGGGAATCCCATATGCATTGCAAGGGGTAAGATTATAGATTAAAATCTTGTGAATGGACAAGGTATATGGGTCTTATGCATGGAATATTCCAATTTAGGCTTCCTCATATTCGTCCATGATGGAATCACCTGTGAATTGGATGGGGTAATATTACAATTTGAAATAATGTGAATGGATGAGGTATGTAGGGATTATGCATGGAAGCTGCCGGTTCAGGATTCCTCGTATCCAGCAATGAGGGAATCCTTTGTGAAATACATGGGGTAAGATTAAAGTTTATCATCTTGTGAATTGATGAAGTATATGGGGTTCTGTGGGGAATATTCATATTCAGGCATCCTCATGTTAGAAGATGATGTTATCCCATGGGTATTCCATGGGTTAAGATTACAATTCAACATCTTGTGAATGGATGAGGAATACGAGGCTTATACATGGAAGCTTCCCATTCAGGTTTCCTCATGTCAGGTCATGAAGTCATCCCATGTGCATTGAATGAGGTAATATTACATTTTAACATATTGTGAATGGACTAGGTATATTGGGCTTATGCATTGATGCTTCCCATTCAAATGGAGGTCGGAGCTAACATATGGAAGTGGCCCTAGTGCCTCTATAGAGAAACAATGATGTAAATGAGGCTTGCTCATGAGATTTTCTCTGATGCTACCTTAGAGAAACAATCATTTGAATGGGGATTACACATGAGAGCTTCTTAGGTGCCTCTATGGAGTGGAAATGATGTGAGTGGAGATTACGCAAGAGAGATTCCCAAGTGATGCCATGGATAGGAAATGATGTGGATGGGTCTTATGCATGGATTTGTCCTATGAGTTCCAATAATGTTATTCTAGGATGGAATCTCAAGATTGTTAGAGGGTCTATGTATATAATTTGGGCATAAACTTGATGAGGAGGAACATATTGGATGTTTTTTGTTCATCTCATGATGAGGAATCTTATGCTTAGCGCATAAGGCATCATATTCTTGAATGATATGTTATGATACAATTTAAAGTCATGTAGGAAGTACTATTAGAATCTTATTCTTGGAACATAAGGCTTTTCTTTTTTTAAAAAAGAGGAATCCTATTTTTTCATATAGGGTATACTATAGTTTAGAGTCATGTGGTGAGTACTACCGGGTGGTAGACACCTAGAAAAGGTTGATGTGGGACTCAAGCATGGGTAGGCATTTCTGGTTCAACATGGAATATGAGCTAGAAGATGAGGTTTTAGGAGTTGATTTAGGAATGGTTAAACTCATGTTACTTGAGGAATATGAGATGATAATATCAAAAAAAAATCATGGGAAAGGGACTGAGAGGAATGGGTCGACTCATGGTTATTCAAGGAGTGAGGAGTATCCCGGATCACGGTATTCAAGAGGTTGATGTTTTGGCCACATAAGGGTGGAATGTAAAATGGAATCGAACCATTGTGAAATGTTTATGGTACAAATAACCATTTTTCATGGGGGTCAGTGATGGTAGTGAATTACATGGGTCGGAAGCCTTGGACCATAGGTTGACACTGATCTTGAGTGGGGGTGTGGGGGCACATACCCCATAGAATAGACTAGCGGTTGAATTCCTTGACACTGTTTTCACAAAATATTGGGTAACATGGCTCTGTTTCATGTAATATTAGGTGGTCTCACACTGGTGCGTTAAATATTAGGTAGCTGTACATTCTTGTGCACAAGATTTCACTTTCACATGTAAGGTCATTTGTTGCGTGCAAGGTTGGAATCATGAACGCACCTAACCTAGGTTGAAGTAGGGTGTGAAAGGGTTAACCAACTATGGGCCCACTCAAGGGGGACTCATGGGGAATATTTATTGAAATAATCTATATTCATTGTGTATGAGGTGGTCTTACACTCACTAGAGTGGTGACATACCTTAGGAGCATCCTCCTCAAAGAAAGGGGGTGGACTTAAATATATAGCCTAAGGATTTGGTGCGAGAGCATGAATGATTCCAGTCATGAAAGTGTTCCACACGAAAAAGTTATGATATTCATAGTATTGGGCACACAATATGTTTCCACACATCATTCAATCCTATGCACACACCTCAAAACTCGTACACACCTTCCTTAGACGATTCAAATGGGATTCACAGAGAGGCGGTGTCACACATCACATTGGGTTTGAAATAATTTTATGCGCATGTAATTACACACAAAATATTTAATTCATGTGTATAAGATTTCATTTTTTTGTGAATGCCACTTCTTTTTTTCACACACTTCCATTCTTTTCTACAAAATCACCATTGTTAACACTTTTTTGAATTCTGACAGCAAACGATAATAAAAATTCATCCATAACTCCAATCAGGCTCTACGAGTAGTCAAATGGAAGCCTAAAAAATGATCTATGATCCTATAAAATGTTTGAAAACATTCAGTTAATTATTTGGACATGTTTTCCAGTTCTAGAAACAATAAAATAACTAAATGTTTTGTTATCCTAAGAAAGCATAATTTCCTTTAATGTGTGAGTTGTAATAATAGAATCCTATTTTGATAAATAATATACAAAATGGTTGTAATAACCTACTAGAACCAACAATATCTGAATCCTAAAAACATTTTGTGGTTTCTCCCATGTAATAACAGGTTTCACCTTCTCTGTATTAACATGGATACATGTTCCAATACCACATTTCCAAATAAATTTACATCCAGAATCTAGAAATAAAATTTTAATAGCTTAGAATATATTTGGTTATTTCTCAATAATTCCATAACTTATCTCATATTACGGACATTATCCCACTACAAATTAGTGTAAACCAAGATTTCAACCACAAATACCACCATGAATGTATCAAGTTACTCATGGTAGACCATGTTAACCAAAGCCATAATCACTTCATGAGAATTGGTTAGATCAAATTCAAGTAAAATATACTTATAATGACCATAAATAATATGGATAGTGGGTTTCTTAATATTAGATTCATTTATTCTTAGATGGTGATAACCAGATTGATGATAAATATTTGAGAAACACTTCTCCGCAGTCAACTGGTCGAAAAGATAGTCAATCCATATAAATAGATAAATTTTCATTTCCAAAAATCGATTGGGTTTTGGGTAATAAACAGATAGGAAATTTGTTCCCGTATATTTATTTGAAAAGGGAACAAGTTCCACAAAAGGTGGCAAAACCTGGTTTATAAATCCTTCCTCTAGTGATCATATACCTAAGTCTTCAACTTCTTTATTTTAGAGGGTTACATATGGTACAGACGTATTTATACCAACAACGATACTATCCCAAAATCAAAATACTTCTCTACTTCTCTTATTGATGAAAAACCAGATAAATTAGAAGGAATCATGTCCAAAAATATGAAAAAAACTATAGGGATATCTCCACTCAGATATTAAACCACCAGATCAAAAGAAATTAAATATATTACTTTCCCAAACTCTGTATAAGCAGGTATGTCTCTACTCGACCAAAGGTCTCATTATCCCTGGATGATATGACATGCCCCATTGGGTATAGTAAAGGGTACTACTCCAATATATTAGTCAATTTAGGACTTATTAGAAATAATATAGTCCTCCTAAAAATTACATCTTGATTTTTCATGTCGAGAATCAGAAAATACGAGGTAATCATGGTCTCTGATAAAGAGAATACATAAGAATGAAAACAGAGACCCTTATCTTAGTTCACATTGAGGGTCACAGAAATATCCATCATATAAGGTAAAACCTCTATTTAAATATTTAGTTACTTCATAATATGAGTTGATATAAAGGAATGATATGTAATTGTATCAAATAAAGTAGTCACTAATGTTTAATCTATAGTTATGGTAACTCTCACAGTTTATGCACTAATATGTTGTACCATTAGAGAGTCATCCACAACATGAAGAAGCTCTATTCCAGTTTTATATGGCTAGAACCCCATTTTACATGAAGCATCTGATTTCACCATAATATTTTTTTGTGATTATTATCTCATTCCACCATGTAGGCTAGAAATTTAATGGAAAAATTTCTATATATATTTTGAGAGACTATAATAATTAAAGATCATTGGTTCCATGATACAAACACATTTTGAATGCCTAAGATTGCCACACTGGAATCAAGTCAACAAGATTTTACCAGTCACTTTATGAGATTTAGAAGAACCCAACTATTGAGATTCACCATGGGACTGAACACACATACTATTTATGTTAATGGAACTCATAGAACATCAACGAGGAGAAAAAGGATCTACTATCAACCGTAACTTACAATCCAGGTCATCAACCCTAACTTACAATCCAGGTCATGTGTAACCATATATTACCTATCCAACACATCATAATAAGTAGTGAGATTTAGAAATGAATCTAGAAATTTAATATCTTGTGAAAGATCAATCTCAAACCATCAAACCATCATTTTATCATTTAATGCAATCTCAGGATCATACTGAACAAACATGGTAAATTGGTCATCGTATTCCTTCACGATCCTATAAATCTATTTGGGTTTGAAAAATCCATAACCATAGCCACCTCTATAGACTCTGTTTATAACATATCGTGGAAATACCAATGAACTTCTTCCACTCTAAACCCTCTTGATTTTTCGTAGTAACCATGGAATCCCACCATCTCTTACTAGGTCCCTCTAGCTTGAAGTTTGCATGTTTAACCTTAATAAAATCCATAATTTTAATGAAATCAAAGAGAATATATATCTTTCTAAAACAATAATCATAATCTTGAGGGTCATTTGAGCCTTGAAATGCAGATATATTGTAGGGAAAATATCCTTTGAATGATTATGAGATTCATCCCTCTAAGGTTTCACAACTAAAGATTGAATAGGAATGGGTGCAGGTGCATGTCCTAGAGGTTGGAAAACAAAAAAAAATATTCTCAATAATATTATAGTCGATGGGAGGATCCACTAATTGTGGTTCAACAGACGCTTCCTCCTAGATCCTATTTCAAATCTCCTCATAGGAAAGATGCTACAAAAAATCACAAAACAACATTGAAGACACCCAAAAAATTACCCATAAAACAACGTAAACAAGATAAACAAGAATAATTAATCCCATAAGATAAGACATAAATATTTTTGATGCCTTTGTATCCAAATAAAAAATAATGAAAACACTATAATAAGATAAAATTATTACTCAATATACTTTTCCCAAACCAAAAATTATGACTTAAGCTCTGTTACAATGAGAGATGTCCAATAACACACTTTTAACTTCCACTTTAGTGTTGATATGATATTCCAAACTACATAATGACATAAATGAAGGATTTTTGAAATAAAAATGTATAGTCACATTGTCACTAACTATCTAAGATACCTCGGAACCCTAATATCTAGTCCGGATCTAAAATATCCCAAAGGGTAGTCTTGATCCCTAGGGTTTGGAGAATTGTGCCTAGAATCATACAAGAATAATGAGGGAATGAGTTTTCTAAAAAATAGTGGAAGATATAAAATACAAATTAGTATGATGAACACTTCAAAATGAGAATGTACTAAAAGGAAAACAGGTATATCAAAACCCAATGTAGTACATCATCATGTACTCAGGAAAAAGTGAAACATTCCAAGGCAACATCGATAACCCATGGACCCAAGGACTAAGAAAGTCCAGCATCTCCATGTGATGCATTCACTTTTATCAAACCTGGCATAAGTAAATAAACATACTCCTCAAGGAAAAGGTATGGTCTGAGATATATATTACGTAGGGTCTCACCATTTTTTCAACAATCAATTATAGATAAAAAACAATATATTCTATCAATATAAAATAAAAACATTCAATCCATGGTATTTACATATTTTTAGCTAAAATGGACATTCATTCAAAAAGAAGGAAGATATGTCACATCAAATTTAGAATAGTTTTTAAAAAACATATAAAAAAATATATATAAATCAACATGAATAAATATAAAATTCATTAAATCAATGAAATGTATATGAAGTTAAATAACCCATAAAAAAGAATGAACCATTTACAAAATATTTGTGGTAAGTCGGTTTATCCGCTAATGGGATCCTCACACATCTCATAATGATCACAACATCAGTCAAGTCTGTACACAGAAATATACCCCACTATGGGGAACCCATATCGAGGAGTATAAACTCAAATAGGGGAATACATAATGGAAATTCATGCTGATGTTGTTTTAGTAACATTTTTCATCTTCAATCCATAGCTCAGGAAGAAATGTCTTAGTGTGATTTTACCATTCACCACTAACTACCCAGGAAAATTTTTTCTTCAAAAATAAATCAAATTGGAAATAAATAAATTTAAAACACTTTAAAATTTAATTTACCAATTTCAATTTCCAACACACCATTATCATTTTAAGCCAAAATCATCAGTTTTCTATTATTTCATTCTATTTAAATTCAACATTCAATTTATTTAATTTTCATAAAATCACATATCATATAACTTAATAAACATTATGTCCAAATAATTCCATATTTTTTATAAATCCACCACACAATTTCAATCAATTTTAAATTGGGGATATTTCAAAATATTCATACCCCTTTCAAATTAAGTATCAAATAATATTAATTCGTTAATTTAAATAATTTAAAAAATTATTCTAATTTTATCTATAAATACAAGTTTTCACTTGTAGGGAATATAATCATGGAATCACCTACCTTAATCAATGATCAAGAAAATAACTCACGCAACTCGATCCTCCAATGAAGAACGAAGGCATGGAGATCAATAAATCAAACCTAGAATCAAGATCCAAATAAAGGGAGTTTAGATTCATCAACAATACGATAACCTAACAATCATTATGGAGGAGAGAAAAAGAGATGGAAAGAAAACTCAAGATATTATATGAACTTACCTAAAAGTGATTAAATATGATCAACCCCACTTTAATCTTCCCTCAAAAAGTGTTTGGGGAGTCAAAAACACTTACTGAGAGCCAGTTATTCCATGTAATTTGAGTTAGTTTAAGATAGGGTCTATCTGGTGTTAAAACAAGGGGTTTGGGTTTTGAATTTATTTATTTTTGAATAATTTAAAACCACAGAAACGATTTCCTATGGTGGTCATCATGGTTACAAAAATAGTGTGTCCTAACTGTGAACCCCCTTTGAATTCACTGTTTCAGTCACAGATTTTCTACTAGGTGGGTCCATGGTTTTGTAAAACCATGTTACAACCCTGAAAACCTTCAATATTTAGGTTTTCAATGTTTTCATTAGAGGGGTTCACAGTTTTGGAAAATCATGGGCTAAACGTGCACAACCAAAAAAACCTCTCGAATTATAAAAATTTCAAATAATCATCCCTAAACAAGAAAAAAAAGGGGGAAAAATAAGGGTTATGGAATACCTTAAAACAAATAACATTATGTTACATAGACACATATTACACTATAGTATTTCATTTATTTCCCAAATTTACATTGGCAATATTTTATAGTATACCATACTTTATTAATAATATTTTAAAATTATAAAAATATTATAATTTGTGGAGATAATTGTATATGGTTGAAAATATAAAAAATGGTACATTTATGATTCATTTAACATTTTATAGTTACTTCCATGGCCTTTAATAGTTGAAACATATTGATATTAAAGTAATTGTAAAATGGGTTAATGGGTGTTAAAACAAAGAGATGGGGGTGAAAACAAAATAAAAACTTTTAAAAGCTATATTATATGTGAAGATTTAGACTCATATTCATATTATATTTTCATTAAATCAATTTGGATCCATTTTTTATTGATAATTAATTTAATACTTTATGTAATTCCCCGAGTGTCCCTAGCCACAGTTATAAAAGGAAACCCAAGAAATATTTTTCAAAAAACCTATTAACCGTATTATATTGACCAAAACAATCCAAATTATCTTCTAAATGTATCAAGAAAAAAATTAGAAGTTATTATATTCTTAAAGGACATTTCCAAGGGTCTATAAAATGGATATAAGCGATGACTAGTGAAGAATATGTAATTATCTTTGTCGTCCTTTTCTAACTTATTACTTTTATAAATCCAATATATATATTGTATATATCATAAAATATCTATTCCAATATAAAGAAAGAAATTTTATTTTATTATTATTATTATTATTATGTTATAACCATTTTACATCTATTTTTCATCCAATTAAAAGAGAAAACAACGCTCATGCATACAAACGACAGACCTTCTCCACATAGTAGTGTAATTCAATTTTTATCACTATATTTCTTAGGTGGTTATACAGATATAAATAATGAATATATATTATACTGAAAAAATAATTATGACTTTATAATTATAATATCATATCTACCTATGTACCTTACAATCCATTGGAGAAAGACAACATCAGTCATGCGTACGTGTGGACTACAACCTCCACAAAGCGATAAGACTCATCTTCCATTTCAGATTTACATAGATGGTAATAAGGATAGATATAATTTATATATAATATATGTATGATGTAATAATTATTCTATAAATTTGAATTATTATTTCTCTATCTATCATTAAATCCGTTGAGAATTGAAAACAATATCCATGTGTACACACGCCCTATCGTCTCGATGAACGATATAATTCATTATTCAATCATTTCCTTATAAGGATGAATATAAATATTTATATAATGAATATATATGAAATTTATATAAATATTAAAATAATTATGAAAATTTAACTACAATAAAAGATAGTGAATCAAAAATAAAAAATCAAAACATACATGAAAAATGTAATAATTAACACGTGATATAATGATAATAATAAAATATTGTCAACAATAAAGTAATAAATTGTTTTTAATGGATAATATATGATATTATAGATAGGTTATGGTTATTTTATTAAATTATAAAAAATATTAATTTATTAAACATGATGGTAAAATAAGTTACGAGGAAAGTCGCACTTCTGGAAAGGGGTGTGTTAACACAATGTTCTTTAAAGGGGTTATACTACTATATCATTGACTATGTTATTCAAAGATGATGTGTGAAATTAAATTAAATTGTACTATATTGAACTTAAAATTTCATTTTCTAGATTTATAATTTTAACATATAATCACTTTATTAAATAATTCTAACTTCCATGATACAATCTTTGTAAGGGATTTCATAACTCAATTTTTTCCCTCGTTTATATTTATTTTTAATTGTATTTGATATGATATAATTATGTTTTTAATTAAATTTTTACTCTTTTATGTTTTATGTCCATTTTTATGTGTATTTACACACAATAAAATCATTTAATATTTTTCAAATCATGGTTATTTTCTATGTAAGGGACCTCATCTCAATTCCAACTTCATAGAGGCATATTTGGTATGATGAACCTATTTAATAATAGGTGGTCTAAAAAATAAACAATTTATTTATTTTACATGAATAAAAATTTATTCATGACAATTAGAGTTTCAATTAATGTTTATTAATTCATGGGGTTAAAATTCAGATGTTACTAAAGACGTCATAAATTATTTTACAATATCAATTTTTTGGATTAATTATGTAATTTATTGAAGGAATCAAATACTATATCCTTCATAAACTCTATCTATTTACATAACAAATATATGTTTTTGTATTTTTCATTTTATTATCAAAAATTTTAATCTCTTTGGTATTTGAATAATTTAATTCAATGTTTTAAATAAAAATTATCATATTTATAATTTTGATCGATTATATTTTTCTTCCATGTCCATATTTTGAAAAATTAGATCACAAAAGACATATATATTCAATAAAAATTTTATTAATGAAATTTAATGTTATATTTAAATTTTTAAAAGGAATAATAAGAATATTTTTAATTTTATACAAAAGTTTCATTTTTTAAAATTCATTTAAAAAAAGACAAAAGGAATTTTTCATTTTAACATATACGATGATAAAGAATTTTCCCACAACCATAAATCGTTTATTATTTTCCTCTAATTCTATATGTTATCAGTGGAATTAAAAAAGATATGGACTAATTGAATTCTATATTAACTGTTTTCTTCCATTTTTTAAATACTATGTTTTACTAAAAATCATATTTTTGTAAATAATTAATGGTCCCCTTTCATTACTTATTTATTTTTTGGTCATTAAATTTATCTTGAGAAATTAACATTCCTATATTTTATTTTATTTTGGAAACTATATTTCTCTTAAATATCCCAATTATTTGTATTTTGGATACGATTATCTCCTATATAGTATACAACTTCTATAAACATTATTTTAGAAAAAAATATATTTTATTGACTGGGGAAATATTAATATGTCATATTAATTAATCAATACAGATATTTTTTGATATGTTATATTGATTATGAATTAAATTGATCATTTAATATACGATGAATTATTTAGATAATAAGTTATAGGTTGGTCCTTGAATTACAAAACTCACTGATGCATCATCATTCCTCATGTGAAAAATTAGTTGGATGGCCTTATTAAATGGGATTTTGGTGTATACTAAAACACAGTTTAAACTATCTTGGAACAAGTCCATGGTTGATAGGTTAGGATGATTATTTACATCATGATATACAATATTATGAATTACCTTAATTGAGAATTTATTTATTTATTTTATCCATGACATTATTTCATTGATAAAATATATGGATTCATTTCATGCTCTTGTTATTTTCTAAATACCATGTGTTTTTAGTTAGTTACCTTTCCAGATTGATTATTCTTTATATACTCATGATTTTTTCCGTTTTATGTAATCCAAAATAAGAATTTTATATTACCTTCATTGTATTTCACCTTAGATAGGATATGAAGAATGAATCACAAAATTAGTTCAAGGATACATATTATTTACTATCACTGTGTTTTATATAACATTTATAATGTAAAATGGAAAGAATGGATGTATCTAGTTTACCAATATGAATAAACAATTTAAACCATTGGAATTTCATCAGTTGAATCTAGTTCGAATGTAATAATATAAACACCAACTCAAGGTTATTGGGTTTGGGCCATTATAACATGAGAAACATTTCCCAGTAGGATCTCACAAATCATTTCATAATAAATCATTAATAACTAAAACAAATTTTTCTCAATTTTAAATAAAACAAATCATGGATATGTTTTAAAAATGTATAAAAATCATTCTTTGTAAATAATTTCAAAGGATAATATAAAATAAGGTTCAATGTTTATTTATATAAAAATCATACTATATAATATTCTTCATCAAAATATGTATGATTAAATATTATTATATAAAACATGAGTAATTCATTTTCAATAAATATTCGGTTTGTATAATAAATTTTAAATATAAAACTATAGTTTAGAGACTCGGGGTATAATTAATATAGGGATTATCATAGATCCTAGTGATGTATGGCTCCATGTGTTCAAACACACCTAATATTGAAATATTATAGGGGGAATTGGATAAATTTTGAAGAATAATATCCATACCCTCATGTAGATTAGTTAGAGTTATCATCATCAATCAATTTCAAGGTACGGATTATACATTCCTAACATGAGTTATTCCAACCTAACTACCTAGTATCCCATGTGAATCAATGTAAATCAAGCATTTATAGGTCTACTTTTCAATTCAATCATTATCAATCATTTCAATTAATCATTTCAATCAGATTTATGTTCGAGTTTCATAGTAATATCTTTCCATTCAAAAACCAATAAACAAATGATATTTTATCAACAACTTTTGTATTTAATTTCAAATAATAAATAATTTCATTCCATTTATCAAATCCAAATCCTGCTCAAATAATTCATTTAAAATAATGAACACTTGTTACAAATCTACATATTATTTCAAAATTCATTTTCAATGGAATTCATCACACACACTGTTCTCACTGATAGTTGTGAATTTCACACTTAACTACTAAATATTCGAGTTCTACAGAATAAGAAATTGTAAATGGAATACATAATGCTTTGAGAATTTAAGGGGGATCACTCTTGGACAATTTTATTCTACTGAAAATATTATTATTAGTTTTGATACCACCCTTAACCAAAAAATATGACTAGCCACCACCCACCCAACCTGTCCAATTCCACCACAGATTAGGTGGGACCACAGGTTGACCACGCCCATGGGAGTCAGTATAGGCCAATTAGTTGACCACCAGGGGAGCATAACTCCTGCAAGAGTCAAGTAGGGTATGTGTAAAGGGCCCATGGTGCAAAAGGCTGCATGTGTGTGCACATAGGTGGGCCGAAGTCTACTAGGTGGATGTGATGCATATGCTACAGGTGCTGACCCTGTGGCCAGTACGAACAAACAACAGCCTTAGAATGGATTACGTGAAGAAGAGGAGGGGAGGCCAAAATTCAATACGGGGTGAAACTTTTTTCATTGAATCAAATCTATGATATCTAATGATGATTCCCAAAAATCAACACAATCCTATCTATCCCCCAGCTGATCCCAATTGTCAGCTCTGATCTAGTACCTCGCGAGTTCATGTCATGTGATCCTGTGCACTGTGATACCTTTGTCTTCAACCTCTCATCCATTTAACATATTCAACCTCCCAACACAATAGTTCTATAAGTACCCAGCCTTAAAACATTACCTAATTTTGAATTAAATGAATAATTTATATTGAGTATCTTTTAAAGTTTATAGTTTTAGATAATTAGGCCATAACTATTAAATTGTATCTCGAAAATTACAAAGTAGACACTTCTACTCAGTTTCCATTTTTTCATAATGTAAGAACTATTGAAAAAAGAGTCTTGTCTGGTTTCATGTTTTAGAGATAATGACTTTTCCTTAATCCCAACATTGACCCTATTCATCTTTATGTCCCATGAAAAACATTTCAAAACATTGTATGAGCATAAAAAGCTCAGTAAGGGTTATCAAGTAAAGAAAGTAAACATTAGTCCATCAAAAAATAATATTTTTAACATACCTCAGGAAATCATAAGATTTATGAATAACACATAGAAAAAATAAATCTGAAAGGTAACTTGTGGAATCCATATCATATTACATTGTAGCCATCATAGCTACATAGGGAGTTATGTTGGAATACCCATCATAGTTTATTCTCTAAATCTCTTAGGAGAAACATTATCGTTTACCTCCGTCACGTTACCCAATGAATTAGAGAGCTATATCGGGCTCAACCACCCTAGTTTTATCACGGAATCACCCGTATAAGTAATAATTTCCCAATAACCATAACATAGTCATAACACATAACACAAGCATAAAAGAAAGATAACATTTCCACATTGCAATAAGAATATATCATTTTAATATATTGACATAATAAATCCATTAACAAAACCATTTTAAAAACCAAAATAACTAAACAGATTATATGGTATTTATTTTTCTTTTAAAAAATTTATGGCTTGCTAAGGAAGCCAAAGATAAAATAAGACTAGTGGTGGCAGTAAAGGTCTTTGTCACCGCTTACGTTAAAAGAAACATTCGTTTTTTCATTTAGTAAAACACCACGTAGAAAATATCCCCTTTGAATGAAAGTAAAAGTCAAATGGATTTATACATCATATAAAATAATTTCATGTATAAAACAAAACATTCCTCAATGATAGGAGATTGAGATGAAGTACCTTACCTCGTGACCGACTTGCCCCGTTTGTTCTTTAATATCATGAATAATAAACTAAGGTTAATTTATACTTCCTTAAGAACCCTTTTAAATTTTATTATTCCTTTTGTATAAATTATTACCTTGTTATAAAAATTATGCAATCATTTAAATATGTCGAGAAATGTATAAACAAACTACCTAAATTCCTTTAATTCAGAAAAGTCTCAATCTTAGTGGGAAGTAGGAGACTCTGATTATGGGAATGAAATGTCATATTACGATTTCTAGTTTTGATGAATGAGGGAAATTATGGTTTTTAACCCCATTCTCCATTGTTATGTAATTTCTTTCACTATTTTAATTAATGGTCAGAATCTCTGCTTATAACTATACATCTTTAAAAAAATTAAGTTAATAATGGTCGTTTTGTCGATATTTGGTACTTGAGTCAAAAATGAACCTCTTATAATTACATGTTGTTCATGTGGTTAAAATTACATTATCTCCATAATAAAATTCATGATTTAGATATCATATTTATCATATATATCCAATATATATATGTATTTATAACAGTACATAACATTTGGAGATAAGAAATGAAATGCACTGTTCATGGAGATTTAAGCCGTACGTACGCATAAAGGCTACTTTCATTTCTATTTCGTATTTTAATGGAATGAAAAAATAATGATACATAAGTATATTATAATTCCATTATAATATCATACACAAATTCATTAACTCTATCCTTTATATGTTCCACATAATCCTTCAACGAGTCATATCACATTGAGGGGGCGGTAGTACACACTTCCTCAAATGAAATTATCGTGTTTACCCATTATGAAAACCATAAAGTTATGCTATAAATGGAAAATAAAGAAGAATTAAAACAATATAAATATAATATATATTACATATAATTACATTTCTATCTTAATGGTTACCATAATAGGTGGTAGGAGAAGATTGAACAATCATCGTTTTGTGAGGCAGTAGTTCGTCATCCACAGAAACAGTATGTTCTTTACCCATTAGATGGAGGTGTGTGTAAGTGTAGATGTAATCCTTCCCATAAAAACAACCTAGTATATTTAGGATACTGTTGTTGTTATAAAAGGAAAGAATAAAAAGTGTGTAGGGAGTCGGTGAAGTAAAATAAATAACTTAGGTAAAGACGTTACCTTTTAAATTGGGTATCTCCCTTTGGTTTGAACAAAAAGTTCACTTGAAGTGCCTTCTAACTAAGGTAATGATTCTTGGCGGAAGAGGGGTATCTTGAGAGATTAGTTGGGATGGGTTTGGATGAGTCAAGGTTCTTTATAAGTGTGAAGAATGTTTTAGAAGTGAGGGATTTTTATAAGGGGGACGAGGGGCTCTTTATGAATGTTTGCAAATATTATTTTATTATTGAACGATTTCCTATTTCAAAAAATCCAAAAGTCATTATAGTCAATTATAAGGTGACTCAATGTAGAAATAAAATCATAAAATAATAATTTGACAGGATTTGGATATTGTTTTAGTCTTTATAATCTTATTTATTTAAATCATTCATTCATTAGGTAAACACCACATCATTATTGTGTCATAAATAATTTTATTTGTTTGCTGTATAAAAAATATAGAAAAATAATATCATGTAGTAAGTATTTTTTCATTTCAAAAAAATATTTATAGTAGAATATATAACATATATAACCCTATGTAAAAATTGATTTACTAAAATATTATGTTAAAGTCATTTTTCTCCTTACTTTAAATTAATTAATATAAAGTGTCATTATCACTCTTATGTGGCTCCATGAGGTCCCAAAATAGAAAAAGGATTCCCATAGTTGGATATGTATCAAAAAATAATTTTAGAAAACTTGTTAGCGTAATTTAATATTATTATATTATTATTTTTTACCCTTATTTACCAAATTTACTCTTTAACCGTAGTAAATAAAATATTTACTAGAGTAAATATTTAAAATGCCTAAAAATAAAAGTTTACTATTTACACAATTTGGACCTACTGATTCTAAATATGGAATAAATTTTTACCAATTCAAAACATAGAACTATTAGAAATTAAATTTAAATTAATTTCTGCTGTCAAAACAAAAAACGTATTTTTAAGAAATAAAAATTATCAAAATATTGACACTTGTTTATGTAATATTTCAAAGTGAAATTACTTATAATTACCTATATTGTATTAAATGGTAAAAATATAATCTAATTATACTTCAAAAATAATTAAAATGATAATATAACCATAAAAATAAATTAGAATAAAAGGAATTTTTGAATTAAAATACATTATTTTTCACTATTCATTAAAAAATGAACATTATCAGAAAAATACCAAAATTTCATCCAAAGTAAATTTTTATGTACCAATTCAAAAGAAGAATTGTATTTTGTCAAATATAATATATAAAAGTGAAAAAAACTAGATTTAAAAAGGTTTATCCATCAAAAGGCAGTAAATCAACCTTTTAAAGTAAATTATTTTTAAAATTAGATTCATTCACATTTTAAGCCTCTAACTTTTATTGGATGAATGTAAAAACATTTAACAAACATGTATAATCATTTTTTTGTTAGTTCTGTTCAGTCCCACCAATACAATGTCTAGGCGTTAACTACTATTTAAAATGAAATCATATTATTATTATTTTCAATATGAATCAGTATTTTGAGTAACGTAAGATTTCAAAGAAACCCATTGTTGTGTATCAGGTACGCCATCCAACATAGAATCCCTTTTAAAGGAAAATTAATATTCAATTAAATAATATTAATAAATATGAAAATGTCATATTTCCTTATTTACCTAGGATGATACATCCTTACACCATTTTGGAAATTTTGTCCTTGAAATTTTATTCACTAATCAAATAAATGGTGTTATTTATTCTTCATTGCATTTTCAGATTCCCATGTTTCCTCTTCAACCACATGTTTTTTCAACAAAATATTTACCTAATGGATTACCTTATTATGCAACACACTCTCTATTTTCTTGGGAATCTAGACTAGTTGTTCCTCAGAGGAGAGATTATCTTCCAACTGAACTACATCTGGGATCAAAACATGAGATGGATATGGCATATACTTTCTCATAATTGAAACATTAAAAACATTGTGTGCCGGGGATAAACATGGAGGTAAAGACACTCTGTCTGAAACTGATCCAACTTTCTACAGAATTTCATAGGGTCCAATGAACCTCAGACTCAGTTTTATCATCTTACCAAAAACCATCATAGTTTTCAATGGAGAGACATTGAGAAATACATGATCACCTACCTCAAAAGAAAGATCCTTCCTCTGGTTATCCGCATAACTTTTATACCTGCTATGTGCTGTTCTCATGTTCTTATGAAGCAAATGAACTTTTTTTGCCATCTCATCTACCAATTCTGGTCCCGTCAACTTCCTTTCACCTACTTCATCCCATAAATCCGGAGTTCAACACTTCTTCTCATATAATACATCAAATGGATTCATCTGTATACTAGAATTAAAACTATTATTATAATAAATCTCAAAAAAAGAAAGATGTTGGCCCCAACTTCCCTGGTAATCCATTGAGCAATCCTGTAACATATCATCCTAGGTCTGAATTTTTTGTTCTGAATTCCCATATGATTGAGGATGAAAAGCTATACTGAAATTTAATTCAGTACCCAACGACTTTTGATGGATTTTTCGAAAGTTAGAAGTAAACATTTGATCACGATCAAATACAATGGAGAGGGAAACACTATGTAACCTGACTATATCATTAACATACAACCAAAAAAGTTTTCTAGAGATAGAGTATCTCGAATTGGAAGAAAATGAGCATATTTAGTCAATTGGTCAATAATAACCCAGATTGCATTGTTACCTCGAGATGTCTTCAGTAATCCCACAACAAAATCCATTGATATATTTTCCCATTTCCTATCTGGCACCTATAAAGACTAAAGTATCCCTTTCAGTAACTGCCACTCTACTTTAACCTGTTGACAAGTAAAACAATTCACAGTAAAGTTAGCAATATCTCTTTTATTTCCATAGAACTAGTAATACTTCCGAAGATCTCTGTATATCTTAGTACTGCTAGGATAAACTGGAAATGGAGAATTATGAGCTTCAAATAACAAGTCATTATTCAAATATGAATCAGAATGTATGCATAATATATTTCCAAATCTCAAAATAAAATAATTATCATTGTTAAATTCAGGAAAATTACCCTTCTGGACCCAATCTACCTTTTTTTGTAACTCACTATCTTCTTTCTTCACTTTCTTTATTCTGTCTGATAGATATGATTTCACTGACACCTGAAATAAAATAGAGGAATTTCCTGCACCAACAACTTCTATGCCAAAGTTCATCCAATTTTTTGATCAAAGGATCTTGTTCCAAAATTAATATGGTTAATGTAGTATTACTTTTTTGAATGAAAGCATCAACCACTTTATTTTCCTTTCCTGCATGGTAATGAATCATGTAATCATAATCCTTGATTAATTCTAGTTATCTCCTATGTCGCAGGTTCAATTCATTCTGAGTGAATATATACTTTAAACTTTTGTGGTAAGTATATATTTCACATTTTACTCCATACAAATGAGGCCTCACAAATTTTTAAAGAAAAAACAACAGCAGCTAATTCCAAATCATATGTAAGGTAATTTAACTCATGCAGTTTCAACTGACATGAAGCATAAGCAATTACCTGATCAATTTTCATAAGGAAAAAACCAAGTCTTTTCAACAAATAACCACTATAGATAACAAACTCACCAATTCTATATGTCAATGCCAAAACTGGATAATTCCCCAATCATGTTTTCAATTCCTGAAAACAATCATCACATTCTTTTGTCTAGATGATCATTACACCATTTCGAGTTAACTTAGTCATTAGACTAGATAAATATGAAAAATTCTCATCAAACCTACTGTAATAACCTACCAAACCAATAAAACTATGGATCTCAGTAATATATTTGGGTCTTGGACATTCTTCAATAACTTTTGTTTTAGCTGGATCAACAGTTATGCCATTTTTTGAAACAATGTGACCGAGGAATGAAATTTGTTGTAACCAAAACTCACACTTGTTGAATTTCCCAAATAGTTTATTTTCATTTATGGTTTTCAGGACAACCCATAAATAAATTTCAAGTTCCTATTTACATTTGGAATAAAAAAAATATCATCAATAAACAAAACCACAAACTTATCCAGGAACTCAAGGAAACTTTTATTCATAAGATTAATGAATACAATAGGTGCATTGGTTAACCCAAAAGGAATATCTAAACATTCATAATGGCCACATCTACTGTGAAACATGGTCTTCAAAATGTCTGTTTCCTTTACTTTCAACTGATGGTACCCAAAACTGAAGTCAATATTTGCAAAATACTAAGCTCCCTCGAGCTGATCAAAAAAAAATCATCGATATGAGGAAAAGGATACTTGTTAATAATAGTGATGTTATTCAATGCTCTATAATCAATTAAAAGTCTCATTGAACCATATTTCTTTTTATCAAACAAGATAGGATCACCCCATGGTGACGTGGATGGTCAAATGAAACCTTTATCTAATAACTCTTGTAATTGCTTATTTAACTCTAAAATATCAATTTGAGCAATTCGGTATGGGGGTGTTGAAATTGGCTTAGTATCAGCAACTAAGCCCACAGTAAATTCAACTTCTCTATCAGGTATAATACTAGGAAAATCATTAGGAAAAACATAAAGGTACTCATTTACTACTAGCACATCATTAATCTGAACAGTTCCATTGTTTTTTAAAAATATGTGCAAGGTAACATTATTTTCCATCTATTTTCAGTTTCTCAGCTTCCTGATATGTTCTCAAAAGTAAGGGTTCATTCTTGTACACAAATTGAAATTATTTCGGAAAAACCCCTCTTTAGGCCTACAGTCAATCTTAGCATGATAAACAGAATGCCAATCCATACCCAAAATAACATCAAACTCTACAAGAGGCCAAAATATAAGGTTTGCAGGTAGATTCTTTCCACAAACAAGGATTGGAAGGTTCTTATGTTTTCTTTTTGTCTCAAAATTTCATCTAGGTGTTTTTACCATAAGTTCATGATTCATAACTTGGGATGGAATTCCCAATTTACTAGAAAATAATGTGTAGACCGTGGATCAAACAACACATTGGTATAGTCTAAACAAACAAACAGTGTACCTAATACTACTTCATTTGATGGCACAACATCTGCTGAAGTAGTTTCAAATTATTTCACCACCCCTTTATGTTTTACGTTTGGATACTTTCCCTCAGTTGAGTTCTTTATCGGACACTAATTAGCATAATGACCCATTTCATTTCACATAAACCATTTTAAAGACTGTAAATCATATTTTTTCTTACCATTACCCTAATGTTTTTCCGTGAAATTACAGGACTTATGCCACATTTTACCATAATGATATCACTCACCAGAATTCTAAATACATTCACCATCATTATTTTTACCACAATTATCACAAACTGTAAACGTAAGTTTGTTACCATCATACTTTTTTTTGAAGAGTTCTTCCCTTTCATCTGGCACCCCGACCTCTTATTCTGTTATTTTTCAAATAACACATGATCATCGACAGACCCCATTTCCACCTTCTCTGCACATCGAACAAGTTTTTCATAACTTTTGAACTCAAGAGAAGCTAAATAACATCGATACGTTGGCTTTGATCCTGAGTAAAAATGGTTGATTTTACTATCAAGATCTCGTACGAAATTTGAAACATACCTGGACAGTCCAGTGAACGTTTCTTCATAAGCATCCACTGAGTCATCCTCCTTCCTC
This sequence comes from Viscum album, assembly GCA_963277665.1. Taxonomy (NCBI): domain Eukaryota; kingdom Viridiplantae; phylum Streptophyta; class Magnoliopsida; order Santalales; family Viscaceae; genus Viscum; species Viscum album. Next base: position 1,299,081,281 of record OY728166.1, read on the forward strand.
AATTCTAGGAATTTTTCTTCCATCTTAAGAAGAACCACCTTATAAAATTATTTATCATGAAAAATTCCTTTGAATTCATACCAATCAAGAGCATCAATCTCCTCACTATACCTAATATTTTTCACCATCAACCACCACTAATCGGAATCACCTTCAATATGGTAAATAACAAGACTAACCTTTTGATGTTCTGGAAACCCCATGACATCAAAAATATTTTCTAGTTCTTTAATCCACCCTTCTTCTAGAACAGGGTCAGATGATCCCCTGAATGATGGGGTGTGTTGCCTCATGAAATGCTCTACTACTGACATATTCCTCTATGATTGATCTAGATGATCTCGTTCATGGATACCACCACCATTTATAGCCTGATTCAACTATTTAATTACTACAACAAACAATTTAGTTCCAATTCTGACCATCTCAGGTTGTGGATTTTGAAGGTTGACTTCCTCTTGATGTTTTCCCATCATATCTACCATGTTTCCTCTGTGGAAAACCATTCTGAACATAGGAATATCTTAGGTGAAGCAATATGGTAATATGTAAATTCTATATCATTTCAATGTTACCATAAATTAAATGATGGAAATTAGTTTAATAATATTCTAACTCCTTAAGATTTCTAAACTGACCTCAGATACCAACTATAAGGACCCAACCTTAAAACATTACATAATCTTGAATTAAATGAAAAATTCACAATGAGGATCTTTTCAGGTCTAGAATTTTAGATAATTTTCCATAACTATTACATTACATCTCAAAAATTACAATGTTGAAAATTCTACTCAGTTTTAATTTTTTCATAAATTAAAAAATCATGAAAAAAGTGTCTTGTCTAGTTCCATGATTTAGACAGCATGACTTTTCCTTGATCCCATCCTTGACCCTATTCATCTTTAAGTCCTGCGAAAAACATTTCAAAACATAGTATGAGCATAAAAAAGATCAGTAAGTGTTATAAAATAAAGAAAGTAAACATTATCCCATAAAAACATAATATTTTTATCATACCTCATGGAATAATAAGATTTATGAATGACACATAGAAAACATAAAAAAAGGTAACTTGTGGCATCTATATAATTCTTACATTGTAGTAATCATAACTATATAGGGAGTTATGCTGGAATACCCATCATAGTATATTCACTAAATATCTAAGGAGAAAACTTAAAATTTACCTCCATCGCATTAACCAATTCATTTGAGAGCTATAATAGGCTCACCCGCTCTAGGTTTATCACAAAACCACCCGTATACGTAAACATTCCCAAGAACCATAACAAAGTCATAACACATTACACAAGAATAAAGGAAAGATAATATTTACACATTGCAATCCAAATATATCATTTCAATATATTGAAATAATAAAACCATTAACAAAACCATTTTCAATACCAAAATACATAAAAAGAGTATATGGTATTTATTTTTCTTTTAAAAAAATTACGGCTTGTTAAGGAATCCAAAGATCAATTAATACTCGCGGCAGAAAAAAAGTTTTTTGTCACCTCTTATGTTAAAAGAAACATTATTTTTTTGTCATTTAGAAAAACACCTTATAGAAAAATAATCCTTTTGAATTAAAGTAAAAGTAAAATGGATTTATACACCATATAAAAGAATGTCATGTATAAAACAAAATATGTCTCAATGAAATGAGATTGAGATGAAGTCCCATACATCGTATCTGAATTGAACCATTATTTCTTTAATGTAATGAATAATAAGCTAAAGTTAATTTATACATGATTGAGAACCTTTACAAGGTTTATTATTCCTTTTATATCACTTATTACCATTTTATAAAGATTATGTAATCATTTATGTTATGAATGGTCATTTTGTCAATATTTGGTACTTGAGTCAAAAATGAACTTCCTATAATTACATGTTGTCTATTTGGTAAAAATTCAATTATATACAGAATTATATTCATGATTTAGATATCATATATATCATATATATCAAATATTTATGTATTTGTTACAATACATAATATTTGGAGATAAGAAATGAAATGCACCGTTCAGGGAGACGGTTAGCCGTACGTACGCATGATTGCTACTTTTATTTTTATTTCATATTTTAATGGAATGAAAACATAATGATACATAGGTATATTATAATTCCAGTATAATATCATATATAATTTCATTGACTCCATCCTTTATACATTCCACATATGGAATGAACGAGTCATATCACTTTGAGGGGGTAGTAGTCCGCACTTCCTCAAATGAAATTATCTTGTTTTCCCATTATGGAAACCATAAAGTAATTCTATAAATGGAAAATAAATAAGCATGGAAACAATGTAAATATAATATAAATTACATATAAATATAGTTCCCTCTTAATGGACACTGTAATAGGTGGTAGGAGATGATTGAACAATCATCGTTTCGTGAGTTAGTATTTCTCCGTCCATAGAAAAAGTATGTTCTTTACCCATTAGATAGAGGTGTATGTAAGTGTAATTCGAATAATTCTCATAAAAACAACCAAATATATTTATTGTACTTGTGTTATCCTAATATATAGTAATAAAAATATTTTAGGGGGTTGGATAAGTAAAATAATAGAAAAGAACTTAAGTAAATACAATACCTTTAAATTGGGTATCCCCCTTTGGTTTGAACCAAAAGGTTTACAAGAAGTGCCTTCTGAATAAGGAAAGAATTCTAGGAGGAAGATAGGTATATTGAGAGATTATTTGGGTAGATTTTGGATGAGCCAAGGGGCTTTATAAGTGTGAGGAATGGTTTATAAGTGAGGACTTTTTATAAGGGGGAGGAGGGGCTCTTTAGAAAAGTTTGCAAATATTATTTTATTATATAATGATTTTCGGTTTCTAAATATCCAAAACTCATTAAAGTAGAATATAATATGACTCATGTTCGAAATAAAATCATCCAATAATAATTTTATATGTTTTGGATATTGTTTTAATCATTATTATCTTATTTATTTAAATCATTCATTAATTAGGTAAACACTACATCATTATTGTGTCATCAATAATTTTATTTATTTGATTTCTTAAAGTTATAAAAAAATACAACGATTTATGTAATATTTTTAGCTTTCAAATTAATATTTATATTTTATGAGAGAACTTATATAACCCCATTTAGAAAATGACTTACTAAAAGATATATGTTAAAGTCATTTTTGTCATTACTTTAAATTAATTAATATAAAGTGTCCTTATCAATCTTAGGTGGATCCATGGGGTCCCAAAATAGACCAAGGATGCCCATATTTGGCGATGTATAAATAATTAATTTTAGTACCCATGTTTGGGTAATTTAATATTATTATAATATTATTTTTTACCCTTATTTACCATATTTACCCTTTAACCGTGGTAAATAAAATACTTACTGATGTAAATGTTTAAAATGTATGAAAATAAAAGTTACATATTTAAACAATTTCGACCTCCTAATTCCAAATATGCAATCCATTTTTCCAAATTCAAAACACATAAGTGGCAGAAATTAATTAAAAATTAATTCTCATTCTCAAAACAAAAAAGCGTGTTTTTAAGAAATAATAACTATCAAAATATTGACACTTGTTTATGTCCTATTTCAAATGTAAATTACATAAAATTACCAAAATTGGATTAAATAGTAAAAATATAATTTAATTAAACTTCAAATACAATTATAAATATAATCCAACCATATAAATAAATTATATTCAAAGGCAGTTTTGAATTAAAATAAAGTATTTTTCACTATTCATTAAAAAATGATCATTATTAGAATAATACCAAAATTTCATCCAAAGTAAATTTTTACATCCCAATTCTAAAGAAGAATTTTATTCTGTCAAAAAGAACATATAAAAGTGAAAAAAACTAGATTTAAAAAGGGTTCTCCATCAAAAGGTCGTAAATCAACCTTTGAATGTAAATTATTCATAAAATTAGATTCATTCACATTTTAAGCGTCTAACTTTTATTGGATGGATGTAAAAAATTTAACAAACATGTATAATTATTCTGTAGTTAATTCTGTTCATTTCCTCTAATATAATTGTTAGGTGTTAGCTGCTATATAAAATAATATTATATAAATATTTTTTTCAGTACGATTCAACATTGTGTGTAACGTAAGATTTAAAAGAAACCTATTGTTATGTATTGGGTACGACATCAAACATAGAATCCCTTTTAATGTAAAATTAATATAGAATTCACAAATATTAATAAATATGAAAATTTCATATTTCTTTATTTACCTGGGATGTTACTTCTATAACATCCTAATGCACACCCAATCCCTTTTAAAGTAAAATTAATATTTAATTCACATATATTAACAAATATGAAAATTTAATATTTCTTTATTTACCTGGGATGTTACTTGTTAAACATCCCAATGAACACCCAACACTAAACCATTATCAATACCATGTTAGGGATACTCTACTGATATCCAAGAAAGATAAGGATGACTAGCACAAAGCTATTTCAAGATCCAAATTGTGAGATCCCCATCCATCTACAACAGTTTTTGACAGCACCCGAGGGTATCTCATAATCTTTCGTGGATCATGAGACCATACCACGGGCAACCATCATAAGCCATTGTGAGATCTAGAAGCCTTCCATGAGCGCTTCCAACGATATTCGAAGCCATCACATTACCATCTGTTGATCATAAGACTAAGACAAAGGCAACCGACGGGTTTTTGCAATCCTTTTTATGATTTCAAACCCCATACACCTTTGACGTTTTTATGAACAATTTAATTTATAACATGATCGTATGAAATGATCTTGTGGCGTCTCAACTGAAGGCCATATGATGCCATTTCCATCGTTGGCTCTCCAATGCAACGTGTCCTTCATCCCATTAAAAGTGGTGCCATACTCAGCCTCGTGTGGCCTATATAATCCCCCTACCTTCCAAAAAAATGAATGCATGGTGGAGGGGAAGTGAAGCTCTAGATTAGAAGTGAAACCAACCACCTCCTTCCAGAGAACTCCTCAGGTAATCATGAAATATCTTCGAAGATCATTGGATAATCAGAAAGTCAAATGATGAAGAGAATGTCATGTGATACTTGACTGTATGATGCCCACGAGACTCTCAATTTCACCAAAGCAGGGCCATTTTCCATTCTTGCAGCCCACCTTCAGCCTTGTAGTGGGAAAACCACCTTTTCTCGAGTCACTTACATGAAGCCTTGGGCATGGTCATCTCGACATGAAAACACATCTCACAGGCCCTTGGTGTGATGAAAGAAGCCACCATTGTACCCTTTGTTGAAGACCTGAAAATCACATGAACATCGGGCTTGATCTCATGAACCTGCAATCAAGTGGAATGTCTCTATTGGATTTCAATAACTATGACATGTAGTCCCAAATATGGGCTTTCATCATGTGCGGTACCCTTGTGAACCCTCATATACGTGACCATGCCATCCTCCTTCAATTATGAGTGTAATTCATTGCCTGTGTATGCAGTCCCAACAAACAAACCCAATCACGGTCAAAGAATCTATCATAAGACCCCTCCAATGTCATGTGAGTCATAGTAGAAATCACGTGAGACTCCAGTAGCTATAGTAAGAAGTAAAACCTCAGCCATATAGACCAAAACATAACCTGTATATGTGTTCACAATGTCCTTCCCATGATCCTTTGGAGATCATGAACTTGAATGATTGATCATGCGATAATGCAGTGTATTGGTGACGATCAGGTGAGCACCTCTTTTCCATATCGAGCCAATAGAAAACACCCATTGTCTCACAATAGGTTTGAATTATTTAGAATGAGCACCCAATATTCCATGCACCCCATGAAGTGAAAAGAATTCATTCACCCATTCATGTGGATTATTTGGTACACTTCACACAATATTCCATGAACTTCTTGAAGTGAAAATAATTCCTTCACCCATTCACTTGTATTCTTTAGTACACCACCCCACATGTATGACTATAAGGCCTATTGAAAACCCCCAGCAATGATCATATGAGAAGACCATGTATCCCGCGATCTCCACATGCGGCCTTAGAAGTTTCCACCTTGACATGGGAGACCCCCACAGATTCCCTTGGCATGAAAGGAAAATAATGAGGATATATGGTCTATGTGCCATGCATATCATTCCATACAATCATCATTGCCTCATGGTTTTGATATGAAACGCTGGTGAATAAGAATGGAGCCTGTCGTGAGACCTCTTTGAGGTCATGCGGTTTACAAAACATCATGAAGGGTGTCATGAGAACATCCCTTTAGTGTGCGTAGAAACCCAGGGATAAGACCTCCCTATTCCATGAAATCACCAAAGTGAATGCCTTCAATGTGAGCACACATGCATATATTATGGACCATGAATCTTAAGTTATAATCCCTCTTGTTCTACAGTCACAACACTCATATGGAAACATGACCCTAAGAATATATGTGTGACACCTACGCATGAGTAGTTCAAGGACATGAGATCCTGAGACAATTCGATGGTCTCATGATGTCCTTAGACAACCATGGACATGACAAGACAATTACATGGAAGGCCTCATAAAAGATGGCCAAGTCTCATGAAACCCCTTTGAAACGTCAACATGCTCATGTGATGACCCATAAGGAATGCCAAATTGATCAGTCAAAACCCCCTAGGAACGTCCTCTTTATAACAAGACAAGCACTGTACAATTTATGATGATCTTGTGGAGAAGACATTATCCTGATGGAAGGATCATACGATTGTCTATACATGTCCACACCGACATGTGATAGCCTAAGGAAAAGATTGATTGATCATACAACAACAAATAGTCATGACAATTTTGATAATTCATAGGACCCAAGACATTTTGTAGAGACCCGTATCTTGACGTACATGGACATTACATTACATTTTCGGAATACTTAGTACATTACAAAAACACACACACAAGGACCGTAATAGTTTAGTGTCTTTGGAAACTCGGACTATAATCTTCTAATCGTGGTGAAAGATCTTCAAAATCTCCCATAAAGATCTTCCTTTTTTTTTACCTAATACCTTTCATTATATCCTGGGGAAAAGAAAACATAAAAGGGTGAGCTCAAATGCTCAGTAAGGGTAAAAAAAATAAATATCAATCACATCATATTCATAAGAACATAACATTTTGGAAATCATAACCTGCAAAAGAGAGCATAATTTCATAATCATGGGATAAATCATGGCAGTGAAAAAGTAATCCCAATAATCATAACTTAAAACATGAAACTTTGTGGCATACACACATAATCATAGAGATTCATTTCTTGTTAGTCAAGACTAATTTCGAAGACTATCTTAGTGGACAAAGTCCCTTTCTGAATCGAGTAACCCTCATTTCAGTCCTGTTTCACTGAACCGGTATAACCTACCGTTCCAGCCCTGTCTATCTCATGAGATATAAAATCTTTACCCAATGCATTGGAGGGAGATATAGGTCCCACCCATCTTATAATGAATCCTTTCTTATGTGTGCCACATAATCATAAATCATAATTCATCGCATAACCCATGTAATAAAAATGGGATTCTTAAACAACATGACATCATAAAACAATTAATATAAGATAAAGGAATTCATAAAAATATTTCCATCACAACATAATCAAATCCATGTAATAATAGGGATAAAAACAGAACCCTTTTATTATCTTATATGGAAAATAATTTTGATAAAATACTTGAACTTTATTCTTGAGGAAAATATCCTTTCTACTTCAAAAACACTTTTCCTTTCTTAACATGTCATGCAATTTTAAACTAAAAGAGGTTGATTAAAAATAAACTTGAATACTTGTAAAGTAAGATTCTTGGAAATAATGTTTTAGAAATCCATTCATGCCGTATAAGTTAAAAAAAACATTCTTCTCGTTCTTTTGTCGGAAAAGTCAAAAAGTACCTCGTACGGAAAACGACAAAAGATTCCTTTCATTTCTTTTACTAAAAACTCAACAAAGGGTAAAATTGGATTTAAAAAATTGTAGTTGGATGGAAATAATATTACATATTTATGAAACAAGGATGTGGATGATAAAATACACCCCAGTAAATACTTACGAATAAACAATCTTGGATAAAAATGAGATTGTGATATTTCCCTTACCTTAGGTCCGATTTGTTTCGTATGTGTCCGAACCTCCTGTATAATGATTTAAATAATGTCATTGACTTATTACAGAATCATATTCACTATTATGATATCATATATGGTTCACTTATGACTTTATATTACCCGTTCTTTTGTAAATTCCACGTTAAAGAAGCGTTTTGGGTAAAATCGTTTCATTTTATCGTAGGTGTTTTGACCTGTTGTTCTTGACATTATTATTACTTATATCATGATTTACTTACTTCCAGAATATAAAATATGATTTATATATCATATATATTCCGTATATATATATATATATAAGATAGATAAATTAAATGAAAAACACCGTTCATGGAGACGGTAGTCCGTACGTACGCATGAACGCTGTTTTCCTTTCCTTATTGTCTTGAATGGAAGTAAGTAGATGACATACATATACATATATACATAAATCCAGTAGCTTTATAATGTCATATATTTCATTATTATTTCTTATATATACTTTTTAATCATTCTTAAATGGTTAACATGGAGAATGAATCTCATCGCGTCGTGGAGACGGTAGTCCGTACGTACGCACGAGCGAAGATATCGTTCCCATGGTCGTGGAATTGTGTTAAAGTGTATGAATATTATTTAAGTATCAATATCACTTTATAATAATCATATATAGTTACTCATTACACCATTATACCCATCATATTAAGGTGGTGGCGGAAAATGGATTACACCACGGCGTGGAGATGGTATTCCGTACGTACGCACGCGCGGTGATTTCTTTTTCCGTAGGATGGATAGATGGTGAAATAGGGTTGTTTCATACTTAAAATAACATATCAGTATATGAGTGATACTGATGTTATTACTTCATAATGAAACAACCTAAGAAGAAGAAGTGGAAGAAGAAATAAAGATGAAAGAATTGGTAACGGTAATTACCTCTTCTTTGAAGCGCCTCTTTGAGACCTCCTCTTAGGGCACTAAAATTGGTCTTTGAGGAAGACCAGAAACTCTTGGATGATTCTAGGGATGTGGAGAAGAGATTTTGGCAGGGTTTGGCCGAGCTTTAGTGCTAAAATTTGTGTGAGGAGGAGGGGGAGGAGGTGTCCTTTTATAAGGGAGGAGAGGGGCACCTTAGGAATACCTCAAAATATTATTTTGTATTAATGTCAAAATCGGTTTATAATGGTTCCAAAGGGTCTTATTTAGAAGCTAAAGTGGGGAGGGGTCTAAATCCTATCAACCAATAAGATTTAGACAAGTTTAGATTATTATTGTAACCTTATCAATTAGATTTAACTCTAAGTTAAATAATTTAACTCTTACCGTGTCTTTTTGTTTTCTTTCACTATATGGTTAATACACTTACTATAACATGCCAAACGAACCCCAAATTGTTTATCATTAATATATATATCCTTATCTAAGTCATTTTGCCGAACCTTAGATTTTTAGGAATAAAATAACAATTAATAATATAATATTTGATTTAAAAACTATTTTGTGTCAATTTTGACACTATTTGATATATTATTTTTTGTGAAAGTCATAACAGAATTATATGTTCGAAAAAAGTTGATTAAATCAACACTAATATATCATATTAACCTAGAAAATTAGTGGAATTCATAAAAAGTCTCAAATTACATTCATTTGAGCATTTATAACATCAATTATGTTAATATTTCCTTAAAAGGGTAATTACTGCATCATCGTTGTGTCATAAATAAATTAATTTATTTAAAGTCTAAAAATTATAAATAAAATATCATTATGTAGGAAATCTTTTTAGCTTTATAATGAATATTTATAGTCGAATTTATCTTATGTATAACCCCATATTAAAAATGTTTTAGTGAATAAACTTTGATTTTAACTCTTTTAACTCTTCTTTGAATTAAATAATAATAAATGTCCTAATCTAATCCAAGTGGGCCTAAATGATAATATTTTACACTTAAGGTTGTTTTTGGTCGAGATAAACTTGTCCAATAGAATTAGGACATGTGTTAGGGTAATATTAATATCATTCTTACCCTTAATTACCCTATTTACTTTTAACCGTGGTAAATAAAAGTAAAAAGTTACTATTCACCAAAAATTATTTTCATCTCATTGAACCACATTTTACTTACTGACATCAACCGTGTCTCTCGGATTTTTGAAATTCCATTCACAGAAGCGGTAAAATTAAGTTTTATGAAAAATTCAGTTTTTTAACTACCACTTAGTAGTTTCACTATTCATCAAAAAATGAAGGTTTTCAGAAAAATGCCAAAATTTCATCCTAAGATATATTTCATATTCCGAATTCAAAAATGAAGTTTATTTTACCAAATTCATAACATAGAAGTTGCATTAATTAATTTTATAATTAAATACCGCTGTTAAAACAAATAGCGTGTTTTTAAGAAACAATATATATCAAAAGATTGACACTTGATTATGTCTGGTTTAAATGTGAAATTACATCCAATGACCAACATTGTATTAAATTCTAAAAATATATTCTAAATATAATTTAAAACCACTCAAATTAATAATTTATCACTATTAATTATTTCGATTAAAAAAGTTGTTTTTAATTATAATTTAGTAATTTTCACTATTCATCAGAATATGAAAGTTATCCGAAATGTACCAAAATTTCACCTTAGGCTAAATTCGATACTCCGAATCAAAAAATGAAGTTCATTTTGAAAAATAAGATTTACAGAGTTTTAAAAAGTGGTTATTACTATTCATAATGGCTAGTTTTAATAATATTTTAATAGCATATCGTTGTTTAGTGAAACTCGGTATTGCGTATTACACACGCTATCGAGGAAGGTCGTGATGGCGTGTAATGCAAGGCAAGTAAAGGATGCGTGTTGTGCAAGCTCCTTTTGGTGTAGCGTAAAACACAAGACTTTAATAAAATTAAAAAGAATATTTTTTTATAAAATCATGGGCTGTTACATTCTACCCCCCTTAAAATGAATTTCGCCCTCGAAATTCGTCGGGGTTATAAATGGTTTACTATTTGAAAGTTTCTTTGATAGAAACCCACATCTTAAAAAGGAATACCAAAACTTATCTTTAAAAACAAAAGTATGAAATGTAACGGTTACCCAAATAAACTAATCACTGGGTTTCCACATAGGTGAAAATATGGATATGGAAGAGAAATCTAACCATCATGTTCTGATGGAGAGTGGTAGAGAACATGGCTATGGAAAAGCTAGCAATCACAAATCCATAAATTTGTGACGATCTAAGGTACCATCATATATAAGAGCACTATGACAACATTTTTGGTTTTCAAGATCATTTCCCTAAAGTTGATGAAATTGGAATTAGAAGAAATACTTTCGTGATTTTGGTATAGTCTCACTATTTTTCGTTCTTTGGACAATTTCTACTTCATCTCTTAAAGAAATGAAGTTGAATTTTTCATTCATGATGTGTTAGCAGATCATGTGATAGAATGATGGGTCATTCCATCTGTCTCAAAAAAAAGGTTAGAAAAGTTATCAAAAAAATACATAAGTCCATCTATAGTGAGATTAATCATATATGGTTCCTAAAATGAACTTATACTTCACATATCATACTGCTTAATATAATAAAACTCGTTTCTACTAAACAGGGACTTCCTGTAGGTCAGTGGTAGGCGATAAAGGCCAGTTGCACTTCAGTTGTGGGTTCGATTCCCACAGCCTTGTCCGAAGCGATGGGCTGTCGCCCGTCCTGCAGGTTGTCCTTTTTCTAAAACTACATTACAATAACATCACATAAATAATATCAAAAAAAAATTCTATACTTAAACAATACTAACTTATGGTTAACATAATCCATTACAATCTTTAGGCTTATCTAAAATACTTCGGTCCAAGCTCATAGTATAAAGAAAATGATTACTTGAAATGTCATCAACCAAGCATGTGAATACCATCATTTATCCCCCATATATCTTGTTGGTCACATTCCAATTATGTGAATACCTTAATGATGTATTCTCTTGAAAAAAAATGAATACCCATTAAACCTTAGTGAAAACATGAATGCTGTCAAAAGTTAACTCTTTCCACATACCAAAATCCAAAAATTCTATATACTCAAACCATGATATAACCTTCTCCTTATATCAGTCATGAGCTCATGAATACTATCAAACATTTAATTTTCTCCTTATCCCTTCATTATGCGCATATCATCTACATTCCAAAAATATCTGAATAACCTTTCATGGATACTTGTAACATTAATCAGACAACAATGTAACAATCCTTACATGTATCTTCATTCCATAGTACAATGAGATTACTTATACAACATTACACATGATAAACATTTAATCATTCCACTACATTCTTAAACCATTGACCGAGCTTCAACAATTCTTTCATCTCACATATCATTTGTAGTCTCTTCATCATCATCCACATAAATACTTCCCATACGACCATACTGATTATCTTCATGAGACTTTCCCTTAGGGCATTGGTTTGCATAATGCCCCTACATTCCACATTTAAAACATTTAACCATTGTTGATGTCGTAGCAATACCATTATCTTCATCCATGTTGTTAACTGAACCTTTTCCTTTGCATTTACTTGCTTTGTGTCCTTCTTTTCCACACCCAAATCATCTTCCAGCTCCTTTGAAACATTCTCCTTGATGCCTCTTCCCACATGATTTACATAGGGGAAATTGAACTTTCTTTCCTCTATGCTCATCATGAAACCCCATCTTTCTCTTATTAGCCGAGTCAGGAAACTTACCAAATTTTACTTTATTGATCATATTATGAGATTTCTGATTCGGCATAATAATTATTTTTTGACTTCCAAATCCCATTTCATTATGAAGAATATCATTCCCTTGTCCATCATATCCTCCATTATCGTGAATCATCTTGTTTCCAGCCATTTTCTAAAACCCAAAAAGAATAGTGTGAGAGGAAAAAATCATGCTAGGGAAAACAACATAATAAAGGGGGAGTACCCTCAATATCTAACATCTTATGTTAAATTCTATGATCGTTACCATAGTTCTAGGACTGTATCCTATACGTATACTTATCCTTAGGGACATCCCTAGACATACCTTATAAATATCTCTAGGGATCTCACTAAAGTTCTCGCATCCTAGTTTCCAAAGGTTGACTAAACCTTTCCTCTGATACCAACTGTAGAGACCCATATCTTGACGTACATGGACATTACATTACATTTGCGGAATACTTAGTACATTACAAAAACACACACACAAGGACCGTAATAGTTTAGTGTCATTGGAAACTCGGACTATAATCTTCTAATCGTGGTGAAAGATCTTCAAAATCTCCCATAAAGATCTTCCTTTTTTTTACCTAAAACCTTTCATTATATCCTGGGGAAAAGAAAACATAAAAGGGTGAGCTCAAATGCTCAGTAAGGGTAAACAAAATAAATATCAATCACATCATATTCATAAGAACATAACATTTTGGAAATCATAACCTGCAAAAGAGAGCATAATTTCATAATCATGGGATAAATCATGGCAGTGAAAAAGTAATCCCAATAATCATAACTTAAAACATGAAACATTGTGTCATACACACATAATCATAGAGAATCATTTCTTGTTAGTCAAGACTAATTTCCAAGACTATCTTAGTGGACAAAGTCCCTTTCTGAATCGAGTAACCCTCGTTTCAGTCCTGTTTCACTGAACCGGTATAACATACCATTCCAGCCCTGTCTATCTCATGAGATATAAAATCTTTACCCAATGCATTGGAGGGAGATATAGGTCCCACCCATCTTATAATGAATCCTTTCTTATGTGTGCCACATAATCATAAATCATAATTCATCGCATAACCCATGTAATAAAAATGGGATTCTTAAACAACATGACATCATAAAACAATTAATATAAGATAAAGGAATTCATAAAAATATTTCCATCACAACATAATCAAATCCATGTAATAATAGGGATAAAAACAGAACCCTTTTATTATCTTAGATGGAAAATAATTTTGATAAAATACTTGAACTTTATTCTTGAGGAAAATATCCTTTCTACTTCAAAAACACTTTTCCTTTCTTAACATGTCATGCAATTTTAAAATAAAAGTGGTTGATTAAAAATAAACTTGAATACTTGTAAAGTAAGATTCTTGGAAATAATGTTTTAGAAATCCATTCATGCCGTATAAGTTAAAAAAACATTCTTCTCGTTCTTTTGTCGGAAAAGTCAAAAAGTACCTCGTACGGAAAACGACAAAAGATTCCTTTCATTTCTTTTACTAAAAACTCAACAAAGGGTAAAATTGGATTTAAAAAATTGTAGTTGGATGGAAATAATATTACATATTTATGAAACAAGGATGTGGATGATAAAATACACCCCAGTAAATACTTACGAATAAACAATCTTGGATAAAAATGAGATTGTGATATTTCCCTTACCTTAGGTCCGATTTGTTTCGTATGTGTCCGAACCTCCTGTATAATGATTTAAATAATTTCATTGACTTATTACAGAATCATATTCACTATTATGATATCATATATGGTTCACTTATGACTTTATATTACCCGTTCGTTTGTAAATTCCACGTTAAAGAAGCGTTTTGGGTAAAATCGTTTCATTTTATCGTAGGTGTTTTGACCTGTTGTTCTTGACATTATTATTACTTATATCATGATTTACTTACTTCCAAAATATAAAATATGATTTATATATCATATATATTCAGTATATATATATATATAAGATAGATAAATTAAATTAAAAACACCGTTCATGGAGACGGTAGTCCGTACGTACGCATGAACGCTGTTTTCCTTTCCTTATTGTCTTGAATGGAAGTAAGTAGATGACATACATATACATATATACATAAATACAGTAGCTTTATAATGTCATATATTTCATTATTATTTCTTATATATACTTTTTAATCATTCTTAAATGGTTAACATGGAGAATGAATCTCATCGCGTCGTGGAGACGGTAGTCCGTACGTACGCACGAGCGATGATATCGTTCCCATGGTCGTGGAATTGTGTTAAAGTGTATGCATATTATTTAAGTATCAATACCACTTTATAATAGTCATATATAGTTACTCATTACACCATTATACCCATCCTATTAAGGTGGTGGCGGAAAATGGATTACACCACGGCGTGGAGACGGTATTCCGTACGTACGCACGCGCGGTGATTTCTTTTTCCGTAGGATGGATAGATGGTGAAATAGGGTTGTTTCATACTTAAAATAACATATCAGTATATGAGTGATACTGATGTTATTACTTCATAATGAAACAACCTAAGAAGAAGAAGTGGAAGAAGAAATAAAGATGAAAGAATTGGTAACGGTAATTACCTCTTCTTTGAAGCGCCTCTTTGAGACCTCCTCTTAGGGCAATAAAATTGGTCCTTGAGGAAGACCAGAACCTCTAGGATGATTCTAGGGAAGTGGAGAAGAGATTTTGGCAGGGGTTGGCCTAGCTTTAGTGCTCAAATTTGTGTGAGGAGGAGGGGGAGGAGGTGTCCTTTTATAAGGGAGGAGAGGGGCACCTTAGGAATACCTAAAAATATTATTTTATATTAATGTAAAAATAGGTTTATAATGGTTCGAAAGGGTCTTATTTCGAAGCTAAAGTGGGGATGGGTCGATACCCTATCAACCAATAAGATTTAGACAAGTTTAGAGTATTATTTTAACCTTATCAATTAGATTTAACTCTAAGTTAAATAATTTAACTCTTACCGTGTCTTTTTGTTTTCTTTCACTATAAGGTTAATAAACTTACTATAACATGCCAAACGAACCCCAAATTGTTTATCATTAATATATATATCCTTATCTAAGTCATTTGCCCGAACCTTAGATTTGTAGGAATAAAATAACAATTAATAATATAATATTTGATTTAAAAACTATTTTGTGTCAATTTTGACACTATTTGATATATGATTTTTTGTGAAAGTCATAACAGAATTATATGTTCGAACAAAGTTGATTAAATCAACACTAATATATCATATTAACCTATAAAATTAGTTTAATTCATAAAAAGTCTCAAATTACATTCATTTGAGCATTTATAACATCAATTATGTTAATATTTCCTTAAAAGGGTAATTACTGCATCATCGTTGTGTCATAAATAAATTAATTTATTTAAAGTCTAAAAATTATAAATAAAATATCATTATGTAGGAAATCTTTTTAGCTTTATAATGAATATTTATAGTCGAATTTATCTTATGTATATCCCAATATTAAAAATGTTTTAGTGAATAAACTTTGATTTTAACTCTTTTAACTCTTCTTTGAATTAAATAATAATAAATGTCCTAATCTAATCCAAGTGGGCCTAAATGATAATATTTTACACTTAAGGTTGTTTTGGGTCGAGATAAACTTGTCCAATAGAATTAGGACATGTGTTAGGGTAATATTAATATCATTCTTACCCTTAATTACCCTATTTACTTTTAACCGTGGTAAATAAAAGTAAAAAGTTACTATTCACCAAAAATTATTTTCATCTCATTGAACCACATTTTACTTACTGATATCAACCGTGTCTCCTGGATTTTTGAAATTCCATTCACAGAAGCGGTAAAATTAAGTTTTATGAAAAATTCAGTTTTTTAACTACCACTTAGTAGTTTCACTATTCATCAAAAAATGACGGTTTTCAGAAAAATGCCAAAATTTCATCCTAAGCTATATTTCATATTCCGAATTCAAAAATGAAGTTTATTTTACCAAATTCATAACATAGAAGTTGCATTAATTAATTTTATAATTAAATCCCGCTGTTAAAACAAATAGTGTGTTTTTAAGAAACAATATATATCAAAAGATTGACACTTGATTATGTCTGGTTTAAATGTGAAATTACATCCAATGACCAACATTGTATTAAATTGTAAAAATATATTCTAAATATACTTTAAAACCACTCAAATTAATAATTTATCACTATTAATTATTTCGATTAAAAAAGTTGTTTTTAATTATAATTTAGTAATTTTCACTATTCATCAGAATATGAAAGTTATCGGAAATGTACCAAAATTTCACCTTAGGCTAAATTCGATACTCCGAATCAAAAAATAAAGTTAATTTTGAAAAATAAGATTTACAGAGTTTTAAAAAGTGGTTATTACTATTCATAACGGCTAGTTTTAATAATATTTTAATAGCATATCGTTGTTTAGTGGAACTCGGTATTGCGTATTACACACGTTATCGAGGAAGGTCGTGATGGCGTGTAATGCAAGGCAAGTCAAGGATGCGTGTTGTGCACGCTCCTTTTGGTGTAGCGTACAACACAAGACTTTAATAAAATTAAAAAGAATATTTTTTTATAAAATCTTGGGCTGTTACACATTTCTACCTCACTGCATGGAAGTTACAGGGTATGTACGAACAACCCCGTGACATCATAAAGACAAACAGACAGAATTTTTCATCACATGATTACATACTACCCACATGACCTTTATTATTCATGTGAAGTATAAAAAAAAGGGAAAAAGTCATATTCATTACTCATACAAACTCACGTGATCCATGACCTCTATAAAATAAATCAAAGAGTATAAAAGAGAGGAGGAAAGAGGTATTTGCGGTTGATGAAGGATACATGACATGCCCAGGACAACAACAATGTGGATCAGCAAGAACTCCCGACATGAAATCCAGATACGCCTGTTCTGGTCATGTGAAGCAACTTTTGATTAGGAACATGACCTCATACATATCATATTTGATCAGGTGATGGAATCTATTATAATTCAGTTTATCATGTGTGAAACACCTATCATTCTAGCTTTTTTTATGTGAGGCGTCTCAGATATGTCTTCTTCAATTATGCAGAGATTTCCATGGAAAGCAAATTGATCAAGAAGTCACCATTAGATGTGTCTTCTGTGTAATATTGGTGCCCCAACATATCAGGAGAGAGATCAAGACTATCCCAAATGATGACCATGACATGTAAGAAAAATCCTCTTGGACATGTCCACTTTTCCTAATAGTCATACTTGGACTCATGCCTTGTGGATCCCAGCTAAAAATCATTAAAAACATTCCCCTTTATTAAGGGAAGTTTCCATAATGTGATCGGGCTGAACAAAAATGTGATTGTTCCAAGGTAATGCTCTCGGACATGCCTCACCTGGTCATCACCACCCCTCATTGATCCTCCCGGAGGATAAAGAATTTGTAGACTAATCACAGGGAACCCTAGAGTGTATCCCTCAACTAGTAGCACGAAGTGGGTAGACTAATGAGAAACCTCAGAGTGTAATACCTGACCAATCAGGGGTATCCTTAGAGTGTAAGCCTCGACTAATCATAGGATTCCTCTGAGTGTAAGTTCTGATTAATCACAGGTTGTGTCAGAGTGTAATTACTAACTAGCCACAGGCAGCACTAGAGTATAATCCCCAACCAATCACGAGCTTCTAAAGTGTGTCAGCCCCGAACAATCATAGGAAATCTCAGTGTATAATCCCAAATTATCAACATAATATAAATATTCCCCTAATCATAGGGAACCCATTTTGGAATTAACCCCTCGCATTCTTAAAATTCTAGGGATGTTTATAATGTCTCCACACATGATCACCTACCTTAGCCTGTCATCAAGTTATTGTATAACTGAACTATGAGGACTCTGATTCTCACCATATCCCGGATATGTAGGAATACATCATAAGGCCTGAGTTCCAATGGTCATCCACTTTGATGTATGTCCCTTCTTATTCCAATTATTCATAGATTATGGGATTAAATCATCCCATAGGTCTGCTATTTGGATTCTTCCATCAGTGGACGAGAAGAGGACTCATGCACGAGTATAATTATAGGTATAATACCTAATAATGATCCCATGTATTTCAAATCCATAAGCAGGGTTGGGATGAACTTAAATTTGAGGGATCTGATTCCCACTATATCCGGGAAATGTAGGAAGCATTCCAAACACCCAACATCCATAACATATCCTCCATGATATTAGGGATCATTACTCTCAATGGGAAACTCTAATGTGAAATACCTAGAGGAATGTGACGTCATGAAATATTTCTAATTTACTAATATCTCTTGCTTCTCACAATGAGAAAGGATTGGAATTAGAGACTAGCGAGAATCATACTAACAACATGTTGAGAATTCCCCTAGCATGGACCCACTACCAGGATGTATGTCTGATTACATTCCAACTCCTCTCATAGGGCTACATTCATGATGAAGAAATCTTGGGATGTCTTATACAAATCAGTCCCACCTCGGGCCTCTATTGTTGTATCTATCATGCCATATATTCCTATCATCAAGAAATACATAGAATCTAGTTCTGGTATCAAATAGGATATGTAGGATGCCTCATTGAGGTCTAAAAACGATATTCATGTCCTCACCATATGATGTTAACCTATATGGATGGGTCCAGTCACACGAACCTACACTAGGTCAAATGAAAAATTTAGTTTTTGATTCCTCTCTTCCGGGTATTCATTCAACACCTCATAGAGGTTCAATCTCGTCTCCCAGATTCCATCCATATCCTGGACAACAATAAACTCTATAGGTCTCATAATTAAATAAGAGAGAGATAAAAGATTGTGATATGCATGGAATCATCCCAATATATACATGTTTATAATCAAACCATTAACATAGGGGTCACCATTCTTGTATCAGGGTTTGGGATGGATTTCATGAACATATATAAAATCTATTATAGAGTCTCTAAGTTGGAAAACATTGCCCCCAAAAGGGTGCAATGAGACTGACGCCCCATCCAATCGACCAATGCGAGTCGCCAAGAGTTGCTCGAATGGAAAAACCAGATGATCGAAGATCTTTGGAAAGAAGGTTTGTACCCATTTACTGATGGGGAAACCATTGGGAGTTTTGAGAAAAAGTGACTATGGTAGCCCAAAAGGAAAAACCCATTTTATGCCATTTTCCAATGAAATTAAAATGGGGAACACAACATGATATCCATTAACCATTTTATCCCATCCAAAGGTTAAAGTTGATAGATTTTAATAATTCCATTTAGGAAAGTTTGTGTTGTGCTCATCATACCACAAAATAGTGGACCCAACATGTTTCTGTTTACCGAATTTAACCTCTCATAAAAAGAAGGTATGTCATCTTTATCCTTTAACTGTGAAAGTAGTTGATTGAAGACGTACTCTTATAAATGATGGTGCAATGATAAGGTGTCATGTTCCATTCCTATGGTCTTCTGAAGATTCTTTTCAATCCATATGAATTTATCGAATGTGCCAATAGATCCTGAGATCGCTGGACAAGCAGATTTTACCTTGAGGCCCCAATGTACATTTTCACCAAAACACCGCTTGTGTCATCAGTTAGAAGAACTATTTGGTCATAAGTACCAAATCAAAATCACTATCAAGAATTTGTAACCAACTTATGATATCCTCCAGTGGAGGGATTCTCACTATCTATCTTTTCCATGATAGGATACAAGGGAGGAAGTGACCCTTTTTGAAACATTCAATGATTTTAGGCACCTATCACTAGTAGGTGGTCATATAAGGATTTCCTATGTTAGAGATGTGGATTAGGATGGCCAATATGAGATATCAATCACCTAGGAGATACATTGGAGGAATCCCATCCATTCTGATCATTATCTATGATAAATATCCATAATCCCACATGGAGCTACATAGGTGGTTGTCCCTACACAAACAATCTAGGATGGGGCACACAACACATGATCCATTTTTGGGTATCCAAACAATGAATCTATAGAGTAGGATCATATCACTACTACTTACAATATGACTGTGGTCTACCAACATGTCTCAAATGTATCCCATGATCAATATCAGATCACTGCCATCCAGGAGCCATTGACTTCATCTCAGGTAACCGCAGTGGCTATGGAGTCCCAGGGAACACCCCAAAACAACGGGTTGGGGGAAGTTTTACCATATTTTACCCTAAGATCATCTTTATCATGGGAACTAACCCCTAAAATTGTATCATGGGAACTGACCCATCAAATGGTAGCATGGTCACTGAACTCTCAAATGGTATCATGGGCACTGACCCCGTAAATGGTATATCAGGCACGGATCCATCGAAAAGATACTCCATAGATGAGGATCACCAACCTTCTTTTGTTTCAATCAATATGATATTAATTGGATCCATGGAATACTCATCAGATCCATGCGATAATGCTTCTAAAGGGTATAATCATACCATCCAACAATCTTATGGGTCAAAACTGGTTTTCCTACCTACGACCATTGGAACGAGACCAGAAAGGCTCAGTGGTATCCACCAGACATCTAAATAAGGTGTTTCCAATACTTTTGGTATTCAAAAAGGCCAATAAAATGGTTCATATAGACAATGAAAATAGTTGATTCAGTCTTTGGGATCTACATTGGAACCCCCGTCATTATCCACTCACCATTCCACCGATAGAGGAAGGGGTTTTTGCATGGATTCCTCCATCTGACCCCTTCAGGATGACAAGGAAGTTCCTATAGATGTCCATATCTCTCATATCCATCAAGAGAATAATGTTAATTGGGTGAAAATTGTGGGAAAACTCCTGAGATATCCACTTAGGGATGATGCACCTGCATTTTCTTGTGAAAGCCCTCATTGTTGTGAATTTACACAACACACAAGGTTGGGTGATTTTTTATATTTTTCATCCCATCATTTGGGAAGATCCAAATTTTGTTTCACATTACCCCCACCCATAGGGATGGGGGAATTTCCATATTCCCCACCACCCCATCAGGGATATTATGGGAGTCATTCGACCTCAGGTGTCTCCATGAAACCCTTAGGAGAGGAGATATATTTTAATCCAAATTAAATGTTTGCATCAACTAAGACCCCCAAATCTCACACCCCTTGAAAAATAAATACTGATACTCTATACCCCAAACTCCAAACATGGACATATACCCACACCAATAGTGGTACATGTATGATTTATGAGGGGAGGGGTGGTCACCCTTCTCTTGAAGATAGGAAACAAAAAGTATATTCCTTCTAAGACAAACATTATCTAGGGTATTTTTATGATTCCATTGAGAATGGTTTTTAAATATATCCATTAAATTAATACTATGTGAGGTAGGGTTGGTAGGCCATGAAAAGTATTTTCCATCCCATCGACATCTCCTTAATGCAATAGGAGGTTCCTTGTCCATTAATGATTGGATTCAAGTGTATGTGGAAATGGGAATATTGGGACCTCCAACACCTGAATCCCCACTCCAGTCACCTGATGACTCTAAAAAGGATGTGTCAGTTTCATAGCGGATCATGTGCCACCTACCTCCCAAGGCTATGCGACTATCATTCAAATCAAGATTGATCAAACCCTATTCTTTCCAAGTAAATCATGTCTCCAAATATTTTGATTGCGCCATGGAAAATGGTTTGATGGAACTCCCAATAATGTGAAAGACACATGAGGCATGGTTTATAGGAAATGAAAACTATTTCCCCTACCATAAGAATCTCAGGCACACAATAGACAACTTCTTTGTCTTTATAGATTGAATGGAGGAACATGTATTTGAAATCTTTATAGAGTTAAGAGATATAGAATCTCATGAAGTATGGATAAGAGTTGTCCAAGATATTTTAGAAGGGACATTCACCAGATAGGTTTCCTATACTTCATCCTAACCACATGATGTTAAATTGTATGGATGTTTTTCCTTACCACATGACATTAAACCACATGACCATTGTCCATACCACAATACATTAAACTATGTGGCCATTGTCATTATCGCAAGATGTTAAACTACATGGTCTCTCAATAATTACATATGGATTGATTCTTATCATCACAGGATAAGTAGTGACACCCAAACCAATTCATATGGGTCCATCCATAGGTTTTTCTTATTTTTATAATGGGTGAACCTATGTCCTTATCACATGAAATAAAACTGCATGTATCCACAACTTCCTATTTCCAGTCACATCGAGTCACCCATGTCCTCACCACATCACATTAAAATACAAGGTCCTTATAGAACTAAATATGGTTTTATTTCTATTTCCATGGGATACATTGGTATGCCTTGATCCTATGTCTTAGTCTAACCAATACATGGTACAAAATGGATTTTTCGTACCACTTTGTTGTCTCTACACTGTCAGAGGATTTGTGTGTTTCCTTGTTTGTCACACCAAGCATAGCTCACATGAGCACATGAATCAAGGCACATATGTACCCTCACAAGAAAGACATAAAGGTACAAATGAATTCCACTATGCTCCAGAATGAAAGACCATAAAAGGAATACCGTGGGTCGTTACCGCATGATGTTAAACATGTATGAATTTTTAAGAACTGTGTGTGTCTTGATTATCATCCTTATGAGATATGTACTTATTCGAAGAATTTTTTCGTAGGGCCTAGCCATGGTTTTAACCCTTTTAGCCCCTTGGCATGAGTTTTTTTCGAAGTGTGTAGTGTGGTTGAGACCTATTTGCTCCTCGTTCATGTAGATTTACTTCATGAAACCATGTTGTGCATCTTCATATAAAGAAATTTATCATCAATTATGAACCACATGACCCTAATCTATCCACATATGTCCCCACAACATGATATATACTATACTGCATCATACTCACTATAATAATTTAATCTTCATGTATTTCCAGAACTAAATTTGGTTTGATTGTCATTTTCATGAGAAATGTAGTGATGCCCAATCACCATCCTTGTACCCAACAATGCCATTCTCACTTATTCAAGACAATTTACCTCCATCCCCACCACATGATGTTAAACTTTATGGAATTAGGTCCTTACTGCATGATGAAAAAAATGGACTCGTAACATAACCATCTTTCATATCAGTTCCCATCTCCTTACCACATGACATAAAATTGCATGGAAGTACATACTTACATAATGATGTTAAACTACACATAATCACATACTTACTGCATGAAATTAAATAGCATTGAGACCCATTTCCCCACTAAATGATAACAGACTGTGCAGACCATCCCCTATTCTTCATTCCTTATTAATGGACCACAAGAGAATTACCCTTGTCAACAAGAGTACGTGGTGCATCTACCATATTTAGAAATAAAATCAATCCATGTTTTACATTTCACATCTTGTATGTCTTATATTTCTACAAACCATTCATTTTTCTTTAAAACAGAAAAGAGATCTCTCGGTTTTCCTTGATATAGATGAAAAAGGGAATTAGACCTACCAACCGGCGACATCTTGGTCCAATATAAAGGGACTCATGATTATTTTGTGCCCAAAATCACTATAGTGGAACCTATAACCCCAATATGTTTTAGTTCATCCTCAGAATGATTTTCCCACATCATTTCTCATGATATGAGGAACTCGAGCCGTTATTTAAAACATTTCCAACTCTCACTCAGAAGGATGTTGGAGCACTCTAGAATTTGGGTATCCTATTGAGCCTCCTGTGTAACATTTCCAATATTAGTTCCATCTTATTCATGACCATAAACTATCTTTTCATTGGTCAAAGATGTACGAACTTTAATTGTATCCCATTATGGTCTAAATCGCAAGACCTGAAACTACTAAAGAAAGAGACACAAAACTGGTCAGGGCGAAAACTAGTAAAGGGCTACATGAGAAAAAGTTGATTCTATGTCCACTAAACTCCTCATTCTCAATGTTTATGAAAAATTAGGGTTCATGATATATAAGGCACAGAGGAAAAATGGTTTACTCTATAGACCTATTAAAATATGAGATATGCTAACTGGACCCCATGGCCGAGGAAAAAAATTAGAGTAATTATTTTTCACATTTCCTCACTATAAGAATATGCTTGATAGGTGGTTGCACAAATTTTAGGGTGATCAAACCCGTCTTGGATCATACATTGTCCAAAAATACCACTTCATGATCAGGAGAGTCTCAGGTTGTTGCAAACCATTCATTTCCCCTGAAGAAGAAAAGAGATCTTTCAACTCAGCCATGCTACTAACACTAAAGTGCTCAAACACATTGACCAGAGCCATCGTGGCCTAATATAAAGGGTATTCTTATTCCTGTGAGCCTACCATCATCAAATCATAACTTATCTCCCTATTGTGTTTTATGATATCCCTAGTGAAACTTTCCCATACCTTTCTCATGACCCAAGCAATTTTTACTATGATTTACAGTCTCCATATGACACTATTCAAGAAGATCTGATATTCTCAACATTATAACCCCATGTTTTGTACTCTTTATCATTGTTAGAATGAGGCCCTTCATTCTTGAACCTTTTAGTGGCCCACACCTCATTATTCGAAACCAAAAGGTTTATGGCCCGAGGTATTCAATTGGAGTTATCTTACTCTTGGGTTCTGGAACCATTCCAGGAGAGCCTTCCTTCCATACCCTACTTAATTATTAGGATTATTGATCTCCCATAAAGATTTCATATCCCCTAGAAAGGAAAAGAGATCTCTCAGTTTGGAAATCTAGTGATGCGGAGGGGCTTAGACCCACCGACCAGAGACGTCTCGACCAAGTATAAAGGGCTTCCTAATCCTTTTGAACCTCAACAGAACTGTGGTGAATATTGACACACCATAGAGTTATGGGAAATACCCAAAATGTATTACCCATTCCTTATTTCTCACCTTAAACATCCATATTTTTATTTACATCACTCAAATTTCAACTATCCAGGTAGGACTAGTGTCTCTTGAATTTCTCCCTCAGTCATCCTCTTATAAATCTCCCATGTCTATTAGAAAAGAGTGATGATAAAATTTTCTTGGCCATGATATCAACGCATAAGGGATTTTACCCACTAAATAAATGCATCACCTCCTTACATAAATGTAACTAAAATCCTCATGGGCCCTAGTAGTACTACGACACGAATTTAATACCCTAGAGTTTCTTGAGTAATCCCTGGTTTTCTAGCTCCATATTCCATGAATGTTATAGAAGTAAGACATTATACAATATGGAGTCTCATTGGTCTGAGCTAGAATACCTTAAAATATGGTACACCAAATTTCTAAGCTCAAATACCCTAAAATACATAATAATTATGGACTAGCTTGCAAGACCATAAAACATCAAAACATATGATGCTTGCAAGGATGAAAACTCGATAATGGAATCCTGGGAAAAAGATTAATCTTTTCTTGATCGACATGCACTTTCTGAGATCTAGGAAATATTGATCATTGATAGAGATAATATTTTCCATATTTTTTGTATGCATTTAAATTGTTTTAATCATCCCAAATAATCAATTTGAGCTTATATGAATCAATTTTGTATTTATGATGTGTTTTGAGGAAAATGGTGAAAAATTCCTAATTCTAGATTTTAGACATATTTTTACATCAAGGGTATTTTAGACATTTCATTAAAAATATAAATACCAATTTTCAGAGTAAAATTTCGTTCAAATCCTGAATTTAATTCCTTCAACTTTGTCTTCTGGACTAGGATCTGATTCGACCATCTAAAGGGGCTAACAATTCATTGATGTTGGAGATTTTTCCGGGCGGACAACTTGGACCCCACCACAATAACGGAACCAAAACTCGGACTTCACACATATAATGAAGGTTATTCTACTTGGGATAGAACTAGGACATATTTAGACGTCACTATAACAAATTTGGGGGAGTTTGGAAGTCATTAAGGTTACCGTTGAATGTTATAATTTTGGAAAAACCTTCCAGGAAGCTTCTTCCAGAAAACGAAACCGCCAATTAAAAATTCATAACACCTTCATATGGTGTCCAAATGTGTTGAAATTTGGATGGTAAACCAAATTTTTTTTATGAAAATATTTGAAGAAGTGGTCCACGCGTGAATCGGAAATTTATTGGGTCAACAATGTGCAATATTTCAGAGGACAGAATGCTACCTATAAAAGGAGGCCCTCACCTCCTTCCCAAATCATAACATTCTACATCCATTCCTTCAAGGCACCAAGGAGGAGATCTCCAACGAGGGAGGCCAGCTGCAAATCTTCCCCGTTTATTTTTAATTTATTTTTTTCTTTATTTTTGTTTTAGTTTTCGATTGTAATTTATATTTCTAATACATTCAAGCATTTTTTTTATTTCTCTGTCCACCCATTCATCCTCTTTTCTTCTTCTAATCTTATCATCGTGAACTATAATAATAATGATCCAGAGTAACTAACCCGAGGAATATCCTGAGGGATTAATTAGGTTCCTGAACCCAAGACCATATTTTTACAATTATTTGAGTTAATTATAAGCATAATTTATAGAGATTGTAATCATCATTGTGGTTTTCTAATGATTAACTTCATAATATACAACCAGTTTCCCTCGATTGAGGAGGTGGATGTAGGGTGTGCTTGGTGATCGCTAATTAGAAATTTCATTCATAATAGGGTATAATAAGGTGTGCACACATACGATGGAGTGTGTTTACTAAGAATATTTGAAGATGGTCAATGAAGGTGCTCCCTGAAAATTCTCTCTGGAGAAATTCCTTTCTTCACTAATTACATTTTGTTGATATTTTAATATTAATTTGAATTTATTTTTTTCATTTCATTTAATTTATTAAATTCCATTTATTTCATAAAATATATAAAAAAAGTAGTAATTTAGGTGAATTTTATTATGTGAGTGAACGAACTAAAAAATATCCTCAAATGAGATGACCCTGGTTAGCCACTAAGCTACACTAGGAAAATTAAATGGATTTTACCACACCCTACAACAGGCGTGCGTCAAAACTGGTGTCATTTCCAGGGAGCTAATCGGTTGTTTACATAACTTTTTCTATTTTAAAAATTTGGATAGTTTCATTAATTTTTTAAAACAAATCTTAAAAAAAAACTTTTTCCATGATGCATTCAAATTCAAATTTTTCTGCAAGGAACAATTACTCACAGGTGCAGTTGGAAGAAATAGACTACACTAAGTATGCCCTCCAACGAAGAGTTGATGCACTAATGATAATGGTCATGCCGGTGGAAAGAGGAATCACAACAGGGTTGTCACTAGAATATTTGATGGCCATGGTTGATGAAATCCAAGTTGACTTAAAAAGATTCAAGGACAGGAAGGAAGTGCCACTAGTCATTCCGAATTTCACTAAATACATCCATGAAGTCAAATCGATACATGAAGTGGATGAGCCCAATTAACTACCTCTATCCAGTGAAGATCAACTCGAAGAGGAAAATTCAATTGAAGACGTGATTAAAGTCGAACCAACTCAGGGAGATGATACAATCTTAATCTCAAACCATCTTAATTATATTAAAAATAATTTGAGTATCACCCCTAATTGTTTTGAATTTTAAGATTTTGCCATCTCATATTATTTCTAGGAGGATGATGAGGGAAAAGAAATTGCACCTATTGATGAACATTTAGAGCTCACTAAACACACTGAATATTTACTAGAGGGAGTACAAGATGAGAAAGAGAATGTTGTACAAGTTTCAACAAAGTAAGAGAACGATATGTACTTCATACTACCCCCACCATGCAAGCTGTACCAAATTGTGAAGGGGGAAAATCTGGTATACTCTGTCCATGGAGTCCTCCTCAACAAGAAAAAATAACTTCAATATGGGTAGAGCCACATGTGGTGGCTCAAATCAATGAAGCTTCATCCACCGATATATTATGGATGAAAATTGGTACTTCCCTCTGGAGGTAGTAAAAGATTCAGGGCCCACTTGGGGGATCATACCATGATTTATCATTTACTAACATTAAATTAATTTAATTTTCAAAACTAGGAATATAGATTTTTAAATCAGTATTAGGAAATAGTCTAGCATGCGGCCCCCTCCCTCAAATATTTTTGAGATTTAATAATTGGATCCTTGTTCGTAATTGATTAATAATCTTTTGTAGGATCATGATGGCATAAGTAATCCCCAAACATTAGTGGAAGAGGAACAATGATTTATTACAAACGGGAGTTCATTTTTATTATTTAAAATTCTAAACTCATTACATTTTTTTGGTCCAAAACATGATTTGATCTTTAGAGATAAGAATTGCATACCCACACTCGAATTAATGATTTACTTGATTTATCTATGAGACATGAGTTTCTTAGGAATCCAGTGATGCAATGTTTTATATTTCAAAGTTAATGAGATCGAATGAGTAAAATGGAAAATTTAATGTTTAAAGTGAAGCATGGATATGGAAATGATGACTCATAATATAAGGTAATTAGTTGATTTATGTAAATGAAATTTCCCTGCCATTTTTCATACTTTGAATTTAAGAAATTCATGTGAATTAACTTGTTTTTAATGATCATGCCTTGAGTGATTGTCCAATATCATATGTCTCATTCCCGAGACTATTTCTAGACCAAGTACTTTCTATTTATTCTTGAGCATGTTTCATGAGTTATATTGGGGCATGTAACCGACCAGAACTTTTATTGAAACTTTTCAAAGCTATGATTGTGCAAAAACATATCTAAAATGATTGAGGCACCATTTGAAAATATGTTATCCTTGAATACCAACTTTACATCAATCCTTATTTTAGCCCATAGATACCATGAATGGCCTTTATAGGGATGAGCCATGTTTCAAGCCATTTTTATAAATTCCTACCCTACTGTTGGTATTTTCATGATATTTTAACATTGAAGTGTGGGTGTAATGAAAATCATGGTGGACGGGATGATACCCATTGTAAGGAAGAAGTGTGGGGGTGTTATTTTGGGAATTGTAAAAGGTTGTGAAATCATTCATTATAATCTATTATTTTCCCCTCTTTAATTGAAATGAAATAAAAAAATGACGAAAAAATAAAAAAAATGGTTGTGATTTGGGAGAACCAAAAATCCCCATTTTCCATACTGATGATCTTGTGATCGTATGTGGTTAGATGATGGATTTGAGTTTTTATCTAATCATAACTTTCAAAAAAAGAAAAAAACTAAAAAACTAAAAAAATATATTCAAGAGGGTGCACAAATCATTCATTATGCATAATTTGATCATAAACTCTACTTTGAGTTTTGGGACGTGGGTGTTGCTATTTTGAAGGGGAGAATTTCAATACACTTTACTTTTGATATCATGAATTGTACTTAACAGACTATCCTCCTACTTGAGACTTAATTTTTTTAACATAAAATCCTACCAACCTTAAGCCTCATAGTCATTTGATCCTTTATTGAAAATTCCTCATTATTTTATATACTTCTTGTCTTTACAAAGTGGTGAAAGTAGTTCATTTACACTCCTATGTATAATGAGAATATTCTCATGATATGATCAAAACTCTACTTGAATTGAATCATGATAGATGAGAGGAAAAATTCAAAGGTGAGGTAAATCATGATGTATCATGCTTAATAATAATTAATTGAGAAGTTTTAATGAAAGAAAGAAGAAGTTCCATTTTACTGAAAGGGGAAAAGTAAAATACATGATTTAATTGTTTATTTGAAAAATGGGAAATTAAATTGATATTTTATTTGGAATTTTTAATGTATGATTTGAAATTGAGAATTATTATGTTTTATTACATTGAAATTGGAATATTGGTAACATTGGTGTCCTCTGAATTCAATGTTGAGATTTTATGCTTGAGGACAAGCATCGTTTAAGTGTGGGGGAATTGATAGAGCTAATATTTTCCACATTTTTTATATGCATTTCAATTGTTTTAATCATCCCAAATAATAAATTTGAGCTTATATGAATAAGCTTTGTATTTATGATGTGTTTTGAGCAAAATGGTGAAAAATGCCTAATTCTGGATTTTAGATAGATTTTTACATCAAGGGTATTTTAGTCATTTCATGAAAAATATAAATAAAAAATTTGAGATTAATTTTTTTTAGAATCCTAATTTTAGTTCCTTCAACTTTTTCTTCTAGACCAGGATCTGATTCGACCATCTAAAGGGCCTAAAAATTCATTGAAGTTGGAGATGTTTTCGGGCGGACAGATTGGCCCCACCATCGTAATGGAACCAAAACTCGGCCTTCACACACCTAATTGACTTGATTCTACCTGGGATAGCACTAGGACAGATTTTCCGGCTCTAAAAAAAATTTGGGGGAGATTTGAGGTCATTAAGGCTACCGTTGAATGTTATAATTTTGAAGGAACCATCATGGAAGCTTCGTCCAGAAAACAAAACCACCACTGAAAAATTCATCACTCCTTCATCCAGTGTCCAAATGTGTTGAAATTTTGATGATGAACCGAAAACAAATTTAAGAACATCTTTTAAGAAGGGGTCTATGCGTGAATCATCCATTTAATGGGTCAACAATGTGCAATCCTTTGGAGGACAGAATGCTGCCTATAAAAGGAGGCTCTCACCTCCTTCCCAAATCATCCCATTCTGCATCCATTCCTTCAAGGCACCAAGGAGGAGATCTCCACCGAGGGAGGCCGACTGAAAATATTCCCCCTTTCTTTTTAATTTTTATTTTATTTATTTTTGTTTTAGTTTTCGATTGTAATTTATATTTCTAATACATTCAAGCATTGTTTTTATTGCGGTTTCCACCCATTCACCCTCATTTCTTTTTCCAATTTAATAATCATGTACTATAATACTCATGATCTTGTGTAACTAATCCGAAAAATATCCCGAGGGTGTAATCAGGTTCTTCAACCCAATACAATATTTTTAATATTCATCGAGACAATTCCAAGGATAATTTATGGTGGGTGTAATCCTCACTATGGTTGTCTAAAGATTAACTTCTTAATCTACAACTATTTTCCCTCGATTGAGGAGGTGGATGGAGGGTGTGTTTGGCGATTTCTATGTAGAATTTTCATTCATAATCGTGGTAGACTAAGGTGTGCACAGATACGATGGAGTGTGTTTACTAAGAATATTTGAAGCTGGTCAATGAAGGTGCTCCCTGAAAATTGTCTCAGGAGAACTTCTTTTCTTGACTAATTCCATTTTGGTTAGCGATTAATATTAATTTGAATTGAATTTTTTCATTTAATTTATTTTATTAAATAACATTTATTTCACAAAATATAAAAGAACAAAAAGAAGAAATTTTTGTGAATTAGATTAAGTGGGTGAATGAACTGAAAAAGCTCCTCAAGTGAGATGACTCTGGTCAGCCACTATGCTGCACTGGAAAAGATAAATTGCTTTTTCCACGCCCTATGACAGGCGTACATCAACCATCAATAAAATAGGCGAGGTATAATGAATTTTCAGGAAAAAAACATTTATGAAGGTGGCTTTAGGAAAATCCATGTCCATGCCCGCTAAGCCTTCCTGCATATGAGGCTTTGGAAAAAGTTAGGGAAATGCAAATAAACTGGTACAATGCTTTTGGGAGCCATCATATGGCCTTTGAAAAAATCAAGATATTCTTGCTAAGTACCATTTCTTAGGAAACAGGTAGAGCATTCCACATTTCATAAGGATACCTGGTCAAGATTACCCTCATAAATCTGATGATCGAAATCCTATTGGAGCAGGTGCATCAATAATGGTCTTCATCCCAATGGGAATTCATGAACATTACTGAAAGACAAACCAGTTGGAATTGAAGAACTCAAATCCAGGAAATTGAATCTTTTTCGTATTACATATAGTGGACATGCATTTAGGATGAGCTGATCAACATCTCCACTAAAACAATGTTATTTACCCAGGATATTATGAAAGAACATATACATCCCCCCCCTCTTATGTATGAGTTAGATCTATGTAAGGATATTATTCATGGAGTTATTTATCCATGAACCAATTCCCCCTATGCATTTGTTTGATTTGTGTAGTAGTATACTTCTAAACTACGTGCGGCTTGATTCCCATACTCATGGCATACATAGAGACATCTATGTGCTTTACTTTGGATCCAGCCATAAGTTTTCATTCTTCCCAATCCCAATTCAATTTGGGGACTCATATACATTCCAAATTTAGGGTATCCATGCCCCAGGAAGAAGTAACATCCCATATTGGATCCATCCAAGCAGCTGTGGCTAGATGTATCATCTTCATAGCACTTGAGAGTTCCTTAGACATACATATGATAGATCCTCCCTGGAAGTTCAACTCCATTGATCATTGGATATTCATATGTGTGGAAAAGTGATCCATGATTACTGTAGAATCATATTATTTAGTTCTAATGGATCTCATTTTAAGGGGGGGGGGTTTGTTGGCACCGATATGTGTGAATTTCACACTTTTCCACGGTTGATTTGAGAAAGGGGAAAGAAATTAGAAATGGCATAAATAATGGTTTGAGGCATTAAGGGGGATCACTCTTTGACTCTTGTATTCTA
This sequence comes from Viscum album, assembly GCA_963277665.1. Lineage (NCBI taxonomy): Eukaryota > Viridiplantae > Streptophyta > Magnoliopsida > Santalales > Viscaceae > Viscum > Viscum album. Next base: position 1,299,114,724 of record OY728166.1, read on the forward strand.
CTAATAATTTCATTCTTAGTTTTGATACCACTCTTAATCAAAAAAAGGTTATCAACAAGCCACCCGACCACACCAATTCAACCAAGGCTTATGTGGGACCGCATGTTGAACACGATAACCAGAATGGGAGCATAACTCCAGAAAGTGCCGGGTAGGGCCCTGTGTATAGGGATTGTGGTGTGAAAGCCTATAGGAATGCATGCATAGTGGGGCTTCAGCCAATTTGGTGTAGGTGATGCAAATGGTAAGGGTACCGACCCCATGACCAGCTCAAAAAATAATTTAGCTACAGAATTGATTATATACTTAAGAGGAGGTGCTGCCAAAATGAGATGTGGGATGACACTTTTTCTGTGGGATAGATTCTGGTATGTTCGATCATGATGCCCGATGATCCATGACAGGCGATCCTACACACCACAAGTCCCTCGTCTTCAACCTCCCATCCATACACAATCTTCAACCTCCCGACACACTGGTTTATCCTGAAGGACACCAAGCACACAACCATTTTCACGATTGTAAATCCCATCATCCCTCTACTATTTTACAACTCACTTAATTCGTGTTTCTGTGGATCATGTGACGACATGGATATAAAAAAAGGAATTCAATGATCAGATGAAATTATCATGCGACATTGCAAGGGAAGTCCATGCAATGCATTCTCCATCACTGCCTTGCCAGTGCAATAAATCCACCATCCCATGAAAATATTCTGCATATTCGGCCTCACACGTCCTATATAAACCCCCTACCATCCCTAAAAATGAACACAAGGGGGAGGGGAATAGAACCTCCATAATAGAAAATAAGGGAGCCACTTCCTGCCGGAGAACATCTCAGGTAATCATGAAAGCTCACCACATGATATATTGACGATCAGACGGTCTCATGATGAGCAGAAGGTTATGCAACACATGGTTCTTGTGTGACATTCACCTAACTGTATGATACAAGTGAGGCTCCCCACTTCAGAAAATTAGGGTGTTTAGCCATTGTTACAGCCCATATATGGCATTGTAGTGGTAAGCCCTCCCTCGATCTCTTTGCTTGAATGTAGCCTTGGGAATGGTCATCTAGGACAAAAAATGCCTCTCATAGGCCCTTGGTGTGTTAGAAGAAGCCATCGCGGGACCCTTCATTGGAGACATGTGAATTGCATGAACATGGGGATTTTATCTCGTGAACTAGCTATCACACCAGATGCCTCTCTTGGATTTCAATAACTAAGATAGGTAGTCCCCAATATGTGCTTTCTTCATGTATAGTACCCTCATTCACGCTCAAATATGTGACCATGCTGACCTTGTTTAGTTCTCCTTGTGCAACTTTTATAGTGTACTTGTTGAGATTCATCACATTTATTAATGAGAGAGGAAAATCATTAATGGAGGGATTCATCACATTTATTTATGAGTGGGGAAAATTATTAATGGAGATATTTTTATCACCATTAATTGTGGATTTTGTCCCAACATTAATGAATATATAATTATCATTATTAATGGATGGAATAATGTACTTTGACTGAATTAATTGATCATTATGGACATGGTGTCTATATTAAGAGGATGCAAAAACATATTTTAAAGAAGAGGGGTGTGCTAGAAAGATGTAGTCGGTAAGGGAGACCCAGGAAGGGGTTTCTGCGTTTGCGGTGGCCCGCATGACACGACGACGATGGCTCGTTGGCGTTTGACAGGTGTGGAGTAGCGGCAACACAATTGATGAACGTGGTCACATATAAAAAATCCTCCTAATAGTGGTGATCAGGTGGCGAGTCCTGATTGGAGATCGGCAGTACATCATGATGGTGAGATCATTCAGGTGTCTCAAGCTGGTGCGAGATTGATGCATGTTCTGGTGAAGATCACTGAGGTAGTGACGTTTTGTAGACTGAAGGGTGACGTTTTGTCATAGATTGATCTTCTTATACAATGCGTCAACAGGATGTTTATCAGAGAGATGGCAGAGGCATATTGGGGTGTGGTTTTCACACTGGTTTTCTATGCTCTCTCATTTGTAATTCAAGTTCGAGAATTACTTGAATTCTTGTATTCTCTGATTAATAGTGCATATTTTGGAATTTCCCCATGGTTTTTTTAATCTTCTACATAAGAGGGTTTTTCTACATTAAAAAATCCTGCGTGTTGATTATTTATTCTGTATATATCTCTTCCATATTTCGACGGTTTTCTCACGTTATTTTTGGAAAGAAATTTTAGGCCCAGATTCAGGATTCTCCCTCATCAAGTGGTATGAGAGGAGGTTGGTTTGTGCTTGCAGTTTAAAATGAGAATTTTGGAAGCTTCAAAGAGGATTTCTGATGCATGCACGGAGCAAAAAAAGGTTTGGAAATTAAAGAATGCTAAGAGAGGTGATGAACATGTCGGCTTAGGGAATATTGAGAAGGGGAGCAGTTTATTCCTGTAGGTTCTCTAGATTATGTGGTAATCCCTTTTATAGAGGATCCAAATGTTTCTGGTTCTTGTCTTGTCCAGCAAGATGAGCATGATGGTGCAGATACAAATGTGATGAAGATTTCAGCATTTGGTTTTCTTTTACAGGGGGAGCTGATATTTTTTTTATCAGGAGTGCAAAAGGATATCATCATATTTTCTACAGATGATGATGGTTGGTGTGATACCGACCTATTTTTTTCCAATTGGGTTTGTTGGATGGTTCCATTCATTAATGTGATAAAGGGGGAGACTTTTTAGATTCATCACATTTATTTATGAGAGAGGAAAATCATTAATGTATGGATTCATCACATTTATTGATGAGTGAAGAAAATTATTAATAGAAATATTTTTATCACTATTAATTGAGGATTTTCTCCCAACATTAATGAATATTTAATTATCATTATTAATGGATGGAATAATGGATGTTGACTACCTTAATTGATCATTATGGAATTGGTGTCTATATAATGAGGATGCAGAGACATATTTCGAAGAAGAGGGGTGTTCCATCAAGATTTAGCCGACAAGGGAGACCCAGGAAGGGGTTGATGTGTTTGCAGTGGACCACATGGCACGACGATGATGGTACATCCGCATTTGACAGGTGCAGAGAAGCGACGATGCAATTGATGATCGGGGTCACATATTGAATGTCCTGCTGATAGCAGTGATCAAGTGGAGTGTCCCGATTGGATATTGACAGTACATCATGATAGAGAGATCATTCGGGTGTCGCAAGCTGGTGCGAGATTGCCGCATGTTCGGGTGAAGATCTCCAAGGAAGTGACGTTTCGTCGACAGGGGGGTGAAATTTTGTCACAGGTTGATCTTATGATACATGGCGTCAATGGGATGTTTATCAGAGTGATGGAAGCGGCGTATCGGGGTGTGTTTTTCACACAGGTTTTCTATGCTCTCTCATTTGTAATTCATGTTCAGGCATTCCTTGAATTATTGTATTCTCTGATTCATAGTGCATATTTGGGAATTACCACATGGTATTTTAATCCTCCGCATAGGAGGGTTTTTCCACGTTAAAAAATACTACGTTCTTATTTATATATTCTACATATATCTCTTCCATATTTTGACGGGTTTCTCATGATATTTTTGGCAATAAATTTTCAGCCCGGAATCGGGATTCTCCCCAATAGTATGTGGCCCCAACAAACAGACCAACCCTCTATTAGAGAATCCATTGCAAAAACCCTTCATGGTCATGCGAATCATCAGTAAAAATCACACAAGACTCCAAGAGGAACAATACGAAGTAAGCCCTTGACCATGTGGACCAGGGAATAGCCCATATATGTGTTCCCAAGGACATTTTTATGATCCTCTGGAGATCATGTCCTCGCATGATCGATCATGAAATCATGTCTTGTATAGGTAAAGATCAGGAGATCACCTCTTCACCATAAGATGTTAAGATAATACACCCCAGTGGGTGCCACCCCCAATATGGGGTGGAGTTTCTCAGCCGAGGAAGTCATTATTGACGAAAACAAACATGGTGATGGTTTCTTTGGTTGGAACCCAAATTCGTATACGAGCACCCAATGGCAAGGAAGTTTCCATGGGTAGATGAAATACCCACCAAACTTAAGGAGAGAATTCTTTTGTTCGTCTCTATAAAATGGGAATCAAATCCAATTGTTTGCTATGTGTAATTCATGATTAATCTGACGAGATCCAGAGAGAATAAATTGGCCCTATTTCTCCCATGGATTTAGGCTTCAAGTCAAGACACATTAAATCTATATGTTCTACATTTTTTTAATTTTTTCGGTGTGTTTGTTTCCATGCACCTCCGCTATGCCCCTTAAAAGTTGTATCATAGGGATCTGTAGTGATCAGATTCGAAACATGGAATCAAAAGTGAGTTCTCCAATGACCGGAAAATTGAAGTTGGTCGGAAAATCTTTCCAAGGATAGATCTATCAAGAGGATGATGAGACGATTCCAAACGTGAAAGAGACATAAAAATGGAGTTGAAACAAAGGAGATAATCTTGGTCAAAGTTTGGTTAGAACCACGAGTGAATAGTAACCATTGTTCTAGAGAAGATGGTACTGTTCACGCCGCCGGAGAAAATTATGGTGAGATTCCGATAGGTGCGAGATTCGGTGAGATTTGGTGATGAGTCTACATGTGATGTTTGAGGAGTTGAGATGGTGAAATTGAATACCCAAGATTGAGGAGTACGAAAACTGGGTGATGTGGAATTCGTTTCGAGGATGAGATAAAACCTGGTATCATTAAGTAGGCTCGATGTGGGAGGATACAAGATTTCCATTACATGTGGAGTGTTGGAAGTCCCACACAGGGATACACCGATATATACTGGGAAGGATTCCCAAGGGTTGTATCATTTTATGGGGACCACAGTCAGCTCAAGATCGATTGAAAAAAGTGGAAGTGCCACATCAACTATCATGAAGAAGCATGTCTGATTTGCTCATGATGTTTTCACCACCTGTAAGGAGACTGAATTGGTCTAGTTTCTACCCCAAATTGGTCATGAGGGGGAGATTTTTTGGGGACACTCCCAATATAGGGTGGAGTTTCTTTATTGTAGGATGTAATTGTGAATGAAAAAAACCTGGTGCAGGTTTCTTTGGTTGGAATCCGACTTCATAGATGAGCAACCAACAGTGAAGAAGTTTCCCATGGGTAGAAGAGCTACCCACAAAACTGATGGAGACAATGTTTTTGTTCATCTCTCTACAATAGGAATCAAATCCCATTGTTTTCTTTGTGTAATTCGTGATTCCTCTAATGATATCCGGAGAGAATAAATTGGCCCTGTTTCTCCCATGGATGTAAGCTTCAATCCGAACCATGTTAAATCTCTGCATTTTATATTTTTCTACGTTTTTTGTGTTTTTGTTGCCATGCACCTCCATTGTTCCCCTTACAACCCCAAGTCTTTTGATGCACCTATATGCTTCAGAATGCACAACCAATATTCCATTCACCCCTTACAGTGCCAAAAATTCCTTCACCCATACGTACGAATGACTTGGTACACATCCCTCCTACGCATGATTACATGGCCTATCATAAGAAACCGTCCATGATCAAGTGATAATCCCTTCTGTACTGCGACATACACATGAGACCTTATGAAGTGGCCGCCTGGACATGGGATACCCATGCAGACTCCCTAAGCATGAAAGGAAAACAGTGAGGATATGCGGCCCACAAGACATGCATATCTATCCATACAATCATCATCTCCTTGTGGTTTTGAAATTCATCCACTATACATAAGCATGGAGCCCGTTGTGATATCTATACGAGGTCATATGGTTTGAAAACCTTCATGAGGGGTTTCATTCAAAATACCCTCAGTCTGCACAAGAACCCTTTGACAGACCTCCCTATGCCATGAAATCCACATAGTTCATGCCTTCAATGTGATAATCCCATGAATATATTATGACCCATGAAGATTAAGGAAGAATCCCTTTTTATTCGCACTCACAACACTCAGATGGATGCAAGACCCTAAGCATATCTGCGAGATCCCGCCTCCTGAGCAGTTCAAGGAAAAGCGATCACAGGGGTCTTTAATGGTCTCGTGATTTCCTTAGAAAAAATTCGAAATTCCATGATAATCATAGAACAAGCCTCAAAAAAGATGGTAAGGCCTCATGAAAGCCCTTTAACATGTCACCATGGTCATGTGATAGACCACTAGGTAAGCAAAATTGATCAGGAGACACCCCCTTGGAACATCCAAGTTGTCACAAGACAAGTACCCGATAAGTGAGGATGATCCTGTGAAGAAGAAATTAAAGTGTTATAAGGATCATGTTATTGTCTATAGACATGTTCATGTTGACATGTGATAGAACGAGGACAAGAATGATTGATCGTGAGACAAAATATAGTCACGACTATTTTGATCACTCATAGGACCTGAGACATGTTCGCCTTACCGTATAGATGTTCCCTAGTATGTCTGGACAACTCCATGATGACCTAAAGAAAACAAGACATACTTTTCCCTGAAATTCTATGATACTCCCCACATGAATAATATTCTTCATGAAATGTATCATAAAAAAATCGAGTAAAAATGACATGAATTAATAATATAAACTCTCATAATCCCTGACCTCCATAAAATTAATGAAAGGGAACAAAAAGAGAGGTGGAGACAGGTGTTTGTGGTCACTAAAAGACACACGATGTGCCCTGGACATCTAAAAATGGCTTCACAAGACCTCCTATCAAGTCATCTAGAAACACCGTTTCTAGTCATGTGAAGCACCTTTCAATCATGCACAAGTTCTTGGACACGTCCTCTTTGATCAGGAGAAGTAATCTATGCTAAGTTAGTTGATTATTTGTGAGTCCCATAACATTATATCATTGGTCATGTGAGGACTCTCAGACATGTCATCTTCGCCCATGGAGAGATGACCAGGGCATGACAATTGATTAGGTAGTCACCCTCGGATGAGTCCGCTATGTCAGATTGGGGCCCCAACATATCGGGCGAGTGATCAAGACTTTCCCAGTAGATGGCCTAGACATGTCTAAAAAATCCTCTAGGACAAGTCCACTTTGTCCAACATACCTATATAAACTCATGCCATGTGGATTCGAGCTAAGAATATTCAACAACATTCTCCTTTAAAAATGGAAGTTTTTTTAATGAGGTTGGGATGAGAAATAATGTGACCCTACCAAGGTCATGCTTTTGGGAATTCCTCACATGTTCATCACCACCCCGCTTTGATCCACCAGGAGTATAAAGAATGTGTAGACTAATCATGGTAAACCCTAGAGTGTAAGACTTGACCAGTAGAATGACATGGGTAGACCAATGGGTATCTTTAAAGTGTAATCCCAAACTAATAACGATTAGTCACAGATTGTATGCCCCGACCAATCATGGGAATACACATAGTGTAAGCTCTGACCAATCATGGGTATCTTCAAAGTGTATTCCAAGACCAATCGTAGGAATCCCCAGGGTATAACCCTTGACTAATCGCGTGAAGCCTCATCATGTAAGCCCCGAACAATCATGTGAAGCCTCGGCGTATAATCCATGATTTTCGACATAATATAAATATGTCCCTAAACATAGGGCACCCATTTTGTCATAAGACCCTAGAATTCCTAAAATCATAGAGATGTCCATAATGTCTCAACGAATGATAACCTACCTTAGCCTATCAATAGGTTAAGGTGTAATTGATCTATGAGGATTCTTATTCTCACTATAATCGAGATATATAAGAACCCTTCTTAAGGCTCAAGTTCATGTGAAAAAAAACTTTGGTCTATGTCCCTTCACATTAAAATTATTCCTAGATTACAGGATTAAATCCTACCATAGGCTTTCCATTCTGGTTCATCCATCAGTGGATGAGAACAGGAATCATGCATGGGAATCATTCAAAGTACAAGCCCTGATCATGGTCCCAAGTACATAAAATCAATCAATGGGTTTGGGATGAACAAAACTACAAAGACATTTATTCCTTCCATATCTGGGATGTAACGACCAAAACATTCATTAATGAATATTCCACTTGATCTAATTAAATGCCTTATCATGTAAAATAGAACTTATTTTGTTTTATGTTTTAGGATTTTAAAATACCATTAATAATTCTGACAATTTCTAATATAGTCGTTGAATAGTGATCACATGATTAGTATAAATATAGGCCTTTAATGAATCCAATTTACTCATACAAAGGAACCGATGGCCTCATATAATAGACTTTCCCCTTTAGAATCCCATTTTTCTGAGCTTGGAAAGGGGTGGTGTCATTGGGGTTTGCTCTTGACCAATCCCAAGCCGAGCTTCAATAAATTAATCTTGAGAGGAACCAACTACAGGAGAAGTGAAAGTTGATAGAGATTACCACCCGAGCGATGTTATCCGAGCCACCCCAAGAGTCTGTCACCATCACACACCTTAACCTTCAGTCTTATGTAGTTATTATAAAGCGTTATGTAACAAGACCCTAGTACTATGATTATTTACATTATTTTTTATATAATAAAGAATATACTTTCAATTTATTATTATTACTTTGTAAATTGTTTTTAAAGTGCAAATAGTATTTTCAGTTAATATTCAACTAAGAAATATATATTTATGAACTAATGGATTTTTGAATTAAATAATATTTTACTAAAATATAATTATTATTATATAACTAATTCTTATTAATTATAAATTATCGAATATTTTTATGAATGCAATTGTAATTTTTATTAAGGTTTGAAAGCTATTTTTGTCAAAACTGATGAATTTTCGATAAATGTAGGTTTTTATTTTAAAAGTAAAAGCACACATATTTAGAAAATTATTTAGATAAAATGAATATTATTTTTGGAATCAGGATGTTGAAATTATCCAATGGTTAATTGTTCATAATTTTCTGAGACAGTCTAATTTTTGGGTAAAAATTAAATACCGTTTAAATATATAATGTGCTTTATGACATCATAATGACCTAATGGTGATATAATAAAATACTATAAACATTAGTTTCGGCCAATATAAGTTTTTCCATTAACATAATGTGATTTTGGGTTTGTTTGATTTATTTTAAAAATCATTAGTGGACCCTTCAAAACTTGTAAAACATTTTTTCTTTTTAAATTGTTTTGTTTGAGAGTGTGACTCAGCTCCACATAAGAAAAATGATCATTTTATAATTATCAGACATTTACCTTATAAAATATGGTTTTCCACTCCCCTTTAGAAAAGAAACATGGTAAAAAACAATGGTCTGGATTGTGGTTTTTATTAGTTTAATGTGAGGTGTCCCAAACATAAATAATAAACAATTTCCTCTCATTTCCTATAAAAACCCACCCAACCTCCCACTTCCTCTTCTCTCAAAGACTTTGGAGTTCATCCAACCTATACCCTCATCTCTCTACAATCCTCCAAAGGCACCCAAATCTCCAAAGAATCTTCTCTCAAGCCTCTCCCAAGCCTTTGGTATCACACTTCAAAGTAAGGGTTTTCTTCCTTTCTCATTTTGTCCAATTTTATTAATGTTGTTATGACCTTTTAATTTCAATTATAAATGTTGGGGTATGGTTGAAAACCTCCCATATACTTACCTATTTATTTTTTAATTATTAAATACCCCTTTATCTCTCATTAATTCCTTCCATGTACACCCCTTACTATGCCGAAATTCTGAAAGGAATTTCTCAATCCTCATTTACATTCATGAAATTCTTTTATATCATGAATCTAAATTCCATTAAAATGGTTGGGACATGTTTTTAGATGAACCCCCCTCACATTAAATTTCATGTACATATTATGAGACACCCCTTTCTCTCTCACCAACCATTTTTATGAATTCATATTTCACACCGTTACGCTTCTGAAATTGCACCGATTTTCCAAGCCAATGTCATTGTGTAGTTAATACCATGCCAATTTCTCTATCAATGGTATTCACCTTTATTCACATTTACATATTGATTATAGAGTTTCATGTATGAATTCCACATTCCTTTATCGTGGAATAAATCATGATGTTGAATGATTCCATGTTGTATGATCCATGTGGCACACTTATGCATGAAATGAAATGGTTTACGAAGGGTGCACCCTGATAGCACTTCAATGCATTGGGTAAAGTACAGTATCATGATACGTCATGTTCAATGAGTGTTGACTCATGCTAATTCAAGTGCAATGAGGGGTTACTCATGATTCATGTGCAATGAGGGTTTACTCATGTTCCATGTGCAATGACCTTAGTTCATGCTAATTCCATGTTAAGTGTTGTTGCCACATTTCCATGTTATGATTATCATGCTTTATCATGCCTTTATGTTTATGTTTCTCGTGTGCTACATTGATATTCCTATTGACAAACATGTATTTTATTTCCCATGTTATTCCATGTTTATCCCCTTATTGGGGTTTATAGCTCACCCTTTTCTTATGCTTGTTCTCAGGTTATCCCATGTAATGCTAAGTATTCGGGAATGTAGGGGTATTGTAAAATATGTTTTCAATAAGATGCTGCGTTTTATGTTTTAAGATGTTATTTAATGTTCCGAAGCCCCAAATACACTATACCACTCTATCTTTAATGTTGTATCAATTTAATTATTTATGTAATAAATTATGTTAAGTCTGTAATAAATATCAGGGTTGTCATAGTTGGTATCAGTGGATATGTTTAGTTATTTTTAGGATTAGGATTAGAAAACACTAGTGAATCCTTAAGGATAAGACTAAGTATAATAAAAAAATCCCTATGTTTTGGTGAGTATTGAGTAAGTGGTTTATCAAGAAAATACATCCATGTCTATACGCGAGCAGGTAGAGGAGGCTCTGGCACAAATGTATCCTAGGGGTGAAACCTGAAAACACCGCTATGATCTAGACTAGAATGAGAAATGGTGCACGAAAATGGGCATTGATACACTCTTGGTTACGACACACCCATGGGATATGCTTTTGGTAAATTCACATGCTTAGTATGAACCATTATTAATGGACTAAAAAAAATCCCAAATAATATATGTTCAAAAGTTGATCATGGATAACATATAGTGAAGCCAATAGATTAATAAGTTAAGGAAACAAAATCTATTTATAAGTCATTCGTTTATTTCCATTAGATTAACCTTTATGTGTTACCCCTAACATTCCTTTAATTCCAGCCAATGGCCGGTAATAGGAGTACTCTAGCTCACAACTGATGTGAAGATCAAAGAGATGATTGCTCTAATGAGATCCCCAATCCAATGGGAGTGGAATCATGAACTTTGTCACGATACTCTATCAGTTAACTCAAGACTTGAATAGAAACATGGGTCAAGAGGAATGTTCAACCCCCCCCCCCAAGATAGAACAAGTCGCTATCTAGAGATTCATGAGAAAAAGGCCTCCTACCTTTAATGGATCATCTGATCCCACAATCGCCGAACTATGGATCAAATCTATTGAAAGGATCTACTCCATCCATTAATGTTATGAACAAGAGAATGTTCTCCTGGATTCTTATCATATAGAGGGTGAAACATATCAATGATGGACATTGATAAAAAATACGAAGCCTGAGGAGGAGATCGTGGTGTTGGAATGAAAGGATTTCCAGAAGTTTTTTTTCAATAAATATTTTCTACACACCCTCTAACTTAGGATGAAAAGGGACTTCCTTGGCCTCAGGAAACAAAATGAAGAATCTGTCAGAGAGTACAAGGAAAACTTCACAAGGCTTGCACGATATGACTCTGACTTTGTCGTTACCCCTAAATGCAAGGTTGGCCACTTCTTTGGTGGCCTGAAACCTAGACTGTGGAAAGCCCTGGCGATCCATGACATCAACAGCTATGAAGAAATTTCCCGATGTTCCCTCAAGGTGGAAATGGAGATTGGGTAATCTCAGGGGCTATCATGCAGATAAGAAGCATAAGGTAGCCTTCAATCCTAGTGGTCTGATGGGTAAATACAATGGTTCTAAGAAAATCCATCACTCCACTTGCCAATGGTGCGGAAAGAAGAACCTCAAAGATTTTATGAAGGGGTCGAGGAAATGCATTAGGTGTGGAAGAGAAGGGAACCTAGCCATTAAATGCTGACAAGAAAAACCCATGGCTATGAAAGAGGAGAGGAACACTCCATTCAACTCTCAACACTCCGTTCATTACTTCAACTGCAATCAACCAAGGCATCTTGCAATTCTGTGCCCTAAGCCAAGGGTTTTCAGAGGCACCCAAAAACCTCCAAGACCGCAAGGGCGAGCGTTTTCCATCATTACTGCTGAAGTGAACCCTGAATATAAAGTGGTGACAGGTACGATAGTTATTCATTCAATAATAGCGAACATACTTTTTGATTTTGGTTCTACGCATTCTTTTATATCCTGAATGTTTAGTAAAAAATCCCAACACCACCACAAAGCATGGAAGTAATGATGTCAGTGATTATGGAATTTGGGGAAATCATTGAATCCCATGAATATAAATCGTCCACTATCATAATATGTGGATTGAACATTCTGGGGAACCTCGTCATACTCCCTCTAGTGGAATTTTATGAAATTATTGGCATGGATTGGCCTTCCTTATATAGAGCTGACATAAATTGTCGTGAGAGGGAAATCACTCTCCATGTGGAGAATTGACCCCCGATTCTGTATAAGTGCAAGGAGGATGAATCTTATTTATCTCCATCATCTCAAACATGGATATTACTAACCTATGAGCATGCGTATCTATCTTAGAAGATTGAGTAAAAGGAATCAACCATCCTTGAATACATGCCTATTATGAGGGAATTCACTGATGTGTTTCCCAAGGAATTTCCTGGTCTTCTTCCGAGAAGAGATGTTTAACTCTCAATTGATCTTATACCTAGGGAATTTCCAATATCCATGAATCCATATAGAATGGCTGTTGTAGAGCATGAAGATATGAAGAAACAACTAAAAGAAAATCTTTATAAAGGGTTTATATGCCCAAGTGATTCACCATGGGGTGCACCAGTATTCTTAGTCAAGAAGAAGGATGGGTCAATGCGCCATTTCATCGATTATTGTGAGCTTAATAAATCACGATAAAGAACAAGTATCCTCTCTCACGAATTGATGACTTGTTCCATCAGCTTCATGGAGCAAAATACTTATCCAAGGTGGATTTGCAGTTAGGATATTATTAAGTAATGGTGAAGAAGGAAGATATCCCCAAGAATGGTTTTCGTACATGGTACGGGCACTATGAATTCATAGTAATTCCTTTCGTACTCAATAATTCTCCAGAAATCTTCATAGGCATGATGAGTAGAGTCTATAGAGATTACCTCAACCAATTTGTGGTAGTCTTTATAGATGATATTATAATATACTCCAAAACCAAGGAGGATCATGAGGAGAATCTACGAACTATACTGGAGACCTGGGGAAAGGATAATCTCTCAGCAATGTACAAAAAATGTGAGTTATATTTGAAGGAGTTCTCATTCTTGGTCCATATCATCACACACAATGGGATATCTGTGGATCCCTCCAAAATAGCTACAATGGAGGGATCACCAAGGCCAACAGTGGTAATAGATATTCATAGCTTCTTGGGGTTAGCTGGATATTATCGATGATTTGTGAGAAATTTCTCACAATTTTCAAACCATCTTACCAAGCTAACTCGGAAGAGAGTAAAGTTTTATAGGAGTGATGAATGCAAAGAATGCTTCAAGGAGTTGAAAATAAGGCTTATCACTCCGCTCGTGCTCACTTTACCCACAAGTGGAGAACTTTATGTGGTATTTAGTGAGGCTTTGAAAAAGTGCATAGGTTGTGTGTTGATGAAAAAAGACAAAGTCACTGCCTATGCTTAAAGTCAATTAAAAGTTCATGAGCAGAACTATCCAACACATGACCTGTAGTTGGATGTAATGATCTTCGCTTTGAAAATTTAGCGGCATTATCTCTTTGGGGAGAAGAGTGAAATGTTGGAGTTGGTGGCCTATAACCAACTAATTTGTACTTTATTCCTTAATAAAATCCTTATCACATCTTTATTATTATTATCTATGAAAATTAATGTGATAATGTCCTAAGGATAGTTTTTTCATTAAAGGATCATAGAGGATCCCTTCTGTGATGAGAAACCGGAAGTGCCATAACACTGTTCTTGAGTATATGTTCTCTGTCCAGATGATGTGATTTTAGGGACACATATAATACATTCCATTAGGGGTTAGGACTCATAAAACTTTGAGGAACCTTCCCATGATGTGCTCCCTTGGTAATATTTAAGAGGATATTATGGGAACGAGACCAGCCAGTAGGAAATCCACATTTCATAGTTTCATTTGATGTTCCTATCTGCGGATGTGTGTACTAGTCCTTAGAATTTATGATTATTATTAATGGGTATTACTACTTGCACACTTAGATGTATTGATGAAAACTGTGATGACACACTATTTGCAGCGAGGTAGGATATGTTGGGTGCGTCACCAGTAATAATGCATTAATAGATAATGCAAAAAGGATTTGTCCCTTCTACTCCATAACAGAAGTAGATATCTCATGCCCTTTGATGGAATTTTTATAGCCTAAATAATTACATGTCCATAGTAAGGAATGGGCGAGTTCAGTTCTGGGAAGTCAAAGAAAGAATAATCGATCACATGTGTTGATGTTACAATCATGAAACCCGCTTAATTAGAGATATCAAGATGAAGTGATTATATTAAATGGTAAGAGTTCGTGGGAGGTGACACGTCATTATGGTGTTAAATTCTTTCACTATGGGTTCCTTGGTGTGTTTCTAGATGCTAACCTTGGAATTTAGGCAGAACTACAGTAATTACACTGAGAAAGAGGCCTACAGGGTCACACACTAAGTGTGTCCAAGTATCTCAGTTAAATATTAATTTAACAAGTTAAATAATTATTATTCCCAATTTTAGTTTAATAATTATTTAAGGATTCCTGATCGAATTTATTTAGAGACTAGTTATTCTAGAGAATGTATTATGGGCGAAATAATATATTTTTTAGTGAGTAATGCAGTGATATTTATTTTAGAAATAAATAGCCATTATTAAACGTCTAATAAATGTGGTGAAGGAAATAAAGAAAAATTCAAAATAAAAGTACACGTCGTGTATATAAAATATACACGCCGTGTATTTTTTTCTGGGAATTTATGGGAAATAATATTATTTATTTAATTAAATAATATTAGGTGTTAATCACTAGCTGCATGTTAGGAAATAATAATAGTCTACTGTTATTATTTGACATGGGGTATTACAAAGAATTAAATGAAATGAATAAATGATTTTGGGTAATTAATTCATTATATTATTCTGTGTAATTAAAATCCCATTATATAATTCTCATTACCCTAGACATTTTTGGGTGTGTGCACAATGGATTTGAAAAAACTATCAAGCCAAGAGAGAATTAATTTTCCACCAAGAATACTCTCAAGCTACAAGAGAGAGATCCACCTTTACTGGGTCAAGGCCATTGATGGAGAAAATAACAAGCAGAGGCTCTTCCAAGATAGCTCCCAGAGATCCCTTTGGCGACATCCAGAGATACGTGGAGCACGTGTGGATCACTGTTAGAGGAATCCTACACTTGGATTCTATGACACAATGATTGATCACATCAGATCGTGACCAGAAACATCAATGTAGAAAGAATAACATCAAGGTAATTCTTTTCCATTAATAAATTTAATTATAACAAAAATATGATAATCCTCTCAATGAATTTGGTACTCCCCTCTTTCATTTTCATTCTTCTTTCTATTCTGAAGATACAACGTTTTATTATCATGACGAATCTTAGATTGATCATTGCTAACACTAAAATTAATGTAGGGTAAACCCAAAAACTTGCTTCTGCTACACCCAGAACCTACAAGTGGTATCATATGGAGGTTTTATCGTTGATTATAATTATTTAGTTTTTTCCTTGATGATTTAAGAATTTAAGAATTTAGTTGTTTCAATTCAAGATTAATCGTTCTACAAATCTGAATCTCGAGATCTGTTCCTCCCCTATCAATTCTCTTTCACCATACATAAATGAGTTTTCCATTTAATTTTTATTAAAATAAAATAGAGGATCTCATCTGGAGGTGCCAAACGTTCCTCGACGTACAACACCAGAATACACAGCATGTATTCGGAAGTACAAACCATGTAGTATAGGTTCAATGCATTGGAATATTCTGTGAAGTCAGACCATGTAAATGGATCCTACCTAAGTCATAAATGACACCATCTCTTGACCAGGAATAGGTGACACACTATTTTTGGATTACACGTAGTGTGGTCCACTGAACACAGCATGTAGTCCCTTCAGGTTAGGGTTGGACCGTGTGCCCCATACACAGCTTGCCTTGTTCGAAACCGTGTAACTCAGAAACTACATGGATTGTGTCCCACTGAACACGCCGTGTACTCCAAAAATTTATAATGTATATATACACACCATGTCCTCAGGCGCATACTTAAGATGGACGGTGAACAAAAGTACACACCATGTAGTTGGAACTACACACCGTGTACTCATCCAAATTACGCAGATTTATTAAAATATTTTATTATATTATACAAACACTCAAGACGTGTACCATAGTGCAGGAGTAAAGATGATGAACAACAAGTGATGGGTGTTATATATATGTCTTTAATTTAACAATTTGTGTAATGTTCATTTTTACTCATTGGGTAGTTACGAATGGGAATTCACTAGGTTGCCTCCAAAGTACAGGTTACATAAAAAGATAATTTTAAATGAATTTATTTGATTAAAATTATGATTGATGTGAATCTCAAGAAAATTCATAAACGGGTTTAATATAAAAGGATTGATTAATTAAAGATAATTAATTGATTCGAGCGTGATTTATCTTAAACAAGAGCGATTAAATAATTGAATTATAGTTTTATTTATGCGTAAATATCGTTGCATGTATGGATGATCATGATCTAGACCAAGACCTTTATATCTGAATTGTTTCTTTTAATTTATTTATTTAAATTATATTTGTTGGTCTGCGAGCATTCTCCTCATTAATATGTAGGGTATGCGCACCCATGGTTTCTTTTAGGTAAAAACCCCTTTTACCCCTCACCTGTGAGTGAGATAAAAGCATATGTAATGAATGGATCTCCCAAGCTATTAGAGGTGGCTCATGATAGGATCCATTGTGAAACCAATCCATGGAGATACAATGTTGGACAAGTGGAAAGCTATAAACACGAACCCGAAAGGTTCAAGGTGTTTCTTCCCTAGGTATTGGGTTAGTTTATCAACCGCTAGATAAACTAACCAATAGAACAAGCTCATTATCATACAATTTATTTTATTTCTGTCAGTTTCATGGTTTATTTATTGTGGGTGTGTTGTCACAATCACACAATTAATTAATTAAACAAGTATGTAAGATGGAACTAAAATAAGACCAGCTTATGCGTAAATTTTATCTTATACATGGTTTTATCACTTACGTATATCCAAATTAATATTTATAAGCATGTAATCAATGAATATAAATTGTAAATTTACGTATAAGGATAAAATCCCTCAAAGTGATATTAAGTTGGTATAGCCTTCCATATTCTTCATTAGAATTGAACCATAGTTCAAAGTGCTTGACCAACCCTAGTTGGGGTGCTTTCAATTATCAGGGAATTATAATTCAAGGTTTTGGGTTGACCTAACATGGTTGGAATCAAGGGTTGACTACCACATTAGTACCTGGTGTGACCAAGAGGCAAAGTTTGAGGAAATCCAAAATAAAAGGATTTCAGGATTGGGGAGTCCACTCAGCGGATCAAGGAGGTCTGAGTTAATGTGGTTGGAATTTGGAATTATACCTAAAATCCTACACGTTTCTTGATAAACCCTAGTTGGGGTAATGCGAATGGAAATATGAATCATTTCCACTAGAATATTCAGGAAACAGAATATTCAGATGTCAATGGTGAGGGTTATTTGATTTCGATAAAATAGTGGGATAATAATAAGTATTAATTTATTTATTTCTCTCAGTTTTATAATAATGTACTAAACCTTTGACCATCTTAATTTGTATAAATGGAAAGAAAAATTACATCAATCATATCATTGCGAACCATACTCGAGAAGGAAAACCTTCTCACCAGCACCAATTTCCACGAGTGGCAGAGGCATTTACGGGTCATCCTTCACCACGAGAGGAAATAGTATGTGCTGGAAGAGCCTATTCCAGTTGTGCCTGGAAAAGAGGCCAGTGATAAGGAAATATCTCTCTATGTGAAACATATGGATGATTCCATATATGTACAATTTTTTATTCTATTGGCCGTGTCTAATGAGCTCTTGAAGCAACATGAAAACATGGACGTGTATAGCATGATGTCTCACCCTAAGGATATATACCAAGGGAAGGCGAGGTGGGATAGATATGAGTTCTACAATTCTTCTTTTACAGCTATTCTTGGAGAGTCTGTGCTAGTTGGGCCTCATGTAGTCAAGCTTATTGGATACATTGAACGCCACAACATCTTAGGGATTAAATTCCAGTATGAGTTGCGTACAGATCTCATCTTATCATCACTACCCAAGAACTTCTCTATCATTATTGTCAACTACAACATGAGCATCAATGAGAAGAGTCTATCGGAACTTCTGACCTTAATTATCTAGGTAGATAAGAGTAGGGGGCGTGACAAACCCACAATCATAATGGTGAATAAGAAAAGGAAGGACAATGAAAATGGGCCAAAGACTTATAAAAGGTCTTAATCCCCCGAGAACCATCCCTCCATGAAGGGTAAGATCTAAAGGCAGGTTAAGGAATGAGAGGATGTGTGTTCTAAATGTGTCAAGAAAGGCCACTGTAAGAGGAACTACACCCAGAAGCATGAGGATGCTAAAGGTACATTCTTTGTTGTGTGTAAACATTCCATTTCTACACATTGGGTATTAGATACAGCTTTTTGGGCTCAAATATGTATTCAATTACAGGAACCAAGTAGATTTAGAAATATTTCCAGAGGATAGGTGGATCTTTGAGCTTCCAATGGAATAAGGCTGGATGTACTGGCTATTAGAGATTACCCCCTCTCATTGCCAACTAGGATAAATTTGGTTTTACATAAATGTTATTATGTGCCTAGTGTTACCAGAAACATAATTTCTGTATCATTCCTAGATATGGATGGATTTATTTTCAAGTTTGAAAATAAGGGATTCTTCTTTTATAAGAACAACGTATGTTATGGTATGGAGCATTTAAATAATGGTTTGTATGTATTAAATTATGAAAACCAAGTGTTGTGAATCGATAACGAAAAAAACTCACATGAATCATACATCACCCAGATGTGGCATCACTGTCTCATTCATGTAAATGAGAAGCACTTAACAAAGCTCTCCCAAGATGGCTATTTAGACTCTACTGAGCTAAAACTACATGATAGAGGTTATACGTGTTTACAAGGTAAAATGAACAAGACTCCTTTTGATGGACATGGTGAAAGAGCCACAAAACTTCTAGGATTTCTGCACATGGATGTATGTGGACCATTTCCAGTAGAGGATAGAGGAGGATATTATTAGTTCGTTACTTTTACTGATGATTTGAGTACATATGGATTTTTCTAGTTAATGAGGTATAAGTCAGAATCTTTAATTAAATTTAAGGAATTCAAGAATGAAGTAGAAAATCAACATTGTAGGAAGATAAAGAAACTTTGATCAGATCAAGGTGGAGAATATCTTAACAAAGAGTTCATCGATCTTCTACGGGAGTCTGGGATTCTATCTCAGCTCACTCATCCTTATACACCATAGTGGAATGGTGTTAATGAAAGGAGGAAACACACCTTGTTGGACACAGTGAGGTTGATGATGAGTTATTGAGATCTTCCATTATCCGTTTGGGGTTATGCATTACAAACAGCATCATACACATTAAACCGAGTACCAACTAAGGCGGAAAATGGAAATCCATCCAAGTTATGGAATTGAAAGAAACCCATTTTGTCGCACACATGTGTATGGGGATGAAAGGAATTTGTTAAGGCCTTTTTGGGCAACAAACTAGCACCCCGGGCCTCGAGGTGTATCTTTATAGGACATCCCACGGAAACTAAAGGATACTACTTGTATAACCCTCAAAGAAAGAATGTGATTGTCGCCAAACAAGCCATCATTATTGAGATGGATCACATTCTAAAAAAGTATTGTGGGAGAAAGATTTACTTTGACAAAGTTGATTCTCACGATACACATGAGTTGGTACTGGAACAAGTTCCACAGGTCCCCGTGGAAGAGGTTCCAAAAACACAAGTACTACGTAGGAGCTCAAGAGAGGTAAGGGAACCAGAGAGATTTGGTTTCCTAGTCGTCGAGGATGGTGAATCATTTTTACTTGACAACGATGAACCATTATCCTAAAAGGAAGAATTATAAGGCTCTAAAGCTACAAGCTGGCTAGACGCTATGAATTCTGAGATGGATTCGATGTATCAGAACCAAGTTTGGGTTCTGGTCTATGTGCCAGTTAATGTAAATCCTATTGGATGAAAATGGGTATTCAAGTGAAAACTGGACATGGAAGGTAAAGTTAGCACCTATAAATCAAGGATAATGGCTTAAGGATTTAGACAATACCACGGAATTGACTATGATTAAACCTTGTCGCCAGTTTCCATTCTTAAATACATAATAATCATAACTTCCATAACAGCTTACGATGACTACAAGATTTGGAAAATGGACGTTAAAACATCATTCCTTAATGGTATCCTTCAGGAAGATGTCTATATGAAACAACCAGAAGGGTTTGTGACACATGGTGAATCCAAACAGGTTTGCAAGTTTCCGAAATCCATTTATGGATTCAATCAAGAATCCAGGTCATGGAACATTCGATTTGATGAAGACATAAAGGAATTTGGTTTCATTAGGAATGAATGTGAGACATGTATTTTTAAGTGGTTTAATGGTAATGCGGTTATTATCCAAGTAGTATATGTTGACAAAATATTTCTTATTGGAAACGATGTAGCAGTCTTATAGTTAGTTAAGGACTAGTTGAACAAGTGTTTCTCCATGAAGGGATTGGGTGAAGCATCCAACATTCTAGGGATCATGAACATTCATGATAGATCCAAGAGGCTGGTTGGAGTAAGTCAGGGTACATACATTGACCAAATAATAAATAGATTTAGTATGGAACAATCCAAGAGTAGATTGGTTCCAGTGTCACATGTCCTATATCTTTCAAAGAAAATGTTTCCTCAGACACAACAAGAGAAAGATAGAATGATATGGTCCCATATGATTCGGCTATAAGATCCATTATGTTTTCTATTTTATATACTAGGCTTGATGTTGCCTATGCACTGAGCATGGTATGCCGATATCAAGTAGATCCAAGAGAACAACATTGTACTACTGTTACTAATATCCTTAAGTATCTGAGAATAAATAAGGATATGTTCTTAGTGTATGGAGGATATGAGGAGCTTCTCATTAGAGGGTATGTTGATGCTCATTTTTAGCCAGATCAGAATGATCTAAAGTCGCAATCTGGATATATTTTCTATCTAAATGGAGGAGTTGTGAGCTGGAAGAGTTCAAAGTAGGTAGTTCTCACCAATTCTATAGAGGAGTCCAAATATATAGAATCTTGTGATGTAGCCAAGGAAGCCGTCTTGATTTGAAAATTTGTCCAGGAGCTTGATGTGGTGCCTAACAGTAAATATCCAATCACATTGTATTGTGATAATACTGCAACGCTGGATATTGAAAAATAACAAAGGTCACATAAATAGACAAAGAACATACTTCGGAAGTATCACCTCTTGAGGGACTACTATAAAATGGGTGAAGTTGTAGTGAGAAGAGTGTCCATGGAAGAGAACATGGCAGACCCCATGACTAAAGACCTATGTCAGGAGAAGCATGAATATCATGTGAGAGCTAGCGGGTTAAAGGTAGTTAGAAGTTTGCTCTAGTCCAAGTGGGAGTCTGTTGGAGTTGGTGTCATAGAACCAACTACTTTGTACTTTATACATTAATAAAAGCTTTATCACATCTTGATTGTTCTTCTGCGTGACAATGCATGTGATAATGACCTAAGGATTGTTGTTACATTAATGGGTCATAACATATCCCTGCTATGATAAGAACCTAGATGTTCCATAACAGTGTTCTTGAATATATTTTCTATGGCCAGATTATGTTATTTGAGGGACACAAAAAATATAGTCAATTAGGGGTGAGGAATCATAAAACATTGAGGCACCTTCTCATGGTGTGCTCCCTTGGTAATATCTAGGAGGATATTATGATAATGAGAACCGCCAGTAAAAAATCCACATTTCATAGTGTCATTGGATGTTCCTATCTTCGGATGTGTGTATTAGTCCATAGACTTTAAGATTATTATTAATGGGTATTACAACTCACACACTTAGATGTATTGGAAAAAACTGTGAAGACACACTATTCTTAGAGAGGTAGGATATGTTGGGTGTGTCATGAGTAATACTGCATTAATAGATAATGCAATAAAGGATTTTTCCCTTTTGTTCCATAATGGAAGATGATATCTCAGGCCCTTTAATGTAATTGATATAGCCTAAATAATTCCACATCCATGGTAAGGTATGGGCGAGTTCAATTATAGGAATTCAAAGAAATAATAATCAAGCACATGGGTTGACAACACTAGTATGAAACCCGCTTAATTAGTGATATTGAGACAAAGGGATTATATTACATGGTAAGAGTTTGTAGGAGGTGACATGTCATGGCTGCATTAACTTCATTATCTATGGGTGCCTTGGCGTGTTACTAGACACTATCCTTGGAATTTAGGCAGACTCCACCTAATACCACTTAGAAAGAGGCCTAGAGGGTCACCGACTAAGTGTGTCCATGTATCTCAGTTAAATATTAATTTAACAAGTTAAATAATGACTATTCCTGATTGTGGTTTAATAAATTTTTAAGGATGCCTGATCGCATTTATTTCAACAATATTCATTCGAGAGAATATATTTTGTGCAAAATAATATACTTATTAGCATGTAATGTAGTGATATTTATTTTTGAAATAAATAGACATTATTCAAGGTCTAATAACTGTGGTGGAGGAAATAATGAAAATTGGAAAATAAAAGTACATGATGTGTATATTAAATATACACGCCATGTATTTTTTCTGGGAATTTATGAGAAATAATATTAATTATTTAATGAAATAATATTTGGGGTAATTTTCTAGGTGCATGTCGGGTAATAATAATAGTCAAATGTTATTATTAGACATGGGGTATTACTAAGAATTAAATGAAATGAATAAATGATTTTGGGTAGTTAAATAATTTCATTATTCTATGTAATTAAAATCAAAATTATATAATTCTCATTATCCTGTCCATTTTTGGGTTTGTGCACAACAGATTCGAAAAAACTCTAAATGTAACGCCCCGACCCCAGCTACCCAGAGCCGGTGCATTACTTCGTAACATTGGCATGATCAAAAAAGATCAAGTCTCGAAAGACAGATTAGTTTAGTAGCCTTGGAAACACTAGATACATTAATAAGTCTTTCATTACATCAAAAAGTAAACAAACTACAATAACATGGTCTTCATAGTCCACAATCATATCCCTTTCTGACTACCCCTGCAGGTCACTCATAAATTACTTCTTCACATCCTGGAAAAATATTAAAACATTGAAAGGGGTGAGCTCAGATGCTCAGTAAGGTTAACAATATAGAGGAAGCATTCATAAATAAACATTAACATTTAAGGCGATGTATAACTAAAACAAAAGCCTTTTAAACTTGAACTTCAACATAATATGGCAAAAGTAAAATGAGATAATGCCATTCACTTCTTCACATGGATATTCTACTGGTCGAATAATCACATGCAATATCAATAACCACTTTCATAATGATGGAATGCATAATGCCAGACTATCATAACCACGTAGCCAAGGACTCGTGCCAAGAACACAAATAAGATTTTGTCAAGGCCTCGTGCCAAGACACTAGTTTTTCTCATGAGACCTGCCGATGCATCGAGGAGCTATAGCGGGCTCCACCCGTCATTTATTAAGTCTAATGCATTCCTCATATGAATAGGTTTAAACATATCATAAACCATAACATAATCGTATCACATAAAACATGCATAAAGGAAACATAACATTTCCACATTTCAATCACAAGATATAAATAGAACACATTGATATAATAAAAACGATTTCAAAACCATTTTCAATACCAAAATAAAAGAAAGTTAAAACTTTGTATTTATTTTTCATTAAAAAAATGATGGCTTGTAGAGGAAGCCAAAACTCAAATAATGGTCACGGCGGCGGAGAAGTCATTGTCTCCGCATAAGTATGGAAAGAAAAACATTCCCCTTTTGTCGTTTAGTAAAACGCTTCGTATAAAAAATATTCCTTTTGAATAAACGTAAAAGTCAAAGGGGTTTATACACTGTATAAAACAAATTTGTGTACAAAACCAAATATGCCTCAATGAAAGGGGATTGAGACGAAGTCCTTAAAAAGATCATTTTTAAAATAAAATAGATATATAATGTGTATTCACTATAGGGACACATAAATGAAGTAAAAATACAAAATGGGACATAATAATATCATGACATAATTTGAAAGTAGGAGATTAACCCAAAGAATGGAAGTTGGGTTAAGAAATTCCCTTACCTCATGTCCGACATGACTCAACCGTTCTTTAACCTCCTGAACAATAAACTAGAGTTAATATCTACCTTATTAAGAACCATTTTCAATTTCATTATCCTTTTTATATCACTTATTACAATTTTATTAACGTTATGTAATTATTTAAGTTAATAACGGTCGTTTTGTCGATCTTTGGTACTTGTGTCAACAATAACCTTCTTATAATTACAAGTTGTTCATGTGGTGAAATATCCATTATATCCAGAATTATATTCATGATTTAGATATCATATATATCATATATATCCAGTATATACATTCATTCATAATATTACGTAACATTTAGAGGTAAGAAATGAAATGCACCGTTCATGGAGACGGTAAGCCGTACGTACGCATGAACGCTACTTTCATTTCTATTTCGTATTTTATGTAATGAAATCATAATTATATAAAGGTATAATATAGTTCCAGTATAATATCATATATAATATCATTTACTCCATCCTCTATACATCCCACATATGGCATTAACGATTCACATCACGTTGAGGGGGCGGTTGTCCGCACTTCCTAAAATGAAATTATCGCGTTTTACCCATAATGGAAATCATAAAGTATGCCATAAATGAGCAATACAGAAGCATAAGTAAAACATAAACATATTATATATCATATATAAAAATAGTTACATCTTAATGTCCACCTTTTAAGATGTTATATGAGTGTTGAACAATCATCGTTTCGTGAGGCAGAAATTCGCCATCCACAGAAACTGTATGTTCTTTAACCATTAGATGTAGGTGTGTGTAAGTGTAGCTAGAATCCTTCTTATAACAACATCCTAGTATATTGAGGATACTGGTTTTGTCACAAAAGAAATGAATAAAAAGAGTTTAGGGGGTTGGAAAAGAAAAATAAAACAAAACCACATTAGAGAAGACATTACCTAAAAATCGGGTAACTCTTTTTGATTTGAGCCAAAGGCTTCCTTGAGAAGAGTTCTGCCCAAAGTGAGGCTTCTAGGAGTAAGAGGGGGAAGTTGGGAGAGTATTTGGGCAGAGTTTGGCCGAGCCAAATGGCTTGAAGGTGTGAATAAGGTGGGAGAGGTGGGGGCCTTTTATAAGTTGAGAGGAGGGGCTCTTTTGGAAAGATTGAAATGTTACATTATTACACAATGATTTTCGGATTATAAAGGTCCCAAACTTATATAATTCGTGGCTAAGGTGATAAGGGTTCGAAATCTACCCATCCAATAGTCTTTGGACAAGTGTAAGCCTTGGATGTTACATTATCATATCATTTTATTAAAATCGTTAAATAATGTGGTCATCGCTGCATCATAATGATGTCATAAATAATTTAATTTATTTAATGTCTAAAAATTATAAAAAAAATACTATGATGTAGGAAATCTTTTTAGATTTCTAATGAATATTTATAGTCAAAATTTGGACTTGTTTAACCCCACTGAAAAACTGTTTTAGTAAAATAACTCATGTTTGTGTCAATTTAATTTTAACATTAAATAAATATATATTAATGTCATTTTCCAACTAAAGTGGCTCCATGGGGTCCCCAAGTTGACCCATGGGTTGTATTGGTCGGCCATGACTCATCCAATAGGAGTAGGACAAGTTTCATGCTCATATCATATTATTAAAAAATTATTTGTACCTTAAACTACACTAATTACCTCTAATCGCGATTAAGAACTTAAAAATTACTATTCACCAAAAAATTATTTTAATCTAATTGAACCACATTTTACTTCTTAATGACAACCATGTATGTCGGATTTTTGAAAATCAAATCACAGAAGTGGTAATATTTCATTTAAATGAAAAATCAGTTATTTAACTACCACTTAGTGGTTTCACTATTCATCAAAAATTGAAGTTTTTCAGAACAAGGCCAAAATTTCACCCTAAGCTATTTCGATATTCCGAATCCAAAAATAAAGTCCATTTTGAAATATAAAATTTCTATAATTTTAAAAAGTGGTTATTACTATTCATAACGACTACTTTGATTAGTCGCGGTGTTTTAGAACTCGAAGTTGCGTACAATGCAAGATATTGCATTATTGAATGAGAAGCGTATCGTGGAAGCTAGGGGTGTTACATTCCCCCCTCCTTCAATAAATTGCGTCCTCGCAATTTGAAATTTTTCTTTGAAAATAAAAGGTTGAAAAGAGAAAATACCTTTGAGGAAAACCCACATCAAAAATAAGGTTAAAAAATATATAACATTAAAAGAAAGCAAGATAAGTACAAAGGTCACCCGATATAGCCCATTCTAGGATTATATGAAAATATGGATATGGAGGAGAAACAAACCATCAAGGTCTGATGGAGAGTTATAGAAAACAGGATTAGGAGAAAGTTTAACCACAAGAAAATCACAAACTTGTGATTGGTTAAACGGTCATTGAATCCCCAGTTGGAAAAGTTAACCGACAACATTTTTGTTTTAAGTTACCTTTTATAATGTTGAGGAATTTATTTACGAGATTTACTAAGAAAGTAAGGGAATATACATACTTGTTATGTATACTTTCATTCGTTAATAAATTTTTACCACAAACCCAACTTTTACTCCAAATGGTAACAGAACTCAAAAATATTCTATTTATCCTAATTGTATAAGGTTACAAATGTTAACACATACCATTTAGAGTAGTAAAATTATTTTGTAATAACCAGGGACTTCCTGTAGGCTAGTGGTAGGAAATAAAGGCTTGTTGCATGATGGTTGTGGGTTCGATTCCTGCAGCTTTGTCCGACGCGACGGGTTATGCCCCACCCTGCAAGTTGTCCTTTTCCTAAAACTATAGTATCATAATATTCCAAAAATAATCTTCATAAATGATTTAACCTTAAACAATACTATCCATGGTTCAACTTAATCCATTCCAACCTTAATAGTTATCCAAAATACCTCCGTCCAGACGTTCTCTAAAAGGTCTCTAAATTCCAAAATCAATTGTAACATCAGATTCCCCAAACAAAGAAAAGTTTATCTTATTGTCACATACTAAAAATATGATTACCTTAATCATATTACCTTAATCAAAAAGTACTACAGTACAATATTTATATATATCAAATTATTCTTATAACCAGAATATAATCCATGAGTCCAAAAGCACCAATACATTAGTTATTCTGCTTCAACTGTAGTAACAACATAAGATTGTCCTTGATCCCTTGGCCTTTTCTGAGGTAAGTTTCCCGGACGCTTAGGACATTCATTTGCATAATGCCCCATTTCCCTACAATTGTAGCATTCAACTTTGACAGCCTCTTTATTTCCCTTGCAATCACGAGCCTGGTGACCCTTTTCTCCACATTTATAACAAACTCCCATTCCTTTTAGGCACGTACTAGGGTGATTCTTCCCACAATTATCACATAATGGAAAATCCTTCTTTCCCTTTTTCCCTTTATCTGTCTCTTGTTCCATCGTTCTCTTCTTCTCTTGCTTTACTTTGTTGTCATAAGACTTAGAGAATTCCTTTTCTGTCTTGATAGCACACGAGACAATATCTTCTTATGATGAGAAGGATTGTGATACTAAAGATCGACGGAGAAATGGTTTTAACCCATCATTGAAACGATCAATCTTACTCCTTGGGTTACGTATATAATCGGCAGCATGCCTCGCTAACCTTGTAAAGTTAGCCTCATACTTTGCGACATTCTCATCCTCCTTCTGCCTCAGACTCAGAAATTGCCTTTCCATATCTGCTCGATGGTCACGAGGAAAGTATTTTTCTACGAAAAGCTCTTTGAACTCCCTCCATTCCAGATTCGATACGTCATCATCTTCCTTTGTGTTTTGAATCAGCGACCACCACTGATCGGCATCTCCAGTGAGGCGGTAAACTGCCATAAAACCTTCTCCCTTTCACTACTCCCCAAGGCATGGAATATTTTCTCTAAAGAATTTTTCCATTGCTCAGCTACTAACGGATTTGTACCCCCATTGAAGGTTGGTGGTTGTTGCCTCATGAAACGGTCTAGCATTGATCCTCCACATTGCGGATCAGGGTGCTCCATACGAGTAAGGTTATTATTCATAACCTGAGTGAGTTGTCCCAGTATGGTAATAAGTTGATCAACACCAGTTGTATCTCCAGATCCACAATAATTATCTTGAGCAGGAGGGAAATCCCTACACGGAGTGCGCGCATTGATACGGTTTCCATTTCTTCCACTAGGAGCCATTTCTAAACAATTGCATAAACTAGATCAGTTTATGAATCAAAATACATAATCTCATACTTATAAAACACTTAACATAAATTGAACTATTTATGGATATAATCCATAATCATAAAAAGAAATGTTTCCTTTGAGAAAGTATATACTCATAACCCTTCATAGTGGTTTGTAAAGAAAATGAGAATTATCCTAAGCATATCCCCCGAGAGTGTCGTAACCAAGAGTGCAACAAGGCCCGTTGTCGTGCACCAATTCCCATTCGAGTCTAGCTCATAGTGGTTTTTTCGGGTTTTACCCCTAGGTACATCTGTGCCAGAGCCGCCTCCACCTGCTCGTATCCAGACAGGGATGTATTGCTCGGAAAACTCAAAAAATCTCTACAATACCATAATTCTAGGATGTTCTTCTATACTAATCCTCAAAGTTCATCTTAGGTCTACGTGCTCTAATCAGAGTTTATCTAAATCTAGCTTCCAAGGTTTGTACTAAACTTCCTCTGATACCAACTGTAACGCCCCGACCCCAGCTACCCAGAGCCGGTGCATTACTTCGTAACATTGGCATGATCACAAAAGATCATGTCTCGAAAGACCGATTAGTTTAGTAGCCTTGGAAACACTAGATACATTCATAAGTCTTTCATTACATCAAAAAGTAAACAAACTACAATAACATGGTCTTCATAGTCCACAATCATATCCCTTTCTGACTACCCCTGCAGGTCACTCATAAATTACTTCTTCACATCCTGGAAAAATATTAAAACATTGAAAGGGGTGAGCTCAGATGCTCAGTAAGGTTAACAATATAGCGGAAGCTTTCATAAATAAACATTAACATTTAAGGCGATGTATAAATAAAACAAAATCCTTTTAAACTTGAACTTCAACATAATATAACAAAAGTAAAATGAGATAATGCCATTCACTTCTTCACATGGATATTCTACTGGTCGAATAATCACATGCAATATCAATAACCACTTTCATAATGATGGAATGCATAATGCCAGACTATCATAACCACGTAGCCAAGGCCTCGTGCCAAGACCACAAATAAGATTTTGTCAACGCCTCGTGCCAAGACACTAGTTTGTCTCATGAGACCTGCCGATGCGTCGAGGAGCTATAGCGGGCTCCACCCGTCAATTATTAAGTCCAATGCATTCCTCATAAGAATAGGTTTAAACATATCATAAACCATAACATAATCGTATCACATAAAACATGCATAAAGGAAACATAAAATTTCCACATTTCAATCACAAGATATAAATACAACACATTGATATAATAAAAATGCTTTCAAAACCATTTTCAATACCAAAATAAAAGAAAGTTAAAACTTTGTATTTATTTTTCATTAAAAAAATGATGGCTTGTAGAGGAAGCCGGAACTCAAATAATGGTCACAGCGGCAGAGAAGTCGTTGTCGCCGCATAAGTACGGAAAGAAAAACATTCCCTTTTTTTCGTTTAGTAAAATTCTTCGTATAAAAAAGATTCCTTTTGAATAAACGTAAAAGTCAAAGGGGTTTATACACTGTATAAAAGAAATTTGAGTATAAAACCAAATATGCCTCAATGAAAGGGGATTGAGACGAAGTCCTTAAAAAGATCATTTTTAAAATAAAATATATATATAATGTGTATTAACTATAGGCACACATAAATAAAGTAAAAATACAAAATGGGACATAATAATATCATGACATAATTTGAAAGTAGGAGATTAACCCAAAGAATGGAAGTTGGGTTAAGAAATTCCCTTACCTCATGTCCGAC
Organism: Viscum album; assembly: GCA_963277665.1. Lineage (NCBI taxonomy): Eukaryota > Viridiplantae > Streptophyta > Magnoliopsida > Santalales > Viscaceae > Viscum > Viscum album. The sequence goes on from OY728166.1 coordinate 1,299,145,409, forward strand.
TTGACTCAACCGTTCTTTAACCTATAGAATAATAAACTAGAGTTAATATCTACCTTATTAAGAACCATTTTCAATTTCATGATCCTTTTTATATCACTTATTACAATGTTATGAATGTTATGTAATTATTTATGTTAATAACGGTCGTTTTGTCGATCTTTGGTACTTGTGTCAACAATAACCTTCTTATAATTACAAGTTGTTCATGTGGTGAAATATCCATTATATCCAGAATTATATTCATGATGTAGATATCATATATATCATATATATCCATTATATACATTCATTCATAATATTACGTAACATTTAGAGGTAAGAAATGAAATGCACCGTTCATGGAGACGGTAAGCCGTACGTACGCATGAACGCTACTTTCATTTCTATTTAGTATTTAATGTAATGAAATCATAATTATATAAAGGTATAATATAGTTCCAGTTTAATATCATATATAATATCATTTACTCCATCCTTTATACATCCCACATATGGCATTAACGATTCACATCACTTTGAGGGGGCGGTAGTCCGCACTTCCTAAAATGAAATTATCGCGTTTTACCCATAATGGAAATCATAAAGTATGACATAAATGAGAAATACAGAAGCATAAGTAAAACATAAACATATTATATATCATATATAAAAATAGTGACATCTTAATGGCCACCTTTGAAGGTTTTGTATGAGTGTTGAACAATCGTCATTTCGTGAGGCAGAAATTCGCCATCCACAGAAACCGTATGTTCTTTAACCATTAGATGTTGGTGTGTGTAAGTGTATCTAGAATCCTTCTTATAAAAACATCCTAGTATATTGAGGATACTGGTGTTGTTACAAAAGAAATGAATAAAAAGAGTTTAGGGGGTTGGAGAAGAAAAATAAAACAAAAGAACATTAGAGAAGACATTACCTCAAAATCGGGTAACTCTTTTTGATTTGAGCCAAAGGCTTCCTTGAGAAGAGTTCTGCCCAACGTGAGGCTTCTAGGAGTAAGAGGGGGAAGTTGGGAGAGTATTTGGGCAGAGGTTGGCCGAGCCAAATGGCTTGAATGTGTGAATAAGGTGGGAGAGGTGGGGGCCTTTTATAAGTGGAGAGGAGGGGCTCTTTTGGAAAGATTGAAATGTTACATTATTACACAATGCTTTTCGGATTCTAAAGGTCCCAAACATATATAATTCGTGGATAAGGTGATAATGGTTCTAAATATACCCATCCAATAGTCTTTGGACAAGTGTAAGCCTTGGATTTTACATTATCTTTTCGTTTTATTAAAATCGTTAAATAATGAGGTCATCGCTGCATCATAATGATGTCATAAATAATTTAATTTATTTAATGTCTAAAAATTATAAAAAAAACTATGATGTAGGAAATGTTTTTATCTTTCTAATGAATATTTATATTCAAAATTTGGACTTGTTTAACCCCACTTAAAAACTGTTTTAGTAAAATAACTCATGTTTGTGTCAATTTAATTTTAACATTAAATAAATATATATTAATGTCATTTTCCAACTAAAGTGGCTCCATGGGGTCCCCATGTTGACCCATGGGTTGTCTTGGTCGGCCATGACTCATCCAATAGGAGTAGGACAAGTGTCATGCTCATATCATATTATTAAAACATTATTTGTACCTTAAACTACACTAATTACCTCGAATCGCGATTAAGAACTTAAAAGTTACTATTCACCAAAAAATTATTTTAATCTCATTGAACCACATTTTACTTATTAATGAAAACCATTTATGTCGGATTTTTGAAAATCAAATCACATAAGTGGTAATATTTAATTTAAATGAAAAATCAGTTATTTAACTACCACTTAGTGGTTTCACTATTCATCAAAAATTGAAGTTTTTCAGAACAAGGCCAAAATTTCACCCTAAGCTATAATTGATATTACGAATTCAAAAATGATGTCTATTTTACAAAATTCCAAACATATAAGTTTCATTAATTAATTTTATAATTAATTCCCGCTGTTACGACAAATAGCGTGTTTTTAAGAAACAATTTATATCAAAAGATTGACAATTGTTTATGTCCAATTTCAATGTTAAATTAATTCTAATGACCACCATTGGGTAAAATGGTAAAAATATATTCTAATTATACCTTAAAACCACTAAATAGTATAATTTATCACAATAAATTATTTTGATTAAAAAGTTGTTTTAAGTATTTTTCACTATTCATAAAAAATTAGAAGTTCTCCGAAAAATACCAAAAATTCAACATAGGATAATTTCGATATTCCAAATCCAAAAATAAAGTTCATTTTGAAATATAAAATTTCTATAATTTTAAAAAGTGGTTATTACTATTCATAACGGCTACTTTGATTAGTCGCGGTGTTTTAGAACTCGAAGTTGCGTAGAATGCAAGCTATTGCATTATTGAATGAGAAGCGTATCGTGGAAGCTCGGGGTGTTACACTAAATATAAGAGATAATTATTTTTCCACCAAGAACGCTCTCAAGCTACGAGAGAGAGATCCACCTCCACTGGATTAAGGTGATCGAAGGAAAACATCACAAGAAAAGGCTCTTCCACACTAGCACCCGAAGATCCCTTTGCTGACGTCCAGAGATACATGGAGCACGTGTGGATAATCTCTAGAGGAATTCTACACTTGGATTCTACGATGCAATGAAGGATCACATCGGATCTTGACCGGAAATGTCAAAGAAGAAAGAATTCCATGAAGGTAATTCATTTCAATTAATTAAATTAATTATAGGCAACATATGTTGATCCTTTCAATGATTCTATTACACCCCAATTTCTTTTTCATTCTTCGCTCTATTCTGAAGATCCGGCGTTTTATTATCATGAAGAATATCATATTGATCATTGTTAATGATACAATTAAAGTTGGGTAAACCCACCAATGCGCTTCTGCTGTGCCTGAAAACTACATGAAATGTATACGGACCAAAAAATCCTCAAGTATATATTTACACAAAAAGAGTTGAATATGCACCAATGAAGATAGTTAGAGATTATGAAAGACAATGAATGCTCAATCCTTTACCACCCTGGTAAAGAGAACAAGGTGGAAGATTCTCTAAGTATAAAGGACCCAGCTATTTTATCATTCATGAGAATCGAAAAGGATCAATTATTCTTAGATTTGATGAAGATGGACATGGGAATCATAAAGAAGGTAACATCATCAATACTTTCACAAATTATTTCTCAACCGCCTCTTTACGAAAGGTTAAAGTATGATCAAAAGGATGATGTGGTAATTCAAAAGAAAGTGGAAGCTATTAGAAAAGGTAAATCCTTGGAGTTCAATGTTAATGAAGAAGGAATTGTGATATTTGGGAAATGATTATGTGTTCCATCAAGTTTGGAGATGAAGAACAAACTTTTGGATGATTCACATTGTTCGAAATTCTCTATTCACATAGGAAACAGAAATATGTATCAAGATCCTTGAGAGCATTATTTGTTGGTAATACGAAGAAGAAGATCGCTGGGTATACATCAAAGTGCTTGGTGTGTCAGCAAGTGAAGGCCAGGAGGAAAATGTCTATTGGGATGATGCAACAATTTCCCATACCGACATGGAAATGGGAGGACATCACCATGGACATCGTCACCGGACTTCCGAAGACATTCAAAGGAAAAAATGCAATCTAGGTTGTTATGGATTGTCTTATAAAGGCTGCACACTTCATTGCTATTCAGGAGGTTTTCTTCATTGGATCAAATGACATAGATATATATGATGGAAGTTGTAAGGATGCATGAAGTGCCACTATCTATTGTATCTGATCGAGATCCAAGATTCACCTCTAAGTATTGGAAGAATCTTTAACATGCTCTGGATACTGAGATGAACTTCAGTACGATTTATCATCCTCAAACTACTGGCCAATCTGAGTATACTATCCAAACACTTCAGGACATGTTGAGATCATACTCAATGGACTTCAAATGAGGGTGGGATCAACATCTTATTCTGTTTGAGTTCTCTTATAATAACAGTTTCTACTCGAGCATTAAAATGGAACCTTATGAAGACATGTATGGTAAAATGTGCAGAACACCAGTATGTTGGGATGAAGTCAGTGAGCGTAAGCTAATAGGACCAGAAATGGTCAATGAAATGATGGAGAAGGTGAAAACCATTCAGCAGCAAATTAAGGCAGCCTAGAGTCGACAGAAAAGTTATGCAGATATCCATCTATGAGACCTTGAGTTTAAAGTCTGAGACATGGTATTTCTATGCATATCTCCAAGGAATAAGGTCAAGAGGTTTGGAAAGAAGGGGAAGTTACGCCGTAGGTACATCGACCCCTTGGAGATTATTGATCATGTTGAGGTTGTGGCCTATCGACTAGCACTTCCACCTACCATGACCAAAGTTAATGATTTCTTTCATGTTTCCCTCTTATGGAAGTACATACCAAACCCTTCACATGGACTCTCTTAATAGGTAGTATATTTATAGGAAGAACTTTCTTATGAGGAGAAACCAGGGATGCTCTTAGATCATAGAGAAAAAGTTATATGAAATAAGACAATGCCCCTCATCAAGGGGTTGCGAAGAAACCAAAAGTTTGAAGCAGCAATGTGGGAATCAGAGGAGGTGATAAATTAGAGTTACCCTATTATTTTTAGCGTGGGAAAAGGTAATTTCAAGGGCTAAATTTCTTAAGGGGGGAATATTTTAATGGCCCAAACATTTATTAATGAAAATTCAACATGATCTAATTAAATATCTTATCATGTAAAACAGAACTTCTTTGGTTTAATGTTTTTGGATTTTAAAATACCATTAATAATTATGAATGTTTCTAATATAGTTGTTGAATAGTGACAACATAATTAGTATAAATATAGTCCTTTAACGAAACCAATTTACTCAGACAAAGGAACTGATGACCTACTTCAGTAGACTTTCCCCGTATGAATCACATTTTTCAGAGCTCAGAAAGGAGGTGGCATCATTGGGATTTTATCTTGGCCTAGCCCAAGCTGAGATTGAACACATTAAGTTTGAGAGGAACCTACTAAGGGAGAAGTGGAAGTTGATATAGATTACCACCCAGGCGATGTTATCCGAGCCACCCCAAGAGTCTGTCACCATCACACACGTTACCCTTCGGTCTTATGTGGGTGTTATATGGTGTTATGTAACAAGAACCTAGTACTATGATTATGTACATTATTTTTTTATATAATAAAGAATATACTTTCATTTTATTATTGTTACTTAGTAAATTGTTTTTAAATCACAAATAGTATTTTCAGTTTTTATTCAACTAAGAAATCTATTTTTATGAATTAATGTATTTTTGAATTAAATAATATTTTAATAAAATGTTATTACTCTTATTAAATTACTATTTATTAAATATAAATTATCGAATATTTTTATGAATGCAATTGTACATTTTATGGAGGTTTGAAAGATATTTTTGTCCAAACCCAAGAATTTTCGATAAATGCTGGTTTTTATTTTAAAAGTAAAAATTCAAATATTTAGAAAATTATTTAGATAAAATTAATACTTTTTGGAATCAGGTCTTCGAAATTATCCAATGGTGAATTTTTCATAATTTTCTGAGACAGTCGAATTTTTGGGTAAAAATTAAATATCATTTAATTATATAATGTGTTTTATGACATCAAAATGTCCCAATGGTGATTTAATAAAATACTATAAACATTATTTTTGGACAATATATTTTTTACCATTAAAATAATGTGATTTTGTGTTTTTTTATTTATTTTACAAAGCTTTAGTGGACCCTTCAAGGCTTATAAAACATTTTGTCTTTTTAAATTGTTTTCCTTGAGAGTGTGACTCACCTCCACATAAGCAACCCTATTATTTTAAGTAGTTAGGCCATTGGAATTATAAAATAATTTTTTCCACTCCCCTTTGGTAAGAAACATGGGCAAAAACCATGGGTGGTTTGTGGTTTTGATTATTTTAATATGCGGTGTCCCAAACCTAAATAATAAACAATTCCCAATCCTTTCCTATATAAACCCACCCAAGATCCCACTTCCTCTTCACTAAAAGCCTTTGGAGTTCATCAAAACTCTTCCTTAATCTCTCTATAATCTTCCCAAGGCACCCCAAGCTCCCAATAATCCTCTCTCAAGCCTCTCTCAAGCCTCTCCCAAGCCTTTGGGATCACACTTCCATGTACGGGTTTTCTTCTTTTCTCATTTTTGTCCAATTTTATTTAATTTGTTATGCCTTTTTAATATCAATTATAAATTTTTTGGTATGTTTTCTAACATCCCCTATACTTCCCTCTTTATTTTTGAATGATGGGAGACCCCTTTCTCTGTCATTAATGCCTTCCATTTACACTGTTTACTATACTGAAATTCCAAAATGAATTTCTCTCTCCTCATTTACATTCAATCAATTATTTTATATCATGAATCTAAATTCCATTAAAATGGTTCGAACATGTATATAGAAGAACCCCCTTACTGTCAATTTAATGTACATATGATGAGGCACCACTTTCTCTCTCATCAACCGTTTTTATGAATTCATATGTCACACCATTATGCTGCCAAAATTGCACTGATTTTCCAAGACAATGTCATTGTGTAGTGAATACCATTCCCATTTCTCTATCAAGGGTATTCACCTTTATGCACATTTACTTATTGATTATAGAGATTCATAAATTAATTCCACATTCCTTTATCGTAGAATAAATGATGATGATGAATTATTCCATGTAGTATGATCCATCTGGCACACTTATGTATGAAATGAAATGTTTAAGAAGGGTGCGCCCCGATAGAGCTCCAATGCATTGGGTAAAGTGTAGTATCATGATACGTCATGTGAAATGCCTGTTTACTCATTCTAATTCAAGTCTAACGAGGGGTTACTCGTGCTTCATGTGCAATGTGGGTTTAATCATGCTCAATGTGCAATGAGCCTTGGCTCATGCTAATTCCTTGTTAAGTGTTGTTTCCACATTTCCATGTTATGATTATCCTGCATTACCATTCCTTTATGTTTATGTTTCCCTTATTCTCCATTGATATTACGATTGACTAAAATGTATTTTATTCCTCATATTATTCCATGTTTATTCCCTTATTGGGATTTATAGCTCACCCTTTACTTATTCATGTCCTCAGGTTATCCCATTAAATGCTATGTACGAGGGAATGTAGTGGTCTTGAAAAAAAGTTTTCAATAAGATGCTTCATTTTATGTTTTAATTTGTTATGTAATGTGCATAATCTACAAAGACACTAGACCTATCGATCTTCTATGTTGTATCAAGTGATGGTTTTATGTAATAAATTATGTTAAGTGTGTAATAAAGAGTAGCGTTGTCATATGGGAATCATTGGATGCCTTTCTATGGCCCAAGTACCATACCATATCCTCCAAGATATTGGTGATCATTGCTCTCAAATAAAAACTCTAATATGAAATCCCTATAATAATGAACCCTCATGAAATGTGTATGATTTACTAATATCTCTTGTTTCTCACACCCAACATGGCTCTCATGGTCTTAGAGACCATTGATGACCATACTAACAACATGGTAAGAAATCACCTTGCACGGAACCAACATCATGATGTAAGTATGATTACATCCCATCTCTTCTCACTTGGATACAATCACGACGAATCAATCCAGGTCAATTTGAGATGCATAAGTCCCACCTAGGGCATCTATTGTAGAATCTCTCATAAAATTGACTCTCATCATCAAAAACTATATACACTCTTATTCCTGTATCAAATAGGATATGTAAAATGAATCATTGAGGTATGAGACTGATATTCACACCCTCATCGTATGATAACAAAATAAATGGATGGTTTTAGTCACACAACATAAATCTATGTCAAACAAACTACCTAGGTTTTGATTCATATCTTCACAGGATATATATAACACCCTATAGAGGTTCAATCCTATCACCAAGACACCATCCATATCCTGGAAAACAAAAAACTATAGAGTTATCGTAATTATTTAAGAGAGAAATAAAAACCCTTTAATATTCATGTGATCATACCTATCGGTACATGTTTGTAATCAAACCATTGACACATGGGTAACCATTCCCATATCGAGGTCTGGGAAGGATTTCATGAACATATGTTAAATTTATAATAGTCTACCAGAGTAGGAAATAAATCCCCCCAAAAGGGTGTGATGGCCCTGACCTCCCATCCTCTAGACCAATGTGAGTCCCCAAGAGTCAATGTGCCTAAAAACCCAGATGACTTCCAGCCTTTGGAAATCAGTTCAATACCCAAATATAGATGGGGGAACCGATGAGAGTTTTCAGAAGAATTTTCTATGGTATCCTAATAGGAGCAACCCATTTCATTCCATTTTATGAATAAAAACTAACAAAAACCATTCCATTTCATTAGTTCATCAATATAATTAGATGAATATTTACCACTTATTTTGAAAAAAAAAACTATCAAAAAAATAATCAAAGGTTTTAATTGAATGATATTACCATTGAAAACCCACATACATCAATTGAAATCATCAACACCAAATAAGGGATCCAAAAGGAGGTTCAAAGTCTAGAATGATCAACAGAGTATCTTAGTTCCATAAATCAGAATATAAATATCTTAATCTATCAATGAAATGAGGATATATAGATCTCAATGAAGGAGTGAGAGGAGGAAAGAATAATCAAAAACCAAAGTGAATAAAATTATTTGAATGAGTCCAACACATATAATTGTAATATAAGTTTATAAGAAAAGTAGTTGAAGGATAAATAAGAACCTTTAGAGAGTCTATAAGGACCAAAAGATCATATTAGGCCCCAAATGGGGGAGGATAAGAGTAAAAAATGGTGGTTTGGGGAATTTAATTAACAAAATTATAAAAATAAATTCTAATTGAATTATTTCTTAGGGTTGGATGTATGCTTAGTACTAATTTTGTGCCTAACTATGAACCCTTACTAGGATTCCGGATTGAGCTTCACAGTTTGTAAAACCATGTGCCAACCATGTTCCACTATTTGGGATACTACAATAGGATTCATAGTTTGACCACATGGTTTGATAAACTGTCCACTATCCATAAACCCCCATTATCCCACGCCACAAGGTTTGATGGTTAGGCTGCATGGTTTATACTAAACATGCACACCTTCTAGAATTGGAACACACGAAACCTGGATTCTTGGGCTGACCCACATGATTTTCCCTAATTGTGAACCTTCCATGAATAGGCCCATAAATATCCAAAAATTTCCAAAGGACTAAATTTTTTTAAAACATGATCCAAACAATGAAAATAAAAAATTGGGGTTAAAAGTACCTTATAATATTAACGTAATGTTATGCTCTCCACACCATTGATAATTTTTAACCAAATAAATCTTTTCATGAATAATCCATATCAAGAGACAATGAAATTCATCTCTCACAAGTGCCTCACACTCCCATATATCATATGAATCAAAACCATCATACCATAAAACCCAAACCAATGGTATGTGCCTTCTATAAAAAAAATTATCTGGGAATCAAAAATGCATATCGGCTACTCGATTATAGACAAATCAGGTTCCACATCAAGTTCCTCCCTAATCATGAAATGAGTTAGTGTAGAGAGATAAATTCTCAAGTGTGGAACATGATTTTTTTGGATATTCCAAATGGTAATCCACCTCACTAGTCTATTCAATAACCTCAAACAGCCCCACATAAGATTATGAAAAAATCACCTACGTCACAAGATAACATTGACCAAATTATGGTGAAAATCCCAAAAGGCATGTATCCTAATATGAAATCTATGGGGTTAATTTGATGATCAACAAAGGATTTATATAGGCTCTCTAGAATCACCATTTTTTGATGAATCAACTAAATCATTTTTGTTATCTCTAAGAACAAACTAGGTTCAACTAGGGAAGCTTCCCCAATCTCAGACCAACAATGTGGATTTATACAATGTTGACTATAGAAGGCATCAAAGGGTTCTATATAATGGTTGATTGGTAGTTATTATTATATTAAAAATATACTAGTACCATGTGGAAATCCTATGTTCCTCCAAGGTCTTGGAATTAATCTTAGATAATTTCCTCAATAATCTAGATATCTTATTCAATTTGACCTTCTTTCTGAGGATGGAACAATTTTCTAAAATTTTATTGGGATCCCATCACCTCTTGGTGGCCTATCCAAAAAATGAGACGTAAACTATTGATAACTATCAAAACCTTTGTAAAATAGAACTCCATGAAATCTAATGATTCTCTAGACATATAGATATCCTAAATCCGCAATATTGGGGGAATCACTAATTTTAATTAATATTGATCATTTGGTAAATAAATTTATTAACACCCAAATGGAATTCATTAAAGGAGTTTTACATGGAAACCAAACCAAAACTTCCATTTTGGCACATGATGCGGATAATGTAATTATGAATTCTTCTAATTCATAACAATAATAAACATTAAAGAATAATAAGGACAAAAAAAATTAGAAATTTATTTTCACATACCTGGGCACCAAAAATTATGCATAATATCATACAACATCTTCATGGTTCTATAGAGTATCGCCCACTCAGAATAATATAAATACCCCATTACCTCCATTATCGATGAAACAAAATGACATAATGTCTCCAGAATCCAATGATACCATATGAATAAAGAGACCACTCATTGATGGTCTACACCATATAATGAATATAGAATTCCATAGAAATCATAATCAAGCATCTGTTCTATATGAAACATCTTTATAAGTGAATAATTCCACTAAAAACTAGAAAAAAGAACATAGGTCTCATCCTCCTAAACTCTAAAGTGCATTCAAGATCAGAGACACATTAGTTTCAATCCCTCAAAAGATTATTTCAGAAAATGGGATGGTGGTTTCATTCTATAGGAATCAACCATAATATTCCCCTTTCTAGAGGTGTAGGTAATGTCAAAATAAATGTATTATAGGTAGTCCACCAAGAATCTCTTCCAAAGATTCAAATATTTTTTCATTAATATTTTAATCATTATTTTATGATAAATGTACACTGTAAACCATTTTTTGAAAAGGTAATTACCACAACACATTCGAGTGTAAATAAAATCTGTATGTGTGATACCATGGTTAGTATAGTTATTTTAATGAGGCCCAATATTATGAAAACCATAATCCATAAAATGATTATCCTCCAGATAAATAAAAGAAAAACCCAAAACTAATGCATCATTGAAGACCACATATCCCTATTTGGATTCTAGATGATTCAAAAAAGAGATAAAATCAATATATTCTTCATCTCATTTATGTATGTAAGAAATATCATATCACATAAAAAATTCACTCCCTTCCAAGTAAGAAAAATATTCAGAGAATACAAAATTGAAATGAACTTCTCAAACCTGTGGTAATATCCTACCAATACCATGAATCTGTTAATATAAATGAAATTTTTTGGTTCATTCTTGGTATAATTATCATTCACCATTTCATGGTCAACTAAAATATTGTGTTTGGAAATTATGTGTCCCAATAAAATTACCTCCGTAATCCAGAAACTATATTTCGAAATCCTAGAATAATTTTTTTGGTTTATCTTGATATCAAGAAATAATCTCAAGTGAAACACATGATCGTCATTAGTATTGGAGAAAACAAATATTTCAACCATGAATACAACAATAAATAATAACGTTATTGTTTCAAAATAATGGACTTTAATTACATGAACATATAAGGATTATTGGTCATGGTAAAAGGAATAACAAGGTACCCATAATGGCTATATCAGATCCGTACGGCTCTCATAAGGGCAAAAAACACCTTGATACATAGAATGTGATTTCCAGACCAAAGATCAATTTTTATGAAATAGTTCGTGCCTTTCATCTGGTCCAAAAAATCATCAATTTAGTTCATAAATTCTTTTTTATTGACTATGAACCAAATGATATTTTGAAAATAATCTCAATGTTGAATGGGTTACGTTGGAATTCATAGTAAAGTGAACTTGTGCCACCCAAGGAAACACACTAGGGAAAATAAATCCCTTGGATATTTATTTATCAAATTATGTCATTAACACCATAAATTTAGATGGATCCTTTTTTTAAGAATGAATAAAAATGGGATGGGTTCCTGGTACCATGTCAAAGGAAATATCGACTTCCCTCACCAATGGAAAAACTGAAATTTCATCTGTCAACACAAATAGAAAGTCATCTACTACATGAGTAATAATAGCACATGATGAATGTCCCTCTATTTTTATGGAAAACATGGATATCAATCCACCATACTCTGGAAGATAAGGTCTGACATAGATTGACCTCAGGTCAAATTCTCCAAGAAAAACATCACACACCCCATTAGAGAAAGTAGAGGAGACCATCCAGTGGTAATCACTGATACAAGATTTATGTCCAATGAGGCAATACACGCCTATAATGACATATTAAGGTTTTATATCCTAAAAAACGTAAAAAGAAAGAAAACTTTATGATAAATAGATTTTTGAAGAACAACATTACAGTCTGTTTTATCTCTTCATCATGAGAGGCATATAAATATACATTAAATAAGGTATGAGATCCAAAGGATGATTAAAAAAATAGACATCATGGGTTAATATGAAGGAATTATAGGTACCGATATCAAATAAAGATAGATTAAATTCAAAGAAAAAGAAATTATTCATCTATCTATAATGGGACCTGTTTCAATATCCACTGGAGACTTATCCACTTCCTAATGAAGTTCCATCATTAATTCCAATGGTGGGAACTCTTATGTTAATTAAGTATATGATTGTGCCACATATCATCATGGTATTGTTAATCCCATACAACTATGTGGAGTTCTAAGCTCATGTAAAAAATTCTCCACATGACCTTAATGCCCAAAAGTTCTATAGATCATCAATTTCATTCAGAAATCATGATTTGATCGCCTAATAAATCCACACTGTAAACAAGTAAGTGGTTCATTAAAAGGAAAAATAGGCGATTTTGAAAAATTTGGCTATTGAGATCCACCACCATGGTTTCCACCATGAGGATAATTCTGTTTTATATTCCCATTAAATGGACTAATCAAGGGACCACTAAGAGTTGGTGGAACTCCTCTAAAACCTAACATACCATCCTTTTCATGTTCCAACATCATATCTCACTACTGGAAACTAGGTCTATACCCACAGTTTTCCAAAATAGTGGGTATAGGGATATTAGGTGAACTTATACCCACGGTTTTCCAAAACTGTGCGTATAGGCCACCTATACCCACGGTTGTGCCAAAAACCGTGGGTATAGTTTTCTTTTAAGACCTATACCCACTGTTTTGGAGAAACCCGTGGGTATATGGTATTTTACAAAGACTTATATTAATGGTTCTTGAAAACCGTATGTATTGCGGTATTTTTGATGACCTATACCCACGGTTATCCCAAACCGTGGGTATAGATTTCCCGCGTTATGGCGGGGAAATAAAATTAGGCAGGACACAAGGGAAATTTGGCAGGAATACATTTTTCACGGTTTAGATTAATATATTTATGTACATATAAACATAAACTTTCAAAAGTTAATTAGACCGATTGGTCCCTCGGTAGAGCGCAGCCGTGGGTCTCTGCGTAAGTTCCGGGTTTGAAACCCCACATGCGCTTTTTTTTGTTTTTAAATAATGAATATTAATATATATAAGCAGATATATGTATATATGACATAAAAAAACCTCAGATCAGTTGGTGGCGCTGTTGCGAGGCTTACACGAGTCCCAGGTTCAAAACCCGGCATGCGGCTTTCTTGAATTTAAATACCGAATATTTATTTATATTAGCAGATAACTGTTAATATGATAGATAAAAAGCCCCGCTCCGGTGGTCTGTTGGTGGGGCGCTGCAGATAGGTGTAGCGTAAGGGTGGGGTTCGAAACCCCTAGGCCGCTATTTTGGAAGATTAAATCCCCACTGTTCACAAACTGTGGGGTCAACACAGTGCCAGCATGTCCACCCACCTTCCACGTTGTGACAATCCTATCTCCATGGTTTCCCCAAACCGTGGGTATAGGCGGACCCCCTATCCCAATTCCGTTCCAGCCCATGGGTCCAAAAACTGTGGGTATAGCTTATACCCACGGTTTTGGGGGCTATACCCGCGGTTTCGAACCGTGGGTATTGGGAAGCTTTCCAGCAGTGTCTCTATCAAAAACATCTCCGTTTGAGGTGAGATTCAACAGGAAAACCTTTGATAAGATATCCAGGAAAAGTACCATATCAAACCTCCATTATTTCAACTTCATAGTCAAAACTAAGTAAGGTTAGAAATGAACAAGGTCACTAAAATGGTTAGAGAAATAGGTCATTATTCGATCACCTTGCTCAGTTTTTTAGAACTATATATGTTAGAGTTGGTGCCCTAGAACCAAATTCTAGGTACTTTTTGATAAAAAAGTATTCATTATTTTGAATATTAATTTACTACTTAAAACATCATGATTTTTATACTATGTGATATAATATGTGATAATGTCCCAAGAGAAGATGTCACACTAAAATGTCATATTAGTTCCCCACTATGATGAGAACATGGAAGTGTTTTGACACTATTCTTGAATATATGTTATATTACTGAATAATATTGTTTGAGCAGACATAAAAGATATAGGATATTTGGGGTGGATACTCATAGGACATTGACTAACCTTCTCATGGTGTACTCCCATGGTAATATCCTATAGGATATTATTAGAATGAGACCCAAGAGTAAGAAATCCACATTTATAAGTGTCATCAGATGATCACATCAATGGATGTGTGTATTGGTCCTTAGACATTAATAATATTTTTAATGAGTATCATGAGTCTCTTACATTGATATATTGATGAAAACTTTGAGGAAAGATGTTTGTGATGAGGTTGGATACATTGAGTGCATCACGAGTAATATCGCATTAATTAATAATGCGAGAAAGGATTTATCCATTTTTTAATCAATATAAGTTAATATATCAGGACCTTTTATGTAAATGATATAGCTTAAATAAATCCATTCCCTTGGTGTTCTACAGGCAAGTTATATCTCTAAAAAGTGAAACAAAAGATATTGAACATATAGGTTAATGGAACAGGCATAAAACCTGTTCGATTAGAGATATTGAGATAATGGGATTATATTACATGGTAATTATTCATATGAGGTGACATGTCATTGAATCGCTAGCTTCATTCTCTGTGGGTACCTTGTCATGTTTCTAGACGATAACCATGTACTTTATGCATGTTATCCTAATTTCACTGAGAAAGAGGCATAGAGGGTTAAACAATATGTGTATCCAAAATCTTAGTTAAATATTTTTTTATTTAACAAGTTAAATGAATATTATTACAAGTCATTGTTTAATAACTATTTATGTATACACGGTCACATTTATTCCATCAATAGTTATTCGATAGAATATAACTTGAGTTGAATATTTAGTAAATATTTATTTTATATTCATTGAATATAATATTTAATTATTTATCAGAGAATAATATAGTTATATTTATTTAATAAATAATTTTTCATCATTCAAGGGATGATAGATATTGTGGAGGAATGGAGGACCATGTTTAATGTACATGTGAGAAATAATAATATTTAATATTATTTTATTCAATAATATTTAATTATAATTATCACATTAATCACATGTCAGGAAATCATAATATTTCTATTGTTATTTGATGTGGGGTTTTTCTACGATTAATAAAATAATTAAAGGCACTTGTGAAGTTATTTTATTTCAGCCCAAGCAATAGAAATACCAGATTATATATTATTTTCTCATTATACAAGACAAAAACTTTTTTTCTTATTGAATGGAGAAAAATATCTCAATCCTAGAGAGTTTTCCTTCTCTAAGAACACTCCCAATAATTAGAGAGATCCTCCTCCAATGGATCAAAGATAATTCTTTAGAAGTGGTTCTCAAGGAGATCAAAGGAGAATGATGCAAGCAAAAAGATATTCCAAGCTAGAACCCAGTGACTCCTTCAGGGATGCCAAATGATTCATGGGACATGGGTGGATCAACACTAGTGGGAATATACCCTTTATTTCTACAATGAAGTGATGGTGCACTGTAGATCTGTGGTCAAACACATCAATGAAGAATGAATAACCTTGAAGGTAATTCTTATTTTATTATATTAATTATAAACTATATGTATAGATCTCCCCTTTTGGGTTTTATCATGATTACCCTATCTAATTTCATTGATAAATTCTGTGGATAAGAATGTTCATTGTCATAGATATCATAGATTAATCATCAATCATGAAAAAATAAAAGTTGGGCACCACCAAACTCAGACTTTCATTGTGCCTAGAACCTACAAGTTGTATCAAAGGGGGGATATCATTGTTTATATCTATTTATAAATCATTAGTGATTTACTCATTAACAATTTAGTTTCAATTTATATTTAATCATTTATTTAATTTTAGTTATGAAATCTTTTTCTTGCTTCATCATATCTCGTAAATCTAACAGAAATGATTAATTTTATGATAAAAATTAAACTGTGAAACTCATTTGAAGGTGCCAAGGATCCTGGATGTACAACACCAGACTACACGTTTTTTAATCAGAATTACATGCTATGTAGTCAAGTTGAATTCATAATGATTGATTAAGATATCAATTCATGATTTTGTTTTGATTAGGTCATCAATTACACCATTAGCATGCCATATGTTGACCAAGATTAAATGGAACACTATCAGCAGGACTACAGACCGTGTGGCCCAATGGATAACATGTGTAGTTCCTCTGGGTCAGGGTCGACCCATGTATTTCATACACGGCCTCCCTGACTGGTGACCACGTGACAAGGAGTCAACCTGGCATGTGGACCTTTGGACATGTCATGTACTCCAAGATCCCTGATGTACACCTCACACGCCGAGTCTATAGGAGTTGACTTCTGATAGATGGTGAAGGGTGTACACGACATGTAGATTGGATCTACACACCATGGACACTTACAAAATTACACAGATTTAATATTTTAATATTCATAAATATTTAAATGTTTAATTAATATCTGTGTAATGTTTAAATCTACATATCATGTATAAGTTATATTACATGATGTTACTCTAAGTGTATTGGAGCATAACATATGGTGAAAAAATCATGTGATTCTAGTAATCATATGTGAAGTACATGTTGTGATAGTATGTATTAAACTGTGTATTCCATATATCACGAGAGTAAAATAGTATATGAGTATAATACATGTTTGGTAGATCTATATGGGAATTCATCATGTTAAATCCATGGTACATTTATGTACAAGGTTAATTTTAAATGAGTTTAATTAAAATTATAATGGATGAGAATCTCAACGAAATTCAGATAAAGGATGAAGATAAAAAGATTGTCAAATTAAAGATTATAATTAATCGATTCAGAAACGATTTATCTTAAATAAGAACAACTAAAAATTAAACGGTATTTTCTTAAAATGGATAAATTCTTTGCTTGCATGTGGATAATTATGATCTAGACCATACCTTTTTATGATATTGGTAGCATTTAATTTATTATTAATTTAAATTGTTGGCATGTGTGTTTTCTCCCTTCATTATTATGTAGGGAATGAGTTCCCATGGTTTCTTCAATGTAAAACCATATTCCCCTTCACCTGCATGTGATTAAAAGGCATATGTAAGGTATGGAGCTCCCAAGATAGTTGAGGCGGTTAATGTTCAGATCCATGGTGAAACTAATCCAAGGAGATACAATGGTGGACATGTGGAAATTTTTAAACACGAACCTCAATTGGTTTAAGGTGTTTCTCCCATAGTTCAATGATTAGTTTATAAACAACTAGATAAACAAACCATTGGTATAATATCAGGATCATACCCTTTATTTAATTTATATCAGTTTCATGGTTATTTCATTATGGATGTTTTTTTTGTGATCACAAGATTAATTAATTAACAAGCATGGAATATGGGACTAAAATAAACTGGTTTAAGTTTCAATGTTATCTAGAACATGGATAATCAATTAGGTAATCCCATTTAATATTAAAAAGAATATGATAATGAAAATAATTGGCAATTTACACACAAAGGAATAAAATACCTTAATAAAATATTAAGCTGGTATAGCCTTCCATTACATCGGTTAGAATTGAAAAATTGTTCAATGTGCTTGACCATCCAATGTTGGGGTGCTTTAAATTTTCCAAGAATTCTAATTTGAGGGTTTTGGTTGACATAAATTGGTTGACATCAAGGGTTTACTCCCAAAGATGGATATGGTGTGAATAAGAGGTAAAGGTTGAGGAAATCTAAATTAAATATTTCAGGATTGGGGAGTCCACTAAAAGGATCAAGAAACTATGATTTAATGTTGTTGTAATTTTTAATTCCTAACTAAAAGCATTGATATTTCTTGACCATTTATTGTTGGGGTAATGGGATTGGGAATATAGATCTTTTCCACAAGAATGTTCAAGAAACGTGATATTTGGAAGCCAATTGTGAGGGCTATTGGGTTTCAATAAAATAGTGGGGGACTAATTAATATAATATTAATTTATTTCTCTAAATTTCCTTAGATAATGTACTAAAACACTGCTTTTATTATTTGTAGAAACATTATTAAAAATGGAATAAAAAATATCCTTGCAA
Organism: Viscum album; assembly: GCA_963277665.1. Lineage (NCBI taxonomy): Eukaryota > Viridiplantae > Streptophyta > Magnoliopsida > Santalales > Viscaceae > Viscum > Viscum album. Next base: position 1,299,164,106 of record OY728166.1, read on the forward strand.
TTCATACATGAGAAGATAAAACCTTTTCACCAGCACTGATTTCCACGAGTGGCAAAGATGCCTAAATGTCATCCTTCACCAAGAAAGTAAATTATATGTCATGGAAGAACCGTTAATAGTTTCACATATAAATGAGGGAAGTAATGATGTTATATATCTCAATGAGAAATATCTAAATGATTTCACATAAGTTCAGTGCTTCATGCTATCATCCATGTCCAATGATTTTTTAATGTGACATGTGGATATGGATTCCAATAGCATGATGTCTCACCTTAGAGATCTCTATCAAAGGAAGGAAAAAACAAGAGAGGTGTTAGTCATCCAATGATTTATTCATGACTAATCTTGGAGAGTCTATACCATCTATGCCTCATGTAGTCAAGCTTATCATCTACGTTGAATGCCTCTACATATTAGGTATTAAATTCCCAGATGAGTTGCATATAGATCTCATACTTTCATCACATCCCATGACATTAAATAGATTTATTGTTAATTATAATATGATAAACAGTGAGAAGAGTCTTTTATAACTTCTTACATTAATTCTTTATGTGGATAAGTACCTGGGGTGTGAAAAATCCATAGTCCTTATGGAGAATAGGAAAAGTAAGTATAATGAAAAGGGGATCTAGACTTATAAACAGCCCAAATAACCTAAACAATATCCTACCCAGAAGAAGAAGATCCATAGGCAGGGCAAGGAAAAGGAGGAAGTATGTTTTTCATGTGGAAAGTCTTGACACTAGAAGAGGAACTAGAGCCATAGGCAGGGGAAGTTAAAGGTTCATTTTTTATTGAGTTCAATCTTTTCTATTTATACACATTGGGTATTAGAAACAACTTGTGGTGCTCACATCTCTTTCCAAATTAAGGAACCAAGTAGATTTTAGAAAATTTCCTTATGAGAGGTGGATCTTTGAGCTTCCAATGTTTCAAGGATGTATGTTCATTCCATTGGTTACTATAGCCATTCATTGCAAACAGGAACTACTTTGGTTTTATGAGATTTTTATTATTCCCCTACTATTACCAAAAACATAATTTTTGTATCATGTTTATATAGGGAAGGGATTATTTTTATGTTTAGAAATAAATTTTCTTTCATTTGTGAGGAAAAAATATGTTTTTGTTATGGAAAATTTAAATTATGGTATTTATGTATTAAATTACAAAAACAAAGTGCTGGAAATTGGGAAATAATGAATTTCACAAAACACATATAACACCTATCTTTGCCATCACCGTCATGGTAATATAAATGAGAGGCATATGAAAATTATCTATCAAGACTCTTCTGAGCTAAAACTACTTTAATGACTTTACTCTTATTTAGAATGGAAAATGAAAATACCACCATTAGATGGAGAGTATGAAAGGGCCAAAAAGATTAAATAATTAGTGCATGTGGATGTGTGCGGACCATTTCAAGTAGAATATTGATTTGGATATTATTAATTAATAATATCTTCTAATGACTTGAGTAGATTTTTATATACTTTCTTGATGATGTATAAGTCCGATTCCTTTGAGAAATTCATGGAATTAAAGAATAATGTTGAGAATCATCTTGGTAAGAAGAAAAAGAATATTCGATTGTATCGAGGTGAAGTACATATTAATGAAGAGTTCATTGACTATATAAAAAATTTTGGGATACTATATCAAGTCACACCTCAATATGCACTATTGTTGAATGGTTTTAGTGAATGTAAGGATTATACCTTGTTAGATATGGTAAGGTCTATGATGAATCATTCCAATCTTCCATTATCCTTTTGGAAACATGGATTAAAAACTACATCATATACATTAAACTGAGTACTAAATAATGAGGAAAATGAAATTCTCTTTGAGTTATGGAGTGGAAAGAAACCCATTTTATCGCATACAGATGTATACAGTTGGGAGGAATTTGTTAACACTTTACAGGCAACAAATTGGCACCCCCGAGCATGAGGTTTATACTTACAAGGTACTAAGTAAATAAAGGGTTACTACCTCTAAAACCCCTCATAAAATAAAGTGATTGTCACCAGACAGTACATCTTTATTGAGAGGAAGCACATCATCAAAAAGGATAGTGGTATAAATATTGAATTTGATTAAGTTGATTCTCAAGATATATAAGATTTGGTTCATGAACAAATTCCCTAGGTACTTATGGACGAATTAGTTCTTAAAACACGAGTACTGTATAGGAGTGTATGATCATTAAGAGAACCAGGGAGATTGGATTTTCTAGTCACCGATGATGGTTACTCATTATTTGTCGACAATGATGAACCTATATCATACAAGGATGAGGTAGAGAGCTCCTAATATATACAATTTATAGAACTATGAATTATGAGATGTATTCCATGTATTAGAACCATTTATGGGTTCTGGATGATGTTCCAGTTTATGTATAGCCTGTTGGGTATAAATGGGTATTTGATAAAAAACTAGACATGGAAGATACAGTAAGTACCTATAAAAGAATTATAGATTCTAAAGGGATGAAAGAACATAAAGTAATTTACTACGATGAATCATTTTCACCAATTACGTTGTTGACATACATCAGAATAAAATTTTCCATATCATCTTACCATGACTATTATATTTGGTAGTTGGATGTCAAAACTGCATTCCATTAAAGGAATCTCCAGGAAGATTTCTATATGAAACAACCAAAAGGGTTTGTGACACCCAGTGATGCCAAAAGGATTCTCATGTTACAGAGATCCATTTATGGGTTGAATAAAGAATCCGGATCTAGGAAAATACAATTTGATGAAACCATAAAGGAATTTGGTTTCCTTATGAATTAATGTGAGATGCATGTTTACAAAATGTTTAGTGGGAATGTGGTCTTTATCCTAGTATTATATTTTAATGACATATTACTTATCAGAAATGACATAATAGTATTAAAGTCAGTTAATGACTGGTTGAATAAGTGCTTCTCCATGAAGGACTTAGGGGAGGATGACTAAATTCTAGGGATCAAGATCATTCGTGATAGATCCAATAGGCTTCTTAGACCAAGAAAAATTACATATATTCACTAAATACTAAAGAGATTTAGTATGGAAAAATCCATGAATGGATTGGTTCCAGTTTCACATGGCTTACATCCTTTTTTGAAGATTTTTCATCATACAGAAAAAAATAAAGAGGGAATGAGTAAGATACTGTATGCTTCATCCATAGGATCAATCATGTATTCCATTTAATGATATAAACTTGGTGTTTCATTTGAATTGAGTATGGTAGTAAGATATCATGTAGATCTAGGATAACACCATTAAATTGCCATTAAGGCTATCATTAATTATCTAAGAAGAAATAAGGATATGTTCCTGGTATATGGAGGAGAGAAGGATCTAGTCATCTAGGATTATACTGATGTTGTTTCTCAGATTGATCAAACTATATGATGTTGTAATCATGATAGGTCCTTTGTCTCAACGGAGGAGATGTAAGATAGAAGAGTTCAAAGCATCCATTCGTCACAGATTTTATAGTGGAGGATGAGTATATTTTAGCTTCTAATATAGCCAAGGAATCCATTTTGATTCCAAACATCATCTAGGAGCTATATGTGGTACCTAGTTGTTATGATCCTATCAAATTGTATTGTGATAATACTATAGTGGTGGCTCTTGAAAAAGAGCCACAGTCACACCAATAGACAAATCACATACTCTGGATGTATCACCTCTTGAGGGGATTATATTAGAGGGGTAATGTTGTAGTAAGAAGAGTACCCAAGGAAACAAATGTGGTATAACCCATGACTAAATGCGTATCTCAGTAGAATCACAAGTATCAAGTGAGAGCTAGCATATTGAAGGTTGTTATTAGCTAGATCTAGTGCAAGTGGGAGTCTATTGGAGTTGTTAACCTAGAACCAACTTCTATGAACTTTATGATAAAATATTATTCATTTTTTTGATTATTATGTAAATAAATATCATATCATTATTGTTATTTTATGTGAACTTGTATGTGATAATGTTTTAAGAGTATCTGTTGCATTGAAAGGTCATAGTAGTTCCTCACTATGATGAGAACCTAGAAGTGTTATGACACTATTCTGGAATATATGTTCCATTGACGGATGATATCACTTGAAGGGAAAAAAATGATAAGCTATCAGGGTTGGAGACTCATAGGACTTTGAGGAAACTTCTCACGGTCTATGACCTAGGTAATATCCAGTAAGATATAATGAGTACGAGACATGGAAGTAGGAAATCATCAATTATAAGAGTAATTGGATGCTCCTATCTAAACACGTGATTATTGTTCTATATAATTTAAGATTATTATTACTGAATATTATGAGTCATGTACATTGATGTATTGCTGAAAATTGTGATGAAATATGTTCATGGTGAGGTAGGATTTGTTGGGTGCGTCATGAGTAATATTACATTAATGAATAATGGGAGAATAAACTTATCCCTTCTATTTATTAACGGAAGATAATATCTCATTCCCTTTGGTGGAAATGATATAGATTAAATAAATCCATGTCCATGGTGTTTTATAGGAATGTTCTATTTCTAGAATGACAAATAAAGAGATATCAAACATATATGTTGATGGAAATTGCATGAATCCTGTTTGATTATAGATATTTTGAGAAATGAATTATATTACATGGTATGCATTCGTATGAGGTGACATGTCATTTTAGCATTAACTTCTTTCTATATGGGTTCTTTGGCATGTTTCTAGACACTAACTTTGGACTTTAGGCAGGATTGCATAATGCCACTGAGAATGAGGCCAAGAGGATCACCCAATAAGTGTATCTAGAATCATAGTTAAATAATATGTTATTGAACAAGTTGAAGAAATATTATTCCTGGTCATGGTTTAATAATGTTTTAGGTATGGCAGATCTCATTTATTCCATCACTTTTTATTTGAGATTATACATTGGGAGTGGAATATTTAATAAATATTTACTTTCTATCCAGTGAATAGAATATTTATTTATTTATTGAAGATTAATTTAGTGATATTTATTTAATAAATAAATAGTCATTATTCACGGCCTAATCAATATTGAGGAGGAATGATGAACCAAGTTTAAGGGTTATATGAGAAATAATAATATTGAATAAAATTTTATTTAATAATATTTCATTTGAATTTGCAAGTTACAAAGATGGCATGAAATAATAATTATTGTTATTCACTGACATGGGGTTTACCTAGGATTTATAAAATAATTAAATGCACTTGTGTAATTATTTTATTTTAACCCTTGCGATATAAATACAAGATTATATATTATTTTATCAATAGACAATAAACCGTTTTTGTGCATAATGGATTAATGAAAAACATCTCAAGCCTAGAGAGTTCTTCCTTGTAATAATTATCTCAAGAACAAGAGAGATCATCCTCCACCAGATCAAGCATAGTTATTTGGAAGTGGTTCTCAAGTAAATTGAAGGTGGACAATGAAAAGACAAGGATCTTCTATGCTTTCACCCAGAGACTCCTTTGATGATGCCTGGGGATTCTTCAAACATGTGTGAATCACCACAAGATGAAATCTACCCTCAATTACTACAATTAAAGAACAGTGCACAGGAGATCACTGTCAATACACATCAATGTAGAAATAATAACTTCTAAGGTAATTATTAATTAATTTAATTAATTAAAAAAATATGTGTTTATTTCCTCTCTGTGGTTCCAGTGTGATTACCTTGTCTGATTTCATTGACCAATTCCACAGATCATGACATTATTCATCCAAGAAATCTCAAATGGACCATCAATAATGAAAAAAGAAATGATAGGAACCTCCCCACCCTCTCTTTCACTATTCCTAGAACCTACACTATAGACATAGAGAAGTACAATGATTCTTGATAGATATTGTTCATGATAAGTTTCCAAAATACATTCCCCTCAAATCACATATTGTTTACCATCTGAACTATCAAGTCCCACCACCTTCTATTAGGACCTAACCCTTCGAAGGAAACACATTTTAATTTAATATAAATTGACATCTTCAAAATATCAAATAGATGATCAAAATTATTTAAAAAATCATCTTATCCAAAGGATCAATGGAACCCTAAAAATATGGTTTCTTCAGAAAAATAATATCATAGGAATGATCTAAAATATTATCCATTTTGGGAGGAACCACTACATCCTATTCAAGAATAAATATAGCTACCCAACCCAAATAACTAATTGCATGAACAAAAACATCCATATGATTAGGATCAAATGAATGGTTTATATTATTATAGTTAATCAATAACAACCTCTTGAGGTATGTTCAAACATAATACTAGGGGAATTGTGCTACAAAACATTAACAGATTACAAGAGAAAAATTAATGAAGATACATGAGATCATAAACTCTATCAATCAAAAATCAACTTACAAAATATTATATCATAGATTTGGAAATATTCTATGATTAAATAAAAAAACATCTAATAGATACTTTTCCCTAATATACCATGGTATCATAGGGATTTTTATGGTGAGAATTTGGCTAGGTAATCAATTATATCATACACATAATATCTTGAAAACCCTATCTCTTATCTATAATGATATCTCAAACTGTATAGAAATGTCAATGAAAAGAGGTAACCTACGTTGATACTAACTTTAAAGAATAAAACTAGATAACCTACCTATATGGTACATAAATTAGTTCTAAAAATATTAAAATGGAATTCCTGATCCCCATGGGCTGGCAACTAGAGAGTAGGCATAAACATACTAGAGGGATTGATTATACCATAAAAAATAACTAATCAAGAAAAATTATCAGATATAAATTGATAAAAATTCATCATGAAAACATTAATCAATTGATAAAACCACAAGTAAATAGATAAAAATATCAAAAAAGTGTCACATCTCATCAAAGTTAGTAGAGAAAAATCAATACATCATTAATAGGTATCTATGTAACAATTGGATCACATACTCCACCTTTCACAACCGAATCCCAAGGTCCACTAATCAAGAACACCAACCACCACTGAGTTGTTTCTTCCCCATTTTTAGAACTTTTGTAATAAAATCTACAAATTTTAAAAGGAAAATGTACGGTGTGAGGAAAAAATAATAGTAGGATATCAATATCAATTTCATAAGAAATCTATAAAAATAGACCAAATTTTTTCTATTTAAAATAACTATCAACATATATATCATTTCACAATTCAAAATAAATTATGATTTTTAAATAACTTTAATGTATAATATAAAATAGGTTGAAGGTGAATTTTTATCAATATATAAATATATAATCATCATTATCAAGACATGAATGATTATGAATTTCTATCAAAATAGACCTGAGTAAATTATTTTCAATAAATCATCTACACGTATAGTCATTTTCATTAATAGAATCATGTATAAGAGACCTAAGGTTTTATTAGCATAGGAATTATAACTCATTATACTGAAGTGCATGTCTAGTTGTGAACACACTCCCTATGTTAAAATCCAAGGGGGAATATGATATAATCATAAAAAATAATATCCCCACCCTCAATATAGTTTAGTTGGAATTGTCATCAACCATACATTAAGAGTGGAGATACTACATTACTATGCAGTTTAAGGTAAATTAAAAATTTATGGTGTTATCATTCAATTCAATCAATCCTAATCATTTAAAATAATCACTTGAATCATCCTAATGTTCATGTTTTAAAAACACACCTTTCCATTAAAAAAGCAAGGAATAAATTCATTTTATTATAATCAAATATCTTTCCTTTAAAATAATATAATTTCAAATATTAAATCATTTCATGAAATATATCTCATCAAACCATTCTCAATGCATTCATATCAAATAAATATTATTTTTTTGGAAATTAAAATTTTGTTTCAAAACCCATTTTCAATGGAATTTATAACACACACAGACCATGTTATTTCAACTATATCAAAGGGACTCAAATAAATATTTATTAATCAATTGGAAACAAATTTAAAATAAATAATAATCAAGGGTTTTAATTTAATTTGATTTCCTTATGAAACCACTTACCTCAATTCACAATCATTAACACCCAAAAATAGCTCCATAAGGATATTGAATGTTTGAAACTATCAACAGAGAATAATAGTTCCAAAAATCAACAAGGAAAAATCTTGATCCATAAATGATATGGGGATATATTTTTCTCAGTGAAGAATATCCATCTTGCAGAGGTGGAAACCGATTCGATGGCCATATTTAATGCGCTTAGTGGTCGCGGGTCTACACCATGGTCTATTGAATATACCATTCAATGATGTAAATAGTTTCTAAACAACCACATGGATATATCTCATACATTGTGTGAAGGAAACACCATGGTTGACCTCCTGGATTCCTATGAAACACCAGAAAAACAAATTTCATGTTTCTTGAGCACTAGGTCTCTCCCAATGGATGTAGTGAATCTAGTGCATGCGGATGCCCGAGGACTTCACCATTTCAGGACCCCATGATTCTGGGAATTTATTACTTTATTTATCCCTTGTACCTTGAAGAAATCAATAAAAAAATTATTTTTCAGCCAATATATTATACTAATTAGATTGAATCCAATGAATACAACAACACTTATATTTGAGAATAATACAAGATGAAGGGGGGAAATTTCTTATATAGATCCTCTAAGAATAAATGGTCTTATTAGGTTTTAAGGGGGATTTGTAGGTAACTATGACGGATTGGTGATTTGAGATTATAAATAAGGAAATTTGAGAATTAAAATCACATCACATGGTTTCCTGGGATATGAAACATAGTTAGTACTAAGCATGCATTTAATGGTGAACCCTTTCCTAGATATTAGAGAGTGCCAAATAGTTTCACTATTATTTTGAAAAACAGTGTGCTAATAGTGAGCCCATATGGTGATATTGGATGTGGTATCATAGTTTAGCTGCATACTTTCAAAAACCATGCGCAAAACCATGCACCCACAATGTCCCATTCTACACAGTTTGAGGGTTAGGAAAAAATGTTTGTACTAACAAAATGCACCCATCATGAACTCAATCACATGAAACAAGTTTTTTTAAAACCCAAATGATTTATGTAACATCTCCATTTTTCAATATAAGGTCTATGAATACTTTTGTAAATATTTTCGAGATGGGTAACTGAGACAACGCATGATTCCATGGCCTAGTGAGCCCAAAATGAGTGGTTGTGATATATTACAAATATCAAATGTACATGTGAACAATTTTCATGAATAATGTGGTATAAATCTAGAATAGAGGCTTGTATCAAAAATATTATGCCGAAGTTGAGCTCAGAGAATGTGTTTTATCTTAGGAGTGACATAAAGTTTATTAGCATTAGGAGTCTTCTAAATGTGGAGTCACAGGAGAATAAAAAAAATGTAAATCATTCATTTTATTTAACATGACACAAAAAACTAATATAATTCATTAAATACCCAGTTATGGAAATTTCTTAGGGTTGGACAATAAACCCTACAAACCAAGAGGATCACTTTAGTAGAGTAATCTTGGTTGATGGTAACTGATCAGATTGGGATTGGGGAACAGTGTGCTAACAGGACCTGTGGATCTCCCCAACAATGGAAAAAATTTATTGTTCTTCACAAGTGATTCATCCAAATCAAGTTAAGATTTTTATTTGGATTAATACCCATTTATTATTTATATTATGGATGAAAATCAATTATCCAACAAATTTATTCATGGATTGATCATATTAAGGGAATTGGTTCATCTATGTGGATTTATGGGAATTTTTTTATTTTTATTATGACACTCTATTCATAATTTTAATGGAATAAAATATATTCCACACCATAAAAATATGTGGCTCATTCCTTTTCTATGTGTATCTTCGGATTTCTTGACCATTCTTCATACATTCATCCCCAGTGTTTTGTTTGACTGGTGGTTTTCCCAAAATACCTAGGAATCAATCATGACACATACATTTCTTGGAACAGTGGATTGATATTGCATATCCGAGATTGGTATGACCTAGGGATCATGAAATAAAGGAATAAATAGGGAATTAGTTTGGATTTGGGACTATTGGATCGTTTTGGGAGTGCAACGTCAACAAGGATGAATGATACCAATTCTCATGAGATTCGAATAGCCATACACTGGAATGTGATGATGGTGAGGCATGGACAGAGGTGTTACTTGATCTACCGAATGATTCATCTCTTGATCAGAGGCCAGAGGAGTATACCATTCTATGGTGTAAGAATATGGAATTTTTAATAATTCTACGTTACACTATGTGTAATATAGAATAAAATTCCATGTGGAACCCCTATTTGGACATAAGATTACACAATGAAAATAAACATCACACATATTGTGATAGTTGTTACACATCATGTGACCTCTTCATGGTGGCTTGGTGTGTACCTAGGGAGGAAATTGGACATGGAAATTGTTAACTTGAAACAAACATGGGAAATAGAAAACATACATGTCCAATTGAACATGGACACAACATGAAGTAAATGGTCTTAGACACACCGTGTACTCAAGCATGAACACAGAAATGGGTATGTTCTATTCTAAATGGACAGAAGCTAAGGATGTAGGGAAAAAGAATATAAATTTATTATATTTTGTGCACCCCTTAAATGTTGGCATGGAGCCTTTGTCCTATTCTACTAGAACATGTCTCTTTTGGGTGCATTCCCTAAGGATTTAGTTTGGAATATTTTCCTACACATAGGATAGTGATCCTTTCAGAGTGACTTTTGCCTTCCATTGAATTAATGGAATCCTTTCATAAGTCCAATAGTGACATAATCTATCATCATCGTTTCCATAGGTGGATTATTGGTGTATCCATTACCAACATTACACAGGCGTCGATCCTTTACTTACATGGTGAACTATATTGAGTTATTTGGGTACCCCGATGTCCTTTGGTTTGATCCAATTATATGTATCAATATTTTCTAAATTCCATTGTGTACTTCTTATGGTGATACCTGATGATCATTACCTATAAGTAATATGTCATTAGTGATTTATCACCTATTTATTGTGTTCTCCATGAGTGAGTGGTGTGTAGAAACTTTTATTAGGAATCCTAGGATGGTTGTGCAGTTTCGATCATATGTGAGAAATTGTGTCTATTATGAGTATATATTTATATTTTTATTATATTAAATTTTATAATACATATGAAAATATTATTATTATTCTTTTTTCTATAAACATAATGATTTCTAGGTGTCCTATTGGGAATTTTTATAGTCACCCATACATGGGCTTTTCTCATACGTGTCATGACTTAAGAAAACAATTGACATTTTGAAGGAGACCTATTGGGATAAGGACCAGATGGATATTATTGAGTGCGAATGATTGAGGTGTGTTCATGTGGTTATATTTATAAAATCCCACACCCACTATACATGTTGTTCTTGTTCTCGTTTTCTTTGTGGTGGGATTTTATTTGGATCATTTTTTCTCGTACTTGTTATTATACTATGATGATAGGTTTTAGATGTATTCATTCATAGTTTTCAGTTTATATACATTTCATAATTATATGGTCATGGAGATGTGTGTGGGTGTGTGTATAGGTACATTAGTCTAAGGGTACCCATGTGTGTGATATACCAATATGGTGCTGGTCTCTTGAAACCACCCTATTGGAGGATGGATTTGGATAGTCATGGCATAAGCCCCATAGAGATAGGTAATAAATATTTTCCCTAACCATGTTCCTACTCCTCCTAGGAATATATTTATAAAAAAATCCAAAAAACACACAAAACAATAACACAAAATATGATGAAAATAAATTATGATAAAAAAGGTATAGAAGTACCATAGTGTGGTAACATGATATGAAATCCACATTATAGTACACTCTATAATTACTATTTAATATGTTTTACTATGTGTTATAAAAGTGTTAAAATGAATATGATATTTATTATAAAGAAACATGGATTTTCATTATATGTAAAACTAATTCACACCATCAATGGGTTTTTATTGAAATGAAATTATTTCCCGGACAAAGCCACTGATCTCATCAATGATATGAAAACCATTCTTGATATGAATTTAATTTGCAACATTAATTTGTTTTCTGAGTTTTATTAACTTTGGTGAAGACTTTTCTAGAATACATGAAATGTATTAGATTCACATCATGGATAGATGAATCATGAAATGAATTGTTTATTCCCAGTGGATTCTTTTTAATTTCATAGCTAAATCCCCTCTAATTTGGCTTCCTAATCTTCCTCTTGATCCATAGATATTCTCTATGTGATTTTGGTGGATTCCTCTATTTTGAGATCCATTTTTAAATCATGTATCTTAAATATGGTTGTTTTATCCCATGAAAATAAGTGTGACCATTATCGTTTCATTTAAATTGTTTTTATGGGAAATGGTAGTGGAATTGGTATTTTTTGAAACCACCAATCATAGGATGAGTCTTCTTCTACTATTTCTAGATTTGTTTTGTGATAATCAATTGGAGGCTAGATCATCTGTTTTTTGTGATGTGGTTCATGAGTTTCATGAGGAATGTGTTGATATAACTTATCCAATGACCATTTTTCTTATGGTATTTGATTCAAATATATTATAATCATTGTTAGGGCCCCCATTGTTTCTCTTTTGTTTTCTCCCTACTCTAGGTGTGTGAATCCCTTCATAGTTGATGTGAAACCTTATTTCTATGTATGTGGTTTTTATATTGTCTATGTTTGATGAACATTTAATACTCTAGATTTGTTAAATTATTATGTAAATGAATTTTAATGATTGGTTGATTTGTGTGCGAAAAAGGCATTTTGAGAAAATAATAGTTTTCACATTTTTTGGTGAATGAAAATTTTATTTTGAAGTATTGTGAGATGGATTTTGAAATTGGTTTCCAAATAATGTTATTGATGAATAAATGGTGGATTGGAAATTATTTTGAAATGTGAAATCCCTTTGAAATTGATTTTAAATTTTGTACACTTCGGATCTTTGGGTACCTAGGTGGAAGGTGTAGTATTCTGACTCCTCCATTTTCATTGTGTGTGTCCAGGGGGTGGGGGTTAACTTTCTAGGGTGCTCTTATGTTCTTAGAGTGTATATTCATGGTCTCTAGAAACACGTAAAATAAGGTTAAGGGTTTACATTATAGGTAATTCCTCTAGTCACCATACTTGATGCATGAGTTCTACGAATGTGTAGTATTCATTAGTTATTGATATAAATTGATGTATGAGTTGTATAGATATCCTAAAATGATGTTATCCATGGTTTATATATCAATTGTTTGTTATAATTTAAATTATTTATTTTATATGAAATAATAAATCCATTTATTGATGAAAATGGTTTACTAGGATTACTAATTGAAACTGATTTACCTAGTTTAAAAATACTTGGAAGAGGTGACCTATTTAACAAGAATTTTAAATATAACTATTTAATTCTTATCAGAATATTTTTTCTTTGAATTTTGAAAACATGGATTATTGAATACATACCTAATTTAAAACAAATGGGTGGGGGATTAATGATCTAATATCTCTAACACTATGCACACTCCCTTTAGGGTTTGTAAACCTTATTTTATATAATGTAGGAAAGGGTAAGGAACTATAATTACGTGTTGTAGATTATGTTAGTTGGTTATTAGTTATGGGTTGTGAGATGTTGAGGTTTTCGCCATGTATCACGTAGGTAATTAGTGGAAATCCATCAATGTACATTCTTTGGTTGTTTGAGGATATGTGATTTAAGAAATTATCTGTCTTTTTTTCATTTGTATAACTATTATCTGTACTCTTGTTTATGTAATATTCATTTTCTGGAAAACAAATGTTTTTTTATGACATGTACCTTAATTCAAGTTGGGTTAAATCATTTTGGATTATCATTTTTTGATGACTCATGTTCAAGTCACCGACCCTTGGGGATCAAGAATTCCTTTTTGGTCATGATGTATTCTAGTTCGGATTGGAGTTTGACGGGGTTCCCATGCTGGGTCCTGAAAATTTTCTAATAGAGTAGGATTATGCTCTGTCATGTAAATTTTGTAGACTTGGTATTGTATTTTCTAGAATTGATATGTAGGTTTTGGGGAGTATCTTACTATATCATTACATGAAGAGCCTTAAATCATCACATAATGTCTGGATATGTGTCTACTATATTGGGTTTTTAATTTGATCATTTTTTATTCTAATAATATTCTGGTTTGAAAGGAGATTATATTTTTTATGGTCATTTTATTATATTTTATGTTATATTTATGAAGAATCTGAGACATATTATATGGGATCTATGTTAGTGTACCAAAATACAAAATACTAATGATAATACTCTATTAGATTAGAATATTTTTTAGGAGACCATTCTGAATGTTGATTCCTTGGACCAGAATGTACCAAGAGTTCAAAACCATGTTGTTGAGGTACATCCGAATTCTAGGGAAGATAGGGATCAATCAGGAGAGTTCCTACACAGTAAAACCCCATCCATTAAGTGTACAAATAATATGTAAGAGGTGGGGGACTAGATAGAAAAGGACAATTAGTTTTTCGATTTCCTAGATACAACATATGTTATCATGTTAAAATGTGAAACATTCAAGCTCAATGGTGTTATCAAGAGGTGTTTGGATTCTATGGAATATGAAACTAGGAACATGGGATCCTATTAGATGGCTTTTGAGACCCTCATTGTACCAAATTTCTATATTGAATATCTGATTATATGGAAGTCTATAGAGTTCCTGTCTAGGCAGTACATAGAGTTATTAGAGTAATAAAAAACCAATCGTTGTACAGAGATAGTTCGTATTTTTCTATATGTGGTGATGAATGTTCAATTGAAAGCAAAAAAAATACATGCAGTGTTTGTGATGGGACGTCATTTTTTAGGTATATATGTTGAATATTTCAACATTAAGATGGTCAACAGGGAAATGATGTAAGAAATGAATATGCTATTCAAGATTGGATACTCTACCACTTCCCTTCCACCTAGTGGGAGTTTTAGTGGAATTAATTGAAGGAAGATGAACTTGCATAATTATTATAAGGGTAGTGAATGTAGTTCCCAATAGTGGTCCTCCAATAGACCATTAGAAGAAACCAATAGTGTCCCCACAAATTTCTATCAGTTTGGAAGGGTAGGGTGAACATGAATTTTTTTTATGAACATGTAATGACTTGTAACACTTGTGGCTCCCAATATAATCTATAGTGATTCTGATAGTATTTATCCATTCAGTTTTATTCTCAAGGATCTTTAGATCCAAGGGAAACTATGGAATAATTAGATGCTTTAAATATCACATGGATTTATCAAAAGGCCTCATGTGTTTAGCTCCATTATGTGGTGGATGAGTTTTCTGTAGAGAATAATATAGGCTTTTCTATATTTAAAGGTACCATAATTGATTCTTCTTCTATTGAAACTACTCAATTTGATACATGTTCCTCACACTCATTTATATATACCATTTTTTGATGTTATAATATATAAAATGAATATAATTTCTTTTTTTAGAGATCAAAATGCCACATGGAAATAGGAATGTGTGGGTTTTTTGTTTTCCAACATATTATATATTGATAGTGGACTCAGAGTTAGTCTATTATTTCTTGGTTCTAAATCTACATCTATTTTAAATGATCATTGGGATGGATCATATAGCTTATCATCTTCATGAGGTTGAGTGTTATCATTAGTGTATTTAATTATTTACTATTGATAAGAGAAAATATGTGTTTCAGGTAGGGTGGGTCTTTATTATGGTCTGTTGGAACTGTGATTCTCTCGACAATGGACCGAGATACCTCAAATCCCCTACAGACAGTTAATTGTGCTCTTGACTGGGCCTCTCAACTAGGCTGAGTATTGTGTTATCTCCATGATCTAACAGGGTATTTATTTCCCCTCCCCAATGAATCTAACCGGGGGGGGGGGACTGGAAATTAACAAGCCCAAGAGCTTCTTTGGTACCACTATTCCATATGTGTAGTTGTACCAGATAAGATCCCTAGTTAGTTAAATGCCAGTCAACCTGAAATTTGATTCTCTGGGGAGGAGAAATAAACCCCCAACTGGCTGGGGGAGATAACCCTGACACTCAGACCAATTGAGTGTCCAAGTTAAGAGCCAAATTACCTGAGTGTAGGGGTTAGGGAGTATCTTGGTCCATTGTCAAGAGTGTTACAGTTCCATATAAATGGAGCATTTTTAATAGACCTACACCATAGATGGGTTATATTCTAGCCACTCCCTATCCCACCAACTTGTGTACATGGCTTAACCGGGGTCATCCCATGTGGAAGGTATTTCCCCCAGTCTTGACTGGGATTTAATATGCCTCCCCATGATTTGAAACTGGGACCTCATGTTTAATATCCACTAGGGAGCATCACAACTACCACTATTACATATGGTATACTGGTACTCGTGATGTTCCCTGGTGGATGTTAAGCCTGAGGTATCATGTTTGAATCATAGGGAAGGCATATTAAATCCCATTCATGTGTGGGGAAAATACCTGTAACATAGGAAATGACCCCATTTCATCCCGGTCCATAGTAATGGTGGGCATGAGGTGTGTCCAGACTATGACCCGGTTGTGGTGTAGGTCTGTCAAAAATATTCCGTTTTTTGTTAGACCTATGAAGCTTCTCAAAATGAACTAGATATCTTGCAAGACTACAAAACATGTGGGATATGCTAAACTAGGATGCTAACTGAGCTGAATATGTAGCATTGTCCCCTAGCGAGCTAGGGATTTAAACTCTCCTCCCAAAAGATTTGAACCCAGGGTTGACCTACATTTAACTAATGGAGGAGAATCATTAGTACCACTACACCGTATTGTGTATTGGTTCTAGAGATACACCTGGGATGGTTAAATTCCATTCAGTCTCGAGTTTGAATCCCTAGGTAGGGTAGTTTAAATCCCCAACTTTCTAGGTGACAATTATCAGTATCAAGCCTAGTTAGTGGACTAGTTTAGCATATCCCACATGTTTGGTGGGCTGGCGGGATATTTGGTCCATTTTTAGGAGCATCACGGGTCCAACATGGCCATGCATGACCTTCCTTCCTATAGCATTAGATTTTGTGTCTGTCATTATAGTCAATATCGGTTATGTTTCCTCCATTTTTGATCTTCCTATGATTGTTCTTGAATTCCATGATGTTTTCTAGAGTATTAATATAATGTGGGAGGTATATTTATTGATTGATATGGTGATTTTTAGATAGCTAGTGTATATACCCTCTTATTACATGGAAGTTGTAGATATGGAAGAGATAAATATCCATTTGGGAGATCTAATGGAAATTTTATTTCTTCCGAATTGACTCAATATGGGAAGCCCCCATGATCTATTCCTAGACAGTTGATGGTAAAATTATTTTTTTCATAGAATATCACAAGTTGAACCATGATACTGTGAAGATTTAGTACCCATTTCCTCCATTTGGATGAATTGTTCGATTATTTAAATGGGGTAATGTTGTTTTTGAAAATCCATATTTGGTTGGATTATCATCATATTAGGGTTCATGAGACTATTATCATGATGACTTATTTCAGGACTATGTATGTACATTATTAGTATCTTGTGATACATTTTTGTATGACTAACACTCCTGTATTTTTTATGGATTTGATGAAGTATATATTTTCCAAAAACTTTTTCATTGTAATTGTTTATGATATCTTGGTTTATTGGAGATCTGAATGTGAGCACGGTCACCATATAAATATTTTTATGGAGATCTTGATGATTCATTTACATAATTAGAAGCTTTCCAAATACAATTTTTTGATCCAAGAAGTGATTTTTTATGTAACATGATTTCAAAGCATGGAATTTTAGTCAATTTGAAGAAAGAAATTATTGAGTATTCATGTGTGGAGCCACAAAACATATTTTATATATGATGCTTCATAGGTTTAGCTAAAACTAGCAGTGGTTACACAAGGATTTCATAACGTTTCCCTCAAATTGGAGTACTCTTTCCATGGATGGGGTAAAATTCAAATAGGAATCTTTATTTCAATATTATTTTGAGTAATTGAAGGGAAATATGAAATCATCTCTTAATTTGATATTTCTTAAGACAAGTAATAGGAATGTGATATATTCTAACTCTTTAAGAGATAATATTGGATGTGAGAATATGTATGATGATTGTGTTGTGTCTTACAGATGACATCTTATTTATCCACATAATAAAAACTATCCCACTCATGAATTTGAGATCAATATAGTTATGCAAGTTCTTAAATGTTAGTGACACAATATTTTTAGGGAGAGGGTCATTGTCTTTTATGATCATAAGATACATTGCTATATATTCTCATATAAGTACCTAATTCTTATATTGAGATGATTAGTGGAAATATAAAGACATTCATGTTTGAAATCTCTAACACCAAATAGAATGGGATATCATTGATGATGCTCGGAGTATGAGATCTCAAATTTAGGTTATATTAGAATCAAAGGAATAGTGAAACCTTATGGGGATCCTTATGTTGATGCATCTAGATGTGTAGGAGGATGACTCAACTATGGTTATAAACAGTGTTTATTTATCATCGTCTCTCCTTGAATATATTCTATAGGACAAGAAGCGGAATTTTAAGTTCATAGGAAATAGGGAAACCATATATGATGGTGAAAACATTTCTAGTTGGTTTCTCTCTTCTAATGGAATTTTACACATAGGGAATCAGTTTTTAAAACCACCATCCATGAGAAGTAAAATGTTTAATTATTTCCATAGTTTATCATGGTATGTTCACCATGACACTATGAATATGTATTATTACCTAAGACAAAATTTTTGATGCATGAATGAGATGAAAGAAATTACTGATTTTATGTACCTTTCATACAACAATTTGTAAATAAATGTAGAGAACCCATATACTTTAGGATTTATACATCCACTTACAGTTCTAGATTAGAAAAAGAAAATGGTTTTCATAGTCTTTATTCTTGGATTACCATTTAATTCATGAGGAAGGAATTATAAATGGGTAGTGATTGATTGATTAATGAAATAAAATCATCTTATTCTGATCAAGGACTCTAGAAATGTTGAATATTATAGTAATATATATTATTAGGATATTTTGAGGTTGCATGGGGCTTAATTTTATATTATCCTAGAAAAGGATCCAAGGTATTCTACCAGATTCAGGATGGGAATCCGAGAGGCGATCATAGCTCATATAAGATTGGGTACAACATTCCATCCACAGTAAAATGATTGGATTGAGTATTCTATTCAGATCAAGGAGGATAGTATTTATGTATACATCTTGTAATTCAATGCATTGTGGGAAATACATTTGAAATTGGAGGAGTTTTCTTCTAATAAATGTTATCTATCATCGAGAAGAATGCCTCCCTACATGGATTTCTATGGTTACCTATCTATGAGAACTCTTTATTAGTTAGAGGTATGAAATGACACTCTTATTGGATTATGATTCATTTTAGGAGACATCAGTGACTATTTCAGATATACTATGATTCTTGATTATAGTTTATAGTCAGAAAAAATCATAAGTGGATCATCAATGACATCCTTTGGAGGTTTCCTTTAACAACAAGGTAATCTTGAGTGTTTCTCACTGATTGGGTGGGCATGGTATTGTGAAACTATGGATTATGGATCAAATATATGTTAGTACATTTGATATCACATTGAAGATTAGTCATTTAACTTATTTCTTACCATCACGGGCTCAGTGGAATGGTACAGAGGAAGTTTTTCACAAATCTTAGCTCAAGAAGTACCATCTTGATCCTTCCCACACCTATGATAAGAAGATATTGAGTTGGGGAAAAAGGATTCAATTTTGGTGAAACTAGTGGAGGTCGTCGCTTCTCACATGAAATTATTATCTGGGAATTTTATATTTTCTTTCAATGTGTAATGGAATGATAGATTAAATTCTCATGATATGTGAGAGTACAAATCATTGACGAGGGAGAAGTGTCATGACCTCTTTGCAGAGCACCCTTCATCAGAAGAAATTTCTATGGATACAAATTTCTATGGTGGGGTTAATTGTAATATATTCGTTATGGTAGACTCTTTTTTTAATATATGATATGTTTTTCATTGTTTTAGGGAGTTTTACTGGTGATACAATAGTCTTTATAAAAAACAAGGCTATTTTCTAGTTTTATAACTATTTCACACTATGAAATGTTCATTCCTAATGTGAATTTGTTTCATCACATAATCCATGAATCTTTTTCATGGAATGAAATCCATAAATGACAAGAATGTAATTCTCATCAACAATTTTCCCCATTTTTATTAACCGATGAAATAATATTCTCAAGAGACATGGAATAGATGATATTATCGTATTGAATTGATGAATAAAATTAGAAATTATTTCATCCTATGAGATTTTTTTACTTCACAACTAACTCCCTAATAAATTGGTTTCCTCCTCCTCTTCTCAATACCTAGGTCTTATAGAGTTTATTTTTTTCTTTTGGGATTATCATTAGGTTATTTAATCTTAGAATTGAATGATTTCAACTCTCTTGGTAAGTGTTCTCATTGTCTTTCCAACTACATAATTTTTAAATAAATTAGAAGTGTTTTTTGGAAGAATTTTGTGGATCATCTAATTGGGTCATTATTCTTATTCATCCCATTCTGGATTTTATCCATGATAGTCATATATTGTATTGGTTATGGTGTGGTGTGTGAGTTTCTTAGGATTTTTTGTCACGATCCGACCTCGGGGCTCGTGCCGTGACTACCCCAAGCCCGCCTTCCATAGGCCAGGGGCTGGCGACTAGCACCAAGGCGTAAAATCCCGGTAAACAGGGAAGGCATTGCCTTTATAAGTAACAACCACCACAGAGTCAGCAAGCGGAAAGTAACTACAAGTGCAGAAAAGTAAAGGGGGCCGGAATACAAGCCCAACTGAAAGTACAACTGAAAAAGTAAAGAACAGCAATTGAAGAGAAGACGGCGGCCTCGTGTCGTCTACTGGCAATCCCACCTGAAGGGTGGGTACAGATAGCCTCCAGGCTCCTCGGGTCCCATGTCCGCTCCGAGCACGTCCCGCCCAGTGGTCCACCTCCAGGTACCGTCCTGCTCCACGCCCCAACCGAGATCAGCGCTGTCCGTCATCTGCATCCAACACAACAAGGTGCGGGCATAGCCCGTGCAGGGGTGAGTATAAGCTACTCAGTAAGGACCCCGAGACCCCCGAAGGTCCCCCGAAATCCACAAAGGATATAGCACAAAAGAAAGATGCAATCACGAAGTAACATCTGACTCGACTTAGGTATATGCCCATACATATACCTAAGTCCCCAATTCTAGCTCTGCTCACGAGCTCAAGAACAACTCAATCCACGCAGGAAATCAAGACTCAAATCCACAAGGAGAGTAAACAGTAAATCCACAAAGGATAGTTCAACACAAACCACAAAGGAGAGTAACATAAGATTAAGCTCAACCAGGTATACTTTTTCAGATGACGTCAAAGATGATCACTGATCCATCTAAGTCGTCGGACCCACGAAGGATCGATAGGTACTAACCCCCGCAAAAGACCCACACAGGATCGGGCTCACACAGAACCTGTAGGTAGTGGCTCACACAGAACCGGTAGTAAGGACCCACATAGGATCGGGCTCACACAGAACCTGTAGCACTGATCCACGTAGGATCGCTGAGTGCAGTAGTCGACGCAGTCCACTGAGGATCTCTACACAGTCGTCGTCGCAGTCCACGAAGGATCTCTGCTCTGCCGTCGTCGCAGTCCACTGAGATTCTCTGCTCTGCCGTCGTCGCAGTCCACGGAGGATCTCTGCTCTGTCGTCGAAGTCACAGCCAGCGCTAGGGTTCCCGCACACAGCGAACTCGTTTAGGAGGGTCCGCTCCACGAGCCAAGAGGCTGATACATCAACTGACACGTAGTCCGAAGTTGATGTATCCAAAAGTTCCGTATCGACAACAGGATCTCAACGCAACAGACGGCGCGTCAATCGGACGCCCGGTCTGAGAGTTATTGGCATTTTCGTCCCAGGGGCCCGGTTGGTTTTTAGGGCAAAACCAACCCGACCGTACTCCGCCTGTATCCGATCCTCGGGCGGAGTATGCCAAAAGTTCCGTCTCACTTAGAGGAAACTACCACAGCTGACGGTACGTCGATCAGACGTCCGTAGCTCAAGTTATGAGCGTTTCCGCTCCGAGGGCCCGGTTGGTTTCGTGTACGAACCAACCCGGCCGAACCCAAAGTCTTCCGAAACCTTGAGTATAATATACCGAAACGACCGTATCGATCCAAATATCGCGTAGCCACTGACGGTTCGTCAATCGGAGGTCTCAGGCCCAAGATATGGGCAAAAGACCGAAGAAGGCCCGAAAACGGGGGTTCTGGGCCCGGGGCGACCCGGCCCGAACCACCCCTGGGTCGGCCGAACCGGGGCGACCCGAACCGGGTCGGCCCGACCCGGCCCGACCTGGCTAGGCCGGGTCCGGTCCGGCCTGGGCGCGGCGCGGCCGACCGGACCCGCCGGCTCGGCTTCGGCCGAGCGGCCGAAGGGGGCGCCGCGGGTTTGACCTGCGGCTTAGGTGGAACGCGGCCCCGCGGGGGGCCGCCTGTCACGCGGACGCGGCCGGGCCGCCGCGTCCCTCCCCTGTTCCGCGCGGCCGCGGAACCGGCCGCCGACGCCGCGGCTTCAGCCGCGGCGAATCTCCTCCACGGCGGCGCGCCGGGCGCCGCCGCCTCCGGCCGCCGGCGCCGCCGGAGTTGCTCTGGTGGCCCGTTTTGCCTCCCGTCTGCGCCGTTGCTCCTCCCGGGGGCCGATCTTCACTGCGGAATCAACGGATCGCCCTTTCCGCACGGTTCATCATCGTCCGCCAAATCCGCATAACAAAAGATCGGCGGAGGGTTGCCGGGTCTTGTTCGTTAGATCCGCACCCTCCGCGTTAGTCATAAACAACGGGAGGAAAAGAAAATAATCAACAACAATTTTAATTAAATTAAAATTGTTCGGAGATCAGGTTCTTTATTTTAAAAGAATAAACACGGGGAATAAAATATTCCAACATCCCTTACCTTGTCGTCGTCGGACGTGAGGTCGTCGCGGAATCGCTCGTCGCGGAAGGAGGGGATCGTCGCGTCGTTGCGGAGGAGACGTTCGTCGCACCGCGGGAAAAACGTCGCGCCGACGATCTCCGGATGAAGATCAAACGGATTTAATTAATTTAAATCCGATGATATCGAATTATAAAAAGGGGAGAATTAGAAGATTCAATTCTCACCTTTAACCGCTGATCGAAGGTCCGCCGCGGAAGAAGAGGCGCCGTAGAAGAAGAAGGAGAAGGTCGCGGAAAAGTTTGTTGACGTCGCGGATCGTGCGTCGTCGAATTCCGGTTCCAGCGTTCTTCGCGTTCTTCGCGTTCTTCGCGGGGAGGGTGGAGGTTTAGAGGATCTCGCACAATAGGAGGATCCTCCAAAATAGACAAGTTTGTCTATTTTATTATTTTGCCAACAAACGCAAAACGCGTAAGTAACGACCCATTAAATTCGTTGAATTAATTCAAGGAATGAAACAGCCCATTTAATTCACAAAATAAACCGCCCAATTAAATGGTCTGTTAAGAAATAAAGAAAACACATCGGTTGACTTTTCAGTTACTTTGACGGGTTTTCGCGGGTGCGTTACTTAGCGAAAGAAACGGCGGGGCTCGTGCGGGCCCTGCCTCACAAATATCCTACCAAGAGGGTAGGATATTTCCGGACAGCACCCTATCTGCTTTAACGCAGTTCAAGTGGCTTCCAAGTGACTTCCAAGCAGCTTAAGTGAAATAAAATAAAGTTGTCGCACAAATTTTATTTTATTTTTGTCTTAAAGCCCCAAAATTTAAAAACCATGTCTGAGCAAACGCAACTCCGGAAGAGGCGTTTCTAAGAAAATACCGGCGCTGCGATTTCATCGGTGCCCTCAGAATTCGATTCCGGGCACCGGTTCAAAATATAGAAAAACCCGCTCGTCCGTTCACTGAACGTACCCGAGCCAAACTTCGGAAATTGATTCCGGGCACACCGGGCCTCGGAATCAGGTGCCGTCTGAAGCTGCGCTCTTGTAAAATTTCAAAGAAAATTAAGAAAAAAATTTCCTTGAAATTTGCGGGTCTTTAAATTACTCCCACCGAAGGTCTTTACGTCCCCGTAAAGATACATCAAAAACTAGGGGAACAAATGGGGGTACTGAGCACGCATCTGAGCCTCCCGCTCCCAAGTGCTCTCCTGGAGGTTCCCGTACTGCCATCTGATGCTCACAAGAGGAATCGACCGCCCACGTAGGACCCGCTCCTGTCGATCCTCGATCTCCACTGGGACCTCCGCAAAAGTCGCCCCATCGTCCACGTCCAGCTCCCCAAAGTCGATGATGTGCGTCGGGTCGTGCACGTATCTCCTCAGCTGAGACACGTGGAAGACGTCGTGCACCCGGTGCAACTGAGGTGGTAGAGCCAGACGATAAGCCACCTCTCCTATCCTGCTGAGGACCTGGAAAGGCCCGATGAAGCGTGGAGACAACTTGCCGCCTCAGCCAAATCTCCGTAAACCACGTCGAGGTGAGACACGCAAAAAGACGTGGTCGCCATCCTCGAACTCTAGTGGCCTCCGCCTCCTGTCAGCATATGACTTCTGCCGGCTCTGAGCTGTCCTTATCCTCTCCTGGATGATCTGGACCTTATCTGTCGTGGCTCGGACCATCTCTGGTCCCACGAGTGCTGACTCCCCAGGGTCTGTCCAGCACAACGGTGATCTGCAGGGTCTGCCGTACAACGCCTCGTATGGTGCCATCCCGATGGTGGAGTGGTAGCTGTTGTTGTACGCGAACTCTACCAAGGGTAGGTGGTCCTCCCAGCTGCGACCAAAGTCGAGAACACATGCACGGAGCATGTCCTCGAGTGTCTGTATGGTCCTCTCCGTCTGACCATCCGTCTGAGGGTGGAAGGCTGTGCTCAGATGAAGCCGCGTCCCGAACGCCTCCTGCAACCCCTTCCAAAGCCGGGAAGTGAAACGAGCATCTCGATCGGAGACGATAGACGATGGCACACCGTGAAGCCGTACGATCTCCTGGACGTAAAGACGTCCCAAGCTCTCCACTGAGCCCTGCTCTCTGATGGGTAAGAAGTGTGCCGACTTGGTGAGTCGGTCGACAATCACCCAAATGGAGTCGTGACCTCTGGAAGCGCGTGGAAGTCCAGTCACGAAGTCCATAGATATTCCATCCCACTTCCACTCCGGGACCTCCAAGGGCTGTACCAAGCCTGCTGGTACCTGATGCTCTGCCTTCACCTGCTGGCAGGTGAGGCATCGTGAAACGAACTCTGCCACAACTTTCTTCATGCCCGGCCACCAGTGCTGTCGTCTGAGATCCTGGTACATCTTCGCCACTCCGGGATGCACCGCCAAGGGAGAAGTGTGAAACTCTCCCAGCACCTCCTCTCGTAAAGCGACTGGTACGAAGGTACGTCCTCTGAAAAGGATGTCGTGCTCTGCTCCAAGGGAGAAACCATCAGGCGCCTGACCTGAGGATATCAGTGCACGCCGGGTCTCACAGTCAGCGTCCCCACGCCGAGCCTCTCTGACCCGCTGTAGAAGTGGAGGAGAGACTGTGAGAGACTGAAGAAAGGCTGCTCCGTCTCTATCCACGAAGGATATCTGTAAGGAGGCTAGCTGCTCCATCGCCTCCTCAAGTAGCTGAACGCCCGTCCTCCTGCTGAGGGCATCGGCTACCACGTTCCCCTTCCCAGGAGTATAGACTATCTCAAAGTCATAGTCTTGGAGGAACTCAAGCCATCTCCGCTGTCTCAGGTTCAGGTCCTTCTGAGAGAAGATATACCTGAGACTCTGGTGGTCAGAAAAGATTGTGAAGCGCTCGCCCATCAGATAGTGCTGCCAAGTCTTCAGAGCGAAGACCACTGCTGCTAAATCCAGGTCATGAGTGGCGTAGTTCTGCTCATGCGGCCTCAACTGACGTGATCCGTAGGCGATCACGGCTCGCTCCTGCATCAGGACGCACCCGAGTCCAGTCCCTGACGCATCGCAGTAAACTACGTATCCAACTCCCTCCTCAGGCAACCTCAAGATAGGTGTGCTGGTCAACCTCTGCCTCAGCTCCTGGAAGCTCTGCTGACATCTGTCTAACCACACGAAGGGTTTCCCCTTCTTCGTCAACGCTGAGAGTGGTGCCGCAACTCTGGAGAAGTCTGGCACGAATCTCCGATAGTATTCGGCTAGGCCCAAGAAGTTCCGCACCTCCGTCACGCTCCTGGGTGGCTCCCAAGCTAGCACTGCCTCAATCTTCGCGGGATCCACTGCAACTCCCGCCTCAGAGATGACGTGCCCCAAGAAGTGGACCTCACGTAACCAGAACTGGCACTTTGAGAGCTTGCCATAAAGCTGGTGCTCTCGGAGCGTGTCTAGCACAACTCGCAGGTGGTAGGCATTATCCTCCTCAGTCGTCGAGTATACCAAAATGTCGTCAATGAAGACCATGACAAATCAGTCGAGGTATGGCTAGAAGATCCTGTTCATGAGGCTCATGAACACTGCTGGAGCATTGGTTACACCGAACGGCATAACCAAGAACTCATAATGGCCATACCGACACCTGAAGGCCATCTTCTGCACATCCTCGTCTCGAAATCTGAGCTGATGATAGCCTGACCGGAGGTCTATCTTCGAGAACCACCGCGCTCCCTTGAGCTGATCAAAGAGGTCATCAATCCGTGGCAGCGGATACTTGTTCCTCACTATCACCTGGTTCAGGCGACGATAGTCGACACACAGTCGCAAGCTCCCGTCCGCCTTCTTGGCGAACAAAATCGGGGAAGCCCATGGTGAAACACTGGGTCGGATAAACCCCTTGCTCTGCAAGTCCTCCAACTGTACCCGCAGCTCCCGAAGCTCGGCGGGGGCCATCCGATATGCTGGAGTAGATATCGGGGCTGTCCCGGGGTACAAGTCGATGTAAAAGTCTACCTCTCTACGAGGAGGTAGCCCTGGAACGTCTTCGGGAAAGACGTCCACGTACTGGTCCACCACTGCAGGAAAAGCTGGACTCCGCACGTCCACTGCTCCTAGGATGAGGCTAGCCAACTGATGAGAGATAGTCTGCACTCTCCTCCGCGGAAGTCCATCCTGTGCTGCAAAGGTTCCCTTCTCGCCGGTGAAGGTAAACCTGCTCCCGTCGGTGCGAACACATCGCACCTTGCGCCTAAAACAGTCGATCTGGGCATGAACCGTGGATAGCCAATCCATGCCCAAGATGACGTCGTAAGGCCTCGACGCCGCTACAAGGAGATCCCAGCCGAAGCTCTCGCCTCCTAGAGTAAGCTCACACTGCCGGCACCAGTGCGTAATCGTCGAGTCTGCTCCCGTAGGAGTCTCTAGCCGTAAGGATCGAGCCAACGGCTCAGTCGGAATCTCCGAGCTCCGAACAAGGGCAGAGGCTATGAAAGAGTGACTCGCTCCTGTGTCTATAAGTACTGCAGCAAGGGTGGAATAGACACAGATCGTACCTCGAATCATCTCGGGCATGTCGGGGTCGTAGGCCTCCAGTGCCTGGAGCTGGGCCTACCCCTGCCCGCCAGCTCCCTGTGGTCGAGGTGGCCCTCCTGGTGGTGGTGGGGGTAGAGCCTGGAAGTGTCGCCCACCACCTGCTGCTCGACCAGCTCCTCTGCCTCGTCCGCCTCCTCCCTGCGGACCGCCACGGTCGACCCTCTGCCTCTGCCTGGGTGGCCCCTCCACCGACTGCTGCTCCTCTGATCGGCGAGTCGGGCAGTCACGAGCCATGTGACCCTGCCCGCCGCAGGAGTAGCACAGTCTGCCTCTCGGAAGGCTGGCACTCCGCTGTGTGCCCCGCACTTCTGAGCCGGTGTCCTGAGGCCGTCTGCGTGGGGGTCTGGTCTGCCTGGACCCGAGAGTCATCCGTCGGCTACCTGCTGCCGAAGACTCAGCTACCTGCCGCCCTGCGCTAGGTCTCGCCGCTGAAGAAGGCTCTGCCAGGAAGCTCTCGATCAGGAGGGCTCGCTCCAGCACTCCCGCCTGGGTCGGAATGCTGAGGGAGATCAGCGACGCCCGAATCTCCTGTCGCAAGCCCTGCTCGAAGGTCCGGGCCCGGAAGAAGGGGTCCCGTACCATGTCGGTCGAGTAGCGAGATAGGTCAGTGAACCTCGCCGCGTACTGAGCGACCGTCATGCTGCCCTGGCGCAGCTGGAGAAGCTCCTGGATGCGCACCGCTCGGAGGGTGGCCGGGACAAACTCAGAGCGGAAGAGGCTCTCGAAGTCCGTCAAGAGAAAGGATGCCTCATCGTGAACCTGGAGCATCAAGCTCCACCATCGTCCTGCCGCCGCCTGCAGGAGGCTCGCCGCGAGAATCACCATGAGATCCGCTGGTGTCCTCACTAGCCTAAAGATCCGTACCACCGCCTCTAGCCAGTCCTCGGCGGCCTGGGGGTCCGCCTCACCTTGAAACCTGGGCAGTCGCTGGCTCTGAAACTCATGCAGTGCCCTGAGGCGACGTGCATCGTCGGCGTTTGGTACTAGCAGCATCGGTGGCTCAGCGGGTAAAGCTACTGCCGGTGCCACTGTTGGAAAAGGGCCATGCACCGAGGCCTCGTCGCTCGGTGGGCTGCCGTCGCGCCCTACACTCGGAACCCTAGCTGGCTGTCGTCGCGGGGCCATCCTGAAAAGGAGAACAAGAGCACTACAGTCAGAACAGTATACTTGGTGAGCTGGCACAAGTAATCACAAGGAAACCCTGAGACTTTCATAAAGCAGATCAGTATACCCGGTGAGCTGACACAAGTAATCCCGAAGAAGACTTGAAACACACACGCAATCAATGTTTTCATGCATTAAGTCGGAAATCAGGAGTCAGGGTCCTGGTGTACGGATACGT
Organism: Viscum album; assembly: GCA_963277665.1. Lineage (NCBI taxonomy): Eukaryota > Viridiplantae > Streptophyta > Magnoliopsida > Santalales > Viscaceae > Viscum > Viscum album. Next base: position 1,299,193,101 of record OY728166.1, read on the forward strand.
CGGCCGCCGCACCAACACTGGCTCCCTGAACTGATAACCACACTCAATACACTAAACACTATTGCTTCATATAGAAAGAAAAGACGATCAGAGTCTACGGTAGAACCGACCACCTCTGATACCAATTTGTCACGACCCGACCTCGGGGCCCGTGCCGTGACTACCCCAAGCCCGCCTTCCATAGGCCAGGGGATGGCGACTAGCACCAAGGCATAAAATCCCGGTAAACAGGGAAGGCATTGCCTTTATAAGTAACAACCACCACAGAGTCAGCAAGCGGAATGTAACTACAAGTGCAGAAAAGTAAAGGGGGCCGGAATACAAGCCCAACTGAAAGTACAACTGAAAAAGTAAAGAACAACAACTGAAGAGAAGACGGCGGCCTCGTGTCGTCTACTGGCAATCCCACCTGAAGGGTGGGTACAGATAGCCTCCAGGCTCCTCGGGTCCCACGTCCGCTCCGAGCACGTCCCGCCCAGTGGTCCACCTCCAGGTACCGTCCTGCTCCACGCCCCAACCGAGATCAGCGCTGTCCGTCGTCTGCATCCAACACAACAAGGTGCGGGTATAGCCCGTGCAGGGGTGAGTATAAGCTACTCAGTAAGGACCCCGAGACCCCCGAAGGTCCCCCGAAATCCACAAAGGATATAGCACAAAAGAAAGATGCAATCACGAAGTAACATCTGACTCGACTTAGGTATATGCCCATACATATACCTAAGTCCCCAATTCTAGCTCTGCTCACGAGCTCAAGAACAACTCAATCCACGCAGGAAAGCAAGACTCAAATCCACAAGGAGAGTAAACAGTAAATCCACAAAGGATAGTTCAACACAAACCACAAAGGAGAGTAACATAAGATTCAGCTCAACCAGGTATACTTTTTCAGATGACGTCAAAGATGATCACTGATCCATCTAAGTCGTCGGACCCACGAAGGATCGATAGGTACTAACCCCCGCAAAAGACCCACACAGGATCGGGCTCACACAGAACCTGTAGGCAGTGGCTCACACAGAACCGGTAGTAAGGACCCACATAGGATCGGGCTCACACATAACCTGTAGCACTGATCCACGTAGGATCGCTGAGTGCAGTAGTCGACGCAGTCCACTGAGGATCTCTGCACAGTCGTCGTCGCAGTCCATGAAGGATCTCTGCTCTGCCGTCGTCTCAGTCCACTGAGGATCTCTGCTCTGCCGTCGTCGCAGTCCACGGAGGATCTCTACTCTGTCGTCGAAGTCACAGCCAGCGCTAGGGTTCCCGCACACAGCGAGCTCGTTTAGGAGGGTCCGCTCCACGAGCCGAGAGGCTGATACATCAACTGACATGTAGTCCGAAGTTCATGTATCCAAAAGTTCCGTATCGACAACAGGATCTCAATGCAACAGACGGCGCGTCAATCGGACGCCCGGTCTGAGAGTTATTGGCATTTTCGTCCCAGGGGCCCGATTGGTTTTTAGGGAAAAACCAACCCGACCGTACTCCTCCTGTATCCGATCCTCGGGCGGAGTATGCCAAAAGTCCCGTCTCACTTAGAGGAAACTACCACAGCTGACGGTACGTCGATCGGACGTCCGTAGCTCAAGTTATGAGCGTTTCCGCTCCGAGGGCCCGGTTGGTTTCGTGTACGAACCAACCCGGCCGAACCCAAAGTCTTCCGAAACCTTGAGTATAATATACCGAAATGACCGTATCCATCCAAGGATCGCGTAGCCGCTGACGGTTCGTCAATCGGAGGTCTCAGGCCCAAGATATGGGCAAAAGACCGAAGAAGGCCCGAAAACGGGGGTTCTGGGCCCGGGGCGACCCGGCCCGAACCACCCCTGGGTCGGCCGAACCGGGTCGGCCCGACACGGCCCGACCTGGCTAGGCCGGGTCCGGTCCGGCCTGGGCGCGGCCCGGCCGACCGGACCGGCCGGCTCGGCTTCGGCCGAGCGGCCGAAGGGGGCGCCGCGGGTTTGACCCCAGGCTTAGGTGGAACGCGGCCCCGCGGGGGGCCGCCTGTCACGCGGACGCGGGCGGGCCGCCGCGTCCCTCCCCGGTTCCGCGCGGCCGCGGAACCGATCGCCGCCGCCGCGGCTTCAGCCGCGGCGGATCTCCTCCACGGCGGCGCGCCGGGCGCCGCCGCCTTCCGCGGGCCGCCGGAGTTGCTCCGGTGGCCCGTTTTGCCTCCCATCTGCGCCGTTGCTCCTCCCGGGGGCCGATCTTCACTGCAGAATCAACGGATCGCCCTTGCCGCACGGTTCGTCGTCGTCCGCCAAATCCACACAACAAAAGATCGGCAGAGGGTTGCCGGGTCTTGTTCGTTAGATCCGCACCCTCCGCGTTAGTCATAAACAACGGGAGGAAAAGAAAATAATCAACAACAATTTTAATTAAATTAAAATTGTTCGGAGATCAGGTTCTTTATTTTAAAAGAATAAACACGGGGAATAAAATATTCCAACATCCCTTACCTTGTCGTCATCGGACGTGAGGTCGTCCCGGAATCGCTCGTCGCGGAAGGAGGGGATCGCCGCGTCGTTGTGGAGGAGACGTTCGTCGCACCGCGGGAAAAACGTCGCGCCGACGATCTCCGGATCAAGATCAAACGGATTTAATTAATTTAAATCCGTTGATATCGAATTATAAAAAGGGGAGAATTAGAAGATTCGATTCTCACCTTTAACCGCTGATCGAAGGTCCGCCGCGGAAGAAGAGGCGCCGTAGAAGAAGGAGGAGAAGGTCGCGGAAAAGTTTGTTGACGTCGCGGATCGTGCGTCGTCGAATTCCGGTTCCGGCGTTCTTCGCGTTCTTCGCGTTCTTCGCGGGGAGGGTGGAGGTTTAGAGGATCTCGCACAACAGGAGGATCCTCCAAAATAGACAAGTTTGTCTATTTTATTATTTTTCCAACAAACGGAAAACGCGTAAGTAACGACCCATTAAATTCGTTGAATTAATTCAACGAATGAAACAGCCCATTTAATTCACGAAATAAACCGCCCAATTAAATGGTCTGTTAAGAAATAAAGAAAACACGTTGGTTGACTTTTCAGTTACTTTGACGGGTTTTCGCGGGTGCGTTACTTAGCGAAAGAAACGGCGGGGCTCGTGCTGGCCCTGCCTCACAAATATCCTACCAAGAGGGTAGGATATTTCCGGACAGCACCCTATCCTCTTTAACTCAGTTCAAGTGGCTTCCAAGTGACTTCCAAGCAGCTTAAGTGAAATAAAATAAAGTTGTCGCACAAATTTTATTTTATTTCTGTCTTAAAGCCCCAAAATTTAAAAACCACGTCTGAGCAAACGCAACTCCGGAAGAGGAGTTTCTAAGCAAATACCAGCGCTGCGATTTCATCGGTTCCCTCAGAATTCGATTCCGGGCACCGGTTCAAAAGATAGAAAAACCCGCTCGTCCGTTCACTGAACGTACCCGAGACAATCTTCGGAAATTGATTCCGGGCACACCGGGCCTCGGAATCAGGTGCCGTCTGAAGCTGCGCTCTTGTAAAATTCCAAAGAAAATTAAGAAAAAAATTTCTTTGAAATTTGCGGGTCTTTACATTTTTGTTGATCTAAATTGTACACCAATGCATTTGATTATGACATTAAATTAGAATATGTGAGAATCATGGTTAGTGAATCTATTTCATTCTCTTGTGTTTCCTATCTACTCTTAGTGTGTGGACCCCATCACTAATACAGTGGGGCATGAGTTTATGGTAGGTGTTTCCATCTATAGAATATATTGGGTAGACCTTTAGTTTTATTGATTTGTAAATTGGACTTCTATATGAATTATCTATATTGATTGATTCATTTGTGTGGTTGTAAAAAGGGTTTAGAGAAATGGTTTTTTCACATTTTTTTTTCTGAAAGAAAATGTATTTTTGAAGTATTGTGAAATGTATTATAATTTAGTTTTCAAGAATTTGCTTGTTTAATAAATTTTTGTTTGAAACTATTTTTGAAATGTGAAAGACCTATGAAATTGATTTGAAATGTACCTCACATAAGAGCCTTGGGTACTGAGGTGGAGGGTGTTGAATTGGGCTTTTTCCAATTCTATTTTGAGGGGATTTACTTTTTGGGGTGTTGTTACCTTCCAAAATCCTAGATTTATGGGATCTAGGGACTTGTACGACATAGAAGGGGATTAATTTTTTGGGGTGTTTTTCAATTTTTTAACTTGATTATTTAGTTATAAAGAATTTTAAATCACACCAGTTGTTCATTGAGATTGAAGAGTGAATGTTCTAGATATCCTAACTTGATGTTATCTATGTCTTTTTTATCATTTGGGTACTGGATTTAAACTTCTTGGTATGATATGAAATGACACATAATATTACTGATGAAAATGGTTTTCTGAATTTATTATTTCAAAGTATATTACATATACTGTGAATGATTTGGGGAAAAAATTAATTGTTTACCATGATTTTGATATAAAACTATTTACTTATTATCATATAATGTTTTCATTAAATTGAGAATGTTAGGACAATTATTTAGAGACTTGATCTAGAAACATGAGTGGGACCCTACACAGTCTACTTAGTTCATACACCACACACTCCTTGGGGGGTTTGTAGAATATGTTTTATTTGATGTGGTAAAAGGAAAGTCACTTCAATGAGGTAGAGTGGTTTATATCTAATAGACAAAGGTATCTTGTGGTATTGTATATATAAGGAGAAGTAAGTTGGGTTTTTATATATCTAATTTTGAGTAGCATCACTATCATCTGTATTATTATTTTTAATATTTTATTTTTATAGTTTCCACATGTACATATATTCAATCTATCTTGTTTTAGGTTTGGTGAAATCATTCCCTCATGTTCTTTATTGATTCCTAGGCGCTAGTCCACAACCCATAGTGACCACAAATTCCAGCCAAGTCTTTTTGTGTTCCGATTTGGAGCCATGTATTATGGGTTGTCAAGGCTAGGTAGTAACATGGGATATTAAAAATAATAGAATGATTTTTCATAGTTTTCTAAAGGATATTCCATTAATCACCTATTTTAGGAATTCGTGTTATTGGATTCATTAAAAAAAATTCAGATATAATAGTTTGAATTTTAGTAGGATGACATTTCTATGTATAGATGAAGAATATAATTTTCTATTTGACAACTATTTCTAAAAACTATATATAGATCTTGTAACACCTCACGGTTTCATAGTAAGTTATCTCATTAGAGTAATTTAATAGCTTATATTGTATGTAACACGGACATGGCATGTTTCATACATAAGAATGAGTTACTACAAAACAACACGTTTGTATTATAATTATATAAATAATATATTTATTTATCAATTAAATATTGTAATATGAATAGCAACATACAAATTTTAGTTGTTATATAAAATGTTTTCACATTAATAAAATATAATTATAATGAAATGTAAAACATATTTAAAAATATTTATATATATAGAAAATCTATTTTATTAAAAGAATCACTTTTTATGTCCTTTTGTGAAGAATATTAAAATTAATTTATAAACTCCAAAAAATTGAATTTCGTAAAATTGACTTCATTTTTGAATTCAGAATATAAAAATTATCTTACGGTGAATTTTTGGTATTTTTCTGAAAACATTAATGTTTTGATGAACAGTGAAAAATACTAAATAGTACATAAAAATCGATTTCTTCATTTATATAATTATTTATAATTAAAAATTTATCTTAAAGTCCAAATAGATACATAATACATATATAAGTACAATGTAAGTCATTTTATTCATTTTATAATAAGATTAGATATATAAAATTTTAATAAACCATTTTAACGTCTTTTAACCACGTTTTAGGCACATTTTCAAATTTGCATAAAATGTAATTTTACCAATTCTGTGAATTGAATTTCAAAAATCCAAGAGACATGGTTGACATCAATAAGTAAAATGTGGGTCAAAATGGATGGTTTTTTGGTGAATAGTAACTTTTGAATTGTATTTACCTTGGTTAAAAGTAAATAAGGTAATTAAAGCCAAAAATAATATAAAAATTACCCCAACACATGTACTAATTCTATTGGATAAGTTTATTTAGACCAAAATAAACCTTAGGAATAAAATTAGACCCTTTTTATCCATTTGGGTAAGATTAGGACAATTATTATATTTTATTTAAAGAAGATTTAAAAGTGTTAAATTCAATATTTAATTACTAAACCATTTTTTGTATTGGAATACACATAATATAAACTCAACTATAAATATTCATTAGAAATTTAAAAATATTTCTTACAACACGATATTTTATTTATAATTTTTACACATTATATAATTATATTTATTTATGACAAAATGATGATACAATAATTACATTATTAATGAATGATTAAAATAATTGATGTTATAAATATTAAAATAAATGTAAATTGAATCTTATGATGGAATCAAATAATTATCTAGGTGAATATGAATTGTTAGGGTTTCTTTAATTTATTTTGTTTTGAATTAATAAAGTTTTTATCACTTTAAAAAAACCAAAAACTAAATAGTATTAAAATTGACATAAATAAGTTTTTAAAACAAATACTATACTATTAAATGATATAATATTACAAAAAATCTAATATTCGGGCAAAGGACCTATATAATATTATATATGTAATTAGGGTACCACTTGAGGTTATATTTTAATTTTATAGTAACTATATTAACCATGTAATATAAAAATATAAGAAGACATGGTAAAAGCTAAACTATTTAACTAAGAGTTAAATCTAAAAGATACGGTTAATATGGTGACCTAGAGTTATCTAAAACCAATTGGTTGACAGGATTTATACCCATACCCACCTCATCCTACAAATAAATCCATTTGGAGGCATCATAAAATGAAATTTATTTTATAATAAATTATTATTTACATATTTTCCTAAAGTACCCTTCACCTCTCTTATAAAAGGGTACTTCCCCTTATCTTAAATTCACATATCCAAAGCCATTTGGCTCGGCCAATACCATCTAAAATCTACTCCCAAATAAACTCAATAAAATCTAGAGTCCTTACTTTTATCATAAATCCAACTTAAGGATCCCATTTGTTCAAGTCAAATGGAAGAACCCGAAGAAGAGGTAATTATTTCATCAAATCTTTCAATGTTCTTTTCTTCTTCCACTTCCTATTTCTTTGTTGTCTCCATAAAAAAATTATAAATCCAGTACCTTATACATACTAATATGTTATTATAAATATGATACGACCATATTCATTATTATATCCATCCTGTGAATGAAAACGTCACCATACGTGTGTACGTACAACTTACCATCTCCACATCGTGGTGTAATTTGTTATTCAACACTTCATTATTTTGATGGGTATAATAATGAATATAATTAATGTAAATAACCAATATAACATTTAAATTATTATTAATATATAATATACCATCCAATTACATATGAATTCACCATCAATTGAATGATATCATTGCTCGTGCATACGTATGGCTTACCGTTTCCATGACACGATGAGATTCATTTCCACGTTCACCATTCAACAGTGATTATAAAAATATATATGATTAATGAGTTTGTAATATATGAAATGATAATGATACTATAAATATATATGTTTTTGTGTGTTTGTGTGTGTGTATTTACATATATCTTATTCACATACTTCTGTTCAATACGATATGTAAACAGAAACTGCGTTTATGCGTACGTACGACCTACCGTCTCCACAAACAAAGTTTCCAATTTCATATATCTATATATTATTCATATTTATATTCTGAATAAATATGATAAATAAATAATTTTTTTATATTATGTAAGAAAATAAATCATGATATGAGTGATACGATCAATAATAACAAGTCAAAACACATACGATAAAGAAAGCGATTTTTACCAGAAATGTTTTTTTATCATAGAAATTATTATTAAATGGGTAGTATAAATCCATAAATGAATCAAGTATGATATAAAAAATATAAATATGGTTCTGTTATAATTTAATAACATACTATGGTCATTATACAGGAGGTTAAATGTACCCTCGACCTAAGGAAAGTACAAGGTAAGGGTTAATTACTCAATCTCATTATCAGTAAAGATTGATTATCTATAAGTATTTACTAAGACATATTTATCTTTCATGTCCATATTTCATAAAAATGTTTTCAAAAGTAATATTTTATGGTTTTATGGAAGGGTCTATTTAACTATATCATCATTTTAATTATTTTAATGATATATTTTTATAAATATTTTTAATTAATATCCATGTTTTCAAAATGATTTTAAGGATTTATTTATATAGACATCATTGTTTTAAAATGTTAATTACCTTCATATGTTTCAAAGTGGTATGTGAAACTTTGATTCAAAAATCACTTTTAAATGACTTTGTTTATAAGTTCTGATACTTTTAAATGATTTTATGAAAAAGGGATATTTTTATCAAAGAGTTTCACTAATCATTTTTAACTATGTCAAAATCCATTACTAGATATTTTTATTTATTGAGATTGATTTATTAGAATAAAATATTCCATATTGTATTGTATGAGTTATGATATGTTTAACTGTGGATGTAATATTTTCATTATATTCATAGTCTATGGTTAAAGTATTAACATTCTGTATGCTAGTTTTAGTACCAATGTTTATTTTATGTTTCGACGTTTCATATGAGGAATGCATTGGAATTAGTAAGTGATGGGCATGGACCACTATATCTCCTTGATGCATCATTAGTTCTCACGAGACAAACTATTGTCTTGGCACAAGGCCTTGACAACATATATATTTAGGGTCTTGGCATGAGTCCTCGACTATGTGGTTAAGATGTCCGACATTATGCATTCCATCAATCTGAGATTAGTTATTAATGTTACACATGATTATTAGACTATTAGAATATCCATGTGAATAAGTAAATAGAATTATTTGATTTATCCTTTACATATTATGCTGATGTTTATGTTTAATAGTATCATGTTTCAATTTTATACCTTTACATAAAAGTTTATGGTTATTTATGATAGCTTCTGATATATTGTTTATCCTTACTGTCCATCTATGCTCACCCATTTGTTGTGTTTAATTTTAATAGGATTCCAAGAAGTATATTATGATTTATATGTAGGTTTAATATAAGGGAATAGTGGCGTTATAGAAGTATTATTTATGTTGTGTTTTATGTTAGAAAGTGTAATGTAATGTTCATGTATGTAATATAATTTTGAAGACTGCTAAAATGATCTATCCTTCAGGACTTGATTCCTTGTAATCATGCTAATGTATTAAAATAATGCACTGGCTCTGGGTAACTGGAGTCAAGACGTTACATTTTGTACCATAGGATGTTTAATAGTAACCTTGAAATCTAAATTTAGATAAAATCGGATTAGGAAACATTACCCTCAGATAGGCTTTGAGGATGATTATAGAAGAACATCCAAAATTTTTGTTAATATCGATATTATGTGGGTTTTCCATGAAATACATATTTGTATGGATACTACAACTGGACGTGGTTCTATAACAGATGTTCCATGGAGTGAAAACTATGACAAGAAGTTTCAGTCTTGACCTGGGGTACCATGGTACACGACAACGAGCCTTACTACACACCTGATTTGACAATCCTTGGGATAAGCTTAGGATAATTCACATTTTCTTTACAAACCATTATGTAGGATTTATGAAATATTATGTCAAAAAAGAATCCAATGTTATGATTATGAGACTAGATGTGTGTAAATTTTCAAATAATGTTGATAATTTTTCTTGTTTTTCAATTATACATTACGATATGATCTATCCTAGTGTATGTTGCCATTTAAAAATAGTGCCCAGTAGAAAGAATGAAAACCTTAACAATATGCATGATCCAAAGAGTAAGAAGGATCATATCATTCATGGTCTTAAGACAACATTTATAAGGGAAATAGTCCCCCGTGTATCCGCATCATATGAAGAAATAATATCATGTGTTAATAATATAAGTAATGAATTCTCTGAGTCCTATTGCTTTGTAGGGATGTAAGAGAATAAGAGGATGATAGAGAAAAATATGTATAAAGGGATGAAGGGAAAGAAAGATTTTCCCACACATGATAACTATGGAAATAATCACCATGGTAAATGATTGGAGGGAATGAGAGTTTTTTATAAGTGTGGAGAAAAGGGGAATCAGGAAAAAATGAAAATGGAAGAAAGAAAATACTAATATTTAGTGTTTCAAAAGTAGCAAAATGGGAAAATATGAAAATAAATATCCTAAGTGTCAAGGAAATATAGCTCAGATGAATCAAAGGGATGAAGGTCAAGAATAATATGTTATGACAGTTGACATGGAATAATTAATGTATTTGTGCTTTTGGATTGATGAATTATGTCATTTGAGTGTTGTATCAATGATCTATCGGTCATATGAATTATGGAAATAAATATGGATTGTACTCTAGTACTATTTCATTGAGGATTTCAGATTATATGGAACTAAGAAAAGTGACGCAATAGCAAGTTAAACTTTTTGTCAAATACAAGGTTGAGGGAATGATAAACCTTAATATGGTTTTGATACCAAGATAATTGAATTGAATAATGTAAATGGGGTATTATAGACATCCTTGGAACTGATTAATGGTTTTTTTAAAAAGCAGTTTATACCATCATTATTGGGAGATTTCAATATTTTTTAATTTAAGTTGTATATATAGTATTATATGTTTTACATAAGGCATAAATAAAATTGAACCTATTCAATACGGTTTTCTAGTAATTCAGTTTATTACCGTGTTTTAAGAGAATATGCGATGAAGGTACTCACATCTATTTTATGTGAGCTTCCTAATAAATTTTGGACTGTGAGTTTGGAAAGAAGTATTTTTTAAAGTTTAAATGTTGCAATGGATTAAGTTGAACCTTGTATACTATTGTTTATGGTTAAAATAGTTCTTAATATTATTTTTGGATTGTTATAAAATGGAAAACCCAGAGGTCAGGTGACAACCCATCACGTCCAACATGTCCTCAAGACTTGAACCCAGAACCGAAGGGTGACAATGATGCATTACCTACCACTGTCTTACATGATGTCCTAGTTAGTATAATGTAGTTTTTTAAGTGGTTTTACAGATGAATTATAAATTCAATTTTTTGGAAGTCTATACTATTAGTTTAGATAGAATATTTTTTTGTTCTATTATCTTTTGGAGTGAAAGATGAGTTTGTGGTAGAAATTAGTTAAAAGATGAAACTCTACTTTCAATGTATTCTGTTTTTTTATTCTATGAAGAAATTAATTATTAAACATTATGGAACAGATCTCAAAACCAAAAATGTGTTATCCTAATACCTTATGTTTTGTTCAACCAATGATATTTTAAATCATAATATATTAATGGATTTGATGCCCCCAATTTTCCATTTATTATTCACTTTTTTGTGATTGGTGACCTGAATCAATCCCTATAAATATTTTTTCCCCCCGTAATTATGTGTCTCTAATTTCCACAAATTTTCTCCTATTAAAAATCCTAATTTGGTGGTGAATTATTCATTTCCCAATCCCTATTATTAAGACTAAATTTTATTAACCCTATTTCTGTTGTGGGTTTTCCACAAAGGTATTTTCTATTTTCAACATTTTATTTTCGAAGAACAATTTCAAATTGTGAGGGAATAATTTATTAAAGGAGGGGAGAATGTAACACCTCAATATTTCATAGTAAGTTTTCTCATTAAAGTAATTTAATAGATTCTATTAGACACAACACCGACTTGGCTTGTGTTATATGCAAGAATGAGTTCCTACGAAACAACACATTAGTATTATAATTATTTAAATGATATATTTATTTATCAATTAAATATTGTAATATGAATAGTAAGATATAAATTTTTAAATGTTATTTATAATGTTTTAACATAAATAAAATATATTTATATTGAAATGTATATGTTTTGTTAAAATATTTATATATTTAGAAAAGTTATTTTCATAAAAGAACTACTTTTTTTGTCTTTTTGTGCACAATAAAAAAATTAATTTTATACTATCCTAAATATTGAATTTGGTAAAATTATAATCAGTTTTTAATTCACAATATCAAAATTATCTTAGGGTGAATTTTTGGTATTTTTCTGAAATCATTCCACTTTTGATTAATAGTAAGAAATACTGTATAGTACATAAAAACTAAGTTTTTCATTAAATAATTATTTTTAATTAAATATTTATCTTAAAGTCCAAATAGATACATAATATATATATTAGTACAATGTAATTCATTTTACTCCTTTTATAAAATGATATGATATATAAACTTTTATTGAACCTTTTTAAAATCATTTACCTACCTTTTAGGGACACTTCCAAATTTTTCATAAAACATAATTTTACCACTTCTGGGAATTGAATTTCAAAAATCCAAGAGACACGGTTGACATCAGTAAGTAAAATGTTGTTTAATATGATGAAAATATTTTTTTGGTGAATAATAACTTTTGATGTTTATTTACCATGGTTAAAAGTAAATAGGGTAATTAAAGGTAAAAATAATATTAAAACTACCCCAACACATGTCCTAATTCTATTGGATAAGTGTATTTCAACCAAAATCAACCTTTGGGCAAAAATAAGATCATTTTGATCTAGTTGGGTAATATTTGGATATTTATTATATTTTACTTAAAGAGGAGTTAAAAGTGTTAAATTCAATGTTTAACAACTAAACCATTTTTAATATAGGGTTACACATAAGATAAATAAGACTATAAAAATTAATTAAAAAGATAAAAATATTTCCTACATCATGATATTTTATTTATAATTTTTTTACATTAGATAATTAAATTTATTTATGACACAATTATGAAACATTAATTAATTTATTAACGAAGGATTAAAATAATTGATGTTATTAACATAAAAATAAATATAAATTGAAACTTTTTATTCCATCGATGAATTTTATAGGTGAATATGACATGTTAGGGTTGATAAAATGTATTATTTTATAATTAATATAGATTTTATGACTCACAAAAAGAAAATTCTAAATAGTGTTAAAATTGACAATAATGAGTTTTAAAAAAAATAATATATTATTAAATGATATTATATTCCTAAAAATATAAGACTATTCCAAATGAATTATATAATATTATATATTTCATTAATGAACCACTTGAGTTTCTCTTGTAATTTTATTGTAACTATTTTAACTATTTAATATAAAAATACTAGAAGACATGATAAAAGTTAAACTATTTAACTAAGAGTTAAATCTAAAAGATAAGGTTAATATGGTGACCTAAACATGTCTAAAAACTATTTGATGAGACGATTTAGACCCATAAACACAATATCCTAGAAATAAATTCATTTTGAGGTATTAGAGATTAAAAATTATTTTATAAAAAATTAATATTTCAAGGTTTTCCTAAAGTTGCCTTCACCTCCCTTATAAAAGGGTATTTCCCCTATCTTAAATTCACGCCTCCAAATCCATTTGGCTCGGCCAAAATATGCTCAAAGATACTCCAAAATACCCTCAATTCAGCCTATATTCCATAATTGTATCATAAATCCACCGTATGGAACCATTTTGTTTAAATAAAAATGAAAATCCCGAAGAAGATGTAATTATTTCATCACCTCTTTCAAAGTTTGTTTCTTCTTCCACTTCCTCTTTCTTTGTGGTTTCCAAAAAAAATAACTCTAGTATCTTATAAATAATTATATGTTATTATATATATGGTAAATACATATTCATTATTGTATCCATCCTATTAATGAAAAAGACCCCATACGTGCATGCGTACGGCTTATCGTCTCCACATCGTGGTATAATTCGTTATTCAACAATTCATTATTTGGATGGGTATAATAATGAGTATAATTGATGTAAATAATTAATATAACATGTTAATGATTCTTTATATATAATATAACATAAAATTAAATATGATTTCACCCTCAATAGAATGATATCATCACTCGTGCTTTCATACGACTTATCGTCTCTACTACGCGATGAAATTCATTTCCACATTAACCATAGAAAGATGATTATAAAAAATATATTATTAATAATTATGTAATATATGACATAATAATTATAATGGATATATATATATATATATGTATGTATTTTCATATATCTCATTCACTTACTTTCTTTAAATAAGATATGAAGACAGAAACGACGTTTATGCGTACGTACGACCAACTGTCTCCATAAACGGTGTTTTCCATTTCCTATAACTATCTATTATACATATATATATTCTTAATATATATGATATATAAATAATTATTTATATTATAGAAGCAATTAAATCATGATATAAGTGATACGATCCAGAATAACAAGTTAAAACACGTTCGATAAAGAATGTGATTATTACCCGAAATGTTATTTTAACATAGAAAGTTTTATTAAATGGGTAGTATAAATCCATAAATTAATAAAGTATGATATCATAAATATGAATATGGTTCTTTTATAATTTAATAAAACAATATGGGATTTATACATGAGGTTAAACATACCGTTGACTAAAGAAAAGTACAATGTAAGGGTTAATTCCTCAATCTCGTTATTATCTGAGATTGTATACGTATAAGTATTTACTGGGAAATATTTATCATACATGTACATATTTCATAAAAACTGTTTTCAAAAGGAATATTTAATGGTTTTATGGAAGGTTATATTTAACTATATCAACATTTTAAATGTTTACAATATTTATTTTTCTAAATCATTTAATTAATATCCATGTTTTCAAAATGATTTTAAGGATTTATTTATATGGACATAATTATATTAAAATATTAATTACATTAAAAAGATTAAAAGTGGTATGGGACACTTTGATTCAAAAATAACTTTTAAATTAATTCCATTATAAATTTTGAGACTTTTAAATAATTTCATGAAAACAAAATATTTCTATCAAAGAGTTTTATGGATAATTTTTAACTATATCAACATCCTTTACTGGATATTATTCATGATTGAGGTTGATTTATTATAATAATATCATCCATATTGTATTGAATGAGTTATGATATGTATTACTATGGATGTGATATTTTTATACCATTAATGGTCTATGGTTAAAGTATCTACATTCTGTATGGAATTTTGAAAACAAATGTTTATGTTATGTTTCAACATTTTCATATGATGAATGCATTGGACTTAGGAAGTGATGGGCGGGGCTCTCTATATCCCCTCGATGCATCAGTAGGTATAATGAGAAAAACTATTGTCTTGGAACAAGGCGATGAAAAAAATTTATATTTAGGGTCTTGTAACGAGGCCTCAACTTTGTGGTTAAAATGTCAGACATTACGCATTCTATCATTATGAGAATAGTTATTAATGTTGCATGTGATTATTCAACTAGTTGAATATCTATGTGAATAATTAAATGGAATTATTTGACTTATCCTTTCCATATTATGATAAAGGTTATGTTTAAAGGTCTTGTGTTTTGATTTTATACCTTTACATAGATGTTTATGATTATTTATGATAACTTCCGCTATATTTTTTATCCTTATTGAGAATATGAGCTCACCCCTTTATTATGTTTCCATTTCCTAGGATGCGATGAAGTATATTATGATTTATATGCAGGTTTAAGCTAAGTGAATAATGGAATTCTTGAATGATTATTTATGATTTATTGTTTTTTTATAAATTGTAATATATGATTCATGTATGTAATTTATTTTCCAAGACTGCTAAATTGATCAGTCTTCATGACTTCATTTATTGTAATAATTCAAATGTATTAAAATAATGCACTGAATCTGGGTAAATGGGGTTAGGGCAATATATAACTTTGTTTTTGCATTATTTATTTAATTATGTTTATAATACATTATATAAAGTTTATTTTATAGTTAAATAATTATTTTCCATAACCTAATTAATAGGTCATAATATAATGTTTATGTAGAAGTGTTATTTAGAAAAATTAAAAATTAATTTTTCTTTCAAGGAACTTATCATAAGTGATTAAAATATAATCAATTTTCAATATGTTTTAACAAATAGTACATTATTAAAAGTGATTTTTCCATTTATTTAATTTTTAAAAATTATTTATTTATTTGGATACACCATCTGAAAATAACTATTAACAATTATGATATTATTTTAGTATTAATGAATAATTATTTCTTGTTGAGACAAATTATTTCCAAAAATTTATATGTATGTAGTTCTAGAATTTAATTGGAGATAATATTTTAAGAAAAAATACTCTTATTTTTTCTATTCTTTCAAACACATTATGATAATGGTAAATGATATAATTTTTTTACACATGTTTCATCAAATTAGACATAACTATCACTACTAAGTATAACTACACTAATATAAAGGGAATAATATCACATTGTTTCTCAAAATTCTTATCACATGTGATTAGTGAAAAAAATAGTTTTTAATTATGGATATTTAGGAAATCTCATAAGTTTAAAAAATTATTTTTCCCCTTAATAATGTCTTCACTATTTAAATTTTCTTTCCATTCATAAATTTAAAAAATTAAATATTTTCATTTCTCTATATAAACATTTATTTTTTTATATCTTTAATATGATATATCATTTTGTAATACAAATTTCTATGGGTTAACATAACGGAATATTTAGAGAATCATGAAACTATTTTTGATGAAATACTATAAGTATAGGTTTCAAATAATGATTTCAGAAAATTTAAATCCAAATCCATAATAAGCTGTAGATGGCGTCCTTGTATATTTCATCCATAAGCATGTGAATTTATTTTTTTGATATTTTTTTTGGATTTTAAAGAAAAATTCTACACATGAATATAATTGTAAAATATTTTTATTGATTATTATTATAATTTATTATTTTACCACTCTTACATATGTATTTACAGATATAAATATATGAAACCATATTTATATAATTTCTATTATTTGTTAATTAATATAATTTTTCATCATTGTAATGTTTTTTAGATTTCATTTTTTATATTATACTTTTTTCAAAAAATTAATGATTAATATACGAATTATAATATTTAACCTATACATATATATATTTTGTTTTAGAAAATTAATGATTTATATGTACCGTATATTAAATTATTCAAATGGTTTTTCAATACATATCATTTAATTTTTGGAATATGTAACATTTTATATATTGTTATTAATATCTGAAATTACAATGAGGTGTAAAGATCTAAATTTTTTATCTAGTTTTATAATTCATTTAACATTCTATATATTTTTTATTTTTATACACTATAGTTATTTTTATGTTTTTTCGAACCTACTAAATCCCACCAAAAAAAGGATGGAAAACTAGTTTTTAAAATGTTCCATATCACATATATTAAATCTATTGACCCATATCTCTTGGGTAGGTGGTGTACTAAATATGGATTTACTAGCCACCATTTCTAGTTTTAATGATATGTATGTATCATGTTCTGATTAATGATTCTTTTGTTTCTTTTATTTATTTGAAACCTTATACCTGAAATGTTTTCATCAAATATTCTACCAATTTATAATTTTCCATTCTACTACATACAACCACTTATATTAGATCTATCATTCTCTTTTCTTTGGTTTCTTATATATAAACTAATTTTAATAGGTATCATATTCCTTTCTTTTTCTATCCCCTTATTTTTTTGGTATTGTTATATTGATTTTCATCCCATTCATTATGAGATTAAAAGGAAAATTTTATTATTTTCAAGATATTAATAACACACAATTGAAATTTTATTTTAATGAATAATTAATTATCAGATATTTATTTTAATACTATATTTTTATATCGAATAATAAAAGTGTGTTTACATGTTTTAATTTTTTTCACAAAAATATAATTTATTATAGTAATTATTTAAGTAGAATTTTTATGATGTTATATTTAAGTATAAATAACATTAAAATTATATTTAAAATGGTTGTTAATTTCAAAAATTTAAACACATGATTGTTCAATCAATTAAGAATTATGAGGGGATAATCTTGAATTTTTAAGTCATTAGTTTCCCAAAAGAAAACATATGCATCCTTTTAAAATCTATAAATGAAAAAACCCAAAAAAAGGATGATTTATATTATAAGGATCATATAATAACTTATATCTATTTACTATTTTTTTTGAATTCTATTTGGTTACTATCCATGATAGATCTTATAAAATTATATTTTTTATAGTTTATACATGTTAATCATTAATTTTTAATGTGAAATAAAAAAATATAACTTCTCAAAGTTTTATTAGTTCACATGTCATTGACCTTTTATGAAACATTTATTATATAATTTTCTATGTATTTTAATCCTTTTTGTGTTCATTTCAATTCTATAAGAATATATCATTTTAATTAATTGGTTTAGAATATTTATCGTGCGTTTTAATGTTTTAGAAAATAAATGGTGTAATCTGTTTTGTGTACATTTTATATACATTAAATATGATGTCAATTTCGGATTTTTATAAATCAAATTTTATGTAGTTATTTTAATAACTAATGGATTATAATATACTAAATTTTCACTATTACGTGGATCAGGATAATTTACTAATAGTTTTGAATGGTGGGAAAACTAAATCTATCCTTACTATAGTAATCCATAGGGATAATCATACTTACAAAATTAAATAATTTTATACTTATAGATGAATAAATAAATACAATTATGATACTTACTCAAATATTATTTTTATCATTGTTTAACAATGTGAAGTAATTTCCATAAATAACATATTACATGGGTGACAGTTATTTTTATTATGTTATTATATTCACTAATTTATACGTCATTTTTATTGCTTTATTTCTTCCTCATAAGGCACCATGATACACAACATAGATTATTTCCTGACCACTTTAGTGGAACATCGTCATTTCTAATTATCATCAATAATTAGACTATGAAACCTCATTTTTTTCATTAGCCTACCTCCTTTTCTAGGGATAATTTTTCAACTAATGTGATGGTATCCTTTTATATGACCTTACCCTTAGAAGGATATACCATTGGTTTTTATGGATATTAAAAGAGTCTATAAATTTATTTCATTAAGACTAGCATGTTTTTTCTCCCTAAAAAAGATATGGTCTCTTTCAAAACAACAAATTTATGAAATTCTGAACACCACAGATTGTTTGATTTATAGAGAATTTTCATATTACTATGTTGAGTCTTATGATTTTATAAATTATGGTCTCCTCAGTTACAAATATTATCTCATCATTATCAAAATAATCATGAAATGAAACTGAAATTTAAATATAATACATAAACATATCTATTTTCGCTTATGATAATTTCATCAATCTATTTTTTCATAAATTTGATCATATAACAATTATCTATTTTTTTATTTTTTATAATTAATATATAAATCTCAGTTTATACATATTTCTATATTGAATGTTCATCATAATAGGAAGTTGGGGGTAAAAGTTAATGAAGACCCAATCTGGAAACATGTATTCATTTACCGATGGACAATGAGAGTTCTAGAAAAATTAGTATGATGGATCAAAAAGTACTCTATAAATACCTTTTTTAAAAGATAGAATGTAAAACTAAATTATTTTTTAAAAAATTAGTATGTAAATCAATTCCCATGTTGATAAAATTAGTTTAAATCCTCCATATATTCAAATAGTTTAAAAACTAAATTTTTTTTTAATAATTATAACTTATTCACTGAGATATGATATGTTGGATTTTTCTTCTCTATTATACCCAATAGTATTATATATTTAATTATACAAGATACTATACCATTATTTTTTTTATATAAACATTAATAGTTTCCTTAGTATTTGACACTCATGTGATCCACCATTTGACTCATGTGATACCTTAATTGAATTCTTTTATCTCATGGACACTTTCTTATTGATAAGATCCATCATCTTTTACTCATTCTGTTATTTTAGATTCTATTGTAATGAACCAACCAATTTGGGATGTGAACCTAGTTATTTGACCCCATTGGTTAGCTATAATACATCGGTTTCCTTCCCAGAACTCCACACGCTATTAATGAACTTGTTTACTTGTCAGACTAATGATTATCCCAAAAGGCCAATACATATTCATTCAATGTGTTTTTGTAATGCCCTGACTTAGAAGACACTGAACCAATTCCATGGTGTGGTTCACCACATGGCCTCAAGAGAACCTCCCCATAATCTAGGGGATGGTGACTAATATTAAGGGATAGTGAGGTTATTATAAAGGGGAAGATACTCTCATTATTAGAGTATCAATCATGGATTAAAATAAATGAGATATCAACCCTCCATACATAAATATATATGGAATGGACTAAACCAGAAAACAAGTAAACATATAACCCATGCTATAAAAAATTTCAATATACGCCCACCAAAAAGTCATAATGTCTATTTCACATATATAAAATTCCAAATATGACCATAAAAAGTGGAAAAATAGTCCATGAACCCCAAAGAAGATTGAGTACTATCCCAAAAACCATCTTCAAGCTCCATCCCATTTCATATCAAGAAATTTCCACATGGTTCATAACCTTATCCACTCTCGCCTCAATGATGTTTTTTTGGGTACCAACCACCTTATTAGTTAGGGTGGGAGCACTACTATGTAGGCCAGTACCAAAAGTGTCTAACAGTATATATTTTTTGATCCATAGAGTTTATGATGATGTATGTATTAAGTAGGAAGTTAAATATATTAAATAAATAAAATAAAACAACTTCAATCCTTAGGATCCATAATAATATCTCGGTAAAACAAACCTTATTTAGCGAGGGTTGGATGTATCATGGCTTGTATAGATTACCATGACAATAATATTCACCACATAGATTCAAGGAACACATCCTGACATTAGAAATATCATATATCATATACAACATGGTACTAGTTTCAAAATTAAAAAATTCACTGTCATGTGGAATCCACATAGATCATCATAGCATTAATATCTCATTTATCATATGGAATCCATGGAGCACATCCAAATATTTACATTCATGTTGAAACATATGACATCTTGAATAAAACAATATTATCATGATATTCCCTTTAATGTAGCATTATGTATCATATGGAAACCATTTATCTCATCTCGAAATTATATTTCATTTGGAATATTATATCAAATGGAACCTAAGGATATAATCTATATTTCCATTTAATATTCCATTATAGATATCACATGGAATATAAGGATCTCATATCAACAATTCCATTCATTTAAAATCATGTATCAATTAGAATCTAAGTATCTCATGTAGACATTTTTTTTATTTAGTTAACCTAATATATAACCATGTATTTCATTTTGATATATTTAGGCCTAGGGAGTTAGATAGGAAAACCACCATTGATTTCCATTTTAAGGTAAATAATTTAATATTCAGGTGAAACAGATCTCATGTAACCAATTTTATCAATGAGTCACAATCCAAAATACCCATCTTATGCATGTACAGGAGTTCTCATGCTTAATAATATAAAAGGGGCCAAGCACACCTCTTCATAAACTTTACCAAATACCAATGGTCAATTATAATTTTTATAAAAACATTTATATGACCATAAAAAAATATAATACAATACATAATTTATACTCACCAAAAAATGGTGGCTATGGTTTCCATATAAAAGTACTGTAGGTTAATTCAATGAATTCAATAGGCATTAGACTCACTTTAGTGAATAATATAGTACGATTTTGGTTCTATATTTAATGAATAAAAAAGCCAACATAATGAAATACATAACACATATTATAAAATTGGGAAACCTTTTAGAATATAGAGAAGAAAACATACCTAAGTTTAGGGGGGATCCACTAGTCATGTATTGGTGTCAGCATGTGTGGAAATAGTGGAATGATAGAAACCAAAAAATCCCTAAAAATAATATATTTATTTCAAAACATGATAAGAGATATCTATAATGAAAATAAAAGGGATATTGAAATAAAAAGGATTGATAGCCTTAGTAGGAGCCTTCAAACACAAAATACATAAGTAGAATCTGTGGTTATATATTTCAAAACCACCCTTGAACTAAATGTGGAAGGAAAAATATTAATTCCACTAAAAATATCCTAAGAGAGGATAAAAATTGAGTTCAAATGATTAAAAGTCATATATAAAATTTGGTAAATTTTCCACTTTTTATTAGGATTCAGAATTTTTCCACTCACTTAGATAAAGCTACTACCAATAGTGTCAATCCCACTACATAGAAACACTAGACCTTTCATTGTTAGGCACACAATTAGAAATATCATGTGAAAATTGTGTGAGATATATTATAATAATATACGTGAATTTCATGGTTTTCTCATCACCTTCACATGGAATAACAAACCATTATCCTCCCTTTTTCAAACTGCACTATTGCGGTGGACAATTAGAATTAACCTTTTTTTTAATCGTGCACACTCCTATATCACACAAACATGAAATTATGGTCCCTGAACCATTGAGACACAACGGATACCTCCTATACTCCCTTGGAAACTCTGTTAAGGAAACAATAAGGGGATTTCTGAAAATTTTAATGTGGGACCATACCATAAGAGAATATTACAATCATACAATCATCCCACAATATAACAAAAACTTCCTTGAGCAGTTCCATCACATGCCATCTGTCTCCTTAGAACAAAACTATGAAAATCAATGCTTCATATTTGATTCATACCCATATGTTTTCTCTTGAACATACTGATGTTTCCAGAAGATGATGACGGGGGGGGGGGGGGGGGGGGTTATCGAAAGAGTGTCTCCTCACTATAATCCAAAATATAAACTGGATGGTCCTTAAATGTCACATCTATATCAACAACAATTTCATCATCATGAGAAACGTGAAATGGATCAGGAAAGTACCATAAAATCTAAGATATATGTAACATGTATTGTATGTTTGTATTCTTACATGGATTTGGCGGTTCTTATTCCAATGGGATGACCATTTTGAAAATTTAAAATTACCCTCTATACTTGGGTGATAGATTCCCATTCCTCCAAAAGCGATGATTTACTAATATTGGTGAAAAACACAAAAATATTTGGCCAACTATGTCAAAATCAAGTGTTCAGTGAAACCAAAATAAATTATACTTCTTCATTCTATATTCCATCACCATTCAATTAGAAATCATTTTGGAATGATCTACAATCTTCTATATGAGGTTCAAGCCAGTTATTTCTACCCCACTCTTCTCTAACTAGTATATTCTTACATTAAATGGTATCCCATATAAATCCTTTTATGGAACAATCATAGTGTAACCTTATAGATGATATTATAGAAAAATTTTACCAAGGCCAAGTGCTTCCCCCAAGAGCCCCCAAAATCAAGGACACGTTCTCTTAGCATGTCATCTTGGATCTGTATAGTATTATATAAATTCCGGTTAGTCTAGGGATGTTAGGAAGGGCTTCAAAGAACCCACATATGAAGATCATTCTATAATATATTCCAAAATGATGAAGTAAAAAAACCATCCATATATGAGACTATGGTAAATGTAACACCATGTAACCACACATCATCTTGGATTTAATTTTTCCCATAATAATCAATTGAGAAATTATCCTATATTAATAGTAAATGGGAAGCCTTGTTTAAGAGATCCAAAAATACCCTTATAAAATTAGTTTCCTTGGGGTTCCACAGTAAACCAGTTACAAAATCCATAGTAATGTCATCAAACTTCTACTTAGGAATGGTATTTAATAACAACATACCGATTTTCCAATATGCCTTGTCCATAAATTGTTAATATATTTAACATATCATGACAAAACCCACTATATTCTCCCTCATTCCAAGCCACTAATACTACCATCATAGATACTAACATATTTTTGTATATCCCAGGGTGCACTTCCCACCTATAATTATGAGACTCCCTTATTAGCTCTTCAAACATGTATATTAATTAAAAAATCACCCATGAATGTGAAGTATTTCATCATCAACATGAAAATAGTCAAGTGGTGACTTCCAAAAATAAATTATATACATTAAATACAAGAACATGGGATTATATAACAAAATCCACTTAATCTGATTTATAAGTGAAGGAACATATTATAACTAGGAGAGGGATTCATTCACCTGATACTCCTTCAACCAAAAAATAATTATCAGTGAAGAGTGTCAGAAACCACCATTCAATGATGATCACTCAAACAACCCTGGCTCAAGAAATCCTACTTAATGAATAAATAACTAGGCTTCCCTTTTAGGGGGATAGTCTAATTCAAAATAAAATACTATAGGTATTCCATCCAGATTCAATGATGTATGTTTAAATCCCATAGTGAGAATATATATTTCATTATTTTATGGTCTATATATACTAAGAACATCTTTCCAAATATATAATCTCACCATTAACATAGGTAATGAACTAATAATTCAATTCAAGGTCACATATGCAATAGGTTTATTTATATGGTCAGAAATTTTAGGACCCATAAACACAACATGACCTCCTTGATCATAACTACTCCAATATTGATCCCCGATGAATCAAAATATAAAATATAGTTCCTACTGGGCATGGGTAGGCTCAGTATTGGTTATTTGGCATATAACATCTTGAACTCCTATAATGATTCCTCACATAAGTGAAACCATAAAAATGTTATCCCTTTAATGTACATGACCATAAAACGATCTAACAGTAGTGAAAATTTATGTATAAATAGTTGGTATTATCCTACAAAAACCATGACTCTATTTATATCAATAAATTTCTACAGACACTCAAAATATTCCATCCCTTTATCAATATATGGGTCAACAGAAAAACAGAACTTATAGAAAATATTCCTTAGAAAGAGTACCTAGTCCATCCATTATGAGAGCATATAGATCTTAATATAATGTTGATGTTGTATTAACATTCTAGAAACAACCATTAAATACTTCATGTTTCCCCTCTTGACTTGGACTGCACAGGGGTATCATCAATGAATAAAACCCTGAATTAAAAAAATTGGGTGAATGGAGTAATTAATTTGGACAATAAACATAGATGGTATTTTTGTTTGGATAAGAAACATAATCAAGTTTTCATACAAACCAAACATAATTTTTAAATCTATATGAGGTATTTCTGGTTGTAACACTAGAGAACAGTGATATCCCAACCTAAGTTTAACTAGGGAAAATGCCCGATATCATCTCAATTGGTCAAACATGCTGTCAACTATAGTATGTAAGTAATGAATCTTTACAACCATTTGTTTAATATTCCTATAATATATGCACAACTCTATGGAACCATCAATATTTTTAGATAAATGGACCACAGAGCCCCACATGGAGGTTCATGAATTGATGAACCCCCTAGATTCCAAGTATTTTATCTAAACATTATGTTATTGTAGCTCTAATGTATCCATTATATAAGATGTAAGGGAAATATGTTGTACACCTGGCATGTTATTAATTGTTAACTCGATTCCTCTATTGGGTGTTAATGTCATGAATTTCTAATGATAAGAACCATGAATTGATCCAAAATAGGAGGAAAGTCATCCTACTAAAACCTCCATCATCTAACGGCATACTAGTGACCTAGGTGGTCACCTCAACTTTATAATAGAAATTTAGTCCTATATGAACCACCTATATTATACATCCTCTAACATGTACATACATATGACCCTTAGGGGATGTGAATATCACCCACCTTTGTTATTCGTAAATATGAATATTTTATGGAACCAACGAGTCAATACAAGGAATCATGTCAAAACTAGTCAACTTTAAGTCACAGATATCCCATAGAAATTGATAAACATTGGTGTCTAGGAAACACTCCTGATAATGATAGACACCCTCTAATCATACCCCCATAAAAGTGTAAAGAAATAACTTCGTTATAGTGAAACATGGCCAAGAAAAATAATTCTAAAAACTGACACGATATAATGGAGTGATAATCCATTTTATCAAAAATAATAATAGGATAAGACAGAAGCTTCCGGGATCATAACATAGATATTTGACAGCCCAATAACTGGATTCGAGGGATTATGTTGCACCACATGAAACTATCCTAAACCACTATCCCATGATACAAACTAAGTTCCCTATATATTATTACCCTTCATGTGACGCTGCTATTGTCCATACACAACATGGACTCTTCCTTTCTCTGATTGGCTCATAGAACTCTATGTAACCACCATTCATAGTGTGGTTGAACTGACCCAAGAACCCTAAATTGGGTTGGTTTAGTGGTCACTCATCACCGACTGTACCATATTTATGAAACAATTAAGGTGACCCATATTTATGAATTCTTGGCACTCTAAAGATACTGGCTTACATTGAGGTCAAATATTCAACCTCTACCTTACTAGTGACACTGTTGAATTTCATCCCTATTTTTCGTCCAATTACTAACCTAACAATTCGACTAATAAATAATCTTTCATATGCTAGATAACCCACTACATGTGAAAAAAAATTCATCCTATCATTCCACCTTCATTAATCCAAGTTCTATCCAGAGATATGTTATTGGTTTACCACTGTAGACAAAATAAGTAATGTGTAATAAATTCAATTGTATGTGAATCACATGCCGAAACCCATCCTCAAAAGACCTTTCTTGACCTTCCATGTCCTCTGCTATCTAAGGGGAATGCACCAGAAGTCGATATAGTGGTCAACATACTCCCTGACTGATATACATCCTTTATTTGGAAATAAAATCTATACAGACTTGTTATATATCAATGTATTAAGGAGGAAATACACAAATAAGAGGTACTCAATGTTCCTTTACAATATTCCCTTATTATTCTCATCCCAAACTTAGTTGTCTGACTAATGTCTTGCAGATTCCCACAACATATAAACAATAAAATTCACCCTCTAATCACTTGGGTTCCAAATACGCTTAATGATAGTCGAAATGGACTCAATATTTTACTCAACTTCCCAGGGGACGCCCTCCCCCATAAAAATTATTATATGTGAGAAATGAAACTCCATAGCTGATAATGAATTATAAGGAACAATGTAAGGAGCCTCCCTCTACATCATTTTTACTACTCAAAATAGAGTATCTCGAAGATAATCACCAATATCTACACTTTGTTCCATATGAGGTCCCTTCTTTGACCTATTTGGGAGAATACTCATCTCACATTCCTAACTCTCATCCAATGGCCAATGTGGAGGAATTTCTTTACAATTTCAAAAAAATGTCCCCGATCACCACAACATAACAATTTATATTATTACAGTTTAAGGAAATCAGTAAAAATTCATAATTCCCTATAATTCTATATACTACACATCATCACACACATAACCTTATCATCCATTGTTATTATTTAGATAAAATAATTCAGATTAAATTCATTTATCAGTATAATATTTACCAATTTAAATATTACATTAGCAGTTTGAGATATTTTTCAAACCAAGGTGTACTAATATGGAGTTTTGACCACATTTTATTAAGGAAAACACTTCATATGTTGTTATTATCACCATATTTATTAATATTCAATATTTATTTAATGAATTTGAGTACAAAATGTTTTAATTTTACCAATATATAAGATCAAACAAATTGAATGTATCCAAGATTTTAAACAAAAATCCAATATAAAATTTTATGGAAAATTTAATTAACATTCCCTAGTACAATTATAATATAAATAATGTAAAAGTAAAATTCTAATATAATAAATCCATATATTCTTGAATGATGCTTCAATTGACCCCTTAATATACCAAAAAAAGAGTGGAAACCCAAAAAACCAATAAATTAAAAACCAAGTGCACCACTCGTGCTGGTAATTTGTCAACTGTAAAAGTACAAACCAATAATTTTATAACCATTCACGATGAAATGAATTTCCCAGCATACCCAAGTTACCTAAAACCACGTCTGACATCAATACCAAGTGCTGATCGAACCTATTATAATGTCCACCATACCAATATAGTATCATAAATAATTGTTATGATACCACATTTTTGTGCCTCTTCCAAGAAGCTACTAAACTTATTCCACATTCCAGTACACTACATAGCCTCAAGGACACCTCCCCGTACACCAGAGGCCATCGAATAGTGGTGAAACCTTATGAGGTTATCATATGGATACTATTATCGTATGATCAGAGTGTGAATCATGGAATAAAATAAACGATACATGATACATACAAACATAAATAAATAAATAAAGGAATAAAGATAGTAATAGGTAAATAGAAAACCCATGAAATAATTAAATGATGTTTATTCCAACTAATGATTCATTTATGTTAGAGTCATATATATATTATTTGAGAAATGAACAATAAAATTGGAAAAACAAACCAACACTGAAAGAGGTCTGAGTACTAGCTTGATATCGATCTCTATACTCCTTCCTATCCCATATCAAGAATTTACCGTAAGACACTTTTTCTTATCAAATCATGCATCCATGGTGTATACTTCGGCTCCATCTGGCTTCCCATTAGGGTGTGTGTCCGACTCAATTGGCCAACACCAATGGTGTTTAAAATAATATAATGTTTGAGATGAATAGTGAATGAATATTATTTTTCTTCATATAGTTCAATTAAAAAATTAAATAAGTAATATAAAACAAACTTAATGATGGGGCACCACGATGAAACTCAATTCGAATATTCCTTCATGAGATAGTGTTAGATGTCTCTAAGAACATCTTGATGATTATGAAAACTATAGCCACCACAAAAAATACCAAAGCTCATCTCGATATTCAAAATATCATGAATCATATATAATCTAGGTACTCATTTTGGTGTTTCCAAGTGTCTAGTATCATGTGAAATCCATAGGGAACATCTAGGAATTCCTAAATCATGTACCATTTTAAATATAAAGATCAAAATTTCCATTCATATAGTATAGTATGTCATCTATAATTTATGGAGATAAAATAGAATTTTTAATTAATTTAGAAACATACATAATATATAAATTAGTTAGATTATCCAGATATTCTATTTCATTTTAGATTGTATATTTCATGTAATCTAATGAGATAATTGTTGTTAGACATATACTGCACTAAGACTCAATATGGGATGAATAGAGTTATTCATAATTATTTGTATATAATCCCATATTCTTCGATTATATTATCAGTTCCTAATTTATATTTAATGAATGACAAAATAGAAATAAAATTATAAAATAATGAGATCATAAAAAGATATTTTTATTGGATCTTGGAATAGAAATACCCTAGTGCACTCCACCAACACTATTCTAAATGATTTTGTTGATTGCACTCTACTAATCTTTATATTGGGGACATCTAGTCCCTTTTACTAGGGATGAAAAACTATTTTATTTTAACTGATAGTTGGTACAAAAGCTTCGGATCTTTCATTTAGTCTCTAAAAAGGCCTTAAAAACAACATCCTTAGTGGTTCTATTTCATAGATCCACTATAATGGAAGATATGTTTAACATAGAGTATACATATTAAGAATTAAGTTGAAAAATAATACATAAATATGGTAAGAAATCTATTGGGGATATAATAAAAATGGGATGACTCTCATGGAGTTTCCTATGAAAATAATAATGATGGTGGAGATAACACTACTAATGATCGAGAAACTTCTTTATCCTTCCAATTTAAAGATATTAATATGAAAGGTCCTTCTAGGGAGAGAAATGTAGCTATGATTCTATTATTATCTATTTGATGTATTCTTTATTACTATGTATATATATTTTTAACATATGAAAAAAATAATCCCTTTTTCATAGAAAACATGATCCCTAAAACCCACAAATCTTGATTTAATAATACATTTATATCTTTTTTAAATACCTTAAAAGTAGTTCCATTCATTAAATTATCATTTTATTATTATTTCTCTCAATAAATTTGACTTATTTTATTAAATTTTACCATAACAAGGTATTCCACAATTTATTGAATGCGTATAATAATTAAATCTCATTTATTGTACACTAATTCTAAAAAATAATATGTTTTAGAATGATGTAGATGATTTCAGATCACCACATAACTGATTTCACCAATATGAATTTACATAGCTGAATTAATCATTCAATTTCTTCTTCACACTAGTAAATATTCCATGTAGATTATTTCCATTGTAATTCTTCACCTAGCATATTTATTTACATAGCCTTTTATCACACATTTCTTAATTCAATGTAGTCAAAATAAATCATACAGCCATTTCGATCCATGTATACAAATATACAACATATAAAAATCACATAGGTAATTACTCCACACAAATAATTTATGTATCCATTTGATCTACATATTTTATTTTTCATTTAGGTGGTTGACTGATGAAGGAAATTTTTAGATATAAATTCTAAAATGTCTCCATTTCACATAAGAGAATCCTTCACATAGGTTATTTGTGTAGATGAATGCTTGCATAGCCATTTCTCGACATAGGAAAATGTTTAGCATAACAGGATTGTACACATTGGATAAAATATTTAAATATGAAGAGTATGAATATTTAATAACCAAATATATTAGATTATAAAACCCAATGAACACACTATAAATAATAAACATCAACAATAATTATGGGTATTTAATAAAATCTAAACCAAAATTACATGGGATATGTTGGAAAAATATTAGTAGTCCCAAAATATACCCCTTTTTAATGATCCCAAAACCCAGAAGATATCAACCAAATTTATTTAATAGGATCTTATACAATTTTTTGGAAACTAAATAATATATATATCTTTTAAAATGATGTGTTCATCCCTTAATCCCTCAATATTGTGATACTTATCTATATTTTATAGAAATATTCTCCAACTATTTTTGAAAAGAAAAAAATTATCCCCATATTGTGACGTTAAAAAATAATTGAAATGGAGAGGAAAAGCAAATTTAATTATCCCTTATAATGATGATATATTTTGTTATAGTTCTATAACTAAATTTGGATATATGACGAGAATAGAGTTTAGTGACCAACATAAAGATATTAGAACTAATAAATGATAAAAATTTATAATAAAAACATAAGAATTTTAAATTTTAAATTTCATTGAATATTAATTAATAATAAAAACAAATACAAGTGGAACCAAAAATAGAAATAGAAATATAGTCTATGTTCTAAGGATTATGGATAAGGTAAGAATGAGAACATGGATTGGGTGCAGGTAACTAGAGTGTTAGAGAATTTATAGAGGTAGTTGCAGAGTTCATTATATGAGGAAAAAATTCATTCCACACCTATATGGTTAATCCTAATTAAGATACAACAATAGATTTATATCTTTGATGTTTAACAATAGCATTGATAATATTATGAAGATGGAATTCAGCTAAACTAAATTTATATGTACCACAAATAGAAAAGTCCAAATTCCATCAAGGGATTCAAGATGTCACACCCAAACATGGTTTCTCAGAATATAAAGCACCATATACCATTTTTTTATCAATTATACATAATATAATTGGACCATAAACATAATAATATTTCTCTCCAGTACTTTTGAATGTGTCTGGAGCTACATAGCGAAGTGTCATTCTTCATCTTAGATAAAATGAATTGTCTTCATGCATATCAGTTTTTGGGATGATATCTTATATGCAAAACTCATGAATAATGGTAAATATATTTTGTAATAAAATTTACCAACTGAGGATATAACACTAGTCTAAATTACCATTGAGTATTATATATGATTTTTTAAAAATATTAGAGGAGATGGAATAAAAGGACTTGACCGAGGAGTATAGGATCTTGCAAGAAGAACTAAATTGATCTTCTACAGAAGTCTATAAAAAATTCCATGAGTAAGGATATGTATTCCATTCATACCACATCTCATTCAGTGCGAGTTATTTTTTCTAAAAAAGATTAAACCAATTGTTGAACAACTTGGACATGAGGTTCTAGAACAAGAGAACGATTAATAGCAACATGCTCTGGGGAAATTGAAATAGGTACAATAGGGGAAGGTGGAATATCTAAAATAATTTAAGGATTAACCCTTTGAGCCTTTTAGATAATAATATCTTTTCATATATTTTCAACTAGAATGGTTGAGTTTTCTTAAGAAACTAAGGAACTAGAATCCTCTTTAGATTACCATCCATCCAGTTGATCATGAACCTTCTCCAACAGGTTTATTATCTTCTAATGATTTATAATCACTAGATTAGAACACCTAAATAACATGCCTCAAATATATTTATAATATATTTTATGTTCTTTCAAATTATCATTCAATTATTTAAGAAATCCAACTTCAACATTTAAGGACATATTAGTTCCTATGACAGTCATCCTAATAGATTCTATTTATTGAACACTTCTTTTTATTACACAACTTATAATTACATGGTATAAAAAAAGATTTTCATGTTTAGTTTTCTTAAAATGTTATACTTAAGAAATAAATCATGAGAAATTCTTCTCAAAAAAATTTAAATACATCTTTATTAGTTCACTCTGGGTTACTTTTACTATATCTCATATCTTGGGGAAAAACTGCAATGGAATGAGGTGAGCATAAATCCCAGTAATATAATATGAATAAGTGACATATCATGTTATCATGGTATATATTAAAAACCAAATCAAGAATAATATCATTTCGTGAACAATAAGAATGTGACAGTAATATTTGTAACAACCTATTACATTATGATATGTCTTTTTTAAATAAATTTAATCACTTCAATAATATACCTTGCACAAAAAATGAGCTTAAAAAAACTCGAAAATATTATAATTTTAACAAAAAAGTTATCACATAGTGGTAGGAATGGATATTCTTAATATGATTAACTAACAAAATTAAATTAATTAATTTATTAAAATTTAAGTCGAAATAAATTTATAGTCTAATTAAAAATAAATGTAAATTCTAAATGAAAATAAATGTAAATTCTAATTGAAAATAAATGTAGTTTTTTGTAAAAAGCTATTTTTATGAACCATATTGTAATTTATTATAATAAATTAAATAATTAAATATTAGTAAGAGATATTAATGAAATTTATCTGTTATATATTTATTGATTTATTTTTAAATTTATTAAATATTTTTGATAGTCTTACTATAAGAACTAATCATTTTTATGAAAATGAATATATATTTTTTTTAAAGGTGATTTTCTACATATTGGTGGAACACCTGTTTTAAATCAAACTTTTGAACCATTTATAAATTTTATTTCACAAAATAAATATCATTTTTCATGTATTTATATATAAATTATTTTAGGGTAAAACATTGGTATTTTTTGGTGATGTTTCATTTTTTGATGAATAATGGAAAATATTAAAATTTAATTAAAAATATATTTCTCATATAATTTTTATATATAGTAAAATAATTGTTCAAATTGGTTTTAAAGTATAATTAGATCAATTATTAAAAAATAAGTCCAATTTAGTTATTTGGAATCCACTTCACATTGAAATTGAATATAAAAACATTTTAAAATATTTGACCTTTTCACTTTTCAAAAAAACTGTTTTTTATTGTGTCTACATGAAAAATTATAAATATTATATTGCCAATTAACTGAATTGAATTTTGTAAAATATATTCCATTTTAAGTATCAAAATTTCTAAAATATTTTTTATTCTTAATATCATTTTCATTCGTATAATGGTTACCTTGGAAAAATTATTATTTACCACATTATCGTAATAATAGTGAAAAGGGTTAGTGTTAAAAGGTAAAATCAAAACATACCTAAAAATTACAATATATAATGGTTGTTTGAGTTATTCATATACCCTAACCAAACACCACAACATTAATTAATAGTATAATTCTTTTAAATTAATTCCTCATAAATATGGTTGACTTTAAATATAAAATAATCATTATTTTAATATCTTAATCCCACCTATCCACAATTATAAATACCATACCTCACCACCCAATTTTGAATCCAAAACCTTGAAGATCTTAAAATATCTAAAAAAATAACCTCCTCATTAAAACCATATTATATTTTGCAGGTCTCTCTAAAAAACAAAATTCATGGTCCTCAACGGTCTCCCAAAGAGGCGATATTCAAGAGTTAGTTTTCTCAAAATAGTGCTCTTATTTTCATATCTTCTTCTACATTATCCACATATCCTTCATCCATAAATTTATAATAACTCCAAAATAATTTACGTATATTATTATTAGGTCAATAATAGAATATCATATATCCCTCAATTTATAAAATCCTTAATTCAATTTAATGAATCAATTTTCTAAATTATACCGATTAATACTCTCTGTGAATAATGTTTTTTGTTTTCCATTAACACCTTCATGGATGGTCATAAAACAACTATTGTTGTTAAATAAAATTTTAATAAGTATATTATATCTTATTTGATGTTCTTTAATTAATATATAATCATAAATGTAAATAAAACAAAACTGTTTCGCGTTGTTCAAAGAGACAACCAAAATAAGCCAAACATTTATCATTAATGTTTTATAATGTAAATCATAATAATGTAAGAAAGGGAAATTTTATATGACACCATTTAATATTTTTTATGTTATTTAACTCCATTTCAATTCACTTCTGCAGATTCATTTCAATTAGACATGAAAATAAATAATTACACACAAATAAAGCAATCATGAAAATCGAGAGACAAACGGACCTAAAATAATTGAAATCAATAAATATTATAAATGAACTGGTGGTAGGATTTTATATTAATATAATATGAGGTATGAAAAACATTATTATCATTTTTAAATGAATTAATATTTTTTTTGAAACATTATACTTCAGGTTGATATAAAAAAACTAAAGGTTAGTGTGAGATAAGGGGTTCTCATCCCACTTTTTTTACTTCAGTCAGATTTATGTATTATTCACCACTATTTATTTTTTGTTGGGCATATAAACTTACCATAGATATATCATACCATAAATCTAATTATCTTCATGGTATTAAATATTTCATTTGATAATTATTAATTTTTTAGGGAAAATGATTCGACTAATTGTAAATTGGTAATGGAATTCTTAACATAAGTTTTCATTCAAAGGATAAACATTTAAATCATTGATTTTTTCATACCAAGCATATTTGTAAAATGAATTTATATTATATTATAAATTAATTCCACTCATTTTATGTGAAGTTATATAGAATAAACATATATGATTAATTTGGTTAATTATAACTCTAATTTATTAGAGACATTCTTTTAGAGTAATTAATTTTTTTAATATTTCCCTCAAAACATTCTTTTTCATAGACTTATTTTTTTCATAAATTTTTTTTAAAAATTTTCTTATTTTTATCAAATAGATGTTTAAATAAATTTGTAAACATGTTAAAATTTTTACAATACTTTTTGAATATTAAAATTTATTATTTTATAAACAATGTTCTTTGAGAAATATTTAAGAAAAATATGGAAATATTTTTTTTACTTATACGTCATGAGTGGAATTTTCAACCATTATGACACCTTAATTTTTTGATGCTTACTTTACAAGACTACATGGTTATCTTAAAAAAGAATCTTTTCATTTATAATTTTTTGACATTTTAATCTTATTTAATTTTCAAAGAATAAATGGTATTTTCCTAAATACTTTTTCAATAATATCATTTAAATTATTTTCATCTATGTCAACATATTATGTTAAATCGTAGGATTCATTATTGTTTCTCTTACAATACCATCATCCATATTTTATTATACAGTTTATGATTAGTTCAACTATGGATTTTCAATATTTATAACATTTTTATATTTCGTATGGTTATGTTTCATGAAAATATTATAATACTAATTTCATTCCATGAGAAACCCTTATGATTATTCCTTATGTTTGACTCTTTATGTTGAATATGTTTTCACGAGCATGTTGAAATGGGTTCTCCTAGTTAGTGCTGTAATGAATTTGGTAATGTTTTGGTTTCATAATACACCATGTTAAGATAAAGAGTAAAAATAATTCCTTTATGGTACTTTTTCCACCACATGATATATTCTTGGAATATAGCCTTTACTCATGATTATTTCATGTTATATGTTATTCCCAAAATTCCATGTTGAATGTTATTCTTTCATGGACCTTGTTCATTGATTATTTTATAACTCATGTATTATAAATATAAATGTTTTATTTCATAACTCATTATTTAGAACTTTGATATATAGGGTATAATTTTAAAATTTTTTGTTCCAGATCATATAAACTTATTCTCATCCAATTATTTCATATGATCATGGATTTATTACTCTTATGATTACCCATATTGAGCATTTTACGTCATCCTTATTATGTTTTCATTTCCCTAGGTTATGAAGAATGATGTTAAATGAATTGATTCTACAAGATTTTCACATGGATGATGCTGATAATTGATTTTGAAAGTTGGGTATAGTAGGGGATAATGTTGATCTTTATGAACTAGTTGTTTATATCCCCATGTTTTATGATTTTTTCCTATTTCTATAAAAATATTAACCTAAATGTTATTTAGTTATATTAGGGATCGAATATTTACTTTTGAACTTATATGTTTTGTTGACAAAGGTTGGGTCACATTTATCAGTATCAATGTGAGGAATTTATTGTTTATGTTTTTGGAATTAGATCTATAAGTTCATATTTTTGCTATTATAGTTGTTGTTAGATCTGGGTTTTGAAAACATTAAATATTTATATGGTTTCTTCAATGTTATTCAAAATATTTATGGGTATCATCCTGGTTTTATAATTTTCAGGAACATTATAAGTTCATTGTCTTAGAAACCCCTTGTGATTCTTTATGATATGAAATTTTAAGGTGGCAAACTATATTTTTAGATACATTCGTTTATTCTATAATTATGTGTTATTGAATATTAGGATAAAAAATTAACGTTATCAGATAATCATTGTGATTTAAGACTATGATGGTTATTTTTAGGATGCTTCTCATATTTATGGAATATCATAAGGATTATAATAATATTGTTTAAAAAAATCAACATGAATGATAGTTGAAAACCCATAACATATGGAAAGGTTATGGGAATTGAACCCACTAATGAAGTGAGATAATGGTGCATCACCTACCATTGGTCTACATGATGTCCTGGTTAGTATAAAATTATTTTCATTTGTTTAAAATATCTGATCGATAAAGGTTATGTTCATTTTAGAAAAATACGTTTTATTGATGACAATGAAATTATAAACGATTTGGTGATTATGTGTTGTATGTTTTTTTATAATATTTTTACAATTTTGGAACCCTATATTGTTAATGAAAATAAAATACTACGGGATTTTATTTTAGGAATAAAGGTTGATTTATATTTTTGATGTATAAATGATTTTATTATGTATTTATGTTGAGTTTGGTTATTTGTTGAATTGGTTAGCATAACATGAAGATGACTAGATTTAGGAAATTACATTTTGTTTTTTGAAATTTAATGTGAATTATGTTATATGCATATAAATGTTAAAATATACCTTGGAAGACTAAATCATCAAATATTTTGATTTTTTGGGATTATAATCATAGTCTAAAATAGTTTTGTTGAATTTTATGTATTGTTATTCATCTAAAAATTTATATTGATTTTTTTTCTATTGAAATGTGGTGATTAATGTAGTTTTTTGTAATATAAATGATTTTGTTTCGGGGGAATTACATTAGCTTTTACTAAAATTTTTGGTCTCAGATAATTCCAAAATCCATAAGGTATATATAGTTATAATTTTTTCATTTTGTGATTTGTATAATTTTATTATGATGCCTCAAGTATGAAAAATTCATTATCATAATTTAGATAAATGATGATAATGAAATTATAATTTTCAAGTAATTATATTTCCTTATGATCATATTTAGGGTAGTAACATAATTCCTCAACATCATGAAAATGATTTTGAAAAACAATTATCCATTTAATTTTCATACAATGGGATCAATATCCATTTAACCTAGAAAAAATATATGATTTTAGGATGTTTAACTTTTTAATGACCTTATTCTTTATCACTCTCTATCAAAATATGATAGTTATAATTCTCTTCCATGTTAAGGAATTCAATTTCCTCTAATTTTATCCCAATCTAAATCATAGTTATGTGGTTACCTATTCCTTTTACATTCCCTATTTTTTAAATAGGATGTTTGATTGACCCTTTTCACAATATGGGTTTCCTAAAAAATAATTTTATAAAATCAACCATTCATTTTCTATGTTCAATTTAAAAGTTGAGTGGAAAAAATTACAATGAAACTCTTGATTATATTGGGATGGTATCCCATATATTGAATCTTCTAAAAAATCCCACTCAAGTTCATGATGTGTTAAATGATAATCATCAACTAAACAATCACTAAAATGATTGAAAAGGAGCCACTGTTCAGATGAGAGTCAAAAAAACGGGATTCCCTAAAATTAGGAAAACGAATCTTTTATTATGATTTTAGATTTCTTCCTACTCTAATAGATTGTGTTATCTTCAGAATGTTTTAAAACACCACTTATCTTCCAATATATGTATGGTATAGGCATAAGATAATCCTTACAGCTAACTAATGGGGAAATAAAGAGTCATGAAGGGAATTTCCTTCATTATCAATGCAAACAAGCATCGATCAATTTTCAATTATAAAATTTATTAACTCCGGATTTTCAAATAATAATAATCATCCAAGAATTTTACTTTTCCTATTTTTAAATATCAAATCCTTTTCATTCACCCATTTTCATTTTTCAATTCATTATTAATAGGCACTCCATTTGAAATTTGCTTAACATCAATTTTTCCACTCATCTTCATGGTAAATGTTGTTTATATAATTTAGAACATACCTAAAAAAGATGTAAATTTGCATTAGATTTCAAGGATTATAACATCTAAACCATGTAAAGAAAGAAACTGAATTTCTCATGATGGATTTAACAATAAGGATAAAATAAATTTGAGTCTCAGGGGGAGTTGGTAAGTGATGTAAATAAAATAATTATAAAAAATGAGGTTTGAATCTAATGTATATTTAATGATAATCAATAATAGTTTCAATGAATGTCCCATATTTCCCTATTATCCCAGGGATGGATAATATTGATATGAAATAAATAAAGCACCATAACTTTTTTTGAAAGTATTTTCAAGTGGAAATTCTCCCAGTGACCACCAAACCACAAATGATCTCCCCAAACACTATTTCTAATAGTTATAATAAGATCACCAGTCAAGCAATGGTGATTTTCAAATCTCCTCAGACAAAACCCATTTTTAATTTTCTTTTTTTAAGAGGGATTTAAATAAAAACAATGAATGTACATCCCCAAAATCACTTGAAATCTACCCCACACATATTCATTTCAAAATATCCACCCCTTCAACCAGTTGAATTTACACCTCACTTATGTTCTATAATATTGCAAAACATTTATTGGAATGTAGGAAAGGATAATATAGGCTTATGAATTGTATCATTTAAAAAAAATAAAATTCATGGCTTATTTGGGATTTAATAAGTATTAATGGAAGGTGGTTCTCAAGATAATGGAAAAGAAAAGGAATTCCTCAATCATTTTAATTGATATTTTTTCAGTCATAGATTCAATAAAATTAAAAGAATTTTATATAATAAATTATACCTGAGTTTATCAAGAAATATATTATAGAGGGAATGGAAAATATTTTCATAGTGGATGTATCAATAATGAGACATATGGATGACATAATTACTCACGGAAATGCATGTGAATATTTAATCCAATTAATGATAATATCAAAAATTTAAAGAAATCCACATCTTAGAAATATTTCATTTACAATAATTAACATGCTCCCATAAATCATGATGCCTCAAATCCTGATCCAGACGATTATCTATAATAATTCATTTTCTATTATTCTCAACAAAATTTATTGACAAGTAAATTCCAAAATCATGGAATGGTATTTATCCTAGGCAGTTTTTGTCTCAAAGGTTAGTTGATTAAAGAATGAATCCATACAAGAATGTAATTGGTAGTTAAATATCTAAAAAGATTTAATGTGGGGAATATAGTAGAAAAATTATGAATTGAAAATCTTACTCCCCTTTCCCTGAATATTTGGATTTATCTGTGCATGTTCTGCCTTCTATTTATTATGAAGTATAAATGTCCTTCATGAAGCTTAATTTTTTTTCGCAACCTCTTCTTTCAATTCCAGCTACTTTCTACCGACATGGGTCTCGATGGACATGAAAAATAAATAAAAACCAATTGAATGTAAATTCCCCTTAAATATGAAAAAAATGAAAGGGTAATTGAAATAAATTCTATTATAAAATCAAATCCTATTAAAATATAATTATTAATTCCGAGGAAGCAGTCAAAGATGGGTTTCCTCTTAGAAGATACCCCTTTTAATGGTCGTTTAGTTTGACTATACATGGTTTAGATGATTGGGGTATCATATAGAGATAACTATCTTATGTCCAACCATTTATGGATTGGAAATTTTCCCAGCTCAACATAACTTCTCCTCATTGTAGTTGAAATGGATCTTGGAGGTGGTGACCATAGTTTGAAAAATATGAGTATCATTAACAAGACATCAAAATATATGAATAAATGGTAAAATTAGTCTTTTTCTTTGTATGGTTGTGTGTGATGGAATTTTTTAATGATCCCTTTTTTCCTTAGCCTCTTTCTCCTCAATTGGATCTTCTGTTTCTGCTTCTTTTTGTTTCTCTACATTATCATCATAGGGTGCATCTGATTCGTCGTCTTCTTCAACTTCTTCTTCATCTATTGTCATGATTTTCTAAAAAACATGTAATGAATGTGGCCTCAGTCATCTCCACCTATTATTATTATTCTTTTTATTGTTTCTTTTTCATTCATCTATGGTCCCAATTTTGAGAGGAATATTGGTATCATTTCAATATCTAAGGTACCTTATTCTTCTATTTCTTCTTCTTTTTCTTCTTTATACTATTTTCTAAATTTTATGTCATCAAAATAAATATCTGTAGAAAATTTATCTTTTACATCATATTTGGAACCATTAAAATCAAGGGCATCCTAATAAGGATCAACGTTAGTTTCATTAGTGGCACTTACCTCTACATTGTTATCCATTATTCTTTGTTTTCATCGTTTCATGTTGAGTTGTGCATCCATCTGATGGGGTGTTGTGTATTCAATTCTTGGGTATGGTTTCATGCACTCATTAGATTTTTTTTTCAACATTCTAAATTATTTCAGTAGTTGTGCCATATTTTTTATCTGGAAGGAAAACCTCTATTTGGTAGTCAATTTGCACTACGTCCCTTCCCTCCAAACAAAAAATGCCAATAATGTAAAAAATAATCATATAAATAAATAAATAAACTATTATAAAAATTGAAAACAAAAATTAATAATTTTTTTATCTACAGTAATCAACTAATAAATTCTCCACTATTATCATCGAAAATGGTTCCAATAATTGATTGCATTACGGGAATCATTAATTCCCATATGGTTACTAAATTTATAATTATAAAAACACAAAAAAACCAACAATATATAGGTTAGTGTAGGATATGAATTTTTGAGATTTAAACCATAGATACATGTTTGGATAAAATATTAACTTAATAAAATAAACCAAAACTATTTAACGATTTAAATATAAAAAAATTAATTAGAAGAAAAGAAAATGATTAATTGAATTTTCTTAAAATTGAAAAACATACTCAACAATTGAAAATTAAGGTTCATGAGTTATTAGGTAATAAAACAATACAAAACCAATAATAGGTTTTGGAAACAAGTGTTTTCTAATCTAATGGTCATGGTAGACATCCCCAAAATCCCCAAAATCCTTTTTTCACAATGGTCATGTTACTTTGGGTATTATGTGAATTCGTAACTCATAAAAATATTTAAACATATAAAAAAATCTACCCAATGGAATTGGTTTGAATTATTCTCTAGTAAACATGTTGAGAATATCACTCTCCCACCGATCACACAATTGTCATGAATGATAGAATGAAAAAGTGATTTGATAAATAAGGTTTTCTTCAGAAGACCCAAATGAATTGCATTTCAAAAGAATATAAATTAATTAATAAACCCCCCTCATTACAATTTCCTCACATAAGGTATACCCCCTAATCTAGTCATGAGGGGGTAGGAAAATAAAAATCTTATTTGGAACATCACGACATCCGCAATCCTTGATGTCAGCGGTGGTGGATCCAAATAAATTCTTTGAGTTGAGCCTTGTAATATCCATTTATAGGCTACAATATTAATTAATTCGATAAATTAATGGTATGGGAAGTTCCCATGTTGACGATATGGTCAAAAATTGAAGATTTTGGGAATATAGGCGTTAAAATCCCATGTAGAATATTTACACCATCTTTAAATGATTACACCACATGTAATTTTGGGTGATGTTTTCTAATTGCTTCAAGACATGTACTTATTTTCATCACTTTTATTGGTATATGTTATTTAATTATTATACAATGATAAATTCTAGTATTCATGTCCAAAATCCTTATTTATCCTCAGTTCTTCAGTTTTATTCCCTGAATGTGCTCATTGATCATCCTAAATAATCTGGTCTCATGCCACTTGAGAATCTCCCAACACAAAGTGTATTTTTTATCCTTCATGAATTATCTAATGTATCCTACCATAAAACACCAAAATGTTAGTAAAATAAAATATATAAAGGAATAATTAATTAAATATAGAAATTAATACTTTGAAACACCCTAAATTGTATCATGATATGAAAATATCGAACATCCTAAATGAAAATTTATTGTATAGGTTCTTGGTGGAATTTATTTATATTTAGCCAAATTTTATACATATTTCATTCTTATGAAAGGTTATGTGGATCTATAATTATACATTTACAATGACGATGATATCTCATTCTTCATGCATAGGTGGTTTAGTGACCCTATTAGCTCAATAGGGTATAGATTTCCTAGTGTTGGACCCCTCATGGGGAATTGTTTCTTAGGTTCAACAATTTTAAGCATCAATAAAAACCTTTATAGTATTTTCCCATATATAATTTATTTTAATTACACTTTTACAAAATTGTGTGACAGTAGTTATCTAGTCAGATCATTGAGTGAGACGTCGATAAGTACATGGATCTTTATAGTGGGAATGAAATAAAGGGGGTATTACCATATACATATTCCCGATAAGTTCCAGTCTTCATTCTTATCATGGACCATTATGGATGGGTCCCTTATGAGGATTCTTGGTGACTATTTTGATCTAGTAGACCTATGCAAGGAAATTTTGACCCTTTTAAGTCAATTTTTTTTTCTAAACCTGTCTTGGAGAGGTTAATCATTTGGCTAGTTGGTTAGATCATGTTACCCTAGTATAAGACATAATCTGTATGTCTATTTGGGGTACTTAGAGAACCCTAGTTTTATCCAGACCCTTCTAGGTTGAATTTTTGTTTGATCAAGGGAAACCATTGGGAGGGTTTGGTCTAGTTTTTGATATTCTTATTAGGGATATGAGCTTTGTTAGACTCACCTATAGAGAATAATGAATGAGATGAGATCTTGTTTTCATTTATAGTCATGGTGATGTATTGGTTTCTTAGGAAGAACCTATAGAGATTACATATAAATATTGAAATCGAAGGGATTTACTCTTTAGGTGCATGGGCCTATTGAGCACTATTTATGTTCTTAGAAACATGATCAAGGCTTGTTTGATCCTCATGATTGGTACAACTTCATGTTATAAGCTATCATGGAATACATCATGTTATGTGTTGATACCCAATTTTGAAGTGGATATAAATAGGGGATCCAAGTTAATTGATACCTATGTTAATTGTATAATGGTAATCAAGGAATTGAAATAAATGAGACCCAAAGTTTCATGATAATTGAATGTTATGATTCTATGTGGTATCGTTTGAAGATTAAATATATGAGTGGATGTTTGTGATATGAGGTCTTATTGTTTCAAATAAGTGCTGTGAGAATGGTTTCATGAGTGTTGTGATAAATGAATAATTTACCTCCACGGTAGATAAGACATTAAGAATAAACAGACTGATGTAGGACACTTGACCCATGGATGGACCTAGACATGCATTAT
This sequence comes from Viscum album, assembly GCA_963277665.1. Classification (NCBI taxonomy): domain Eukaryota; kingdom Viridiplantae; phylum Streptophyta; class Magnoliopsida; order Santalales; family Viscaceae; genus Viscum; species Viscum album. Next base: position 1,299,237,255 of record OY728166.1, read on the forward strand.
CGGGATATGTGTTGTCAAGAGTTTCTTAAAGGCAAGTACATCCGATTTTGATGTGACGATGGCTCGAGAGAGTTATATATTGAGAATCTCATATTTCAAAACATTAACATTACAATACATTTACAGAATACTTAAAAATTGTACAAAAATACCCCCAATGACCGTAGTTGGTACAATGCCTTTTGAAACATGGAAACAAAATCACTGATACAAGTGTGAGGAACATTATCTCCCACTAGGATTGTATCAACTATAAACCTTCTTATTCACCTCAATAAAAATAAATATCTTAACAATATGGGGAAGGACACATACAAATGGTTGAGATCAAATGATCAGTGAGGGTAAAAAAGGGATACATGTAAGAATAAACATGAGCATAAGGGTACGAGAATGTGATCCTGAAAATAGAGGATCATACACAATATATCAAAAATCATATACGTGAATCATGGAAGAAATCTTGGTAATTCATAAGACATGAATAAAAACGAAGTAAAGGACATAATACATGAAATAATAACATAATATTGAGACATAGAATTGTTGCAAACACATAATCATATAATTATTTCCATTGAGGCCATGTAATCACTACCAAGACCATATTATTATTATGGGTTCACTCCCCATACCATCATAGTAGTCATGGTTCACTCCCATGGACATCATAGTAGCATTATTTCACTCCTCATACCATCTTAGCAGTCATGGTCTACTCCAATGGCTATTATAGTAGTTAAATATCATTATTAATACCATAATAGTTTATCTCATGGTATATAAGTCATATCCATTTCATTGGAGAGAGATATAGCTCCCACCTGTCACATAATGAAATCATATATACATATTCCACAATATCATAAATAAACATATCGTAACCAATGAAATTAAATGGGTATCATAAACAAGTAAACATATCATAAATTTTGAAAAGATAATGGTTTCATAATCATTTCATCATTTGAAAAACCTGTGAAAAGAATAATGTTTCAAAAGAAAATAATCCATGAACAGAACATGCTGCATAAATATCATTCCATCAAAATAAAATACATTCAAATAATGAATATGAATGAAAAAATTTAATGATTTACAAATAAAGGAATGATTAACACCAATGGATGTTATCATATATGGGAAATAATTTTGAAATATCTTTAAAAAACATTTCTTCAGAAAAAAAATCATTTCTACTTTGAAAAATAATTTTTATATCATAAAACCTTTTGAAATACATTTTCTTTGAGAATAGATTTTAAAAATTATAAAGGATTATTTGAAAATAAAAAAACATTTTAAAATATTTTTTTACTTGAAATTGATCATCATGGATTTTTTGTAATCGATTTTGTAAACATGGTTTCTGAATACTTTAGTTTTTTTATCGAAGAGAGAGATAATAAGATTCTACATAAAAACATCCTATTAACTACCAAAGAGTTGAAACATTTTACTAAAAATTGATGATATATTGAATAAATAGAGGATACAGAAACTCATGAATATTCTTGAGAGATGGATTAGAATATTTCATAAACTGAATCATAAACATAAACAATCTCAAAAATAGATGAGATTGTCTCAATACACGCTTATAACATGGTAATTGGAGATCATACTCTATATGTAAGAAAAATAAATTAAATGAAGCATATAATTTCATTAAAATATCGATATTTATGATATATAATGTAATATGGAAATGTATGTACCTTGAAAAATTAGTTAGGTGCATAAAAAACAAGATTCTCAAATAAGGAAAATTGAGACAAAACATTTTACCTAATTTTTATCATTTGAATCTTAAACCCAATTAAAGAAGGATTATAAAATGGAAATCCTAATAACCATAAATTTAATTGTAATAAAAATATAATACAATCATGTTCATTACATACACCACACAAAAGGAAAGAGTGGTGATCATAACTCGTATCTCATGGAACGTAAAAGTGAGATGAAATCCCCCATACCTTGTGTCTTGACTCTCTTCATTATCATGAATGATTAATGTTTAATAAATATAAGTTTATTATAAATATTTTCAAGAACCATATTAATATACAAAATACCATATATGTTTTTATTATTAACTTATATTACCCTCTTTTTAATGAACATATGTTAAGGTTTCACTTTAGGCAATATTCACCTTGTTCTTCGCATGCGTCTTAATTTATTATATTGTTAGTCCTTATACATATATCATGACTAAAAAATGTAAATCATGATATAAATATAATTTATATCTAGTTATGCATATTTTAATAATTTTTATCCTAAATAAGTATGAAATAAAATACACATATCATGAAGACAGTAAGTTGTACGTACACATAAACATTGTTTCATTTTTTATTATTATATTGAAAGAAAGTATTTGAAAAAAATATGTATATATATGAATGTATATATATAATTATTATAATATAATTAATATATCATATATACCATATAATTTCATTAAACCATCATTAATAAATTCCATGTGGTTTTTGAATGATTCACACCACTTTGTGGGGGTGGTAGTCCACATTTCCTTAAGCGAGATTATTATATTAACACAAAATGGAATGAAAATAAATGTGTTTTGAAAAAGGAAAAATTAATAACAAATAAATAATAATTATAGTATCTAAAAAATATAAATAGATTGTCTAACATAATGGCCACCATGATTATAGGTAAAAGAGAAATGAACAATCATTGTTTTTTGAGGAAGTAATTCACCGTACATAGAAACAATATGCTCGATATCCATTTGATGGAGGTGTGTGCAAGTGTAGGTAAGGAAATTTTAATAAAAACATATTTGTGTGTTTATTATACTGTTGTTGATTCACAATAATGAAAAAACTAGAGTGTAGGGGGTGAATAAGGAAAATAATGGAATGAAGATAATGAGAAGATGTTACCTATTAATTGGGTAACTAAATTAGGATTATGCCAAAAAGATTCATTGAGAAGCATTATGAATAAAGGGAGGACTCAGTGTTGAATGGATCATTATTGAGGCTATATGGGAAGATATTATAAGAACTTATATGGTTTTATATGAGTGAGGAATGGGTAGAGGTGGTGGTCTTTTACAGTGTATGAAGACTGGCAGTCTTGTAAATATTTGAAGAGAGAATTACACCCTTGTTTTTCATGTTGAAAGTGGATATAATAATTAACCAAGGTCTATAAAATTTACGATACATTATAAATATGTCCATATAATGGGATTTGGACATGATTCTATGTTGTTTTATGTCTCAAATATATGGTTTAGTACTCTATTAACTGATTTTTCTCTTGACCAACGTAATTAATTTTAATCACCTTCACTAATGTTTTTGGTCAAAAAAAGATGACATTGTTATCTTTTTTAAATTATTGGGATTCCAAATATGGAAAAAATTTCAAATATACAATTATGGATTTTTACGAAATTTAGTTTGAAATTAATCCCATCATCGAGACGACACTGCAGGTTTTTATAGTAAAAATGGATCAAAAGATTGCGAATGTTTTATGCCCAATTTTAATGTGGAAATGGTTCCAACAACAATAATTTGATTACATGATAAAAATATTATCTAATTATACTTTCAAATAAAAATAAAATATATTTTATCCTTGTAATTAAATTAAATTAAAAAATATTTTTGAATTAAAATACATTTTTCACTATTCGTCTTAAAATAATGTTTTTCAGAAAAATAAAAATATTTCACCCAAATCTAAATTCAAAATTATAAATTAAAAAAATGAGTTTTATATTATCAAATTAAATTTATAAATGTGTCTAAAATTAATTTTATTTGGACATAAAAAACAATATTTTTTTGACATAGTAGGACTTTACCAAAACTCATATCTTTTATTATCAATATGATTAATTTATATAAAACAATTATAAAAAATATTTCAAAAGTAGTTATTTATATTCATATAACTAATTTTAAATTCTAGTTTATAATTAACTTATTTAAATAATTATATCAATAAAATAAAGTTTTATAGAAAATTAGTATTGCGTGTATCGTACACCAACTCAGGGTTGCGTGCATCGTATGCCATCTTGGTGTTGTGGGTCATGTCTGACATACATGTTAAGTGTGATACTAATATTTTACTTCTTTCATTACATGATATAAATTAAAATTTAATTTATTTTAAAGAATGGTCCATAAAAACTCATGGTGTTACATTATACCACCTTTAAAATGAATTTCACCTTCAAAATTCATCACTCGGGTAAAAACAAATGAGGATATTTTTGCTTCACCATATCCTCAAGTTCCCACATATCTCCATATAGGTGGTTATTTATCAACAAAACATTTACGAAGAGATTAGTCTTATTTCATAGAACATTCTTTGATCGGTCCATAATTTCAACAGGTTGTTCCTCATAAGAATGATTCGGCTCCCACGATATGACCTATGAGTTTAGTACATGTGAAGGGTTATGTATGTAATTACTCAGGATAGATATATGGACAACATCGTGTACATGAGAGGTATTTTTAGGAACTTCAAACTGATATGATACTATCCTGTTACGTAAAATAATCATAAAGGGACCAATATACCTATGGAATAATTTCCATTTATTCCCAAATCTCATAACATTTTTCCAGGGTGAGATTCGTCATTTTTTTCATCAACGTCAAATTCTATATCACACTGATGGTTATCAACATAACTTTTATGCCGACTTTGACCAGTCTTAATATGATTATGAATGGTTATAAACTTTTCGACCAGTTCTTCAGCGATCTCAGGTCCCAATAGCTTTCATTCTCCAAAACCATCCTAGAATGTTGGGGCTATACATTTCTTCCCATAGAGGGATTAAAAAGATTCAATTTGAATGCTTGAGTGAATGCTATTATTTTAAGTAAAAGCATCTTCAGGAAGGTGTTGATCCCAAATATCTTTGAAATATAAATAACAAGATCTTGACATATCCTTTGGTGTTTAGATTGTTCTTTCAGGCTAACCATCTGTCTAAAGATGATAAGCAATATTAAAAATGAAATATTTATCATATGATTTATGATGATTTCTATATAACATTGAGGTAAACCTCAGATCCCAATTTGATACAATAGAATTTGGTTCTCCATGAAACCTTTCCTCTTCATTGATGTATATACTGGAATGCTGGTTAAGAGAGAAATAATCTCTAATAGAAATGAACTCTGCTGACTTAGTAAGGAGATCGAATACCACCCATATATCATTAAACCCTTTATAGGTTTTGGGTATTCCAAAAACAATATCCATAATGATGTTCTCCCATTTCCATTATGGTACGTTTAATGGATGTAACATTCATTTATATGCTTTTTATTTCAGCCTTAACTTGTTGGAATACCAAACCCAGAGATACAAACTCTGCGATATCCCTCTTTATGCCATCCCATCATAAGTATTCTTTCAAGTCCTTATACATCTTTGTACTTATAGCATGAATAGATAATGAAGAACTATGAGCTTCCCCTATTGGATTGATCATAAAATCTTACATGGAAGGGAAATTACACGCTTCCTGAACCTTATCATTCTATATCGATCATGGTTAAACTCCTGAACATTTCTAACCATCTTTTTCAGATCGTCAACATCCTTCCATGCCTAATTAATCTTCACTTGGACATAGGGTTGGAAATTCATTTGAATAAGATTATAATTTTCCCCATCCATAATTATTTCTAGATCTATCCATTTCAAATCTATAAATTTTGTATCTTTTTTGATCCAAAATATTGATAAGATAACAAGATATTTTCAACTCAAATAAATGCCCACCTTCTTCCCTTTCCGAGGGTGGTAATGTATTGATCATTCATAATCATTTATAAACACTAATGATCTTATGTAGTGCATGTTAAACTCCTTCTTTTTGAATATATATTTCATAATTTTATTATTTTTATATATATCAAACTCCCCCCCTATAAATATAATACCTCCATATGTATAACGAAAACAATTACCAGTACTAACTCCAAATCATGAGTTAGGTAATTTTTCTCACGAATCATCAACTGTTTTGAGTTATAAGCTATAACCATGTTATTTTTATAAGAAAACATCCTAATTTCTTATTGGATGCACCACTATAGATTAAAAACACTTATGCACTACAGGGTAATGTAAGCACAGGTGCACTGACCAACCTTTTTTTCAGTTACTTGATATTTTCCTCGCATTCATCTATCCAGAGCTACTTGACCCCTTTTCGAGTTAACTATGATAGATTATTGGATATAATTGAGAAATTATCCACAAACCATCAGTAATATCCATCTAAACCAAAAATTAAATGGATCTCAATAACTTTGGTTGGTCTAGTCCATCTTTCAATAGCCTCTGTCTTTGATGGATCTACTGTTACACCATCTTTTGAGATTATGTGACCAAAAATCAAATCTATTGCAAGAAAATTCACACTTTTTAATTTAGTCATATAACTTATCCTCCCATAGGGTATTCATTAAAATTATCATGTGATCCTTATGATATTACTTACTATTTGAATATGTAGGAATATCATCTATAATGACTACCACAAACTAGTCGTGGTAATATCTAAAGACACTATTCATTAAATCAATGATGATAGTAGGGGAGTTATTAAGAAAAAAGGGATAACTATATATTCATAGTGACCATACCTTGTACATAAACCCGTCTTGGATATATCATCCATCTTCACACTCAATTGATGATATCCATAATGGACGTCAGTCTAGGAAAAGTATTGAGTTCCGTGCAGTTGATCAAAAAAGTCATCAATACAGGGAAGATGATACTTTTTCATGAATGTGATCTTTTTCAACTCACAATCATCAATACATATTCGCATTGATCTATATTTATTTTTCACAAAAAGAACCAGTGCACACCAAGGCGAAACACTTGTCTGAATGGACCCCTTATCATAGATTTCATGGAGCTTCTTCTTCAATTCCTACAACTCAATCATGGAATTCTATAAAGAGTCTACAAAATTAGTGTGAAACTAGGTATATGTACTATTAATAACTCAAAATCACATTTTGGTGGAAGACTAGACAAATATTCTTGAAATATATTCACAAAATCCCAAACAATAGGCATATCATTAATGTCGATATTCTCCACAACCATCTAGGATAAAAAACCATTTTGAATGGGAATTAAGACCCTTACACTAGAGTAATCTCCCCCTAATGTTCTGAATTACCATCACATTGATGGATGATCATATGAGGGTTTGAAATATTTGACATAACATCCCTTAATTGACAATTTATGTGGGATTTATAAAGATAATGCCAATCCATGCTTGAGATGACATCAAATTCCACTAATGGAAGAATTAAAAGATTTATAGGAAGTAAATTCCCAAAAACAGAAAATAGAGAGGAATCATATACTTGAGATTAAATCGTCATTCCATTAGGGGGTTTCACTAATAATCCAACGTCTGATTATTTTGGTGGAAGCATGACACCCTTAAAAAATTATTTAGATATGAAAGAGTGGGTACATCTAGAATCAAATACTACCTTAGTTGTTCTAGAGTGGATTGAAACAGTACCATTCATTATTTCATTTTTTAAACACTTATAAAATATAGTGATGAAAGGATATTTACCATTATCCATCGGAATAATAGGTTGCTGACATATATCTTCGTTACCATCCCTTGGGTTTTGGAAGTATTCAGTACAATTACCATTTTACGTACACTTGTAGAACTGAATTGGGGGAGGTGCATTCTATGAGGATTTTTCCCCATTAGCATTTTTAGATGACTTATTTCTATCACCTCAGTAATAAATTCCCCGATGGAATTCTTTTCCACACATAAAACATTCATTATACCCCTTAAGGAAACTTCCTCCATGCTTCTTCCCACATATAGAGCATAAAAAAAGTGTTCATATTCATTTCATAATGGTTTTAAGGGTTTCATTTTAACACCATCTTCCTATTCTTGTCAAAACAATGATATTGATACATGACTAACACCAACATTTCCACCATGGCTGAGAAATGGAAAATTTATTCATAGCTACTAATGTATCTTATGGATAGCTCTCTTCTGATATTTGTCTTTAATTGATTGAAGAACCTATCTACATTACTTCTGGGTTAGATAATAATTCAATGGGCATACCTTGAATGTCTTGTGAAATTAGCATCATACATACCAAATGACTTATCATACCATTTCTTTAACTCAAGTAACTCATTATCTATCTTGGTATGAAATTTTATTGGAAAGTATTTTTTGAAAAATATGTTCTTGAAATCATCCCAGAACATAGATTCAATCACATCATGTTGCCTCATATTATTGATTAGAGTCCACCAATTATCTTCTTCTACTTCTAACTAATAAAAAACTTGAATGACTTTCTCATATTTTTAACACTGAATAACGGAGAATATAATTTTAGTGGTAGTAATCCATTGTTCATCAACATGTAGATCAGGAGACCCTATGAAAGAATGTGAATGTTGCCTCAGGAATGAATCAAGAGAATGTCATTCCATCTGATCATTTGGAAGTCCACCATGATTCATAGCTTGAGAAATCTATGGGAGAATTGCAATGTGATTTTAAATTCCAGTTCCCATGACATTTTGTTTCTTAGGAGGACAGTCATTTCATTTTCCATCACAATATCCATTAATGTGGTTCTATCAGGTTCCAAACATCAACTAAAACCAAAAGAATAAGGTAGAAAATATTTATCATGATCCGGAACCACATAATCATGAAAAATCACGTATAGGATGTCCAACTTGTTACACCTTACTTAATCTAATACACCTTAGTTTTATCCATGGTTTTTCATTGTTAACTTATTTTTAAATCCTTCATAGTGGTTTGTGATGAATTTTTGAATTACTAAATAATATCCATGAGGAGTGTGAAACCAGGTGTGCAAAAGCCCGTTTTTGTCTCCTAGATTACATTGAGTCAAGATGAGAACAAATTTTCATATTTTTCCCCCTAGGAACATATGTGCTAGAGCCACATCCACTTGAAATATCTAGTCTAGGATGTATTTTCAGATTTTTCCCCCTTAAACTTATCCATTGAAATGTCCACAGAGTTCTCACTATGTTTTTTGAAGGATATTTTGAAACCATTTTTGAAAACTTTTTTGAAAACATGGTTTTTGAATAAATTAGATTTCTGACTGAAGAGTGTGATAATCAGATTTTACATAAAAACATAATTTTGATTACCATAGAGTGGAAAAATGGAACTAAAAAAATGAGGGTATCTTGAATAAATAGTGGAGAATTAAAATAATGAATATTCATGAGATATAGATCATAATATTTCATCAACGGAATCACAAACATAAACAATCTCGAAAATAGATGAGATTGTCTCAATAAACTCTTATTACATGGTAACTTGTGATAATACTCTCCATGTAAAAAAATTAAATTACATGAAGAATAGAATACCCTGATAAGATTCATATTCATGATATATCATGTAAAAAGGATATATATAATCCTTGAAAAAGAGTTTAGATTAATAATAAAACATGAGTCTTAAAGAAGGAAAATTGAGAGAAACATTTTACTAATTTGGTAATGTTTGAATATTAATCCCCATGAAAGTAGGATTATAAAAGTGAAATGTGAATAAAAATTAATTTATGTATAATAAAAATAGAATAAAATAATTTTAATTACATAAACCACACAAAATTAATGAGTGGTGAACATAACAAGTATCTCATAGAACATAAAAGTTAGATGAAATCCCCCAAACCATATGTCTAGAATCTCTCTGTACACATACAAGATTCTGGAATCGTAAATATAAGTTTATTAAACATATTTTAAAGAACCATATTCCTATATACAATACAATATATAGTTTTATAATGACCTTATATTACCTTCTTTTAACAATCCTATGTTAAGGTTTCGCTTCGGGTAATATTCGCTTTGTTATTCGCATGTGGCTTAATTTTGTATATCATTTTTTCTTATAATTATATAATGTTTATAGAATAAAAGTAATGATATAAATATAATTTTTATACATTATATGTGTATTATAATAATTTATATAATAAATATGTAAGAAATGGGATAAATCATTCATGGAGATGGTAAGCCGTATATATGCATAAATGATTGTTCTATTTTTTATTGTCATATTGAAAGAAAGTATGTAAATGACATACGTATATATATTTATTTATATATATATCATTATTATAGTAAAATTACTATATAATATATATTATATAAGATCATTAAAACCATACTTAATAAATTTCATTTGGTGTGTGAATGAATCACATCGCTTTGAGGGGAGGTAGTGCAAACATCCTCAAATGAGATAATTATATTAACACCAAATATATGGTAAATAGATGTGTGTAAAAAAAGTAAAAAAGAAGAATAAATAAATAATAAATATATTATAAAAAATAAATAAATAAATTTTCCATCTTAATTTCCACCATGATTGGTTGTAAAAGATAAATCAACCATCATCATTTTGTGAGGGAGTAGTTCACCATATTTAGAAATAGTATATTCAATATCAATTACATAGAGGTGTGTTCAAGTGTAGGTAAAACAATAATCATAAAAAATACTAGTAATTTTATAATCCTATTGTTTTTTCACAATAATGGAATAAAGATAGTGGAGGGGTGAAGAATAAAATAAAGGAAATGAGTTTGAGAGAAGAAGTTACCTCCTAATCGGGTAACTCCTTTTGGATTATGCCAAAAGGCTTCCTTGAAAAGATTTATATCCAATAAAAGGATTCAAGGTCGAGGGTAGATTTTTGGGAGGCTACTTGGGTATATATTGGATTAAATTAAATTTTTTGTGTGGTGTGTGGAATTAGTAGAGGTGGTGGACTTTTATAGTGGAGGAGGAGTGACACTCTTGTAAATATTTGAAGAGACAATTACACCCACATTCTCTATTTGAAATTTGGATCCAATAATGGTCCAAGGTCTATAAAATTGATTATAGGGTCTAAATATGTCCATTAAATGGGTGGTGGAAATGTTTCATTGTCGTTTTGGTTGTTAATTTTACGGTTTCGTACTTTATTAACCTATTTTTTTCTCTTAACAAATGTCATTAATTTGGATCACATTCATTAATATTATTGGTCAAAATAATTTTCATATATTATTAGAAATTATAAATTATTCTAATTCTAAATATGGAATCAATTTTTACCAATTATTATAAAATTTGGGGAAGATATTAATATAGAATTAATCCCATTGTCAGGACAACACTGTAGTAATTTATAGTAAAAAAGGAACATAAGTTTGCTATTTTTTATGTCTAATTTAAATGTGGAAATGGTTACAATGAATAAAATCAAATTAGATGATAAAAATAGTATCTAGTTAAACTTTTAAATAAAATTAAAATATATTTTATCCTTATAAGTAAATTAAATTAATATGGAGTTTTGAATTAAAAATCGGTTTTTTCACTATTCATCTAAAAATGAAATTCGTCGGAAAAATCCAAAATATTCACCCTAAGATAATTTCGACTTTGTAAATTTAAAAATGATTTTTATTTTATCAAATTAAATATCTGTATTTTTCTAAAATTAATTATATTATAAGGACATTAAATACAATATTTTTTGACAAAAAAGAACTTTACCAAAAATCATATCTTTTTTATCAATATCTTCTGTTTATATAAAAAAATTATAAAAAATATTTGAAAAGTAGTTATTTCTATTCTGATAACAATTTTTAACAACTAGGTTATAAATATCTAATTTAAATAATTATATCAATAAAATAATGGTTTTCAAAAACTTAGTGTTGCGTGTATCGTACGCCAACTCAGCATTGTGTTCATCGTACACCAAGTCAGTGTTGTGTGTAATGTGTGACATGTCAATATAGTGTGAACAGAATATTTAACTTATGTAATTTCATGATATAAATTAAAACATTATTTATTCTGAAAAAATGGTCCATAAAAACTGGCATTGTAACACAATACACACCTATTTATATAAATTCAGTTTACTCCTAGTCTAGTGATTATCTTGTAATGTCATAATATAATCTTGAGTATGATGAGAGAGAGATGATTATAACTAATATATATAAATATATATTTATGATTTTCTGATAAAATGTTTTCAGATTATCCTTAAGGAGAATCTTATGGTAATCCATATAGTGGGAAGTTCTTCTTTGGATATTTGGTTGTGGTGAACCTTGTTGTTAGATGAAATTTAGCATTTTCCATGTCAATAGTTATCAAGAAGAGGGAATGGTTATTGTCTCTTGTTGACTCTTTGGAATTATTGGTTTTTTTACCATTCTTTTCATTATTTATAGAAATGGATGATTCTTGGAATATGGTGTTGGATAAATAAATTCAATGATCATGCGATGACAAGGACACTCTAATGGTGGGGATTAAAATTTCGTGCGAGGTTGAGATTGGTCATTGGATGGTAATTTGGACTTTATATAATGCTGGGTTAATTTAACTAGGTTATACTAGATTTCTTACAAAATTATTGGTATAGTTTTGAATATGGGATTCTGTGGATTCTGAGTTCATGTGTTAGACCAGGTACAACTTATGATTATCCAAGGGTATAAGATTTTTCATCTGTTGATGTTGGTGATGTGGAATAAAAAGAGAGACGACAAGTGGGAGGATCTTCCAATAAATATTACAGAACTATGGTTATTGGAATGAGTGTGTGCGTGTTTGGAACTATCTCAATGTACCTTGGGATAAGGTATCGAGATCCAAATTTTTAGACGCATCAGATGGTAGAGGCTAATCATTTCGATAATAGTCTCATAGAGGTGGTCCGACATTACTTCTCTCATATAGATGGATGTGATCAGTAAGGAACCGCATCAAGCATACAATTGGAATGAGATTGATGTAGTGTAATGGTTATCCATGAATTTTAAAGGAAAGGACAACAAGACCTGGTTAAGCTTGGTCGATTAGAGTTCAAAGACATAGTTGAACATAGGATTTGGGGATATGTCCTTATGCATGATCATATTTTTCTAGTTGATAATTTTATAGGATAATAGTAAGGATTTGAGCATGCCCCTATAAGAAATTCTTATGGTGGATGTATTGTGTTTGTGCATTGGATGTCGAAAGAAGGACTAAGGGAAGGGAGTACCAAATTATGGTTATGGAATAAGGTGGATAAGTGATTATAGTTAATCTTAGATGGTATTAAGAAATATTTTTTTTAATGTTTCATATTTTGTGATATGCATTGTATTGATTTTTAGAGTTTAAGTGCCATATTTTGGAAGTGATTTTTGGATGTGTGTTGGGAGTATAGAAATGATAATAGGCTATTTTTATGGATTTCACGACACCAGTAGCTCGTGTATATTATCTTTATTACCATATACCATTCCTGGGATCAAGATTCATTAAGGTGGGGAGGTTGTAAAGACCTATGATTTCAAATAGGAATTTTCAGAAGGAATATGAATTTTCATTTATTACATGGTTCAAAACCTAATCAATGTTTAAGAATAGAATTTTGAGGGTTTTAATTCCTCTGAATTAGGTTTTTAAACACGTAATGTGGCATGATTTATAGATCTGATGTTTTCGAAGCACTCTGGAGGTTCTTGGAATGAAGATGTAGTTTTGGAGAAGTGAAACATAGGGCACATTATGAGTGCATGGTTAGTGAATTCAGTGCGACATAAGCACGAGACACATCTGGTTAAGGAACATAGTTTGATAAAATGGAAAGGGGTGTCCTAGATAACATTTTGTGGTCATTAATAAATTACCAATATATACACATGGTTAGGGATCAGTAAGGTATTCGATGCCCCAAATCCATTAGACATGTGTGTTTTTGGATAGTTAGGGCTACATGGTTGGCACATGGTTTTCATAATCACATGACCTAAAGGATTTTATCAATTAAAAGGAAAAAATAACCTTTATTCTCATACCCTAAATTGGGTTTACCCCTTTTCTCCCTCATTTTAGCTAGGTTCTCCCCCATGCATTCCATTCCACTAATCCCACTATCAATGGGAGTTCTTCTCCATTATTGGTATGAATTGGACATCGTCAGGTGAGTTGGAAGCCTTGAGGAATGTCTTTAACTCCATTAGATTACAAAAGATTTTTATTATTCATATTTTACGATTTATTTTATAGTTATTTATTTTTGTTCTGATTCTACCGGAGCATGGTGATATCAGATACCGATGTTGTGGCATTCACTCTTTATAGGATGGGAATGACACAAGAGTTCATCAGCACATCGTCACATGTCATTTCATAAATGTATGTTTTCATTAGGAATTTAAAAATAGTTAAGTGTAAAATTAATTTATTTTAGATAAATTTGTGACCCTGTTAGATATGGATTTTCTTTGTAGTTGTGCCAGTGGAACCTTGGACAATTTTTATGTCATGTAGGCTGAATTTACATTGATAAACCTATATTTCATGAGTTATCTTCTAGTTTTCCTTCATGGATATTATTTTATATGTAATTTTTAATTAGTTATTGTGTTTCTAGAGAATTCGTGTCCTTTCTAATGTTATTTAGGGTCTTAGATGTAGATACATAATTTCATGGACATTATCAATATTCGACAAGATATTTTTATCTTAGAAGGAGTTGTAGAGAGGGTTGTATAGTTTATTAACGATTTCTAATGTTTGGTGGTGTGTCATAACATACCTAATGTTTTAATTCATTTTTATGGTATTATTTTCTTGATTAGGATTTCCCAGGATTGAGATGACTCCTACTTAGTCTAATCGTAATGAAAATTTTAAATATTACATATCTTGTAGATTGAATGGATGAATTCATGGAGTCACAAAAATCCCCTTCATACAATAACTTGAGACGGATCCACTGTGGGATTCCACTACTTATGGTTTGACCTATAGGGTCACATGTAAGATACCTCCATAATATGATTCATTATGAGGATCCTAAGGGTCATTCCATTTCTTATTTATTGACATAGAAGACCCTAAGAGGGATTCCTATATTATCTTGTGAACCATGAGGATCCATATAATTATGAACCTTTTATGTACTAACCCAGGGGGCCTAGTGGGTTCCCCAATGTTTGTTCCACCCTGAACTAGTACGTCATGGGTTTTGGTAGAGAGAATAATGGGTGGAACCTAAACCTCGTACCTAACATGTAATTATGTGATTATATTGTAATGGGGATTGGGTTTGGTCATTCAAACTCCATCATTCTTTTATTTATCCATTCTGAAGGTTATTTAAGTTATAATTATGACTCTAGATATTATTCGTTGACGTCATTCCATGGGGCCTAATGTGATGTGATGAATTGACACGGATTCATGTAGGTAATTTATAGTAATTTAATTTTTTGGATACTTATTTTATTACATAGTATGTGATTCCATGGGTTATACATGGATTCCATATATCATGTGCCTTTGACAATATTATAGGAAAAATTGAATAGTTTTCCTTGAGTGACACAAGGATTCCCATACAGGAATGCCTTGGAAGGGCCCATAGGCTAGATGAATTATAGTATAGATTTAATGAATCTTGGATTCACATATAGAAATTTTGTGGAAGGAATTATGATGAAGAAGAGTTGATTTTCACCTTGAGTGATACTAGTATTCCTTATGTGGAATTCCACAGATATGCTTATAGGTTATATGAGATTTTATTTCACCTTGCGAAATACATGGAATCCTTATTATAAATTAACTGGAGAAGATCATAGGTGAGATGATATTATACTATTCCTTGAGATATACCTAGATTACTGATATTGAATGACATGGATGGGATCAAATGTTAAATAATGACATATTGCACCTTGATAGAGACTTCAATTACTTTTATGAAATTCCATGGATGGGTTCATAGGTTATATGGAATTATGAAATCCCTATATGATATTGTTCAATCCTTTATGTATAAATTATTAGTGTAATGGAAATCATATAACCTTATATGGCACACCCAATGATTTAGTATTTTTTTAATTTATTTAAACTTCTTCATATTTTTCAATTCATACAACACTGAATATATGTTATGTTAAATGAAATCACTATGGTTATATGAATTTCTTGAAAAAAAATTTTCATTGTTCTAAATAGAACAAATAGATTATCTTTCATTACATGCAAAACTATTGTTGTCTTGTGTTACAAACAATTCCATGTTCCCTCGATTTCGTACATCATACGCAATAACGGGTTTTATAAAACTAAAAAAGAATAATATCATTTAATTTTTGTTAAATTAATTACATATATCATTGAATCGAATGTATGAATAATATTATCTAAATTATGAAACAATGGTTTACAAATTTTTATATAATTGATTTTGTTATCAATTAGTTTAAAATGGAAATTAAAACCCATTGAATATAAATAACTATTTTTTATGAAAGAAACAAATTTTATGACCAAAATCGAATTCAAAAAAAATAAACTAAATTAATAAATATTACTGAGATATATTAATTAAATTAAAATATTATAAATTCTATAAAATGTTTATAAATTCATCTAATATGATTTATATGCATAACATAAGAATAAATCCAATTATATGCATAAAAATATATACTTTTCTAAGAGGAATATTTACCACCTCTTAATGGAAGAATTGTCATATTTTTTTTAGTTTTATAATATAAAAATTAAAATGTAGACATATTTTTTCGAAATTTTAATATCAATATTTAATATGGGTTATTTTTTGGTATTCTTATGAGATCATTTATTTTTTAATGAATTGTGTAAAAAATAGAATTTCGATACAATACCACTTTTTCAAATAATAAGTTTATAGAGTAAAAATATATTATAAATTGGTTTTTATGTTTAATTAGATAAATTATATATAAAATAGTCAAATTTATGTCATTTTATTCAATTTTTCATTGAAATTGATTATAAAAACATTTCAATCTTTTAATCTTTTTACATGAAAAACTAGTTGTTTCGTCTCCTCTAGGGGATTAATTTTAAATTATTTTCTTCCACTTATGTGATCCAAATTTAGATAATTTAATTATATATCTATAATAAAATTAATATAAAATTTTTACTAAGGAAATATTAATTTTTTAAAAAATGTGATTAGTGGAAGTAGTTGAAATTAATTACTGTTATTAAGGTAAACATGATCTTAATTGATGACTAAACCTCTACTATATGGTCTAATAATGACACTAATTTTCTCCAAAATATGGAAATTACTATTCTATTTATATATAATGGACCATTTATTATAATTTTAGGACATGCAATACATTTCATCAAAACAATGCTTTTCAAAAGTGCCAACTGTTTCCTTTTTCCAACATATAAAATGACACAGACTCTCCTGACCACTTCACACCTCTCAAGAACATTGTCTCATAAGAAAATCATAAATAAAATCCAAAAATGTCACCCCTCATCTAATAATCCTCATATATGGAATAAATACATCCAACAACGTCATTTGGTGTAAACCAAAAGGAGTTACCCAATAAAGAGTTAGCAACCTTCAATAAGAACTCCTGTTTTATTTTCTTCTCAATCCACTTAAGATATTTTTATATAAAGGTTATATAATAACCTATATATAATAAATAAATTTATATGTTGAAATGTTAATTTTATGACCCACACCTTTACACAATTCCTTCAAATGCGATACACAATCATTGTTTGTGTGTACTATACATACCACATCATGAACTGATGCCGTTAATTCACCCATTAACACCTTTCAAGGATGGTAATAATGATGGAATAAATATTATTTTATTATATGTATGATATTTATGATGTATTTATTCCAATTATATTATTATATAACATATACATTCATGCTTTCCATTTTGTGGGAATATTATAACATCCTTTGTGGACTTGTGACTATCGCCTCCTCAAAGTGATGTGATTTGTTCACACTTTACATGGAATGTATTAAAGAAGAATTTATTAAAATAATAAAATAATTATGTTATAAAAATTATAATTTAATATATATATATATATTTAAATAAATCTTTTTATTTCATTTCTCTCAATACGATAAGAAAACGGAAACAATATTCATGAGTACGTATGACCTACAGTTTACATGAACAATGATTCTCATTTTATATTTATATATTTTATATATTATTATGAAAACATATATAATGAATATATATGATATTTAAATCATCATTTACATCATTTAAAAAAGAAAATCCTGATATACGTAATAGGATGAATAAATTCATGTCAACAGATATATGAAAAACAGAGTGGTTATTATAAAATACACAACTTTAATAAGAAACTATTAATAAACATGTAATATAAAGTCATAATAAAATAATATATTATCTGAAATAATATAATATTCTTATTTGGTAGATTTATATTAAAATTATATTTATTATACAATATGTTTGGATATGTACGAAGAAATTCAATACATAAGGTAGGGGATTTCCTGTATTACTTTTATTTCTACGAGATACAAGCTATGTCCAACACTTATTCATGTTGTGTGGTGTATATAAATCCCTATAAATATTAAATCATGAATATAATTTATTTAAGTATATAAAAAATTCATAATTGAATTTATTATTTCTTGGATATCATTATTTAAAATTTACTCATACAGTAAGGGGATTTCTAGTCTCACATTTATTTCTACGATACATATGATTTATTCACCAGCCTTTTTCTTTTTTGGGTGCATATAATTCCTATGAATGTATTATATTTTACTTATAATTATTATTATGGGTATTTAAATATCCATTTCATTATCTATATTTCATGGGGTTTTAGAGTTCAAAATATATCAAATCGGTAAGTTAATTATGTCTTAATTTTCTTTCCTTGAGACAGATGTTTTTTACGCACCTATATTCTCTTAAGAGGGGTATATGCTGCCATTTTACATGTTATTTCATGAATATACATACTATAATGGTATTTTAATATTCATGTAATTTTATTCTTTCCTGGGGATTAGGATTTAATTTTTCTTAGGTAGTAAGAGTTTATTGATACAATCACATAATTTATTAGGTTTGTTTAATATTACGCTTCAAATGATGAAATATTATGATCCATATCCCTATAATTATGATCAATTTTATTCTACCCTAGTTATGAATTAAATATTATTTTAGTGTTACCATTTTAACACTCTTTGGTACAAAATATAATTAATAAAGTGTATTTAATAAAATACATTTTTATTTATCTATTCAGTCAGAAATATGTTTTATTCAAAATCCTTGTTTTCAAAAAATGTTTTTAAATGATCTTTTAAGATCATATTCATGAAAAAAGAATTTTAGAAACATATTATGATTTAATATATATTTTAAAATATTTAATAAACATTCTTTATAAGTTATCAAGGTTATTTTTAAAATAAAATGATTTTAAAAATGTTTTTAATTTTAAAAAGAGTTTTTTTTAAAGTGAAATGTATGTTTTCCTCAAGAAATATTTTTAAAATATCATGAAAGATTACTTACCATATAATGTGACATCCATTATGTTAACTATTTCCTACTATGTATAGTATCCATGAATACCTTTCATGTTGCTTCTAAAAAAGATTTATGTTTTGATGGCATGATGTTAATGACACATGTATCCTTTCCATGGGTTATACCCTGAAACAATGCATATGAAGCACATTAATTTCAGAGGATATTATTTGATTAAAATATTAAAAAACATATATATTTTTTCATATTTTAATATATGATGACATACTTATTCTATCCATTTCACTTCATCAGTTATGATGTGACTTTTATGAATACTATCTCTTTGTTATAGGCATGGATTTGATGAATGTTTGATTACATTGTGGAAGATTCCTATATTATTTTATTATTTGATGGGTAGGCAATATGTATCCTTAAAATGATTTGGAAAATGATAATTGTTAAATGAGATCAAAGGGTATACATTTGGGTATTCTAGGATCGTAAAAAGAGGCTATATGGGAGTGCATCCCGAGCCCATAATAATTAGATACACAAGAGGGAATTACAATAAAATCAGAATATGTTTTACGGGATGGCATCCAAATCCCGTTACAATAGGGTATAGGGGTGGGAATCACAAGATCATATCAAGAGTCTACATTGGAGGGGAAAAATGCTCATAGAAGGAGGGTCTATAGGAGGGAATCCTAGGAATGCAAAAAGAGTGTATACAGAAGAACATTTTATTCCGATAACATGAGGGTATACATGAGGGATTCCCAAGCTCATGACAATAGGGTACATGGGAGGACATCACAAGATAGGAACAAGTGGGTACATGAGATGAAATATGAAGCCTAAATCCAATACATGGAGGATCATACCAAGCTTAACTTGTTATGGAGGTCTTGGTAGATAGACATGATATAATATTTTCTATGAATAAGAATATTAAAAAATACCTAATATTATTCCTATGTTATTCTCTAATGAACTTTTCTCTTTATTTGACAAAAATTCATGTCTTAAGAACTTCCTATATTTATTCCATGATTCATGTCTATGCTCTTTGTTTTGCAGGGTATGATCCATTAATATTATACTCATGTGCTCATACCATTATGTTCAGGTTATTCTTATGTATCCCATGCATTTACTCATACTTAAAATATGAGATCACTCATTCCTATGTTTCCATTCCCCAGTTTTCGAAGAGTTGTTTTAAGTAGTATTACTGAAGGGGAATATATCTCTGAGAGACATTGACGATCATTCAACACAAATAGATGATTTCATTCAAAAATTCCAAATAAACTAAACTACTATGGTACTTAGGAATGTACTTTTGTAATGTTTTTGATATTCAACTAAAATGTTGTATTATCTAGGTATGTTAATCCTAGGAAAGTATAGTTGGTATCAAAGGAATTGTTTAGTCAAACATTGGAAAATAGGATGAGAAAACCATAGTGAGATTACCTGGGGATATTTTTATGGAAACGTTTAGGGTTGTCTCTGTGGAAAAGTCTACAGATGAGTTACGTTATAGGAAAATGTCCTGGAATTTTGGTAAACAATAGAGGGAGTTGATTCCATGTAATAAATTAATTTCTAGATACTAAAAGAGGATGTTGATATTTCACATATTTACATTGTATAAATAATCCTGAAAACAACGTATTGACCTAGACTCAAGAGGGAAACTATTGGACAACAATGGTCATTTCAACACACCTAGTTTCCCACTCCTAGGGGATATTATTTGGGAATTCAGAAACAAATTATGCACCATCACAAAGTATTTAAATAGAATTGGACTATGAATAAAATAACATTAACATATAGTGTCATATATTATAGAATTTGGACTCATGATTGAGAATTTCATTATAATGTGGTTTTCTAATATGATAAGTGTTTCTCACACTATGCATTCCATATTTTTTCAATGACTAGAACTAAAAGTGACTAGGTCCAAATTGAATATAATATATGTATATTCTATGTGAATAATTAAAATCAATGTACAAAGTAGAAACTCAAAAAGTGATTAGGAAGGTGGTACAATTATTAGTCGTAATGTTGAATATAATGAGATTTTGAATGACATGTGAAATTAATGTAATGTTTTAATAGTCTTATTTACATTAAACATAAAAATAATGATTAAATTGAGGGTAAATAACTTTAATACATTATTTGTACATTATATTATGGGAAAATGTTATTAAGGAAAAAGATTATTAATACTACGTAATGACTTAAGAATAATGTTGGATTATTGAAGTGTATATATATATATATTTGAATTCATGATTTTTTTATTTATATCATTTAGTATATGTTATTTATAAAGGAAAATCCCCACCCTAGTAGAGAAACAATACTATTAGTGTCCACCTTCTCATTGCTGCTCGACTAGTTGTCCCATGTAAGAATGCACGGGCCTGGTACCGATGGAAAATTCCATACACTCTCAAACATCCAGATCGAAATAGCGATGAGAAGGAGAATGCTCCCAGCTCTAAACCTCATCCGGGCCTATCTCTTGCAAGTAAACAGAATGCACTGTCTAACAAATCAAGGCCACTAGGAACAAGCGACCTAAAAATTTCAAACATCACACCAGCGGTGCAACAATCAAACATCCAAATTTCCAGAGTTCATCATGATCAGAAATTATCACATGTTCAAATTCAACCAGCACAACCACCCTTTCCACTACTTCATGTTAATTAACCCTTAGACAACTCAATAAGAATTGATATTCATGATCCATAAAACCAAAAATGCATAACCTACCCTTCAAACTAGCCACTGCTGTAACACGCAACAGAACCATATGCCCTTCGCAATACCAAAGAATATATCGCTCATCAAGTAGAAAGACCTCAAACAAACACGATTCCAATAGAAGACCAAATCAAAGCCTAATTGTTGATGCATGAACGAAGCTACATGAACAGAAACGCCTCCAAAATCATAAACTATTGCAAAAAACCAAATATCCGAGAAAGCTCAACATTCCTCTAGGGGAAGACCGCTGCAAACTAGATCCCGTCTCCACTATCCGAATCACTCACGAAGAACATTACAACCTCACACGACAAGGATGAGACAATGAAACTAAAGCCACAAAAGCTGGATCTCGGCTACGGCCGGCACTACGCCGCCATGAGCAACCCTATCTGGCTTAGGAGGACATGGGAAGGAGTAGCCAGCTATGGTATAAATCTCAGAGGAAACCGAGTCCACAAAGTCACTGATGCCGCTGCAATAGAAGTATACTGGCACAATCTCACTGAGATTGAAGGAGGGTCACACCGATCTAGAAGAGGAAGGAGGTGGCGACGAGGGTAGACCTAGCTCGTAGTGCCCCTTACGGGCGCATCATGTGAAATGAGTTCTCTTGGGCTAGAAAAGCCATGATAAAATTAAAATGGATTGTATTGATTACCATGGAACTGATAGTTAATTTTTTTTACAAATTTATATATTCTATAATGGATGTAGTATCAAATATATTTTCTATTTAAGGATTATATTGAACAATCTGTGTTATATATATCTAATGGAGGATAAGACATGTTTTCAATATGGTCTTATTGTAAGTGAAGTTATTGTATCTATTCAATAAAATACATGATAAATGTATTAACATATATGGTATGTAAAAAACATAATACAATTTATTATATATGGGGGATCAATGTTATGTTGATTTTGAGATATTTAATTTATCATTTTAGATTTTCATCTTTCACTACTGTTGCAAGGATAACCATTTATTGAATAGATGACATTAATCTTCAGATGAAATTATTTTGATTATGGTCTTATCTCTATATATGATGATTTATACATATTAGATAACCTGTTCTAACGATTTTTTTGAAATTGTAATGCAAGACATTTGAATTGTATTATCATTCTATTTATGGATCTAACAAACTATTAGTACTTTAGGAATAACAAATTCACCTTCATTTATTTGAGTAAGATATGAAGTGTAAATAAATCAAGGGAAAACCAATGTGTGAGATTGTTCTTATAAAATCATGCAAGTTTATATTCTTCTGAAATTTTCAAAAATTAATTAAGATGACCACTTATTATAGATTTGTACTATTATCATAATTGTTGAGGATATTAATGGCCATTTTCAAGTATCTATGGTTTTTTGATTTTTATTTTTAACAATATTTTGACCATGATCTCTAACTCTATCCCTCTAAACTTCATAGTTATATTTCTATTCAATTTCTATGTTTTGACTTTCCATATATTTTCTCTTATGTGGAAACTTAGTTGTGAATAATCGTATTGTTTCAAATATTCTATTTTAAAATGAATTATAAATATTCATTTTAATGACGTGGATTTATATATAATGAACATTCATGTATTAATACTTTGATAACCTAGATGAATTTATAGAGTGAGATTCATTTTAAGGGGGTAGAATGTAACACCCTAATTGTTTTTTATATTATCCAAATTAATTTAAACCTTTCAATATTTTTCAATTCACACAAAACTTAATATAGATTGTGTTATATGAAATAAATAAGTTCGGTCTATGTTGACTGCATAAAAAAGTTATTATTTAACTACATGAAACACTTATATTAGATTTTGGTATATAAAATACTATGTTTGGAACGTATTACACACAATGTTGAGTTTCCTCGATAGCATGTGTTACATGCAAGATGGAGTTTTTTCGAACTACATTATACTAATATTCTTAAAATTATGTTATATTTATCACTAGAAATTTTAATGGAATATCTATATAATATTAAATAAATTATGAAAAAATTGTTTAGAAATTTTTATAAAATTATGTTTTTGGTTATCAATTAAATAGAAATTAAAATTAAAACCAATTGAATATAAATGATGTGTTTTTATGAAAAACAAATTTTATTCTCATAAAGGATTTTGATGCTAATAAATTAAATTAATCATATTTAGTGAGAGATATTAATGAAAATTATATATTATAAATTCAATTGATTTTTTTTTTAAAATTCATCCAATATGTTTGATATGAATAAGATTAGAATAAATACAAATTTAGGCATAAAAAGATATATTTTCATAAGAGGATGTATTACCACCTTTTAGTGGAAGAATTGTTTTAAAAATAATATCTTACACTTTTATATTTTTTATTTTATAAAATAATCTTCATTTGTGAATAAATAATATTAAAATTTACTTTGGGTGAATTGGTGGTATTTTTTTTAGAAGATTCACTTTTTGAGGAACAGTAAAAAACAATGAATTTTACTTAAAAATACATTTTCACCTATTTTATTTATACTGTTAAAATATATTTCCAGTAGATTTTAATGATTAATTAGATCAACTATACATATATATTAATCCAATTTAGGTCATTGGAATCAATTTTACTTTTAAAATTGATATTAAAACATTTTAATCTTTAGAAATATTTACTTTAAAACCCTTTTGTTTCATCTAGTCCCCATTAATAATTTTCAAATAATTTACACCAGACATCTGATATAAAATTTTGGTTAAATGGATTAAATATTTATAATCAGTATAATTTAGAATTTCTAGTTTGTTCAACATAGTTTTTGTCCAATTTTATTACTAATATTAGATAAAAATATTAATAGTGATTAAGGTGAAATGAGCATAATTAATGACTAAATTTAGAATATAATATGTATGAATGACCCTAAAATTTTCTAAAAATGATTATATGAGCATATTTAAACCATTAAAACAAAAAGTACCTATAAGGGTCTATTTATAATACTTGGGGGGAGAAGTGAAACCTGGGGAGCACATAACTATTTTTAAAAAATAGAAAGAGAGTCCTTTGTACCACATATAAAAGGTCGTGAACTCTCCCCATCTCTTATAAGCTCTCAAGCCCATTGAAATGTCAAAACTCAAAGAAAAAAATATCACAAATTTCACCCCCCATCATTCAATCCTTAATTTGGATAGAATGTAATTTACTGAAGTCCTTTGGTGGAAACCAAAATGAGTTACCCAAAGAAGAGGTGAAATCCTTCAAGAAGCACATTGTCTTTAATTACTTATCCACCTAATTAAATTAATATTATATCAATATTATATTATAAAAAAATTATCCTAAATATAATTATATATTCTATGTTATGTGAATGAGTTAAACATTTACAAATTTCTATCAAATGATATACACAATCATCGATCATGTGTACGGAGGACTACCGCCTCACGCACTGATTTCATTCAATCATGCATTAACACATTTAAAATTTGGTAATTGTAGAGACCCAAGATTGACGTACATGGACATTAAATTACTTTTGCAGAATAATTAATACATGAAAAAATAGACACACAAGGATCGTAATAGTTTAGTGCCTTTGTTAACTCAGAACATAAAATTATAATCTTGTTGAAAGATCTTCAACATGTCCCACAAAGATATACCCCGAAAACCATTCTTTAAATCCTAAGGGAAAAACATAAAAAGGGTGAGCTCAAATGCTCAGTAAGGGTAATCATGGAGAACATAACACAATCCATAAATATTTGAATGTTAAAAAATACATGAACATGACATAAATATTAGCAGTACAAAAGGAATAGATCATAAATGAACATTTATCATTATAAAATAGCATGGGAATGAAACATGGAATTGTGTGCAAACCATTAAGCACATGTTATGATTTCCATAGTATCCAAGTCATTACTTCCAAGACCATCACAGTGGACAAAGTCCATTACTGAACCGAGTTCACTCCATATTTTAGTCCTGTATCACTGAACCAGATTAACTTTCTGTTCCATCCATGTCTATCTCATGACATATAAATCTTTACCCAATGAATTTGAGGGAGATATAGGTTCCACCCATCTCATAATGAAATCATTCTTACTTGTTCCACAAAATAAACATAAATCATTCATCATAACCCAAATAATAAAATGGGTTTCATAAACATTATCCCATAATAACATAATCCATATAAAACAAATGGATATCATTTCATCATAAGAAGAGTGAAACCATGTAAATCATAGAGTCATTATACTTGAAACATACACATATGATAAAATGTTATCTTAGATGGAAAACTGTTTTGACAAAACACTTGAAATGAATTTTTGAGGAAAATATCCTTTCTTTTTCAAAATCATTTTCTTTACACAAAATGCCATGCAATTTTAAAATAAAATGATATTGTTGAAAATAATCATGAAATCTTGTATAGGGAGCTTCACGAAAATTAGGCATTATGAAACCGTGAAATTCCATTCATGCCGTATAAGATAATAAAACATTCTTCTCGTATTTTTTCCAGAATAGTAAAAAAGTACCTCGTTTTGAAAACGAAAAAAAATTACTTTCTTATATTTTACTAAAAACTCACCAATAGGTAAAATTGGATTTAAATTTTTTTTGAAGGATAGAAATAATATTACATAGTGAATAAACATTGATTTGGATGATAAATATGCCCCTGTAAATACTTACGAATAAACAATCTCAGATAGAATGAGATTGGAAATGTTATCCCTTAACTTATGTCTGATATGCTTTGTATGTATCTGAAACTCCGGTATAATAATTTAAATAATGATATTTATTTGTTACAGAATCCTATTCGTTGTTATGATAGCATATATGGTTCACTTATGACTTTATATTACCCGTTTTTTTGTAAATTCAATGTTAAAGCACCATTTTAGGTAAAATCATTTCATTTATCATATGTGTTTCAACTTGTTGTTCTTGACATCATTACTTATATTCTGATTTAATTAATTCCAGAATGTATAACATGATTTATATATAATATATATTCATCATATACATATATATGATAGGTCGATAAATGGAATGAAATATATCGTTTGTGGAGGCGGTAGGTTGTACGTACGCATGAACGTTGTTTTCATTTCCTTATTGAATTTAATGGAATTAAGTAGATGACATACATATATATATATATATAAATCCAGTAGGATTATTATGTAAAATATTTCATTATTATTCATTATATAAACTTTATAATCATTCATGTATGGTTAACATGGAGAATGAATCTCATCGCGTCGTGGAGACTGTAATTCGTTCGTACGCACAAGCGATGATATCATTCCAATATTTATTGAATAGAATTGGAGTGGATGTTATAATATATAATAACCAGTATTATGTTATAATAACCATATATAGTTATTATTTACACCATTATACCCATCCATGTAAGGTGGTGGTGGAAAAACAGATTACACCACCGCGCGGAGATGGTATTCCGTACGTACGAACGCGTGGTGATTTCCTTTTCCGTAGGGTAGATAAAAGATGAAATAGGGTTGTTTCATATTTATAATAACATATCAGTATATGATTTATACTGAGGTTATTACATTATTATGAAACAAACAATGAAGAAGAAGTTGAAGAAGAAAGAAGCTTGAAATAATCGGTAGAAGAGATTACCTCTTCTTCGACGCACATCCTTTAAGCTACCTCTTAATGGACTAGAGTTGGTCTTATGAGAAGACCAAAACCTCTATAATATTACTAGGTAAGTTTATAAGAGTAATGGGCAGGGGTTGGACGAGCATTAAGGCTTAATGGTTTGTAAAGAGAAGGGGGAGGAGGTTCCCTTTTATAAGGGAGGAGAGGGGAACCTTAGAAAAAACATAAAATATTATTTTATAATAAAGTCACATTCGGTTAATAATAGCTCAAAATTGATTTATATCGAAGATAATGTGGGGATGGGTAGAAATCCTCTCAAAAAATAGGTTTTATACAAGTTTAGGTTACTGTTTTAACCGTATCATTTAGATTTAACACTAAGTTAAATAATTTGACTTTTACCATGTCTTCTTGTTTTCTTACACTATATGGTTAATAAACTTACTATAAACTACAAATAGAACTCCAATTGGTTAATAAATGTCATATATATTATTATATAGGTCTTTTTACCGATCCTAATATTTTTTGGACCATGATATCAATTAATAATATAAATTTGTTTTAAAAACTCTTTTATGTCAATTTTGACACTATTTGGTATTTTGTTTTCTCTAAATTCATAACAGCATTATTAATTCGAAACAAATTAATATAACCAACCCTAATATGTTATCTTAACCTATAAAATTAGTGTAATTCATAAAATGTCTCAGATTACATTTATTTGGGTATTTATAACATCGAATATGTTAATATTTCATTAAGAAGGTAATTACCGTATCATCATTGTGTCATTAATAAATTTAACTATTTAATGTCTAAAAATTATAAATAAAATACGGTTATGTAGTAAATATCTTTATCATTGTGATGAATATTTATAGTAGAATTTATCTTAGGTATAACCCTGTATTAAAAATGTTTTAGTTATTAAACATTGATTTTAAATCTTTTAACTATTCTTTGAATTAAATAATAATAAATGTCCTAATCTAATCCAAGTGGACCTAAATGATAATATTTTATTACTAAGTTTGTTTTTGGTCGAATTAAACTTATCCAATAGATTTAGGACATGTTTTTGGGTAAAAAATAGTATCATTTTTACCTTTAATTACCCGATTTACTTTTAAAAGTGGTAAATAAAAGTAAGAAGTTACTATTCACAAAAAAATATTTTCATCTCATTGAACCAAATTTTACTTAGTAATATCAACCATGTATGTCGGATTTTCAAAATTCCATTCACAGATGTGGTAAAATTTCCTTTAAATGAAAAATTCTGTTTTTTTAACTACCACTTAGTGGTTTCACTATTCATCAAAAATTGATGTTTTTCAGAAAAATAAAAAAAATCAGCCTAATATATATTTGATATTCCATATTAAAAAATGATTTCTATTTTACCGAATTCAAAACACAAGAGTGGCATAAATTAATTTAAAATTAATCACATTGTTAAAAAATGAGTTTTTAAAGTTAAAACATTGCAAAAGATTGAAATGACTTTACCTATGAATTCAATGTAAAATCAATGCTAATGACATAAATTATATTAAATGGTAAAAATATATTCTATTTATACTTTAAAACAATTAATTATTAGAAATAAACCATATAAATTATTACGATGAAAAAAAGTTGTTTTTAATTAAAATATAGCGTGTTTTTACTGTTCATTAGAATATGAAAGTTATCAGAATAATATGAAACATTTATCCAAAGTAAATTTTTATATCTTGATTCCAAAGAAGAATTATATTTTGTCAAATTAAACTTATAAACATTTAAATAAATATATTTAATGTGGGTGCGCCATGAAAATGTGGCGAAAATTAATTTTATGAAAAATACTTATTTTACCTAAAACAATTATTTTGTTATTATACCATGTTCTAGAAAATGTGTAAGATTAATAATAATGTTATAAAATTAAAAATGTAGTTAATAAAATTCATAACGTCTTTTTCATAATAATATTATAACCATATATTGTTGTTTAGTGAAACCCATTATTGCGTACAACACACGCTATCAAGGAAAGTCGTGATTGTGTGTAATGCAAGCCAAGTCAGGGTTGCATGTAGTGCAAGACTCCTTTGTTGTTGCGTTTAACAGAATCCTACCATATTTCATTTTTACATTTAATATATAAATATATACACTCAATGTTGCGAACTTGAAATTTTGTGTAACATGATCCAAGAATAGTGTTACGTATACTGCAAGCTAATACGGTGTTGCGTATAGAACAAGAAAATCTTGTTGTAGCATACAACAGAAGATATGAAAGAAATTAAAAACAATATATCTTATAAAATCTCGGGGTGATATAGATATAATGATGTAATCAACCTTTATATATGATATATTTTATATTCATGATTTATTTATGCTTATTTAATTATAATGTAACACATATCTTTATTATTTCCATTTTTTGGGAATATGATAACATCGTTGTGGATGTTTGGACTACCAACTCCTCAAAGAGATATATTTTATTATTTATTTACAAGGAATGTAGTAAGGAATCATTTGTTAAATATATTTTATATTTATTAAATAATAATTCTTCTGGAATTGTAATATATATATGATTTAATTTTCATTCTTTCAAAATGATAAGAAAACAGGAAAATCCTTCATGTGTACGTATGACCTAATGCATCCCTGAATAATGTATCTCATTTTATATTTATATCTTTAATAGATTGATATAAATACCTAGATACAGAATTAATATTATATTTATATCATTTTATCATTCAATAATCAATTTAATCATTATCTACATAAGAGGATCATGAATAACAAGTCAAAACTTATATAAAAAAACACGGTTATTACCCGAAACATATCCTTAACATGAAATTATTAATAAATGGGTAATAAAAGTTCATAATAAAATCATATACGATATGATATATAATAATATGGTTCTTTGGTTTAATATTAACATAAAAATATTATAAAGGATGTTTTAACATGTACAAATAAAGTCATGAATTAAGGTAAATGTTTTCATTCTCTCTTTTATTTTTGTGAGATACATGATACGTTCAAGCTTTTTATTATTGTTTGTTTAATATAATGAAAAAAAAATTTACACATAGATAATATAATTTATTTCATGTTACAAAATGTTTCAATTTATTTTATTATTTTATATATCTATAAATTCAAAAGTTAGTCATGCAGTAAGGGGATTTCTAGTCTGACTTTTATTTATGAGAGACTTATTCCTTAATAACCAATCGTTTTGATTTTGTGGTGTATATAATGGAAATGAATATATTCTATGATCCATAACCTTAATTTTATGGGTGTTTACATATCAATTTTATTATCTCTATTTATTGGTGGTATATAATTCAAAATTTACCAAATCGGTAAAGTTATTTTGTTTCAATTTTTCTTTTTGGGAATCATGTTATGTTATGGACCTATATTTTTTTATAAGGTGTATATGATAAAATTTTACATGTTATATCAGGAATATAGATCCATTATTGATATGTTAATATTCATGTGATGTTATTTTTTAATGGTAATTATGATAAAATGTTTCCAAAGTGGTGAGAGTTTATTTCAACAATCTCATCATTTTTCGTGGTTATTTATGATTATGATTATATTCATGAAATATTATGATCAATATATCTATAATTATCATTAATTTTCTTATTATCTATTTATTAATTACTTCCTAGATAAATGGTATAATATTTCCACTCATTGGTACTTATGATAATTATGAGATAGTTTTAAAGAAAATCATACTAAAATCCTCCCTTCGATCAGAAATATTTTTTATTAAAGAACCATGTTTCAAAAAAACATTTTATTAGAAATTTTGTTAAATGATATTTTATATTCATTATAATTTAAAATAAATTTAAAAATTTTAATATTCGTTAAAAATTATTTTTTATAGATTTCAAATATTAAATTATTATTTTTCTGGGGTATTTTCAAAAGAAAATGTTTTCAAAAGGTTTTTTGTTTTAAAAGAATTTTTCAAAGTGGGAAGGAATTTTTTTTCAATAAATGATTTAAAAGGATCATTAAATATCATTTTCCAAAAATATATTATATCTTATTTTACCAATTCCCCACTAGGCATATGATCAATGAATACAATTCATATTCTTTCACATAATGGTTTATATTTTGATGCCTTGATTTTTATGACACTCATTTCTCATCCACAGGTTATAACATGAAATAACTCTTATGAAACCCACATATTTTCATAGGTCGGTATTTGATTAGAGGATTATAAAACATGGATCTTTTCCATAGGTAATAATTTTATAACATGTTTATGATATCTATTTCATTTCATGGGTTATAATGTGACGTTTATGAAGCCTATCCCGTTTTTATTTGTCATGATATGATTATTGTATTATAATATTGTGGCACAAGAATGTATGATTTTATTTTGTGACAGGTGAGACCAATATCTCTATCTAATGCATTGGGTAATAAAAAATGTTCAATAAGATCAATGGGTAAATGGGTGGAAAATCCCCAGACCATAACAAGTTGGAATTTGGGGTGGGGGGATACCAGACTATAATATGAGGGCACACTGGAGGGAATACCAAGCCCAAAATAAAAGGGTGTATGGAAGGGAATCCAAATCCAATAACAAACGGGTATATGAGATGTCATTGGATGTCAGTGAAAAGAGGGTAGATGATAGGGGATCCAATTCCTATAATGAGAATCCATTTGAGAGGGAATCCCATTCTTTTAACAAAAGTTTATACTTGATGGAATATGAAGCATGTAAAAAAATGGTATACATGAGGGAATACCAGTCCTGTAATAAGAGGAAACATGTGAGGGTATACCGAGACTGAAATAAAAGGTTATATGGGAGGACATCTGAAGCCTGATGTAGGTACATTAGTGATTAGCCCAAGACTAACATGTTATGTCATTCAAGGCAGGTAGAATTGATTTAATATTTAATATGAATATGTTTATTTCACAATTTAGTGTCTTATTCCCATTTTATTATATCATTGATTATTTTATTTATTCTCTTATGATCCATGTCTAATGAAATTATAATCTTTATACTATGATTCATGTCCATGATCTTTTCTACGTAGGGTAATACCTTTTAATGTTATGCTCATTATCTCATTCCCTTATGTTTTTATTATGCATAAATATATCGATTATTTAATCTTATTAAGAATATGATCTCACCATTTCTCATGTTTCATTTTACCATGGGATGAAGAATGTTTTTAAGTAGGAGAAATAAAGGGGAAGATCTTTATTACATACATTAATGATCTTCCACAAATATTAGAAGATTTTGTTCCATGTTTCTAAAGAGAAAAGATATTTTGGTCCATGGGCATGTAATTTTCAAATGTTTTGAATATTTTCCTTAAATGAAATAATATCTATGTATTTTATGACTTGGTCATATATTAGTTGAATATAATTATACACGGATTCCTTGGTTTTACACGTCAGGGTCTAGCTAGTACTATGGACATATATATTTATATATTGATACAAATATAATATATATATACACACACATAATTATATATTGATTATAAATATATATGTGTTGGAACATTCTTAGAGACATTATGGATTAGGATGCAGCAAGTATGGTCGGTTAGGATCACATACCCATGGATTAATTGGGGTTTCATAATTTTTGTTTTGTTGACTATGTTTATTTTTATATTTATTATTATTATTATCCTTCAAAGTATCTCAATTTTAAATAAAATTCAATTAGTAGATATGTACTGGAAAATGCTGGTAGTTACCTATTGAGTTTTTTACTCACACTGTAATCAGGATACCATTACATTGGGGGTACTCATGAAGACATTCGTTTTTTAAGGCATAATTTATGGATGAGGTCGGAGATTTGTTAGGCTGATGAGTCTCGAGTTACAAAGAGATTGGGATTGGGGTTTGGATCAGAGTTAGTAGTATAGCCATGTGAATTAATTTATTTCTCTCATTCTTGTATATGTGTGATCGACCCAGTACATGATTGTAGTAGCTTGCATGACATGGCTTTTTAGGCCTTTATTGAATTTTATTAATTATAGCCATGATTATCTTTATAGATTCTTACTCTAATGATTCAATGTTATTTATGTTGTTTTGTTACTTCCACTATTTAATTAATATAATATTAGGGTAGAGTGTCCTCATAGACACACACGAGGACCTCGATAACAATCTACATAATCTTATATATGGTGAATTGTAATTGAGGCATTTTCACCAAATGGCTTGGGGAACTAGTTTATGTATCTCATATAATGGGACGTGAAAATTTCAGTATACATTTATGCGATGATATATGTTATGTTGGAATAAATATGAAAATATTGATCTGAAATGATTTTTCAGTAAAAAATTCAATGATTCACTGATGTTTAGATCATAAAAATTTGAGAGAACATGTAAAATGATGAAATACATAATTTATACAATAATAAAACATAATATGGTAAGTATCAAATAATTTTTTAAATAACTAAGTAAAATTTTAGTTATAATAAATATAGAATAATGTTCATTTATCATTACTGTATAGAAGACAGACACCTACAGACACCACATTGTGACAAAATATTTAAGCACATGAGATATATTATAAAACAACTGATTCAAATAAGTCATAAATGTAACATTGTAATTAATTTAAAGTATAAATAATAGATAAGATGATATAAGACATGTCACGTAGTTGGTCCCAGACAAGTTGACCATGAAATATTTGAGATAGATGATTTAGTTGTTACACATTAAAAATTAGGTGAAATTGTGATAATGGTAAAGAGTAGAATGATTCAATATACCATAGAAAAAAATAAATTGCATTACATAATGTGTCCCTGAGGTTTCAATAAATAAAATGGGGATTGATTACTGTAAACCAAACACCTGTATACAAATTATTCGCATACACATTTTTAAAAGTTGTTTTCCTCTATGTGCATAATTAATTTGTAAATATAAATATACATATTTATCTATAATTAATTTTTATATTCAAAATATTGAATGTATATATAATTTATAAACAATATACATGTTCTTTTAATGTTTTATTCATATATTGATTATATAGTTTTTATATAATGACCCACTATGGATAAAATATTAAAAGTATAACATAACATAAAATATGAACTATTGTCAATTGATTATTATGAAAATATTTATTATGTTATCATAAATATGTTTTTGGTATCAGATATCATTGTATTGAATATGCATATTAATAATATATAATTTCAATATATTAAAATAAACCAATATTCATGTTGTTTTTCCATATTATTTATATATTGGCAATTAATGTTTTATATAGTGGTCAATAATAGACTAGGTAGATGTGTATATATTGAAATGTGATTAGTTATTGTGTTACCTATTCAAATGTAGATTTATTCTCACTAACATTGTTTTTATGTATTTACTTGACTCTAGAATTTCAATTAATACAATGACTTCATTCAATTGCATGTTGTAAAGAAAAAATTGGAGATAAAGGTTTTACTAAATAAAATACTATTTCATGTGGCCCATTTTCTCACATTCTTTATTATTAATATTATTTTAATATATTAGACTCATAATACTAATTTTATATTTAGTACTATCACAGTTATAGTTTTAATTTGGACTCTAATAACATCAAATAAATCAATTCTTATTTTAGGATTTCTTTTATCACAATAAAATTAATTTCCATTATCGATTATGATATCTTCATACCTATTATCCATAAATCCACCCATCATTAATTATAATCTTCTTTTTATTTTCACACATTAGATATTGGTGATTCCACAGATGAAACATTAATTGTGTTTATTTGATTAATTTGGGATATGGTTATTTGAAATTTAGTCAGAAACAAATACTTTTACATAGTTAGGTAAAAATATTATCTGGTAGGTGAGTTTACATTTATTTTATATTTAAAAATTCATTAATAATTTCCATCCCATAAATTTAATGGAACAACTCTAATAATCACTCTAATTACATGTAATTTGTTGTTATATATCTCATTAATCACTTACACCACTATCCCTAATGTGTTGACTTATTTCGTGGAACTCTACTAATATTTCCTCCAATACCTTTTATAAAATTAATGTTGTATTTTCATGGACTATGATGATAAAATATTATAATTTCATTATATCAATTTGATACAATCTATTATTATATTTTTATACACTTTTTTCATAGATTTATATCCTCATAGTCTTTAGGGCTACTATTTGAGCCATAACATCCCTCCAAAAAATCAATAGGTTTCACCTAACCTATTTTTATATGGATCATTTTACATGAAAAATATTATCATTGAATGGATATATTTTATATCAATGTATAAAAATAATACTATCTTATATTAATCTAATTACACATCCTTTTTATTTTAAGGCGCTTGAAAGCATCCAATACATTTATCATTGCAATTCATGCAATTGATTTATTTATCAAAACAACCAATAAAGGTATCCTATAAAGGATAAATAATTTATATTTTATAGGTTTGGAATGTATTTATTAATTTCTAAAAATAATAATTATTTTTTTAATAGAAGAACTAACAACTTTAAATCCAAATTATTTTATTATAAATAGTTAGAAAAATAGGTACCCTTCAAAAATAAAACAAATCCTATTGATTCAATTAATTTAATGACTATAAATCATTCCAAATTAATTTTTATATTTTTTCCTTATAATTTATTGTAAACAAATTAATACAAAGTTATAATATATAAAAAATAAATTTATGCTTTTTTATTTCATCTATTAATGGAAATATCTATGTTTCAGAAACCTTTCATGCAACCAAACATATGAAATCTAGAATATATTTCACATAAAATGATAAGATCCGTAAATCATTGTATCATCATGTTTTAATGATATATATTTCCACAAAGATTATAATAGTTGATTATATCATGAACTTCATATCTAACTATTCATTAATATTTTTATTATTTATATGTTCTAAGAGAATTAATATATTTTTTTGAATTGTATAGACGTTATACAACTCATAATACAAAATATTTTTAGGCTACTTAGATTCTAACATGCCTTAAATTAATTTGAGTTGTTATGATTATGTGCTATAGAAATCCTCATGTATTGGGTTAAAATTCACATATAGAAATTCCAAACATAATGTAATGTACCTGTCAAGATAATCCACATAATTGATACCTAAATTTGTTTTTACACAACCTGAAGGGAATTCCCAACCACTATGGGTTGGAGACTGACACATGGGTATCAAAAAAACCATAGGGAATGATTTCACCATAAGAATAACTCATCAAAATAAAGAACCAGACATAAAATGATAATTGTTTTAGTTTAAAAAAATACACACGAGAGAAGACCATAATTAAAAAGGTAGAATTCACAAAAGTACGTTTGTCTCATGAAAGACATCATATAAACTTTAAAGAAATCACAAATTGGTCTCCATATAATAAGTGTTCCCCATGATCCACCAGTCACCACCAAATCTAATGGATAGCTAATCAAGTACATCCACCAAATTTGAGTGGTTCCTTCCTTTTTATTTTACAAGGAATAATAAAATGACATAAACCAAAATACAAGGCTAGGGTGTGTGTGACACTTTTATATTTTAGAAGAACACTATGTTCGATAGATTATATAACACACAACACCGAGCTTAAACAAACCATGAAATATTATTATTAAAATATATCCATTTTAACCTAGAAATTCGATTGTTAGAATAAATTAGTATGAATCAAATTATGAAATATAAATAAAGTAATTTATTAATAAAAATTTATTACTTAATTCTCAAGAAATAAGTACTCAATTTTTTGTAAATTCATTTTATTTCAAAAAAAACATTTTATTAAAAAAGAGTTTTCATTTATTTTATTGAATGATTTTTATATTTAATTTCTTGATATTTTATTAATTTTATTAAAAAATTATATCAATTTTTAAATCAGTACATACCAATTATGTAAGGGTGAAATTTTTTGATTTTAATGAAAATACCATTTCTTAATGAAATGTAAAAATGCTAATTTTTAAGAACTTGTAAAATTAAGATTTTAGTTTTATACCAGAAAAGTCTGAATCAGGCGAAAGCCCGATCCCACAAATTTATTAAGAAAAGAAATGCAAGTACAGACAGTTGAAAATAAATGCGCTACATTACATCAAACCCATACTCATCCCTCTCCCTATCATCGGATAACTCATCACCAGGATCAGCTGACTCCCATTCTGAAGATTCATACTTCCGCATCATCTCAAGATACATGTTTTTCTTCCTAAGAATCTCCTCAGATATCTTCTCCTTGTTTGACCGTTTCCCACTGGGCCCAGTATCCACCTTCGGAGACCCTCCCCTTCGCTTGCCACTATTCCCATTTGCATGAACAGTTTCTTGCGACCCTACATTCTTGCAAGCATACCTCGTCGCCATTGGCTTTGGTAGGTCCGTATAGTCCCTCAGTGTCTTCCTCCTACTTTGGGTTGTCCCTTCCACTTCCTTTCTTAGGGGCTCATGAGTTCCATACTTTACCACCTCAGTGTAGGATGCTTTGTGATTATGGATCTCTTCTTCACACTCGACTCTATCCCCCCACTTCTTAAGGGTCATGGGGGAATTGATATTTCCATCCATCCCACCCTCCATTTGAGTTGTCTTGACTTTTTCATCAGCACATGGACTTTTATATTCATCATTCACTCTGTCAAGGTTCACATGACCTTCTTTCCCTCCACCTTCCTCTTCCACTTCAATCACCTTTTCCTCAGTTGATTTAACATCACCCAGCACTGCAAACCTGTTTGCAGAATAATTAATCAAGTCATTAGGATTTACCTGTACCATACAATCAGGTGTGTTCTCCTGTTCAGACACCATTTCCATCAGTGTACTACTATCCTGCATCAATGCAAACCCCCTTCCAATGTACTGAAAGTCATCATTTGACCCCGCCACTTCATGTTGAACCTTGGGTTCAGGAATTCCAGATTCTTCCATATGTGAAACTGAGTTATCAATCATATTCATATTTTTGTTAGATTCAATCAGAATTGAATCTCTAGGCCGAGGCACATCCATTCCAGGATTGACCAGTTGGATTTCTCCAACATCATCCACTGAAACCTGATCAGATCCGTAACTCAGAGATGTTCCATTCAACACATCACCTAGTGTCACTCCCTGCTCCATGACAATAGTGGGCACCAGAAGAGAATCATCAACCTGTTGCACATCTGGAGTAGGATCAGCCACTGCTGTGCAGGCCTCCACTTCCCGTGCATCTCGACCATTCCTTCGGCAGACATCCATCCCATGTCCCTGCTTATGGCAAAAAGAGTTGAATGGCATCCAAGACTCATAGATAATCCGTTGTGCATACATGTACTCACCCTCCACTACGATCCAAACAGTATCAGGTGGGATCTTTGGGAGATCCATCTCCACGCAGATTCGTGCAGATGTAGGGTTTCCCATGGAGGTTGTCCTCCGATCAACACAGATGAAACGCCCAATAGAGTTTCCTATCGACTTCAGAAGCCAAGGGTTCTGAAAAGGTAGGGGAATCCCTGGAAGTTGCATCCAGATGGCAAGATTCGGAGAGTCCCTGTTCAAATGATGATCGAAAGACCATCTTAGAAACTGGAATGAGTAGGAATTCCTTGGTATAGACCACGCCCTACCCAAATCTTCCTCATCAGAGAAGAAGATGAGAATTTGCCGAGGCCCGAAAATCCCAAACTACGCCTGGTTTTTCAAACCCCAATCTTCATTCACCATCTTTCCAAAATCCTCAACCGAAGGACGTCGCCGCACAAACCTTGCAATTAAGGTTGTGTAAAGCATCGAAGATGCTTCGGAAAATTCTCGAACTGAGACTGGTACGATGGGCTGACCAGAAACACATCCCGGAACCCTTGGAGAAACCTGTATCTCAGGCATGAAGAAACCATAATCAGGCATACCTCTACGCGCAAAACCAGAGGATGAAGAAACCCCTCCCCCTGCTGCGGGAGGAGGGGGTACAGCAGCCGCCATCGGCAAACTAGGGTTTCATCCCGATCCACCATTGGGGAAAACCTCGGGAGCATCGAGAGCAGAAGGACATCATAAATCACCTAATCATTTTAGTTTTATATTAAATTAACATAAAACTATTTTATTTATAATTATATAATATATTACATTGTAATCTAATTTTGACCAAATTTTTGTAAAAGTTCATTTTTGTGTGTTAAAACACATTTGTTTAAATACAATATTTCATTGAGTTTTTTATTTTTATTTTTATTTAATTTATTGAAATTATAATATTTTAATCTTCAAAGAATAATATCATATTTGGATTGATGAGTTTAAAATTTGGTACTTTTGTTCCTTTTCATTTTGGATAGAATGAATTGCAACAACAGTAATGTTTTGTTACAATGGTGAAGTTAAATCATGAAATTAATGTTAAAAATAATATTAAATGGTCTAAAACTCAACCCAAGATTTGGTTATATTTTATTAAAGGAGTATATTTCAACCATAATATTCTAAAATTATAAAATGGGGAAATATATTGTAAGTTTCCATTCAGTATAAAATTTGTATTATTTTATTTAATCATACTTTCAAAACATTCAATCTCTAAAATTTAATATATATAATATTTTTTGATTGGGATAAATTTAAATTATTTTCCATTATAAATATTTTTTATAAATATAAATTTATTTTTTATCATGGATATTTTAGTAATAAATTAGTTACCTTAAATGACTATGCAATGCCAACACCGAGCTTGTAAAAATAGTAAATAACCAATAAATGAATTTAAAAACTATAAAAGATATATTTTTTTATTGAGTAAATGTAAATATGAATTATTATGATAAATATTACATATTAGATATATAAAAAAGGGTTATAGTAAAATTCCACCATTTTAATGTTGTTTTCAAATTCAAATAATTTGAGTAGTTCTTAATATGGAAATAACATCATATTTTGATAAATAATATGTCATTATATTATTTAATTTATTAAAAATTTAAAAGAGACAATTATGATGAGAGAAGGAAAAAAACTTCATCCATTAGAAAACAATTCACTTTTTTATTCATTATAAATAAAATTATAACCTATTGATATAAATAATATAATTTCTAAGATTATGGTAAAAAATATTCAACCAAGTTGTTAAACTAAAAGATAAGAATTAAAATGATATATAATCCAGTAAAACTTTAATTTTATGACTCTATTAAGGCCATATCATCCTTATATAGTAATCTATCTAATTTTGGTTCCATTTTACATTATTTTAGACAGACATTATATTATAATATTTCATTTATATCCACAAATATCATGAATACTATTTTTCAATGAAATATATATTATTAAATAATTTAAAATTCATAAAAATATTATAATCAGTCAATTTAATATTATATAGCCTAAAATAATGTCCATGTTCCATTTATGGGTTATTTAGTCCTTTATATTTACTTTTATGACCCCTAATGTCTGAAAAACATTTATATCATTTTAATTTTTTTATGGGTTAACAGGGGATAAAATATATTGATAGGGGATAAAACATAATTTAAATTGGCCCAAAATTTATTAAATGTCTTTATTTATACCCATCCTCATATTATCATCTAATTATATAAATTTTTATCTATTTTTATTGAAAACTAATATATATATATATATATATTATTTATTATGCACATCCATGTATACCTCTACCATAACTTATAAAAAGTAACCACTTATCTATTTTCGTTACACCTTCCTGATAACATTCTTGTGACAAAAACTAAAAAATTTGTTTTATAAACGTATCTTGAAAAAATAAAGGTTTTTTTTTTCTTGTTATACCATTACAAGGATTCTTAATAAGGGTTTTAAAGGATCTCTATCAACGAAGAGGTAATCATATTTATCAACTCATTAGAATTTCATTATCATTTAATTCCTAAAAATATACAATAACCATCATAAGTTACTAAATTTAATTTCATTAATATTAAAATATGTAATTATTATTATTGGAGAACCATTTTTAATATCTTTTTCATCCTACGAAAATCGAAAACATCTCTCATGCTTACGTACGACATACCATCTCCATAGAGTTGTGAAATACATTTTTCATCTTCCTATTACAAGTATTGTCATAAAGATATATGTAATGAATATATATGATATATACGGAATACTTATACATTTTAAATATTAATATCATAGATACCTTCTTTTCCTCTAATCTATTGAAAAATGATAATGTTTCTCATGCATATGAGTGGAATACCACCTTCATGAAGCGAAGTGATTAGATTTTCATTTCCTATTTAAATGGATGGTAAAAAGGGTATATTTAATTAATATATAATATATATATGGTATAATAATTTTATATAACAATTAACTATTTTTTACCATTCTTTCATTCCTTCCTTTCAAAAGTGAAAACAACATTCATGCAAACAAAAAAACTACCATCTCTATGAATAGTGTGTTTTTTTAAATCTTTATCTTTTTTGGATAAAATTAAAAATATATATTTAATATGTATGATATTTATATAATGATTAAAATTCTAAATATAATGGAACCATAATCATTGTGTATGTACTGAAACTACTAAATAAAAACAAACATGAAATACGAATCAGTTAATATCTTGAATTATGATACTAATAATAATTTGTAACAAATGGGTTGTAAAATGTTATAAATGGATCATATATTATGTTATATAAATGTATATAGTTTTGAAATTTATTTATAATATTATATATATTTATTATATTGAAGGTTAAAATTACATAAGAGGCATGCCGAACTTGAGGTAAGGGGTTTATATCTCAATTACCCCTCATTGGGTTATACTTATACTTTATCTACTTTTTTATTCAAGGATTAAGTGGGAAATGAAATATTATTTTATTATGTCGATTTAATTTTTTTACACATAGTCACCTCATTGATTAATTCTCACATCAATGATATGATCTGTGTAATAGAAATCAAAATATAATATTTTTATTATGTTTTATCACTTGTTCACTTTCATTAATATAACATGATTATCTTTGTAATTATTTTTATTATTTTT
Organism: Viscum album; assembly: GCA_963277665.1. Lineage (NCBI taxonomy): Eukaryota > Viridiplantae > Streptophyta > Magnoliopsida > Santalales > Viscaceae > Viscum > Viscum album. Next base: position 1,299,280,445 of record OY728166.1, read on the forward strand.
ATTTTAAATTGTATTATATTGTTTTAAATTTAATAAAAAATAGTCACATCATTGGTTATTTCTCAAATCATCATTGTTATCATTGTAAGGGATTTTATGTCAATATCAACTCCATTGATGCATATTTGGTATTATGAACCTATTTAATTTTATATAGTGTATATACTACCCATATGAATTATTTAAAAATAATATATATTTATTCGTTATGATTATTGTTTTAATTATTATTTAATAATCCAAATAGTTACAATTTAAAATATTTCAAATGCGTATGAAATTATATTACAATATCATTTTACTTGGATTCCTAATAATTTTAATTGAAAGAAAATTAGAAAATATCATTTATAAACTCCATGGATTTTATTATCATTTGGATATTTATTTATTTTTCAAGTTTTATTTAAAATTTTATATTATTTATATTTCTAATCAAGAAATTAAACTCATAAAATAATAACTGATCTTATTTTTATTTTTCATCTGGTACATTATTCTTCCATGCCCATATTTTGAAACAACTGTTTAAAATAATATTAATTATTTAGTCAAATGATTTATTATGAAATTTATATTGTGTCATTTAATTTTAATAGGATTTAAAGGGAATATTTTTTATGTTTTCTTAATTGTTAATTTTATACATTATTTTTTAAAAAGTCAAAAGTAATGTTTATTTTTAACGTATACAGTGTTAACAATGTTTTTCCAAATCTATAAATGTTTTATTTTATGTAAAATATTCTATAAGTTTTAAATGGTTTTATAAAATGAACTATTTAATGATATATTATTTAAATATTCCACTTTTATTATTATAAAAACTTAATAGTAATACAAGGAAAATTTTTATGATGAATTGATGGTAATCATTCATCTCTTATTATTTTTCTACTAACTAAATTTATCTTTAAATATTCACATTATTGTAATAATTTTTAAATGGGTTTTGGTTTATACCAACACATACTTTGAAAAGTATTGTTATAGGAAATTGATGGTAATGTAATCATCATGTCTGATATCGTCACATCAAACATTTCGAAATACCATTATGAAGAATTCATTTATTATTATCCATGATATTATAAAATTGATTTTATCCATGGATGAATTTATTTATCATGATATTGGTTAAACAATATATGTTTTAAGTTTTTTACATTTCATTATTGATTATTCCTTATTTTTTCATAATAGATTCCACTATACATAACCCTTACGGGGAATTTTATCTCACCCATATTTTTTTTCCTTTTCATAGGATATGATGAAGGAATCTTTAAATGAATTCAAGGATGAAAAATAATTACTTTCACTATGTTTTATATTTCATTTCCAATGTTTAAATGGAAGAATGTATGTAATTAGATTACCAAGACTACTAAACTATTATATCCTTTGGGATGTGATCTTTTTTATCTAGTGACAATGTAATAATGTAACCAACAACTCTCATATTTTAGGTAAGTGTCTTTAAATATGGTATCATATGATGTTTAGTTCAATCCTAGGGAAATATATTTAGGAAAAATAGATTAGGCAACATAACCATAAGAAAAACTATGAGGATATGTTTAATTATAGGATAATATGAATAATTTTTTGTTCATGCAGATGTAAAATGGCTTTCCTAGAAATAAATCCCTGTTTGGATACTACAAGTGGATTTTGTTATAGAATAGATGAATCTATTGGTAATAACCCAAAAATTTGTTGACCGGATATATCTCAGATATCATATTGGTGCACAACAAATGAGACCTTACTACATACCACTTTTGACACCCCTAGGGGATATGCATATGTTACTTCAAAAATTCATTATAAATCATTATGTTGAATTAGATAATAGATTCCATGGAAACCAATAATATGACATAGTGATATGGGATGAACCTAAAATGTATTTAGTTGATAAGTCTAAAGTTGATTGTAATTTAAACATAATAAAGAACCCTTTGAGCTTTTATGTTATAGTAGTTTAACATAATTATTTCTATTTACAAAGACAATTATGTAGATTCAACCCTTTAGTTTAGTATATATATTATTGAGAAGGTATTTTTTCTAAATGATGTTTTTATATATTTTATACATATGTTTAAATTAGTTAATCGTCATTAGGGTTAATATGATCATTGATGTTTATGCAACAATAGTAAACTACTATTATTTTAATTTTTAGAAAAAATAATATTTATATAAAACCATAGTTGTTAGAAGTATTTTGATGATTATTGTTTTTTATTAAAGATATTAATAAAAGTTTTTTGGAACATTATTTGAATTATATTAATATTTTTTTAAAAGGACAACTTATAGGGCATGATACGTTCATCTCACTGGGAAAGGTTGTTAGGCTTGCACCTATAAATGAATAGTGACAAGGGTGTAATGTGTAACACTATCCTATGTGATGTCCTAGTTAGTATAACAATTTTTATTTAAATGGTTTAATGGATAAATATTAACTTGATTTTCAGAAGCATATTAGAGGATTAAATCTTAATGATTTTTTATCATTTTAAGGTGATTAATGATATTTTTGGAGATTTTTGATCGGGTTGAGATATATATAACATATAGGTTTGACATAAAGAATTATTTGGGGACAATTATTTTTCATTTTTGGTGAATAAGATCAAGGGTATAAGGTAACCATTGATGTTAAATATTCTTTAATGTTGGCGTTATTATAGTTCATTAGGATATAAGGTTTTTAATTATCGAATGATCTATGATAATGCATAAGTTTTTATTGAATTTTTATATTGATGTATTATTTCATCAAATGAATATTTTTACATATTGGATAACCTATTCTATTAATTTTGGTTCTAGTTAATATCTATAGGTATGAGGAATGGATTTTAGTTATCTTATTTATCTCATAATCTCATAATCGCGTAAATTTGGTTTTTATTTATTTAGGAAAAAAATTTATTTCAAAAATTCTTTTTTTGGAGTAAGAGATGAATTTTAAATTAATCAACGAAAAAAGAAAAGGATGATATTTTTTATATGAAGTCAAATGAAATCAATAAAGTTCAATTTTTCATGTTCTATATCATGACATTAAATGAACCCCTCATCTTTTGGAAAAGGGTGTTGAAATAATAATTTTATCCTTTTTCCTTTATTTATGATGAATTGATGGTATTTTCACACGTCAAGGATTTATGTTTTTGTGTTCATTACCTTTCATATAACCATGTTCACTATCACTATCTAGTAGTAAATAGATTCTAGTTTTGTCATCTAAGTCTATATTTGAACTTCATTCCACTTTTCTACTTATAGGGGTATCCAAATATGTTATATTTCAAGTCACTTTCATGTTTTCCACTTCCAATTTTGGAAAAACGTTTTACTATCCCTTTATACTAGGTAGGGTTTCGACATTGTTTTTTAAAATATTGTACCCTTGATGATTAATATATTTTTTAAATAATTTATTATATGCGGTATAAATAAAAACCATATATTTTAAAATAATACTATGTTTGAAAGTGTATACAACAAGAAACAATGAGCATAAAAAAACCTAAAATATTATTATTATAGTGTGACAATTATAACCAAGACATTGAATTGTAAGGTATGAATTATATTAACCATATTTTAAATTATATATCAGGGTTACACTCAATAAAAATTTATTGTTAAATTATTTGTAAATAATTACTCAATTTTTAGGTAAGTCATTTTATTCTTCAAAAATATGTTTTCATCAAAAATGGTATTCATTAATTTTTAGGAATGAATTTTATAATGAATTTCTTGATGTTTTGGAAATTATTTTTTAAATAAATCATATCATTTATATAATTATAATATAAAAAATTCTAATGGTGATATTTTGTTATTTCTCTTAAAAGATCGATTTTTTCAATGTATAGTTAAAAGTTATGATTTTTTAAAACTGTAGTTTACTTTAATTAAAAAAATCCATTTTTATTTTAATTTGATATTACATTTTAATATTAAACTGTTATTTATGAAAACATTTAATTAATAAAATAGTTATAATATTTATATTGGATTTTAGAATAAGTTCACTTTTTGGTGTAAAATTATCTTTTTCAAAAACTATTTTTCATTGAATTTTTCATTTTTATCACAAATTAATTTACTCAATTATATGAAGTTAATATTGAAAAATAGATCCCATATTTGGAATCATATTGTTTAAATTTGTTAAATATTCTGAATATATTTTTTTCATTATGAATAGTAACTATTGTATATTTTTTGTTACGATAGTAAAGGTAAAACGGGTAATTATGGATAAAATTAATATGATATGGTCCCAAAATCGGCCTAAAATTTCACTATATTTCACTATGTGAGTATATTTCACCGATAATCATACAAAATTTGAATATGGTGGTATATCTTATCACTTTACATAGATTATAAAATTTTTATTTTATTATTTGAATATGAAGTATAAAATGATGCAATATTATATTTAATATCAACAATATTTTGTGAAAATGATAGTAATTTTATGGTCTCCATTCTAAATGTTTCCTTTATGTACCACTGAATTTTTTTATCATTGTAATTTTTTTTATTTTATAGTCATGAAATAATTACATTAAATACTTATGCATTACAAACACAATGATTGTGAAATTAGTAAAAAATTAAGTAAACAATATTGAAAACTGTAATAGTAATATTTTTGGGTGAGTTAATGTATGCCCCAAGTCATTCTGTGTTATTTTTTTTGAAATAAATTAATATTCAATAAGGTATTATGTTGCATGATACACCACGTTAAGATATATTTATATGCAATAAAATGTTAAGTGAGTGTTGCATGGAACACCGAGCTTGGATTGCGTTATACACAACAACATGTATGTCATGTTTTATACGCATTACAATTTTTGAACTACTTTACATGAAACACTGAGCTCAGCTTGCATTGCATGAAACAATGAGGTAAAATGAAATCATACCTATTATTAAAATATTATCTAATAGTTATCACATATCTGTTGGATATAATGTTATGAATATTATTAAATATATTATCAAAATATTGTTTTCATGATAATTCCTTAGTGACCAATTAATTAAAAATGAATGTAAAACCATTTTGGAAATAAATGGAAGTATTTTTCCAAAAAACAGTATTTATGTGCAGAAGTTTATTTTATATCAATATGTTAACCAAGTCAATTTTGCTTAATTATATTAATTAAATTTGTATATTATTAAATGTTATAAATTATTCTTATATTTTTTGTTATTAAGAGATAAAAATAAATCCAATTTTATGGTTAATTTATTTTTTATAAAAAATAATTTTAACACGTTTTAATGGTGAAATTATATTATAACGGATTTTTGAATATATTATAATTTTAATTTTACAAAATAAAATTCAGTTTTTGATGATGAACATCTAATTTATCACCGGATGATTTTTTTTTGTTTTTTCGATGAAGGTTCATTTTTGATGAATATTTAATAATACTGAATCTTAATGGAAACTGCAATTTTGCCTATTTTATTAGTATATTTAATATATCTTTAAAGTTTTTGTAAGGAATAATAATTTAAATTATACATAAATTAATATTATTTCTTTAATTCAAATCAATTTCACATTGATATTTGATATATGAACACTTCATACTTTTAATCATTTTCAATTTAAAAACTGTTTCCTCGTGCAGTCTACATGATTAATTTTAACCTAATTTTTTGCACATCATTTTTTGGAATTTGGAAACATGGATTCCATATTTTTAATCATCATAATTTATAATGTCCAAAATGTTCAACATATTTTTTTACAAATGTAACTTTTTAATGAAATGACAATTAATTACAATGATAATGGTAAAAACATGATTACATAGTGGTTAAAGATAAAACATGTGGAGTAAAATGACCCTACACTTTTCCAAAACCCATTTGATTTATGTCAACCTTAAATGTTTATTTATATATTTTGTGTTCTTATGCAGAACTCCTGTTAGGTAAAAACGTTTGTAATCCTACCATAATATCAAAGAATGCAACTAATGTCCTCTCCCCGACTTAAAACATGCCACCACCTCTATCCCTCTCTTCATACCTCTAAAAAAATTTCCTCATCCAAAAACTAAAAAAATAAAATAAAAAATACCAATCATAATCCTTGAAGTCTCAATTTATATAGAAATATAAAATAGGAAGTCCTTTGGTTCTAACCGAAAGGATTTACCATTAGAAGAGGTAACATTCATCAATGAGCACTTTTCTTTTATTACTTTCTCAACCCATTCAAATCATTTTATATCGTTATTATATAATGAAATCATTACAGTAAATAAATTTAGTTTCATTTTTTAAGGTTATGACCTATAAATTCACCAATTTCAATCAAATTGGATACACAATCACCATCCATGTGTATGGAAGACTGCCACCACATTATCTGATGTTGTTTGTTCTTCCATTACCACCATTCATGGGTATGAATAATGATGGATTTATATTTTATATATATGATTTTTATGATATTAATAATATTATACCGATTATTTAATTTTCATATCACATATTCCATCATGATTTATTTTTTTTTGTGGGAATATCAAAACATCGATCCTGTGTTCGATAGACTATCACCTCGGGAAGCGAAGTTATTCAATGACATTTAACATGTAATGAATTAAGGATGAGTTTAATAGTCATATGTGATATATATGACATAATAATTATATTTTTATTATAATTTAATTATAAATATGTATATATATATAACAATTACTTTTATTTATTTAAAAATGATAAGAAAATGGAAATTATGTTCATGCGTACGTACGACATACCATCTCCATTAATGGTGTATTTCAATATTATTTATATATTTTATCTAATGTTATAAATACATATATAATTAGTAAATATAATATTAAAATCATTATTTATATTCTATAAATGTGTAAATAATGTTAAAATTAATAGGACTAAATACAATAAGTCAAATCATGTTAAAAAACAATACGAATATTACCTGAATCATACATTAAGATGGAATTGTTAAGAAAAATGTACTATATTTTCATAATAAAATCACATATGGTAATATATATATATATGAATATTTTTTTAATATATTTATATAAACATTTATTTAATATATTAGAGGTTTGAACAAGTACAAAGATAGTCAAGACTTAAGGTAAGGGGATTTCTAGTCTCACATTTTTACTAGACTTATTCAATATTCACGAGCCATTACATTTATGTGGTGTATATACTTACCTATTTCTGTGACCTATTATTATTTTTTATGCTAAAGAGGAGGTTCAGTTGATTTAGAAATGGATTTCTATTGCATAGTCTTGATATAGATATTTCACCGATCAATATCGAAGACCTAGAGAGTTTGGTGTCAGGGATCAAGCCTTTTTTGATGTCCCACTGGGGTTGGGGAATAGATATATTAGGAGACATGGTATGCTATCACTAAGATATGTTGGGTCATTCAATATTTCAGAGAGAGTGGGGCTAGTATCCTATCAGTAGCAGTTATATCAGAGGTATCATGCAATGCATGTTGTCTTCCAGGTATCTTAGTTGCACTATTTCCACTCAAACCCAGCTCACATTTGGAATCCATTTGAGGTTGATCTATAATTATATTTTTCCTATGAGGAGAATCCTATACGCAACATTGATATGAGGATGATGGTTATATGATGATAAGTAGTTCCTCTAGTATGGGTTATATACCAGCACGAACATTTATATGATGAGAATCGAGAGGGAGTGGCAGATGTAAATGCTTAGTGTCTAGATTTGATCACATGTGTTTATTGACCACCTGTGGAATGGAAATTTGGGATGAATTTCTTTATGGGGGAAGATTGTAATATCATGGTATTTTCTATGAGGTATAGTTCCAATTTTTCTCTTTAAATGTTTTTATGTCCAATTTTATATACCTAATGAGATCATGTACATATTTGAAGTGTCTAAGGATTCAATGTATCCTGAAGGGATTCTTCTTTAAAAAAACATATAGGTTGTATGTTAAGGAAAAATCTTGTGGGAGAGCCTTGGGGTCTACCATGAACCATTTGAAGTTAGACAGTGGGGTATAGGAAACCAAATTGTTTGAGGAAACCATGATATCCAAGATACATGCCTATAAGGGGAACTATAAACTTTAAGTAGATGTGTTTTAAAGTACTGATCAAGGTTAGTCATACCATGAACCTGAAACCATGTGACAACCCCCTTGACATGGTTAGAGGTGCAGAGTTGGTGCACAGTTTGGACAATTATGCAAACTAGCAGTGTGAACTAGTTGAAAGTATGGAAATGACCATTTTACATGAAAACATATTCCAACCTAATTTACTTTTCTCTTCTCTTATGTTTTACAAAACCTCATTCGTCGAAGATCCAGTTAATGCACTTCCTTAGATTTTTTCCTATATCCTTCATCTGGACTCAGAATTGAACAGCTTCAATCATGTTGAATCCATGTTGGTGATTAATCCATTGCAATTCTACAATTTTTCATTTTCCTTGGTTTTAGATTCACTATTTATGTATGAGCTAATATACCATATTTTCATACATTTGATATTTTCATCATTTTCTCTATATCCGAGCTGAATCAAGAGCAGATACTGGATGGAAACTATAGTATGAACCTATGGTAGGTTGTATTTTCCTTTTTCCATATGGATTTCTATTTTATAATCCATATTTTAGTTATGATGGAATTTAGGATTTAATAAAGTTACCGATTAATTAATTAAATTGATTTAATTGTTTGAATTGGAACCTATTTGGGATTCCAACTCTTTCCATGGAGTTTTTTGGAGGTTATTTCCCAATCCTAACTTACCAATGGGGATTTTCCTTTGTATTTTCTATTTTGTCTACAACTTTTCGGTACCTGTGAACTGTCCTATTTAGAGAAATACTTTTTAAAGATGAATTGAAAAGAATTTTATTGATTTGGATATGTCATGACTCTATTTCCATGTGATTACCTGATGTGAGTTGTTAAAATAAATATAAAGGGTTTTAAATGGATAATATAAAAAATGAGGAAATGTCTGGGTAAATTCATGGAATGTTATTGTTAATGAATTGATGAATGAAATGGAATGATGAATTGAAATGGAAGTGGATTCCTTGATTGTTATACCATTTATCTTCATTCCATAGACTCCACTCATATTTCATTAATGGATATTCTTTACGAGAGTGGATGCCCTGTAAATTGTTTCTCATGTTGTATTGATTCTATATAATTCCACGGTCATTACTACCCCTTTGGATCTGGATTTCTGGAATCACTTTGGACATGGTCTGTTGACATACCTGGTGGACTCTAACCAATTAATTATAGTGTGTCCATTTAGATGCTACGGGGATGTGATGTGGATGCCTTGGTCTTCTATACCTTTAATCTGACCTTTCATGGTATGCCACTTTAGATTACACCAAACATCCATAGTGGATCACTTTTTTATATACAATGGACATAGTTAATGTTATATACTAGATTATATGGTAGGAACATGAAAAATATTATACATGTGATTACACGAAATGGTCATTATAGTTATTTTGAAATGATTTATAGATATCACTAGTATGGATATCATATTTTATTAGTCTTACTATATTGTACCATACTGGATATTTATGTTTATGATTTTCATTTTTTTGGGAGAACTGATATGTTTTGTAGGTATCCTATGTCAGTTCAACAATGAAACATGTATTTCATCACTTCATATTCAGTACTTTTATAACTATGATATAGTGAACACTCTATTTTTTAATATAATTCATACCGGATTTGTGATAGACACGGTTGGTGGTGGACTTCTGAGTGTTATATCCCACTCTGTTCGGGACAACATTGGATACCTGAAATTAATATAATGATGAAGTTTGGGAATGAGGTATTCCCTAATTTTATGATTCTTGATTTGTGTTTTTCTTAGGAGCATGGGAGCACCGGACTGAGATGGTACTCAAGATGCTAGCTCAGATAGCCCCCATTATGTATTTTTGGTAAAATTTTTATATGTATTTTACTATATTCTTGTACACTAGATTTCATGATTTTTAGATATTTGAATTGAAACATATTTTTTTAAAGATATTACTTCTGGAATTATTTTTATATTCATTTCTTGTTTTTTAATCATCTATATTGTCGATTTACTTCGTTAGCTATTGAATAATATGTTAACAACCATTCTGCTACACTCTAACATTATGTAATTTTTTTCCCATAAACACACCCTATCCCCTCACTTCTAGTCAGTATCCTCTAGAATTCTGGGAGACATACTTGAGCCCATGTGACCCACCATCTAAGGGAACCATTTGGCAGTATACATTTCGATATGCCACACCCGATATGATTAATATAATTTGAAATAGAAGCAAATACCAAAATAGATGATTTATATGAGACCACATATCCCTACTCGTTTTTTCAGATATTCAAAACATGATTTTAAGTAACTAGATTCTTTTTCACATCAATGGATTCCTGATATTTCAAATACCATATTCACTTCACTCCTTTCCATGCATGTGTATTCTTTGGATAATCCAATATTGAAAAGTCCTTAAAAAACTAGTGGAAATATCTATCCAATCCCAAGAATATCTGAATCTCAATGAATTTATTTGGATCTCCCTATGTTATATATGCTTTCAAATTCTCAGGTTCAATTGAAATAAAATGTTCATATACTAAGTGTCTCATGAACATTACCTCACAAATCTGGAAACTATATTTACAATTCATGGAATAAATTTTTTTGGTTTCAAAATATATCACGAACTTATCTCACTTGACACACATGATCATACTTGGTGTCAGAGAAAAGAAATATTTAATAATAAAATACCACTACAAAACAATCTAGGTACATATAGAAATTACTTTTCAATGATTCCATAAACATAAAAGGATCATTTGTCATAATGGATGGCATAAAAATGTAATTATATTGTCCATACCATCTCTTAAATGATCTCTTAAGGATATCATACATCTTGATCAAATGACAATGATAACCAGACCATATTTCAATTTTTTAGAACTAGTTTTCACAATTCAATTAGTAAAATAAATCATCAATTTGGTGTAATAGATATTTGTTCTTAACTGTAAACCAATTTATATTTTTATAATAAACATAATGGTGAAGGGTTCTATTTCCCATCATAGAATAATCAAATGGTGCTTCCCTAGGAAACACACTATGGAAAGTGAATCCCCTGGATATCAATTCATACAACATTGTCATTATCTACTTCAATTTAGCTCGGTCCATTTTCTAAGAGGGAATTTAAATAGTTTGGGTACCTGGTACCAAGTCAATAGAAATATCCACATCCCACACTTGTAGAAACACTAAAAAGTAAGTAGTATAAAAATAAAAAAATCATCTAAAAATATAGGAGGAGAAGTACATGATCTATCTAGTAAAATCTAATTGGAAACCATGGATATCATTATATAGAACTCCAGAATATAAGGTCCAACATGACATGACCTTAGGTCCATTTATAACTGTAAAACATGACACAGACCATCAGGGGTGGTAAAGAAGATCCACCAAATGTATCCATTGATACAAGATTTATGAGAAATGAGAAAATAAATCCCGAGAATGATTAATATAGGGTTTATATCAAAAACTAAAAATTATATGTGAATCTATATTTATAAGAGATAGATAATGTAGAATAATGGAATCAGAGACGCTACTCTCTCTTCATCAATAATGGTGTAAATATTTCCACTAAATAAGGCATGAGAACCATATGAAGATTACAAAATCCACAATATGGGTAGATATGATAGAAATAAAGGTGAATGTATAAAATAAATCATATAATAAATTACAAGAAATTGAAATGCTACCTCTCATTATTATGGTACCCATATATATATTCATTAGAGACTCATCCACTCCATGAGGAATCTTAATTCCTAATACCTATAGAGGGAAACCTTATGTCCCTGAAGCATCTGATTGTTCCATAGATCCTACTAGTTCTGTAAATACCATAATACTATGTATATAATTAAATATTTTGAAAAACCTCTTATTGTGACCAGAGAACCCATAGGAGATATAGATCATAGATGTCTTTGTGAATTCATGGTTTTAATTCATGAATTTCCCACACTGGAAACATGTAATTTATTCTTTTCATGGTATAATATAATATTTACAAAAAGTGTTCTACCATGATCCACCAATACATTTTACACAATGAGGCTCATCCCATATAGTTTTCCTGTAACACCCCAGGTAAATAAAGAATATTACATTTTCATATTTATCCAAATTTGTGAATAAAATATTAATATGACTTTAAAGGGGATGCTATGCTCGATGGAGTACCCAACACGCAACAACGAGTTTCTTGGGAATCTTACGTTGCACTCTAATAATAAAATAATATTATTTTAAATGGTAGTTAACACGTAGCCGTTGTAATGGCGGGAATGGATAGAAATAACTAAAATATGATTATATATGTTTTTAAATGTTTTTACATTTATCCTATAAAGGATAAAGGCTTAAAATACGGAAAGAATTCAATTTTAGGCGTATATGCCCTAGTTTTCACTAAAGGTTCACTTATCGCCTTTTGATGGAGAACCATCATTAAATATAGTTGTGTTCACTCTTATACATTCTATTGGACCAAATAAAACTTTTATTAAGAATCGGGACATCAAAATTTACTTTGTGTAAATTTTTGGTATCTTTCCGATAAAGTTCATTTTTTAATGAATAGTGTAAAATGTTGTATTTTAATTCAAAACCTCTTTTTAATCTAATTTATTTATATGATTAGATTATATTTTGAAGTAGTTTTAAATTGAAATTAGAATATATTTTTACCATTAAATCCAATAGTGGTCGTTGGAATTAATTTCACTTTGAAATCAGACTTAAACTAGTGTCAATCTTTTGATACTTATTGTTTCATAAAAACACGCTATTTGCTCTGACAGCGGGAATTAATTATTAAATTAATTAATGTGACTTATATGTTTTGAATTTTTCAAAATAGACTTCATTTTTGAAATCGTAATATCAAATATAGCTTAGGGTAAATTTTTGGTAATTTTCTGAAAAACTTTATTTTTTGATGAATAGTGAAACCACTAAGTGGTACTTATAAAAACTGATTTTCCGGTTAAATGAAATTTTGCCATCATTGTGTTTTTATTTTCAAAAATCCGACATACATGGTTGTCATTAAGAAGTAAAATGTGGTTCAATGGGATAAAAATAATTTTTTGGTGAACAATAACTTATTAAGTTTTCAATCGCGATTAGTGGTAATTAGTGTAGTTTAAGGTAAAAATAATGCTTTAATAAACATAGATGAGCTTAACACATGTCCTAACCATATTGGTTGTGACATGGCCGACCAAGACAACCCATGGGTCGATTTAGGGGACCCCATGGAGCCACTTGGGTGAGATAATGACTTTAATGCCTTTTTTTAAGTAAAGGTGAAAATGACACTAACATAAATTGTTTTACTAAAACAATTTTTAGAAGGGGATATACTAATAAGATTTTTGATTATAAATATTCATTAGAAATATAAAAAGATATTCTACATCATAGTAGTTTTTTTATAATTTTTATACTTTAAATAAATTAAATTATTTATGACATCATGATGATGCAGCGATGACTTCATTATTTAACGATTTAAATTAAATGGAAAGTTATTGTAAAATCTAAAACCTACACATGTACAAAACCTATAGGATGAGTGGATTTAGAACCCTTATCACCTTATCCTCGAATTATATCAATGTGGGACCTTAGAAATTCGAAACACGTTTGAAAATAAAATAATAGTTTCATGATTTCTAAAAGTGCCCCTCCTCTCCTCTTATAAAAGGCCCCCACCTCTACCTCATTTCACACACTCCTCAAGCCTTTGGCTCAGCCACACCCTTCCCATTTACTCTCTCCACATCCCTCTCCTCATCCTAGAGGATTCCCTTTGGGCAGAAACCTTTCAAAGAAAGCCTTTAGGCTCAAATCAAAATGAGTTACACTTTTAAAGGTAATTCATTCTCTCATGTTCATTTTTTTTATTTTGATTCTCCAACCCCCTAAAATCTTTTTATTTACTTTTTTTGTACCAAAACCAGTATCTTAAATATACTATGATGTTGTTATAAGATTTTTTCGAGCTACACTCTCACACAACTACATAAAATGGTTAATGAACATACGGTTTCCGTGGATGGAAAAATTCTGCCTCCCGAAACGATGATTGTTCAATACTCATTTAAAACCTTCAAAGGTGGCCATTATGATGTCACTATTTTTATATATGATATAAAATATGTTTATGTTTTACTTATGCTTCTGTATTTTTCATTTGTGTCTTACCTTCATGGCTTCCATTATGGGTATAAGCGATATCTTCATTTTAGGAAGTGCGGACTACCGCCCCCTCAAAGTGATGTGATTCGTTAATGCCATACGTGGGATGTATAAAGGATGGATTTAATGTTATTATATATGATGTTATACTGGAATTATTATATACCTCTATATCATTATTATTTCTTTCCATTAAAGTATGAGAAAGAAATGAAAGTAGCGTTCATGCGTACGTACGGCTTACCGTCTCCATGAACGGTGCATTTCATTTCTTATCCCCAAATGTAATGTACTATTATAAGTACATGTATATAATGGATATATATGATGAATGAAACATCTAAATGATGAATATAATTATGGAATTAAAATATACATACCTCTCATTTAATTTTAATTCCATTAATATGAGAAAGAAATGAAAGTAGCGTTCATGCGTACGTACGGCTTACCGTCTCCATGAACGGTGCATTTCATTTCTTACCTGTAAATGATTATGTAATATTATAAATACATGTATATTCTGGATATATATGATATACATGCTATCCAAATCAGGAATGTCATTCTGGATATAAAGAACCTTTGACCACACGAACAACATGTAATTGTAAGAAGTCCATTTTCGACTAAAGAACCAAATATCGACAAAACAAACATTATTAACATAAATGGTTACATAATGTTTATAACATGGCAATAAGTGATATAGAAGGAATAATGAACTTTAAAAAAGTTCTTAATCAAGTAGAAATTAACTCAAGTTTATTATTCAGGGCATTAAAGAACAATCGAGTCTAGTGGGCCCGAGGTATGGGATCCTACTCCTCTCTTTCTTTTTAAGTATGCTCTTTTATGTCATTCCTTTTAAAGATCATCTTTCTTGTTATTGGGATGTTATTTTATATTACTCTTATTGTAATTTTTATTGTTCATATGATGAGAGACCACATTCTCTCTCATCAACCCATTTTGGAAGTTTTGAGTGGCGCCGTTAGGCTGCCGAATTTTCGTAAGAGATCTAACCTCTATCTTTCTTTTTAAGTACTCTCCTTTATGTAACTTCTTTTAAGCTCCTCTTTGTTATGTTGGGGGATGTTCTTTTATATTCATCTTTCTATAAACTTTATGTTAATATGATGAGATACCCTATTTGATCTCATCAATCGATTTTTGTAAGTTTTCTATGGCGCCGTTAGGCTGCCGAGTTTTCGCAAGGGATTTTTCATCTCACTTTTATTCCCATGAGATTTATGCTACATTTTCTACAATTTACTTTGAGTGGTGTATGTAATGCCCATTATTTTACTCATTGTGTAATATTCATTCATTTATGAGTATTTTACTTCTATGTTTTATTGTCCTTCCTTCACGGGGCGTATGTTTTGAAAGATACCCAAGTCGGTAAGGGAACCTTTCACCCTCCTCTTTTTAAAAGACTTATTTTGTTGGGTCTTTTAATTTACAAATTGTTATTTTGGGATATTTTCTCATATATCCTTATTGATTTAACTTTTATGTCCAAGTGATGAGATACACTTTTTATCCATCATCAACTCATTTTGATGTGACGTCGTTAGGCTGTCAAGAGAACTTCTTAACCCAATTTCGATTTCTTTGGGTTCAACATGTAGTAATTGAATATGTAATCCTTTGAATATGTGTGAATGACCATTGATTATTTTACACTTAATATCCACTTATATTTGGTGTATTCATTTTTCACACATAAGTATGTAATTTAATTATCCTTAAACCAAGGATACCGTCTTTGTAAGGGACTTCGTCTCAATCTCCTTTCATTGAGGCGTATTTCGTTTTATACACAACTTTCCTTTGTAACGGTGTATAAACCCCTTTGAATTTTACTTTTATACAAAAGGAATCATTTTATATGAAGCGTTTTACAAAACGACAAAAAAGAATGTTTCTTTTAACATACGTGGTGACAACGACCTTTTCCGCCGCCGCGAGTATTATTTGGTCTTTGGCTTCCTCTATAAGCCGTAATGTTTTTAAAATAAAATAAATACCATATACTCTTTTATGTATTTTTGTATTGAAAATGGTTTGGATAAAGGATTATATTATGTAAATATATTTATGATATATTGTGATTGAAATGTGGAAATGTTATCATTCCTTTATACTGGTTTTATGTTTTATGATTTTATATTGGTACTTGGACATTTTAACGGGTGGTTACGTTATAAACCATATGACGGGTGGTGTCGTGAATACCAGGACGGGTGGTTACGTTATAACCTCTAATTCATTGGGTATGGAAGTCGGCCGTATGGCTATTCCATTAAGAATGTATGGAAATTGGCCGTATGACTATTCCATTAAGTGATATGTGTGGAAGTTGACCGTATGGTTATTCCACTTAAGTATTTTTATGTCCCAAGTTACCTTTATATATGTTATGTGTTCTTTATATGGGTTTTATGGTAATCATTTGGTTACAAAAAGGTAAGTAATGATATTTTATTCAGTGAAGAGTTTTTACTACTTCATAAAGGTGAAAAGTATTACTTTGATAAAGTATACCTGATTTACTTTTTGTTTTGATAAACTAACAGTTTTTATTCTTTGTGTATCCCTTACTGAGTTTTTATGATCATCCCAAGTTTTTGAAATGTTTTTCACAGGAATTAGCATGGAATAGGGTCAAGGATGGGATCAAGGGAAAGTCATGCTACCTAAAACATGAAACTAGACATGTTTCTTTTAAGAGGTTTTATTTTATGGAAATTTAGTAGAAGAGACTACTTTGTAATCTTTTGAGATGTAATAGTTATGTCCTAATTCTCTAAAACTCTAAACCTGAAAAGATCCTCAATGTGAATTATTCATTTAATTCAATTTTAAGTATGGTTTAAGGCTGGGGCATTATATTTGGTATCAAAGGTCGGTTTAGATAACTTTAGAAGTTAGGCTATTCTCTAAGCATAAGTGACATTACCATAATGGTTTGGATTTTAGAAAGAGTCCTAGTTTTAGATAAAGTGAATGAGTAAGTATATCTTGGTGTTTGTATTCCTCATTAGTACATGATGGTTTTGTTGATATACTCACACTGACCTTTTTGGTTTTAGTAAATGGCTGGATCTAGCAGGCACCAGAGAGACAACAGGTTTGAAGGAAACTGTGGTGGTTCTCTGATTAAGATACTAGATAAAATGGGGGATTCAATGAGGAATCTCATGGTTGTTCTAAACCAACTATCAAGGAGTCATGATCAACCACTTGAACCTTGGTATGTTCTATGATGAATCATGTATGAGATGACCAATCTATGTTGAAGTTCAGGTAACAATTATAAAGGTAACCATTAGAGTTTATATGATCCTTACTTTTGAGGTAATTATGGGTTATTATATGATATGATGAAAAATGAAAGGAATGAGATAAACTTGAGGTTAAAATATGTTATGATCATTTTTGATGATTTTATCTCTTTTTGGGGAATGATTTAAGAATTATATAGTTTTGGAAAAAGGATAACACGCAGACCATGTGACAACCCGTCGCGTCGGACAAAGCTGCGGGAATCGAACCCACAACCAAAGTGCGACTGGTATTTATCGCCTACCACTGGACTACGTGAAGTCCCTGGTTAGTTTGACTGATTATTTTTAGTTTTATGATTTTATGAATTAAGAGTAAGTTTATTTTGGGTTATTTATGAAAATGAATAACCTATCATGGAGGATAGGTGATTAGGTTAATTACTTTTCAATATGAGACTTTAGGAGAAACGGAAGTTGTTTGGAGATATATGTTACGATTTAACTTGGAAGTATATGTGACTAAATCCTTCAAAAATTTGGGTTTCAATCATAGAATGGTTTACTTTGAATAATTTTATGGACAAATTGTTTATCGAATGATCCTTGTTGAACTTTGGGTTTTGTTTGACAAATTTTGGAGATTAAGAATAGATTTTCTTTTTATAATGGGTTATCCTTTTATGGATTATCTGACCTTGTACTAACCTTTTTGGTTTTGGTTATGGTTAAGGTCTAAAGATTTGAGAAGTATATAGTTCTCTTTTGTGGATTAGGCGATTCTCTAGATGTTGATTATAGTACTCTTAATGCGAACAAGTCTCCCTAAATACTCGCCTTTTGGAAAAAAATATGAGTTTGACTAAGGAATCTAGTAAAAGATGAAAGTCAACATGATAAGTGATTATGTTTCCTTATGAATAAATTCCTCAACAAAAAGTAACTTAAAACAAAAATTTTGTCTATTAACTTTTCCTTCTAGGGAATCGAATACCGTTTAACCCATCACAGGTTTGCGATTTCCTCGTGGTTAACTTTCTCCTAAACATGTTTTCTATCACTCTCCATAAGAACATAACCCTTTTTCCCTCCATGTCCATATTTTCATACTTGGAATCCTAGTATGGGTTAACTCGGGTGACCTCTGTGCTTATATTTCTTTATTTTAAAGTGATTGTTTTACCGACTCTTGTTCCGATGTGGGACTTTCAAGGATGTTTCCAAGCTCAATTTTAAAAAATTGCGAGGACGCAATTCCCAAAAGGGGGGAAGGATGTAACACCCCAGGTAAATAAGGAATATTACATTTTCATATTTATCCATATTTGTGAATAAAATATTAATATGACTTTAAAGGGGATGCTATGCTCGATGGCGTACCAAACACGCAACACCGAGTTTCTTGGGAATCTTACGTTGCACTCTAATAATAAAATAATATAATTTTAAATGGCAGTTAACACGTAGCCGTTGTAATGGAGGGAATGGATATAAATAACTAAAATATGATTATATATGTTTTTAAATGTTTTTACATTTATCCTATAAAGGATAAAGGCTTAAAATACGGAAAGAATTCAATTTTAGGCGTATATGCCCTAGTTTTCACTAAAGGTTCACTTATCGCCTTTTGATGGAGAACCATCATTAAATATGGTTGTGTTCACTCTTATACATTCTATTGGACCAAATAAAACTCTTATTAATAATCGAGACATCAAAATTTACTTTGTGTAAATTTTTGGTATCTTTCCGATAAAGTTCATTTTTTAATGAATAGTGTAAAATGTTTTATTTCAATTCAAAACCTCTTTTTAATCTAATTTATATATATGATTAGATTATATTTTTAATTGGTTTAAAAGTGAAATTAGAATATATTTTTACCATTAAATACAATAGTGGTCGTTGGAAATAATTTCACTTTGAAATCAGACTTAAACTAGTGTCAATCATTTGATACTTATTGTTTCATAAAAACACGCTATTTGCTCTGACAGCAGTAATTAATTATTAAATTAATTAATGTGACTTATATGTTTTGAATTTTGTAAAATTGACTTCATTTTTGAATTCGGAATATCAAATATAGCTTAGGGTGAATTTTTGATAATTTTCTGAAAAACTTTATATTTTGATGAATAGTGAAACCGCTAAGTGGTACTTATAAAAACTGATTTTCCGGTTAAATGAAATTTTTCCATCATTGTGTTTTGATTTTCAAAAATCCGACATACATGGTTGTCATTAAGAAGTGAAATGTGGTTCAATGGGATAAAAATAATTTTTTGGTGAACAATAACTTATTAAGTTTTTAATCGCGATTAGTGGTAATTAGTGTAGTTTAAGGTAAAAATAATGATTTAATAAAATTAGACGAGCTTGACACATGTCCTAACCCTATTGGTTGTGTCATGGCCGATCCAGACAACCCATGGGTCGATTTAGGGGACCCCATGGAGCCACTAGGGTGAGATAATGACTTTAATGCCTTTTTTTAAGTAAAGGTGAAAATGACACTAACATAAATTGTTTTACTAAAACAATTTTTAGAAGGGGTTATACTAATCATATTTTTGATTATAAATATTCATTAGAAAGATAAAACGATATTCTACATCATAGTAGTTTTTTATAATTTTTATACTTTAAATAAATTAAATTATATATGACATCATGATGATGCAGCGATGACTTCATTATTTAACGATTTAAATTAAATGGAATGTTAATGTAAAATATAAAACCAAAAAATGTCCAAAACCTATTGTATGATTGAATTTAGAACCCTTATCACCTTATACTTTAATTATATCAATGTTGGACCTTATAAATTCGAAACACGTTTGAAAATAAAATAATAGCTTCATGATTTCTAAAAGTGCCCCTCCTCTCCTCTTACAAAAGGCCCCCACCTCTACCTCATTTCACACACTCCTCAAGCCTTTGGCTCGGCCACGCCCTGCCCATTTACTCTCTCCACATCCCTCTCCTCATCCTAGATGATTCCCTTTGGGCAGAATCCTTTCAAAGGAAGCCTTTAGGCTCAAATCAAAATGAGTTACACTTTTAAAGGTAATTCATTCTCTCATGTTCATTTGTTTTATTTTGATTCTCCAACCCCCTAAAATCTTTTTATTTACTTTTTTTGTAACAACACCAGTATCTTAAATATACTAGGATGTTTTTATATGATTTTCTCGAGCTACACTCTCACACAACTACATCAAATGGTTAAAGAACATACGGTTTCCGTGGATGGCGAAATTTTGCCTCCTGAAACGATGATTGTTCAATACTCATTTAACACCTTCAAAGGTGGCCATTATGATGTCACTATTTTTATATATGATATAAAATATGTTTATGTTTTACTTATTCTTCTGTATTTTTCATTTGTGTCTTACCTTTATTGCTTCCATTATGGGTATACGCGATATCTTCATTTTAGGAAGTGCGGACTACCGCCCCCTCAAAGTGATGTGATTCGTTAATGTCATACGTGGGACGTATAAAGGATGGATTTAATGTTATTATACATGATGTTATACTGGAATTATTATATACCTATATATCATTATTATTTCTTTCCATTAAGGTATGATATAGAAATGAAAGTAGCGTTCATGCGTACGTACGGCTTACCGTCTCCATGAACGGTGCATTTCATTTCTTATCCCCAAATGTAATGTACTATTATAAGTACATGTATATAAAGGATATATATGATGAATGATACATCTAAATGATGAATATAATTCTGGAATTAAAATATACATAACTCTCATTTAATTTTAATTCCATTAATATGAGAAAGAAATGAAAGTAGTGTTCATGCGTACATACGGCTTACCGTCTCCATGAACGGTGCATTTCATTTCTTACCTCTAAATGATTATGTAATATTATAAATACATGTATATGCTGGATATATATGATATACATGCTATCCAAATCAGGAATGTCATTCTGGATATAAATAACCATTGACCACACGAACAACATGTAATTGTAAGAAGTCCATTTTCGACTTAAGAACCAAATATCGACAAAACAAACATTATTAACTTAAATGGTTACATAATGTTTATAACATGGAAATAAGTGATATAGAAGGAATAATGAACTTTAAAAAGGTTATTAATCAAGTAGAAATTAGCTCAAGTTTATTATTCAAGACATTAAAGAACGATCGAGTCAAGTCGGGCCCGAGGTAAGGGATCCTACTCTTCTCTTTCTTGTTAAGTATGCTCTTTTATGTCATTCATTTTAAAGATCATCTTTCTTGTTATTGGGATGTTCTTTTATATTACTCTTACTATAATTTTTATTGTTCATATGATGAGAGACCCTATTCTCTCTCATCAACCCATTTTGGATGTTTTGAGTGGCGCCGTTAGGCTGCCGAATTTTCGTAAGAGATCTAACCTCTCTCTTTGTTTTTAAGTACTCTCATTTATGTCACTTCTTTTAAGCTCCTCTTTGTTATGTTTGGGGACGTTCTTTTATATTCCTCTTTCTATAAAATTTATGTTAATATGTTGAGATACCCTATTTGATCTCATCAATCGATTTTTGTAAGTTTTCTATGGCGCTGTTAGGCTGCCGAGTTTTCGCAAGGGATTTTTCATCTCACTTTTATTACCATGAGATTTATGCAACATTTTCTACAATTTCCTTTGAGTGGTGTATGTACTGCCCATTATTTTACTCATTGTGTAATATTCTTTCATTTATGAGTATTTACATCAATGTTGTATTGTCCTTCCTTCAAGGGGCGTATGTTTTGAAAGATACCCAAGTCGGTAAGGGAACCTTTCACCCTCCTCTTTTTAAAAGACTTCTTTTGTTGGGTCTTTTAATTTTCATATTGTTATGTTGGGATATGTTCTCATATATCCTTATTGATGTAAATTTTATGTCCAAGTGATGAGACACACTTTTTATCCCTCATCAACTCATTTTGATGTGACGCCGTTAGGCTGTCAAGAGAACTTCTTAACCCAATTTCGATTTCTTTGGGTTCAACATGTAGTAATTGAATATGTAATACTTTAAATATGTGTGAATGACCATTGATTATTTTACACTTAATATCCACTTATATTTGGTGTATTCATTTGTCACACATAAGTATGTAATTGAATTATCCTTAAACCAAGGATACCGTCTTTGTAAGGGACTTCATCTCAATCTCCTTTCATTGAGGCATATTTAGTTTTATACACAACTTTCCTTTGTAACGGTGTATAAACCCCTTTGACTTTTACTTTTATACAAAAGGAATCTTTTTCTATGAAGCGTTTTACAAAACGACAAAAAGGAATGTTTCTTTTAACGTACGTGGTGACAACGACCTTTTCCACCGCCGTGAGTATTATTTGGTCTTTGGCTTCCTCTACAAGCCGTAATGTTTTTAAAATAAAATAAATACCATATACTCTTTTATGTATTTTTGTATTGAAAATGGTTTGGATAAAGGATTCTATTATGTCAATATATTTATGATATATTGTGATTGAAATGTGGAAATGTTATCATTCCTTTATACTGGTTTTATGTTTTATGATTTTATATTGGTACTTGGACATTTTAACGGGTGGTTACGTTATAAACCATATGACGGGTGGTGTCGTGAATACCAGGACGGGTGGTTACGTTATAACCTCCAATTCATTGGGTATGGAAGTCGGCCGTATGGCTATTCCATTAAGAATGTATGGAAATTGGCCGTATGACTATTCCATTAAGTGATATGTGTGGAAGTTGACCGTATGATTATTCCACTTAAGTATTTTTATGTCCCAAGTTACCTTTATATATGTTATGTGATCTTTATATGGGTTTTATGGTAATCCTTTGGTTACAAAAAGGTAAGTAATGATATTTTATTCAGTGAAGAGTTTTTACTACTTCATAAAGGTGAAAAAAATTACTTTGATAAAGTATACATGGTTTACTTTTTGTTTTGATAAACTAACAGTTTTTATTATTTGTGTATCCCTTATTGAGTTTTTATGCTCATCCCAAGTTTTTGTAATGTTTTTCACAGGACTTAGCAAGGAATAGGGTCAAGGATGGGATCAAGGGAAAGTCATGCTACCTAAAACATGAATCTAGACATGTTTCTTTTAAGAGTTTCTATTTTATGGAAATTTAGTAGAAGAGACTACTTTGTAATCTTTTGAGATGTAATAGTTATGTCCTAATTCTCTAAAACTCTAAACCTGAAAAGATCCTCAATGTGAATTATTCATTTAATTGAATTTTAAGTATGGTTTAAGGCTGGGGCCTTATATTTGGTATCAAAGGTCGGTTTAGATAACCATAGAAGTTAGGCTATTCTCTAAGCATAAGTGACATTACCATAATGGTTTGGATTTTAGAAAGAGTCCTAGATTTAGATAAAGTGAATGAGTAAGTATATCTTAGTGTTTGTCTTTCTCATTAGTACATGATGGTTTTGTTGATATACTCACACTGACCTTTTTGGTTTTAGTAAATGGCTGGATCTAGCAGGCACTAGAGAGACAACAGGTTTGAAGGAAACTGCGGTGGTTCTCTGATTAAGATACTAGATAAAATGGGGGATTCAATGAGGAATCTCATGGTTGTTCTAAACCAACTATAAAGGAGTCATGATCAACCACTTGAACCTTGGTATGTTCTGTGATGCATCATGTATGAGATGACCAATCGATGTGGAAGTTCAGGTAATAATTATAAAGGTAACCATTAGAGTTTATATGATCCTTTCTTTTGAGGTAATTATGGGTTATTATATGATATGATGGAAAATGAAAGGAATGAGATAAACTTGAGGTTAAAATATGTTATGATCATTTTTGATGATTTTATCTCTTTTTGTGGAATGATTTAAGAATTATATAGTTTTGGAAAAAGGACAACACACAGACCGTGTGACAACCCGTCGCGTCGGACAAAGCTGCGGGAATCGAACCCACAACCAAAGTGCGACTGGTATTTATCGCCTACCACTGGACTATGTGAAGTCCCTGGTTAGTTTGACTGATTATTTTTAGTTATATGATTTTATAAATTAAGAGTAAGTTGATTTTGGGTTATTTATGAAAATGAATAACCTATCATGGAGGATATGTGATTAGGTTAATTACTTTTCAATACGAGACTTTAAGAGCAACGAAAGTTGTTTGGAGATATATGTTACGATTTAACTTGGAAGTCTATGTGACTAAATCCTTCAAACAATTGGGTTTCAATCTTAGATTGGTTTACTTTGAAGAATTTTATGGACAAATTGTTTATCGAATGATCCTTGTTGAACTTTGGGTTTTGTTTGACAAATTTTGGAGATTAAGAATAGATTTTCTTTTTATAAAGGGTTATCCTTTTCTGGATTATCTGACCTTGTACTAACCTTTTTGGTTTTGGTTATGGTTAAGGTCTAAAGATATGGGAAGTATATAGTTCTCTTTTGTGGATTAGGCGATTCTCTAGAAGTTGATTATAGTACACTTAATGCGAACAAGTCTCCCTAAATACTCGCCTTTTGGAAAAAAAATATGAGTTTGACTAAGGAATCTAGTAAAAGTTGAAAGTCAACATGATAAGTGATTATGTTTCCTTATGAATAAATTCCTCAACAAAAAGTAACTTAAAACAAAAAATTTGTCTATTAACTTTTCCTATTGGGGAATCGAATACTGTTTAACCCATCACAAGTTTGTGATTTTCTCGTGGTTAACTTTCTCCTAAACATGTTTTCTATCACTCTCCATCAGAACATGACCCTTTTTTTCCCTCCATGTCCATATTTTCATACTTGGAATCCTAGTATGGGTTAACTCGGGTGACCTCTGTGCTTATATTTCTTTATTTTAAAGTGATTGTTTTACCAACTCTTGTTCCGATGTGGGACTTTCAAGGATGTTTCCAAGATCAATTTTAAAAAATTACGAGGACGCAATTCCCAAAAGGGGGGAAGGATGTAACACCCCAGGTAAATAAAGAATATTACATTTTCATATTTATCCATATTTGTGAATAAAATATTAATATGACTTTAAAGGGGATGCTATGCTCGATGGCGTACCCAACACGCAACAACGAGTTTCTTGGGAATCTTACGTAGCACTCTAATAATAAAATAATATTATTTTAAATGGAAGTTAACATGTAGCCATTGTATTGGAGGGAATGGATATAAATAACTAAAATATGATTATATATGTTTTTAAATGTTTTTACATTTATCCAATAAAGGATAAATGCTTAAAATACGGAAAGAATTCAATTTTAGGCGTATATGCCCTAGTTTTCACTAAAGGTTCACTAATCGCCTTTTGATGGCGAATCGTCATTAAATATAGTTGTATTCACTCTTATAAATTCTATTGGACCAAATAAAACTCTTCTTAAGAATCGGGACATCAAAATTTACTTTGTGTAATTTTTTGGTATCTTTCCGATAAAGTTCATTTTTTAACGAATAGTGTAAAATGTTGTATTTTAATTCAAAACCCCTTTTTAATCTAATTTATTTATATGATTAGATTATATTTTGAATTTGTTTTAAATTGAAATTAGAATATATTTTTACCATTAAATCCAATAGTGGTCGTTGGAATTATTTTCACTTGGAAATCAGACTTAAACTAGTGTCAATCTTTTGATACTTATTGTTTCATAAAAACACGCTATTTGCTCTGACAGCGGGAATTAATTATTAAATTAATTAATGTGACTTATACGTTTTGAATTTTGTAAAATAGACTTCATTTTTGATTCGTAATATCAAATATCTCTTAGGGTGATTTTTTGGAAAGTTTCTGAAAAACTTCAAGTTTTGATGAATAGTGAAACCACTAAGTGGTACTTATAAAAACTGATTTTCCATTTAAATGAAATTTTTCCATCATTGTGTTTTGATTTTCAAAAATCTGACATACATGGTTTTCATTATGAAGTAAAATGTGGTTCAATGGGATAAAAATAATTTTTTGGTGAATAGTAACTTATTAAGTTTTTAATCACGATTAGTGGTAATTAGTGTAGTTTAAGGTAAAAATAATGCTTTAATAAAATGAGATGATTTTGACACAAGTCCTAACCCTATTTCTTGGGTCATGGCCGACCAAGAAAACCCATGGGTCGATTTAGGGGACACCATGGAGCCACTTGGGTGAGATAATGACTTTAATGCGTTTTTTTAATTAAAGGTGAAAATGACACTAACATAAATTGTTTTAGTAAAACAATTTTTAGAAGGGGTTATACTAATCATATTTTTGATTATAAATAGTCATTATAAATTTAAAAAGATTTTCTACATCATAGTATTTTTTTATAATTTTTAGACTTTAAATAAATTAAATTATTTATGACATCATGATGATGCAGCGATGACTTCATTATTTAACGATTTAAATTAAATGGAAAGTTAATGTAAAATATAAACCCTACACATGTCCAAAACCTATTGGATGAGTGGATTTAGAACCCTTATCACCTTATCCTAGAATTATGTCAATGTGGGACCTTAGAAATTCGAAACACTTTTGAAAATAAAATAATAGTTTCATGATTTCCAAAAGTGCCCCTCCTCTCCTCTTATAAAAGGCCCCCACCTCTACCTCATTTCACACACTCCTCAGGCCTTTGTCTCGGCCAGAACCTGCCCATTTACTCTCTCCACATCCCTCTCCTCATCCTAGAGGATTCCCTTTGGGAAGAATCCTTTCAAAGGAAGCCTTTAGGCTCAAATCAAAATGAGTTACACTTTTAAAGGTAATTCGTTCTCTCATGTTCATTTGTTTTATTTTGATTATCCAACCCCCTAAACTCTTTTTATTTACTATTTTTGTAACAAAACCAGTATCTTAAATATACTAGGATGTTTTTATAAGATAGTTTCGAGCTACACTCTCATACAAATACATCAAATGGTTAAAGAACATACGGTTTCTGTGGATGGCGAAATTCTGCCTCCCGAAACGATGATTGTTCAATACTCATTTAACACCATCAAAGGTGGCCATTATGATGTCACTATTTTTATATATTATATATAATATGTTTATGTTTTACTTATGCTTCGGTATTTTTCATTTGTGTCTTACCTTTATGGATTCCATTATGGGCATACGCGATATCTTCATTTTAGGAAGTGCGGACTACCGCCCCCTCAAAGTGATGTGATTCGTTAATTCCATACGTGGGACGTATAAATGATTGATTTAATGTTGTTATATATGATGTTATACTGGAATTATTATATACCTCTATATCATTATTATTTATTTCCATTAAAGTATTATATAGAAATGAAAGTAGCGTTCATGCGTACGTACGACTTACCGTCTCCATGAACGGTGCATTTCATTTCTTATCCCCAAATGTAATGTACTATTATAAGTACATGTATATAATAGATATATATGATGAATGATACATCTAAATGATGAATATAATTCTGTAATTAAAATATACATACCTCTAATTTAATTTTAGTTCCATTAATATGAGAAAGAAATGAATGTAGCGTTCATGCGTGCGTACGGCTTACCGTCTCCATGAACGGTGCATTTCATTTATTACCTCTAAATGATTATGTAATATTATAAATACATGTATATGCTGGATATATATGATATACATGCTATCCAAATCAGGAATGTCATTCTGGATATAAAGAACCTCTGACCACATGAACAACATGTAATTGTAAGAAGACCATTTTCGACTTAAGAACCAAATATCGACAAAACAAACATTATTAACTTAAATGGTTACATAATGTTTATAACATAGAAATAAGTGATATATAAGGAATAATTAACTTTAAAAAGGTTCTTAATCAAGTAGAAATTAACTCAAGTTTATTATTCAGAACATTAAAGAACGATCGAGTCAAGTCGGGCCCGAGGTAAGGGATCCTACTCCTCTCTTTCTTTTTAAGTATGCTCTTTTATGTCATTCCTTTTAAAGATCATCTTTCTTGTTATTGGGATGTTCTTTTATATTAATCTTACTGTAATTTTTATTGTTCATATGATGAGAGACCCTATTCTCTCTCATCAATCCATTTTGGATGTTTTGAGTCTCGCTGTTAGGCTGTCGAATTTTCGTAAGAGATCTAACCTCTCTCTTTCTTTTTAAGTACTCTCCTTTATGTCACTTATTTTAAGCTCCTCTTTGTTATGTTGGGGGATGTTCTTTTATATTACTCTTTCTATAAAATTTATGTTAATATGATGAGATACCCTATTTGATCTCATTAATCAATTTTTGTAAGTTTTCTATGGCGCCGTTAGGCTTCAGAGTTTTCGCAAGCGATTTTTCATCTCACTTTTATTCCCATGAGATTTATGCTACATTTTCTACAATTTCATTTGAGTGGTGTATGTACTGCCCATTATTTTACTCATTGTGTAATATTCTTTCATTTATGAGTATTTACATCAATGTTGTATTGTCCTTCCTTCATGGGGCGTATGTTTTGAAAGATACCCAAGTCGGTAAGGGAACCTTTCACCCTCCTCTTTTTAAAAGACTTCTTTTGTTGGGTCTTTTAATTTACATATTGTTATGTTGGGATATATTCTCATATATCCTTATTGATGTAACTTTTATGTCCAAGTGATTAGATACACTTTTTATCTCTCCTCAACTCATTTTGATATGACGCCGTTAGGCTGTCAAGAGAACTTCTTAACCCAATTTCGATTTCTTTGGGTTCAACATGTGGTAATTGAATATGTAATCCTTTGAATATGTGTGAATGTCCTTTGATTATTTTACACTTAATATCCACTTATATTTGGTTTATTCATTTGTCACACATAAGTATGTAATTGAATTATCCTTAAACCAAGGATACCGTCTTTGTAAGGGACTTCGTCTCAATATCCTTTCATTGAGGCATATTTCGTTTTATACACAACTTTCTTTTGTAACGGTTTATAAACCCCTTTGACTTTTACTTTTATACAAAAGGAATATTTTTCTATGAAGAGTTTTACAAAACGACAAAAAGGAATGTTTCTTTTAACGTACGTGGTGACAACGACCTTTTCCGCCGCCGCAAGTTTTATTTGGTCTTTGGCTTCCTCTACAATCCGTAATGTTTTTAAAATAAAATAAATACCATATACGCTTTTATGTATTTTGGTATTGAAAATGGTTTGGATAAAAGATTCTATTATGTCAATATATTTATGATATATTGTGATTGAAATGTGGAAATGTTATCATTCCTTTATACTGGTTTTATGTTTTATGATTTTATATTGGTACTTAGACATTTTAACGGGTGGTTACGTTATAAACCATATGACGGGTTGTGCCGTGAATACCAGGATGGGTGGTTACGTTATAACCTCCAATTCATTGGGTATGTAAGTCGGCCGTATGGATATTCCATTAAGTATGTATGGAAATTGGCCGTATGGATATTCCATTATGTGATATGTGTGGAAGTTGACCGTATGGTTATTCCACTTAAGTATGTTTATATCCCAAGTTACCTTTATATATGTTATGTGTTCTTTATATGGGTTTTATGGTAACCCTTTGGTTACAAAAAGGTAAGTAGTGATATTTTATTCAGTGAAGAGTTTTTACTACTTCATAATGGTGAAAAGTATTACTTTGATAAAGTGTACATGGTTTACTTTTTGTTTTGATAAACTAACAGTTTTTATTCTTTGTGTATCCCTTACTGAGTTTTTATGCTCATCCCAAGTTTTTGAAATGTTTTTCATAGGACTTAGCATGGAATAGGGTCAAGGATGGGATCAAGGGAAATTCATGATACCTAAAACATGAAACTATACATGTTTCTTTTAAGAGTTTTTATTTTATGGAAATTTAGTAGAGGAGACTACTTTGTAATCTTTTGAGATGTAAAAGTTATGTCCTAATTCTCTAAAACTCTAAACCTGAAAAGATCCTCAACGTGGATTTTTCATTTAATTCAATTTTAAGTATGGTTTAAGGCTGGGGCCTTATATTTCCCATTAATTGGACCACTCAAGAAACTACTAAGAGTATGAGGAAATCTTGTCAAACCTTACTTACTAGCCAAGTCATGTTCCACCATCAATGATCTATATAGAATATCAATATATAAGGAGAGTTTCAGTAGAAAACCTGGAATCAGATATCTAGCTAAGTACACATATCAAACATCTAATATTTAAGCATATAAATCAACACTACATTAAGTGAGAATGAACCAGATCTGAAGAAATGATTACAAAACACAATCATAGTTCGATCACCTTGCTTATGTATAAGGAACAATATATACATATAAAATAAAATTTATTCTTATAAAAATGTTCTATGATATGACCCAAGATGTATTTAAACTTAGATCCCATATTTATTCCCACTTGAACTATTAATTCCACCACATTCTTCTAGGACCTTCTTATTGGAAGGTAGCACATTTCACTTTAATTAAATCTGGAATTTCCTAAACCTCAAATAGATCATCAAAAATCTTTAACCAATCTTATGCCACATGAGGATCATTAGTACCGTAAAATTATTGTTTCTTTAGCATAATAATTTACTGGGAATCATCTCTAACGTCATCCAACTAGGACTATATAGAATATTCAAGAACAAGATCAGCTACCTAACCCAAATCACAGACTAAACGCAAAAAAAACAAGGTTTTGATTAAATATAGTGTTGTCTTCCCATGGTTCATTGATAGATCCCTCCCGATATCTATTCAAAAATATTCCGTAGGGAATTTTAAAACACAAAAAAAAAAGATAAAAAGAGAAATATTAATGAATAAGAATGAGATCATTAACTCTATCAATCAGAATTCATCATGAATAAAAATCAGATCCATGATTTGGAAAAAGTCAATGATTAGATCAAAAAAATACCAAAATATTTTTTTCTAATATTCCATGGTATCTTAAGGCTTGTTATGATGATAATTGTAAGGAAAACATTGATATTATACCACATAAGTCCTTAAAAAGTAGTCTTTTATGTACTTTGACATTCCAAAATGAATCCAAATATACATGACAATGTATGACCTCCTTTGATAATAATTTTTCAATAAACAACTTAGAGAACACAAATATATGGTACTGAAATAACTCTTGATGTTGGTAGAAGTGAATTATCAATCCATATGAGAAGGAGAATAGTTTCACAGTATCAAAACAAACAACAGGGATTCAGTTTCCCTAAACGTCACTCATAAAGGGAAATAATCATATATAAATTGAAAAAAGTCATCATTCCATCATTATACAAGGTATAAAATCACATGTAAATAGATACAAGTCTAAAGAACTATCACATATCATCAAAAAATTATGATACAATAAAAATATATCAACAATATGTCTTTATGTCCCAAGTCAATCAGATTCTCTACCATTCACTTTCAACTATTGGGGTCCTCTATTCCTGAACATCCACCACCTCCAAGTTGCTACTTCCCTTTTCATGGACCATGAATAAGATAATATAAAAATTCATAAAGGAAAATGTTTCATATTAGAAACAATTTTTAGTAGTATCATAACATCTATTTAATATGAAATCACTAATAAATAAACAAAATTTTCTAAATTTTTAATAAATAAAAGAATTTTATCTTTTATAATTTCATAACATGCCTAGATTTAAAAAAATGACTAATATAAAACATGTTCTAAAGTGAATATTTATCAAATTTTTAATATATAATCATCTTTATCCGGACAACAATGATTAATAATTTATAATAAGGTAGACTTGAGTGAATTATTTTCAATCAATCATCGATATGAATAATCATTTCCATTCATTGAACATTGGTTAAGAAAACAATGGTTAGATTAAGATATGGATTCTCATAAATCATAGTTAATTACATCTATATGTGTTCAAATAATCTTGAGATCATAAATTCAAGGGGGTAATAAGAAATAATTCCAAAGAATAATTTCCCTCACCCTAAATATAGATCAGTTAGAATTTTCAACATCAATCCAATTACATGTAGAGTGAATACCTGAAGAATTTATGATCTTCCCACCTAACAACCCAAGATCCTAAATCATTCAAGGAATATCAATCATTAATGGTGTTAACATTCAATTCAATTAATCCAAATCATTTCAGATAATAAATTCAATAGGCTATAAGTTAATTTTTTAGAAACATACATTTCCATTAAAAAACCATACAACACATGGGTCTTATCAAAAAACATATATTTTATTCAAAATATCCACATTTAAAATAATAAATCATTCCATTACATTTATACCATCAAAATAATACTAAAAAAAATAATTTTGAATCAAGATCATCTATATAAAAATAGACATTTGTTTTAAAATTCATTTAAAATGGAATTTATCACACACACACGCTTCATTTTCAATGATTTATCAATGGAAAAAAATATTAGTTACCAATAAATTGGAAGACCAATTTGAAATAAATCATAATCAAGGGGTTAAAATGATATTTAGTTCCATATGAATTAAAAAACCTCATATCACAATCATCAACAACCAAAAAGGGATCCACAAGGGGAGGAAATTGTAGAAATGATCAAGGAAGAATCCAAGTTTCATAAATAAACCTGAAAAAATCTAGTTCTATAAATATTATGTGGTTATATTGTTCCAAAATAAGCTATGAGAGGAATATAAAATAGTCCACACCAAATTTTACTATAGTTAATAGAATTAATATAATAGATACACCAATATATTAATCGGATAACAATGGATAATGATGGAGTAAAAATTACCTCTAGAGAGCCACCATGGATTATATGATCATATTTAGTTAGGGTGAGTGGGGGGGTTGATGTTAACTAGAGGAAGGGTGTTTTGATATTTTAATGAATTAAGTTACAAAATTAAACTCTAGTCAAATTTTTCCCTTGGTATCCCACATGGCTAGTAATAACCGTGCACATAATCATGCACCACTACCGGCCTTCTTGAGCATGAAGAACGATTACACATTATATATTGAAAATTTATGTTCCAGTTGAGTTACCCTCCTAGGATATTATAAGGTGATTCATTGTTTAGTCGTATATTTTTCCAAACTATGCACTAACCATATGCCCCCACTTTCCCAAGACATACATTTTGAGGGGTAGGAAAAATGGTTGGAACTAACCATGCACAACCTCCTAAAATCAATGGAATGGGAAATTATTTACTAAAAAAACATGCAAAATATTTCCTAACCAGGTGAAAACTATTAATATCCCATGAAGGTTACAAAAAAAATTCAAAATTAAAAAATAATTACCCAAATTATGTTCAAAATAAAGGAAGATCCAGACCATGGTTAATAAGTACCTTAAAGTGGTAACATGATAAAAAATAATCATTAAAATACAATATATATTTAATGTATAAGAGGTTATACTTTGGGTTTAACAAGTGTCATAGGTGAGTATAGAGTTATTTTAAATGAAAATGGATCTTCATTGGCTATAGAAATAGTTCACACCATGAAAGGTTTATTCATGATGTGTAATGTTTTCTAAGAATAATCCACGGTACTCATTCATGATGTGAAAAACATGCTCCATTTTAAATTCATTCACTTTGATAATTGGTTATCTATGTTTTAATAGGTGAGGGAATTTATTTTTATGTGTACATGCAATCCAAGAGATTCACATTGTCACATCCATGACTTCTTTAAAATGTATTTTTCATTTAATTTCTATTCTTTCTCTGTTTTGGGGGTTTTCCATTCATTTTGGTGGAAATGGAGGGTTTTTAAAATTTGGGCCAAACCGTGAGCCCAAATCCAAATTTAAAAATAAATTTGATTTTTTATAACTCTTTCATTTTTTAACATTTTTCATCCATTCAACTTCAAAAATTTCCTCCTATGCATATCCAAATCACCATGTCTATTTGGACCATTTTTGAACCCATTTTCATTTTGGGTTTGGGTGAATTAATTTGGAATTGGGCCAACCCGTGAGCCCATTTCCAGCTTTAAATTGTTTTTTTAATTCTTTAATAACATACCAATTTTTTACTTTATTCCCATTATTCCAACTCCCCCTAAAATCCAATATCTCTAGGAGAACCTCCATTATTGGTTTCGCAATTTTGGAGCTCATGTGAATCGCGAATTAGGGAGATCTTTCATACTCTTTCTCAAATCGAACAGATTTGATACGGTAAAATTAATCTTTCATAAATCATTCAATTTTCAACCTTTTCCCCCATTTCCATCACCACATGACTTAATATCACTCTTTAGAACCTCCATACCAGTTTTGGGAACCTGGAGATTCATATTTTTGTGGATTTAGTCGATCTCT
Organism: Viscum album; assembly: GCA_963277665.1. Taxonomy (NCBI): domain Eukaryota; kingdom Viridiplantae; phylum Streptophyta; class Magnoliopsida; order Santalales; family Viscaceae; genus Viscum; species Viscum album. The sequence goes on from OY728166.1 coordinate 1,299,315,487, forward strand.
TCAATATTTCTATAAGTAACTATTTCTCTATTTGATTTCTCTTCTTTTCATTGTGTTTCATCCCTCTTTCTTAATGTTCCAAAGTTTCAAGAACCTAGGGTTCGTACCTTGGGATTAATCGTGAGTATTTTTGGTGAAACGTTTTGGTATAGGTCTGCATTTATCATCCTTGTGGTGCTGGGTTGGTGTGGTTGATGTTTCACACCATGTTTTGACGGATTCAACAATTTCTGTAGGTGATTATGTGGGTAACCATTTAATGATGAGTTAGTTTTCTTGATTAAAAAAATTTTCATGTTCTTTATATGCCGTGAATTATGCAAAAACCATTTTTGGTAACAATAGTAAAGCATTTGGTATTAATGTTACATTTTTTTTGAAGTGTGTATTTTTCAAATGTATTTCATGTGTTATCTCTTGTGGTAGTTTTGTAAAATTAGGAAGTGATTTATTAGTTATTGAAACGGGTTGCCTATTTTGGATGGGTAATGATATAGTGTCATGTGGGCCTAAAAAGGGGGATCTTTGAATGGGTTTTATGTGTATAACCTTGTTATACTCCTTGAAAGTGTTTTATGAATTTGTGTCTTCTCATGGGTATGTTTTGTGATATTATTCAAAGTGATTATATAACATTTGAAAGTATATTTTTACATGTTAATTGGGCTAAAAATTCTATTTTGGTAGGGTCTTGGTGTGATTTAGGCTTAAAAAGTGGTTTTTGAAATTGGTTTTATGTGCAAAGCTTGGGAGTACTCCTTATAATGGTTTTATGAATGTTTTGTATGGTTTATTGGGTTGTGTAAGAGGTGAAACTATATTAGAAAATAGTTTTGGTAGGAGTATATTTTTTAAAGGTCTATTTCATTTTTGAAAAGGCTGTTATGTGATATGTATCATCTTGGAAATATTTTATTAAAATTTTTAAGGAGATATGAGGTTGTTAAAGTGATGTGAATGTGATGTGGACAGTTTTGTGTGAGTGTGATGTGAAAAATTAAATTTTTATATTATGAAATGAGTCTTATGTTCCATGTGTGTGGGATGTTATATGAGTTGAAATATCTTAAAATTTTTCTATAAATTTTTTTAATGGATTTGTTGAAGTGTTGAGTAAATGTGAAATGTGTTGTGGGTTATTTTGGTGTGAGTCGGATTTCAAAATCATTTTGAATGAAAAATGGACTTTTGTGACTTTTGTGGTATAAATATGGGCTTTTGGGTGAATTTGTGATGTGAAAATGATATTTTCATGTTCAATGTATATTTCTTGACATGTTTAACTTTTTTGAGCACAAGGGGAAAACATGGGTATCTTGGTTGGTGGATGTGTACTAGTATGCTAGTGAATCTGTGGGGTTTGGCCTTAGTTTCACATAGCAATATTGACTCTTAAAACTCTAACTAAACTATGATGATGATGATTTGGGACCACTATGTTATGGGTATGTTCCCTACTAGGGGCTCGTGCATGGGAATGGATATTTTTTATGGTTACCCTCACAGAGATATGAAGTACCTAGGTCCCACAACTAGTTAGTTCTTAGGGGTTATTTCCTATTGATTGTGCTCATTAGTTAATTTATACTTACCATCGACATACGGTACATTTGGCTGGAAAATTCAGTATCTTTGGTGTTTATTTTAAACGTTTTGAACCTTTAAAATAGCCCACTTGAAAACTATTTTTATTCAAAGTTGCATCATTTAGAAATTGTAACTAGCTTTTCATGTTTTTGAAAACTTGCATGCATTTTTTCATTAGATATTTATCACATGGAATCTCTTAGTGGTGGTATCCTACTGGGATTTGGCTCAAACCCTACTTACACCATTGGGTGCAAGTAGACTTTTTTATTTTGTATCACAGGTATGGGTACAGGTTTAATGTCATTGGTTCGGGTTTTTAGTGGTCTATCGTGATGCAGTGTGGTGGAGATGGCTTGAGGAAGGTGCCTCTTTCCATGTAGATTGTAACGACCCGACCCCAGTTACCTAGAGTCGGTGCATTATTGCGTAACATTGGCATGATAAAAAAAGTTCAAATCTCGAAAGACCTATTAGTTTAGTAGCCTCATAATCACTAGATACATTCCTAAAAATTACGTAATATAATAAATTGAAAACCCACAATAATATAGTTTCCCTAGTCCACACTTCTGTCCCATTCAGACTATCCCTGTAGGTCAGTCATAAAATATTTCTTCACATCCTGGGAAAAATAAAACATTGAAAGGGGTGAGCTCATATGCTCAGTAAGGATAACAATATAGCGAATGATTTCATAAATAAACATAAACATTTAAGGCAATGTGTAACTAAAACAAAGGCCTTTTAAACTTGAACTTCAACATAATATTGCAAAAGTAAACTGAGGTAATTCCATTTACTTATTCACATGGATATTCTACTGGTCGAATAATCACAGGCAATATCAATAACCACTTTTATAATGATGGAATTCATAATGCCAGACTATCATAACCACGTAGCCAAGGCCTCGTGCCAAGACTACAAATATGATTTTGTCAAGGCCTCGTGCCAAGACACTATTTTGTCTCATGAGACCTTTCGATGCATCGGGGATCTATAGAAGGCTCCACCCGTCACTTATTAAGTCTAATGCATTCCTCATATGAATAGGTTTAAACATATCATAAACCATAACATAATCATATCACATAAAACATGCATAAAGGAAACATAACATTTCCACATTTCAATCACAAGATATCAATACAACACCTTGATATAATAAAAAACTTTCAAAACCATTTTCAATACCAAAATAATGGAAAATTAAATCATTGTATTTATTTTTCATTTAAAAAAAAGTTATGGCTTGTAGAGGAAGCCAAAACTCAAATAATGGCCACGGTGGCGGAGAAGTCGTTGTCACCACATACGAATGACTGGAAAAACATTACTTTCTGTCTTTTAGTAAAACACTTCATATAAAATGATTCCTTTTGAAAAAAATAAAAGTCAAAGGGGTTTATACACCGTATAAAAGAAAGTTGGGTATAATACAAAATATGCCTCAATAAAAGGAGATTGAGACGAAGTCCCTTAAAAAGATCATTTTTTTAAATAAAATAGATCTATTATGTGTATTCACTATAAGTACACATAAATAATGTACAATTACAGGATAGGAAATAATAATATCATGACATAATTTGAAAGTAGGAGATTAACCCAAAGAACAGAAATTCGGTTAAGAAGTTCCCTTACCTCGTGTCCAACTTGACTCGATCATTCTTTAATCTCCTGAATAATAAACAAGAGTTAATTTCTTTTTGATTAAGAATCTTTTTCATGTTCATTATTCCTTTTTTATCACTTATTACCATGTTATGAACTTTATGTAATTATTTAAGTTAATAAGGGTCATTTTGTCGATCGTTAGTACTTGAGTCAAAAATAAACTTCTTATAATTACAAGTTGTTCATTTGGTGAGATATCCATTATATACATAATTTTATTCATGATGTAGATATCAGATATATCATATATATCCAGTATATACATGCATTTATAATATTACAAAACATTTAGATGTAAGAAATGAAATGAACTGTTCATGGAGACGGTAAGCCGTTTGTACGCATGAACGCTACATTCATTTCTATTTCGCATTTAATGGAATGAAATTATAGTTATATAAAGGTATAATATAATTCCATTATAATATAATGTATAATACCATTTACTCCATCCTTTATACATCCCACAAATGGCATTAACGATTCAAATCACTTTGAGGGGGCGGTAGTCCGCACTTCCTAAAATGAAATTATCGCGTTTACCCATAATGGAAATCATAAAGGTATAACATAAATTAAAAATAAAGAATCATAAGGAAAACAAAAACATAATATATATCATATATAAAATTAGAGTCATCATAATGTCCACCATGAAAGTTGTTAAAAGAAGATTGAACAATCCTCGTTTCGTGAGGCAGTAATTCGCCACCCACAGAAACAGTATGTTCTTTAACAATTAGACGAAGTTGTGTGTAAGTGTAAATAAAACAATTCTTATAAAAACATACAAGTATATTGAGGATACTGGTTTTGTTACATAATATAATAATAAAAAGAGTTTAGGGGGGTGGAGAAGCAAAATAAAACAAAAGAACACAAGAGAAGACATTACCTTAAAATCGGGTAACTCTTTTTGATTTGAGCCAAAGGCTTCCTTGGGAAGACTTCTGCCCAAAGTGAGGCTTCAAGGAGTAAGATAGGGAAGTTTAGAGAGTATTTCGGCAGATTTTGGCTGAACATAATGGATTTGATGGTGGAAAAAATGTGTTATAGGTGGGTTCCTTTTATAAGAGGAGAGGAGGGGCACTCTTGGAAAGTCATGAAATATTACATTATTATGAAATGATTTTCGGATTTTAGAGGTCCCACAATGATATATTTCTAGGATAAGGTAAATATGGTTCGATATATACTCATACAATAGGTTTTGGACAAGTTTATGTCTTATAGTTTACATTATCTTTTCATTTTATTTAAATCGTTAATTAATGAGGTAATCGTCGCATAATCATGGTGTCATAAAAAATTTAATTTATATAATGTCTAAAAATTATAAAAGAATTATCATGATGTAGGAAATATTTTTATATTTCCAATGAATATTTATATTCTAAAATTTAACTTATATAACCCCATGTAATAATTGTTTTAGTAAAACAACACATGTTTGTGACAATTTTATGTTTACTTTAAATAAAAAGTTATTAATGTCATTTTCTTACCCAAGTGGAACCATGGGGTCCCCAAGTTGACCCATGGATTGTATTTGTCGGCCATGACTCATCCAATAAGGTTAGGAAAAGTGTATGGTATTTTCATATTTTTATAATATCATTTTTATCTTAAATTTCAATAATTATCTTTAATCGCGATTAATTAAACTTAAAAGTTACTATTCACCAAAAAAATTATTTTAATCCCATTAAACCTGATTTTACTTCCTAATGACAACCATTTATGTCGGATTTTTGAAAATCAAATCACAGAAGTGGTAATGTTTCATTTAAACAAAAAATCAGTTTTTTAACTACCACTTAGTGGTTTCACTATTCATCAAAAATTGAAGTTTTTCAGAACAATGCCAAAATATCACCCTAAGTTATAATTGATATTCTGAATTAAAAAATGATGTCTATTTTAAAAAATTCCAAAAATATAAGTTCCATTAATTAATTTTATATTTAATTCCCGCGATCACAACAAATAGCGTGTTTTTAAGAAACAATATATATCAAAAGATTGAGAATTGTTTATGTCCAATTTCAAAGTGAGATTAATTATAATGAACACCATTGGATAAAATTGTAAAAATATATTCTAATTCTACTTTAAAACCACTCAATAGTATAATTTATCACTATAAATTATTTTTATTAAAAAAGTTGTTTTTAAGTATTTTTCACTATTCATAAAAAATTGGAAGTTCTCAGAAAATTACAAAAAATTCAACATGGGTTAATTTCGATATTCCAAATACAAAAATTAAGTCCATTTTAAAATATAAAATTTATTTAATTTCAAAAAGTGGGTATTACTATTCATAACGGCTACTTGGATTGGTCTCGGTGTGTTAGAATCTCGACCTTGCGTACAATGCAAGCTATTGCATTATTGAAAGAGAAGCGTATCGTGGAAGCTCGTGGTGTTACATTCTCTCCTCCTTAAATAAATTGCATCCTCAAAATTTGAAATTTTTATTTGAAAATAGAAAATACGTTTTTGGAAAACCCACATCAGAAACATGGATAATAAAAATATAACATTAAAAGAAAGAAAGAGAGGTACAAAGTTCATCCGAGATAGCCCATTCTAGGATTATATGAAAATATGGATATGGAGGAAAAGAACCATCATGGTCTGATGGAGAGTTGTAGAAAAAAGGATTAGGAGAAAGTTAACCACAAGAAAATCACAAACATGTGATTGGTTAAACGGTCATTGAATCCCCAGTTGGAAAAGTTAATCAACAACGTTTTTGTTTTAAGTTACCTTTCATAAAGATGAGGAATTTATTTATGAGATTTACTAAGAACGTAATGAAATATACTTACTTGTCATGTAGGCTTTCATTCTTTAATAAATGTTTACTACAAACCCATCATTCACTCTAAATGGTAACAGAACTCAAAAATATTCTATTTATCCTAATTGTATAAGGTTCCAAATATTACCACATACCATGAAGAAAAATATTTTGTAATGACCAGGAACTTCCTGTAGGCTAGTGGTATTTAATAAAGGCCTGTTGCACTATGGTTGTCGGTTCGATTCCCACAACGTTTTCCAACGTGATGGGTTATCCCCCAACCTGCAGGTTTTCCTTCTCCTAAAAGTATAATATTATAATATTCTAAAAATAATCATCAGAAATGTTTTAACCTAAAACAATACTATCCAAACTTCAAAATAATCCATTCCAACCTTTATAGTTATCCAAAATACCTCTATCCTAACTTTCTCTAAAAGGTCTCTAAATTCCAAAATCAATTGTAACATCAGATTCCCCAAACAAAGTAATGTTTCTCGTATTATCATATGCTAAAAATATGATTACCTTCAATATATTAAATCATTAATGAAAACAACAAGTACTGCAGTACAATCCTTATATATATCACATTATTCTTATAACCAAAATATAATCCTTGAGTCCAAAAGCACCAATATATTAACTATTCCACTTCCACTGTAGTAACAGAATAAGATTGTCCTTGATCCCTTTGCATTTTATGAGGTAAGTTTCCCTGATGCTTAGGACATTGATTTTCATAATGCCCCATTTCCCTACAATTGTAGCATACAACATTGATAGCCTCTTTCTTGCCCTTGCAATCACGACCCTGGTGACCGTTTTCACCACATTTATAACAAACTCCCATTCATTTTAGGCAAGTAACAAGGTGATTTTTCCCATAATTATCGCTTAATGGAAAATCCTTCCTTCCCTTTTTCCCTTTATCTGTCTCTTGTTCCACCGTTCTCTTCTTCTCTTGCTTTACTTTGTTGTCATAAGACTTAGAGAATTCCTTTTCTGTCTTGATAGCACATGATACAGTATATTCATACATTGAGAAATATTGTGATACTAAAGCTCGATGGAGAAATGGTATTAACCCTTCAAAGAAATGATCAATATTACTTCTTGGGTTACGTATATAATCTACTACATCCCTTGCTATCCTTGTAAAGTTAGCCTAATACTTTGCGACACTCTCATCCTCCTTTTGTCTCAGACTTAGAAATTGTCTTTCCATATCTTCTCGATGGTCACGAGGGAAGTATTTTTCTAAAAAAATATATTTGAACTCCCTCCATTCCATATTTGATACTTCATCATCTTCCTTTGTGTTTTGAATCAGTGACCACCATTGATCGATATCTCCAGTGAGGCGGTAAACTGCCATGAAAACTTTATCCCTTTCTCTAGTCCCCAAGGCATGAAATATTTTCTCTAAGGAAATTATCCATTGCTCAAATAATAATGGATTTGTACCCCCATTAAATGTTGGCGGTTGTTGCCTCATGAAGCGGTCTAACATTGATCCTTCACGTTGCAGATTAGGGTTCTCCATACGAGTATGGTTATTATTCATATGCTGAGTGAGTTGTTCCAGTATGGTGATAAGCTGATCAGCACCAGTTGTATCACCAGCTCCATTATAATTATCATAAGCAGGAGGGAAATACCTACATGGAGTTGGTGTATTGATACAGTTTCCATTCCTTCCTCTAGGCGCCATTTCTAAACAATGTCATAAACTCGATTAGTTTATGAATCGATATACACAATAAAACACTTGAAAAAGACTTAACATAAATTAAACTACTTATGTATATAATCCATAATCATAAAAATTTATCCTTTAAGGAAGTATAAAATCAAAAACCCTTCATAATGATTTGTAAAGAAAATGAGAATAATCCTATGCATATCCCCCGGGAGTGCCGTATCCAAGAGTGCAGTAAGGCCCATTGTTGTGCACCAGTTCCCGTTCAGTCTAGCTCAAAACAGTGTTTTTGGGTTTTACCCCTAGGTACATCTGTGCTAGAGCCGCCTCTACCTGCGCGTATGCAGACAGGGATGTATTGCTTGGAAAACTCACAAAATCTCTATAATACCAAAATTCTAGGAAGTTCATCAATACTAATCCTCAAAGTCTATATTTGGGCTATGTGGTCTAATCAGAGGTTATCTAAATCTAGCTTCCATGGTTATTACTAAAGTGCCTCTGATACCAACTATAACGCCCCTACCCCAGTTACCCAGAGTCGGTGCATTGTTGCGTAACATTGTCATGATCACAAAAGATCAAGTCTCGAAAGACCGATTGGTTTAGTATCCTTGGAAACACTAGATACATTCATAAATGTTACATTACATAATAAAGTGAAAAACCAAAATAACAAAGTCTTCATAGTCCACACTTCTATCCCCTTCAGAATATCCATATAGGTCAGTCATAAAATATTTCTTCACATCTTGGGAAAAATAAAACATTGAAAGGGGTGATCTCATATGCTCAGTAAGGATAACAATATAGCGGAAGATTTCAAAAAATAAACATATACATTTAAGGCAATGTATAACTAAAACAAAAGCCTTTTAAACATGAACTTCAACCTAATATGTATAATGTAAAATGAGGTAATGCCATTTACTTATTCACATGGATATTTTACTGGTCGAATAATCACATGAAATATCAATAACCACTTTCATAATGATGGAATGCATAATGCCAGACTATCATAAACACGTAGCCAAGGCCTCATGCCAAGACTACAAATAAGATATTGTCAAGGCCTCGTTCCAAGACACTAGTTTGTCTCATGAGACCTCCCGATGCATCGAGGAGCTATAGCGGGCTCCACCCATCACTTATTAGGTCCAATTCATTCCTCATATGAATAGGTTTAAACATATCATAAATCATAACATAATCGTATAACATAAAACATGCGTAATGGAAACATAAAATTTACACATTTCAATCACAAGATATCAATACAACACATTGATATAATAAAAACATTTTCAAAACCATTTTCAATACCAAAATAAAGGAAAATTAAAACATTGTATTTATTTTTCATTTAAAAAAAGTTATGGTTTGTAGAGGAAGCCGAAACTCAAATAATGGTCATGGCGGTGGAGAAGTCGTTGTCGCCGCATATGTACGACAAGAAAAAAATTCCTTTTTGTCTTTTAGTAAAATGCTTCTTATAAAAAGATTCCTTTAGAATAAACGTAAAATTAAATGGGGTTTATACACCGTATAAAAGAAAGTTGTGTATAAAACAAAATATGCCTCAATGAAAGGAGATTGAGACGGAGTTCCTTACAAAGATCATTTTTTTTAAAATAAAATAGATCTATTATGTGTATTCACTATAATTACACATAAAGAATGTACAATTACAAGACATGACATAATAATATCATGACATAATTTGAATGTAGGAGATTATCCCAAAGAAAGGAAATTGGGTTAAGAAGTTCCCTTACCTCATGTCCGAATTGACTTGATCATTCTTTAATCTCCTGAATAATAAACTAGAGTTAATTTCTATTTGCTTAAGAACCTTTTTCATGTTCATTATTCCTTTTATATCACTTATTACCATGTTATGAACATTATGTAATTATTTAAGTTAATAACGGTCATTTTGTCGATCTTTGGTACTTGAGTCAAAAACAAACTTCTTATAATTACAAGTTGATCATGTGGTGAAAAATCGATTATATCCAGAATTATATTCATTATTTAGAAATCATATATATCTTATATATCTAGTATATACTTTCATTTATAATATTACATAACATTTAGAGGTAAGAAATTAAATGCACCGTTCATGGAGATGGTAAGCTGTACGTACGCATGAACGCTACATTCATTTCTATTTTGTATTTTATGGAATGAAATTATAATTATATAAAGGTATACTATAATTCCAGTATAATATAAAGTATAATACCATTTACTCCATCCTTTATACATCCCACATATGGCATTAAAGATTCAAATCACTTTGAGGGGGTGGTAGTCCACACTTCCTAAAATGAAATAATCGTGTTTACCCATAACAGAAATCATAAAGGTATAACATAAATGAAAAATAAAGAATCATAAGGAAAAAAACATAATATATATCATATATAAAATTAGTGTCATCATAATGGCCACCATGAGAGGTGTTATTAGAATATTGAACAATCATCGTTTCGTGAGGCAGTAATTCACCACCCACAGAAACAGTATGTTCTTTAACCACTAGACGAAGGTGTGTGTAAGTGTAAATAAAATCCCTCTCATAAAAAAATCCAAGTATATTGAGGATAATAGTGTTGTTACAAAAGAAAATAACAAAAAGATTTTAGTTGGGTGGAGAAGCAAAATAAAACAAAAGAACACAAGAGAAGACATCACCATAAAATCGGGTAACACTTTTTGATTTGATCCAAAGGCTTCCTTGGGATGACTTCTGCCCAAAGAGAGGCTTCTAGGAGTAAGATAGGGAAGTTGGGAGAGTATTTGGGCAGAGGTTGGCCGAGCCAAATGGCTTTGATGATGTGAATAAGGTGGTAGAGGTGGGGGCCTTTTATAAGAGGAGAGGAGGGGCACTCTTGGAAAGTCATGAAATATTACATTATTATGAAATTATTTTCGGATTTTAGAGGTACCAAAATGATATATGTCGAGGATAAGGTGATAAGGGTTCAAAATATACTCATAAAATAGGTTTTTGACACGTTTAAATCTTAGATGTTACATTATCTTTTCATTTTATTTAAATCGTTAATTAATGAGGTAATTGCTGCATCATCATGGTGTCATAAAAAATTTAATTTATATAATGTCTTAAAATTATAAAAAAAATATCATGATGTAGAAAATCGTTTTAGCTTTCCAATGAATATTTATAGTTGAAATGTTAACTTATATAACCTCATGTAATAATTGTTTTATTAAAACAACACATGTTTGTGACAATTTTATTTTTACTTTAAATAAAAAGTTATTAATGTCATTTTCTTAACCAAGTGGATCCATGGGGTCCCCAAGTCGACCCATCGATTGTATTGGTCGGACATGACTCATACAATAAGGGTAGTACAAGTGTAAGGTATTTTCATATTTTTATAATATCATTTTTACCTTAAATTTCACTTATTATCTTTAATCGCGATTAATTAAACTTAAATTTTACTATTCACCAAAAAAATTATTTTAATCCCATTAAACCACATTTTAAATCCTAATGAAAACCATGTATGTCGGATTTTTTAAAATCAAATCACAGAAGTGGTAATGTATCATTTAAATGAAAAATCAGTTTTTTAACTACCACTTAGTGGTTTCACTATTCATCAAAAATTGAAGTTTTTCAGAACAATGCCAAAATTTCACCCTAAGTTATAATTGATATTTCAATGTCAAAAATGATTTCTATTTTACAAAATTCCAAACATATAAGTTCCATTAATTCATTTTATAATTAATTCCCGCTGTCACAACAAATAGCGTGTTTTTAAGAAACAATATATATCAAAAGATTGACAATTGTTTATGTCCAATTTCAAAGTGAGAGTAATTATAATGAACACCATTGGATAAAATGGTAAAAATATATTCTAATTATAATTTAAAACCACTCAATAGTATAATTTATCACTATAAATTATTTTTATTAAAAAGTTGTTTTTAAGTATTTTTCACTATTCATAAAAAATTGGAAGTTCTCAGAAAATTAAAAAAAATTCAACATAAGTTAATTTCGATATTCTGAATACAAAAATGATGTCCATTTTGAAATATAAAATTTATTTAATTTCAAAAAGTGGGTACTACTATTCATAACGGCTACTTGGATTGGTCGCGGTGTGTTAGAATCTCGAACTTGCGTACAATGCAAACTATTTCATTATTGAAAGAGAAGTGTATCGTGGAAGCTCGGGGTGTTACATGGATGTTCTTGGGCTGTATTTTCATGTTTTTGTACCTTTGTAATGGTATTCATACATTGTTTGAAATTTTTTAATTCAGTTCTGAATTTTAGTAAAAGATGTTTTGGTTTAAAAAATCCAGATTCGTTTTATTGGATTCATTTGTTATTTTAGGTTTATAAACTCGGGTAAATCATTCCCAATTCTCATTTTATGATACCCAGGGACTTGTGCCAGCCCGTGGGGATCAGGAACTCCCTTTGGGCCTAGTCACGGGCTATGTTTCATGCCGGTTTGGTGGCGATCAGATTTGGTTAGTGACAGAATGGTATGAAAGGAGGTTCATGTTAACTCCTTCAATCATATTATTTGGGGAAAAGTCGGGATATTATAGAGTTAGGATTTTCGGGACATGGTATTTTGGTTATGGATAGTTTCCCTTATCACCACATTTCATGACAAGAATCAAGTCACAAGGGGAATTCTGGACTTATCTAATTCATTTGGTTTTCTTCACTTGATGATGATAAGGGGAAATGAAAAGAGAGATGGGTTAATGGTCTCAGTGAGCTCACAGGGCCTAGAAAGCCATGTAGATCCCTAGATATTCCCTAGAATACTCTCTATGATAGTGAAGTGATTGGAATATGACCGCCAACCATATGTCCAAGTCACCCATTGAAACTAGTTTCCTCTCGCATTGTCTTGTGTTCTTTAGTTTTTGAAATCTTGGGACATTAGTTTTAAAGTGACTTGGTTTTAAGAAGGGTAAAGTTTTTGTGAAATGATTTAAAAATAAATATGGAATGGTCTGATTTATGAAATGGTGGAACTAAATTTTAAGAATTATTTTGAAATGGAAAATGGTGTTCTTACACTCATTTTTAAAGCGTAAACTATACTGAAGTTGGTTTTGATAAAGTGTTTCCAATAGAGTTTTCTAAACTATCAAATGGTGTTTGGATGGGATTAGATTCTATGAAATTCATGTGAATAACATGAAAGCGAGTTCTTATAAAAATGGTCGTGTCTTTCTGAAAATTTTAGTAATATTTTAATTCTGATTTTGATCTCGTTGTTAGTGGTTTTGAGAAAAAGGATGTGTTAGTTGACAATTTTGGTTTTGAAAAGTGGAAATAATTTTTGTTTTAACCATTGGTATTTTCATGAGAAACCACATGCATGGGGATATGTGGGATGATGGATGGTTGATGGCACGAATGGATGAGTGTCAGGATGGATAGGAGGAGGGTTCCCGGTGTGGCATAGAAACATGCATGTATATGGCCCATGGGGTACCATTCGTGGATGTGCTAACCACTGAACTGTTTGTTTTCAAAGAAATGTTCTTTTAAATAAAAACATGACATATTAAGGAATTTTTTGGGGATGGTGTATATTATTTTTTTTTTGAAAAATTTTAATTTTGGGGAAAGTTTTGAGTCCAAGAACCCCTTGTATTCGAACTGTGTTTTGGGTTTGTGTTTGGTCGGTAAGCTGGGTAGAAGGACCGGTTAGTAGTCTCCTCTGAGATATGTTTCAGGATAACATTATAGTGGTTCCCATCATATGTTTGGATCTGGTTATTGGAAAGTTTTGTCCAATGGACTATCTTGGCTAGGTCCTTGGGTTATCTCTTTACATAAGTTACACCCCCATTAAGGGTTAGTGCACAACTGAAGTGCAACCTGGATTATTTCGTCGTTTGAAGATCCTCCAGTTAATCAATATAAGGAATGTTTTTCTTGAGCTTTTGAAATTGAGTCCACACCCTTTACTTTCTTTGTTTGTTTTATCCTCTTGTGGAGAGAGAGTGATCATGGAAGGTTTAAAGAGAGCTTAGCTTCTTAACATTCCTTATTTGCCGAAGGTGGAAGTGGTCTGGGGTTGTTAGCATGAATGAGTATCTAGATGGTTTCTAAGAGGTCCTCTCGGACCTTCATAGTCACTTCAAAGAAGTAGTTCATGTTAAACTACCAATGTTAGAAATGTGGTCATGAGAGGATATTGGGGCCACTTTCTATAATTTTGTATTGTTTGAGGATGTTGTATCAGGTCCCTCTCCATGCATTGTTTATATCAGTCAGAATGGTCATGTTTGGTGACGCCATGTGATGTCATGTGCTCGATTGACCATAAAGGTGAAATTCATGAAATCCTCTAAGAGTCTCTGATATATTGGGAGAATGTATCCTTTGGAAGAACATTAAAATATTCTTTTTTAGGAAGGTGAGTATAGGAGTTATTTACTTATATTGTTTCTCACCCTATGAAACAAGGTGTGTTGTGTGTGCATCTTCTAAGACCTTGTTTCAGTGAAATATTGGGTTAGGGTAAAGTGAGATTGTAGTTTTTATGTCTTCTAAATCTTATCGGGGACTGCAGTGTAGTTTTTGGTGTCACTGAAAGAATAATTCTTGTTCAGGGGGTTTCCAAGGCCTAACTGCGAGGCTGAAGATGCTACGATCATTTGAGCTCCAGCCATAGGTCTCAGAGAGAAGTTAGCTCGTAGTCAAGGGAAATCCTAGGGTTATTTAAACCCTTGTACAAAGTCATATCCTCAGTATGAAAGATAATAAGAGGTTAAACCTCTAATGTCATCATATTTATTCTTATGTTCTTGTTCGGTGGAAATAGGTGGAGGGACTTGTACCCATGTCATCACCCATTATCATTCCCCCCCCCCTTTTGATTTCCATTGTGTATTTGGATAATGGATTGAAATTTGTCCAGACAGGTTGAGCACAAGGTTTTCACCTCGTGAGTTGTAACTGTGCCCCAGAAAACCATGAAGATATAAGGATCCACATGGTTGGAACATATTTTCCCAAACTGTGTAGACTAACCTTGTGGTTATCCCAACTCTTTGAGTTTTGGGCTCTTTCTGTGTCATCCCATGTTGGTCAGTTAAGATGGTTGGTTCTTATATTGGGGATACCCACCATGGATCCCATGTATGTTCTTTTGGAAATTTCTAATGGAAGCCTACCCCTTGTACCAAAGAATCTATTAGGTCCTCCCCATGTTAGTTTCCCGATTCTATCTCAAAAAGAAAATATTAAGATGTCTCTTATGGTGGGGAGCCCATTTGTGTCTCCCCGTAGCAGTAACTCGTTTTTTTCCATGGACATGGATTGGAAGTGGGTAGTCTCTTTTGTAGATATATAACTATCTACATCATAATTGGGTAGACATTGGTATTGGAGAGTGCCCAATAGTTTAGTTATATCAAGATAGGTATAACCTTGTTCGATGTGGTTGTTTATTTGGGTAAATTGATTGAGTCTTGTTCAGATTGAGTATAAGGAGTTTTCCTTTGAGATAAATCATGAATATGCTTTATTGTTTCAGGAAAGTGGTGTATGTTATGGTTGTGAAGTATTCCTTCCTTAATTGATCACTGGAGGTGTTTTGGCCTTTGGGGGTGAAACCTAACAAGGGAGTACCTCTTGGTTTCTCAGTTGGGTTTGTTTATTGCTTTGGCCTTGATGTGGCTTTCCAGGGACAGAAAGTTTTATGGTGGGGAGAGTTTTCTCATCCATGAATTCTTTAAAATGTATTTTTAATTTAATTTCTCTTATTTCTCTGTTTGGGGGGTTTTCCATTAATTTTGGTGGAAATGGAGGGTTTTCAAAATTTGGGCCAAACCGTGAGCCCAAATCCAGATTTAAAATTAAATTTTATTTCTTTATAAATCCTTCATTTTTTTACAATTTTTCATCCATTCCACTTCCCACATTTATTCCTATGACATATCCAAATCACCATGTCCATTTGGACCATTTTGGAACCCATTTTCATTTTGGGTTTGGGTGAATTGATTTGGAATCGGGCCAACCAGTGAGCCCATTTCCTACTTTAAATTGTTTTTTTAATTATTTAATAACATACTCATTTTTTATTGTATTCTAGTGATTCCAACCCTCCCTCAAAGAAAATATCTCTAGGATCACGCCCATTATTGGTTTACAAATTTTTGGAGCTCAGGTGAATTGTTAATTAGGTAGATCTTTCATACACTTTCTCAAATCGACCAGATATGACGAGGTAAAATGAATCGTTCATATATCCTTCAACTTTCATCTTTATTCCCCCATTTCAGTCCTCACATGACCTAATATGACTCCTTCGAACATCCATACCAGTTTTGGGTAACTGGAGATTCATATTTTTGTGGATTTAGGGCGATCTCTTCAATATTTCTGCAAGTAAGTATTTCTCTATTTGATTTCTCCTCTTTTATTAGGGTTTCATACCTATTTCTTGATGTTCCAAAGTGTCCACAACCTATGGTTAGTACCTAGGGTTTATCCATGAGTCGTTTTGGTGAATATTTGTGGCCTAGGGCTAGATTTATCAACCTTGTGGTGTCAGGTTGGTGCAGTTGATGTTTCGCACCATGTTTTGAGGATTCAACAATTTCGGTAGGTGGTTCTGTGGGTAACCATTAAATGATGAGTTATTTTACTTGATTAAATAATTTTTCAGTTTCCTTATATGCTTTAAATTATGAGAAAACCATTTTTGGTAGCAATAGAAAAGCATTTGGTATTAAAGATACATTTTTGTTTGAAGTGTGAATTTTCAAAATGTACTTCATGTGTTATCTCTTGTGGTAGTTTTTTAAAATGTGGAAGTGATTTATTAGTTGTTGAAAGGGGCTGAAAATTTTGGTTGGGTAATGATATAGTGTTACGTGGTCCTAAAAAGGGGGGTCTTTGAATGGGGTATTTGTGTATAACCATGTTATACTCCGTGGAAGTGTTTTATGGATTTTTGTGTTCTCATGGGTATGTTTTGTGATATTGTTCAAAGTGATTATATAACATTTGAATGTATATTATTACATGTTTATTGGGCTGCCAATTATGTTTTAGTAGGGGCTTGGTGTGCTTTTGGCTTAAAAATCGGTTTTTGAAATGGGTTTTATGTGCAAAGCTTGGGTATACTCCTTATAATTGTTTTATGAAGGTTTTGAATGGTTTAGTGGGTTGTGTAAGAGGTGAAACTATATCAGCAAACTGTTTTGGTAGCAGTATATTATTAAAAGGTCCATTTAATTTTTGAAAAGGTTGTTATCTGATATATATCATCTTGGAAATATTTTATTAAATTGTTTGAAGGAGATATTGAGGTGTTAAAGTGATGTGAATGTGATGTGGACAGTTTTCTGTGAGTGTGATGTGAAAAATTGCATATTTTATTATGAAAGGAGTGTTATGTGCCACATGTGTATTCTGTTATATGAGTTAAAATATATTATAATTGTTTTATACAATTTGTTAATGGTTTTGTGGAAGTATTGAAGAAATGTGAAATGTGTTGTGGGTTATTTTGGTGTGAGTCGGATTTCAAAACCATTTTGAATGAAAAAAGGAATTTTGTGAGTTGTGTGGTATACATATGGGATTTTGGGTGAATTTTTGATGTGGAAATGATATTTTAATGTTCAATGTAAATATCTTGAGTTGTTGAAATTGTTTGAGCACAAGGGGATGACCTTGCTATCTAGGTGGGTGGGTGTGTACTATTATACTAGTGAATCCTCGGGGGTTGGACTTAGTTACACTTAGAAAGATTGACGCTTAAAACTCTAACTAAACTCTGATGATGATGATTTGGGACCACTATGTTATGGGTATCTTCCCTACAAGGGGATCGTGCACAGGAACATATATTTTTGATGGTTACTCTCACTGAGATATGAGGTACCTGGGACCCACAACTTTCTAGTACCTAGGGGTTATTTCCTATTGCTTGTGCTCATTAGTTAATTTATACTTACCATCAGCATATGGTACATTTGGATGGAAAATTCAGTAGCTTTGGTGTTTATTTTAAAAGTGTTATCCCTTTAAAATAGCCCACTTGAAAACTGTTCTTATTCAAAGTTGCATCTTTTAGAAATTGTAACTAGCTTTTCAGGTTTTTTAAAACTTGCATGTATTTTGTCTTTAAATGTTTATCACATGGAATCTCTTAGTGGTGGTATCCTACTGGGCTTTGGATCACACCTTACTTACACCATTGGGTGCAAGTAGACTTTCTTATTTTCTGTCACAGGTCTGGGTACAGGTTTAATATCATTGGTTCAGGTTTTTAGTGGTCCATCGTGATGCAGTGTGGGGGAGATGGCTTGAGGGAGGTGTCTATTTACATGTGGATGTTCTTGGTCTGTCTTTCCACTATTTTGTACCTTTGTAATGGTCTTCATACATTGTTTAAAATTGTTTAATTCAGTTCTGATTTTTAGTAAAATATGTTTTTGTTTGAAAAATCCAGATTCGTTTTATTGGATTCATTTGTTGTTTTATGTTTACTAACTCGGGTAAATCATTCCCAATTCTCATTTTATGATACCCAGGCACTTGTGCCAGCCTATGGGGACCGGGAACTCCCTTTGGTCCTTGTCATGGCCTGGGTTTTGTGCCGGTTTTGGTGGCAATCAGATTCGGTTCATGACACACATCATAGATGGATGAATCATGAGTGAAATTGTTTCCTCCCAGTAGGGTTTTTGGTCAATAACAACTAACTCACCTCTTATTTGGCCTCCTACTCTTCATCATTAACCATAGGGATTATTTAGGTTATTTTGGGGTGATTTTTCTTGTTGGTCGGAGTGGATACTCAAGAGGGGGGGTGAATTGAGTTCCAATTAAAATTTCTGTTAAAAATATTTCTCTTGAAATCCACCAATTTAAAACAAAAGTTAAACAGTAGTGAATCTATACAGATTGAAAATGTTCAGTTAGTTTCTCAAATATTGATTAGGTCTCAGTTAATTCAATCAGAAGATTAAATTAAATTTTGAAACTAACTTACTAATTCACAACAAGTATAAAAACCTTCTAATTTAACTATAAAAGTAACTTTAAAATAGTTTTGTATTTAAATTTAATAAGTAGTGGAATATAAATATATATATTATACTTTAGACTTAATCTAATATGCACAGAAGATTAAACCAAGAGGTTCATTCTCAAGCTGAGACTTATTCCACAAAAACAATTTACATAAATTTGATCAACACCCTGGACTGGGGTTAACAAAAGTACAAGACTGTCCAGGACAGACAGGGACCTCTACCGCAGTTTTTCATGGGTAAAAAAAACAATGACCAGGTTACACAAGATCCTCTTCCATAGTTGTCATGGGTAGACAAGAGTAAACATATTTGGTTTGAGGATTTTGATATCCTCTAGTTCAGAATAGGAGTCAATGTGTGTATAAGATATACAGAGTACACACACAGCTCAAAAATGTAAGTAAAATAATCACTAAGAGAGAATGTATCAGATAGTAAGATCTAATTATCAGTAGTGTAGCTCTGGACTCATTGGATTCAGCATAAATGCTTCTAAGTCCTTCTCTGGTTTTTCCTTGAAAAACAGAGTATCGTGATTCACTTCCTTCACTTCTAGTGTAGGTGTTCTGCTCGAGTATGTGTAGTCATTATAGCTCTTGAACTTTTTCTTTGAACTTGTGTTCTTGATGTATATCAATGTTCTTCAAGTTATTCTATTCAAGTATGTGCATGGAAGAATTCTTTTCCTTTTTGTATATCCACAACATCACTATGTATCTTACTGTATATATGTATGTCTGTATGTCTTTACTTCAGCTCGATCTTCCTTTTATTCCACGAGCTCCGGCAGTAGGAATGATTACCTTTTCAGAGGTACGAGGTACGGTTCCCTGACATGCCAAAAAACAACATTAAATAACATTAATTACATTAAAATCATCAAATATGACCGTTATAATTAAATAAGAATTTATTGAAATTCAAATAGTTTTCATGACTATTGGTGATTCATGTGATCGGTGAGTCATGTTGAATCTGCATTTGTTTCGGTAGCATCAGCATCGGTGTCTCAGCATCAGTGTCTCAGAATCGGTGTCTCAGCATCGGTGTCTCAGCATTGCTGTCTCAGCATCCGTGTCTCATCATCGGTGACACAACATCGGTGACTCATCATTGGTGTCTAATGATCGTCGGTATCGGTGACACATGATCATCGGTATCAGAGACACATGATCATCGGAAGCTCTTTAGATCTTCGGTAGCTATCGGTGCGACCGTTCTTTATCGGTGCGATCGTTCTTCATCAGTGACTTAGGAAAATAACTAACAGGGAGTCAAGACATGGAATTCTCACAAAGTGTCTGTTCAAGCCAGAATACATCCAGGTCAACCGTAAACATAAATTAACATAAATAAACATATGTAAACATTATTTAAAAATATATAAACACATTTTGAAAAATTCTGAACAAAAGACTAAATTGATATAAATAAAACTAAGATTTGTGATTATTAAAATAACAATTTCACAGAGAGTTCAACAATCACCCCCTTTTTGATAATCACAAATAAATAGCATAAAAGAAGAGAGAATATAGTATGACATTCATTATGCTCCCCCTGTAAAAAAGAATATATGCCAGAAGATAAAATAAGGTTATAATAACAACCAGAACATATATAAATGAGTCATTCTCCCCATATAATATAAATCAGATAAAAAAATTCATTCAGCATTTCTTCCACTTAGAGATATACATATATAGTCATAATTTCTCCCCCAGTGTATAATTATACATTTCTCCATGGTATTTCTCCATTTTAATGGTAATTATCCATTTCTCCCCCATTGGGATTATCAAAACAAAGAAAAGGAAAATAAGAAAGAAGATTTGGATTGAAGAAAATATGGTTTGAAGATGAGTAAAAATATCATATAAAAAAGTTGAAAAATACCGGAAAGAGACACCTTATAAAAAATTGACAAACACATCTATTTCTCTGGATGCAAGGGAGCCTTTCCTTTAGCAGTGGGTGGAATGGATGGTCCAAAAGATGTCTCGGTGAGAGGTTGAATTGGCCGGATGGTGAAGGGAGGCAGGATTGTTTGAGCTGGACGAACTGTGGGTTCTAAGGTCACCTACTGAAGAGTAGAAGATCTATTTGAAGGTGGCTGTTGAAAGACTGGCCTAATACTGGAAAGAGCTTGAGAGACAGATATCTGACCAGGAGTAACATCTGATGCATGAAGACTCTCAGCAGTAGGAAACACAATTTCCTTAGCTTGTACATGTAAGTAGGGTTTGAGAAAATTGATGAAGTCCTGAATGACTTCTCCACCATACTTCATGGCCTTTTCAAAATCATTCTTATTCTTCATGAAATTTTCCAAAGTAGGGGTAAAACCTTTTAACTGCTGAACATGAGATTTAAAAGCTTGAGTAACTGGAGGAATTCTCAAATTTTTAGCCAGTACATTAAAATAATGATTCAACTCATGCTTTGTGTAAATCATAGAGAAATAATGATCTACTTTCTCTTTAATCTCTTTTTGAGCCTTTGTAGCATCGACCGAATACAACTGTACCATTTTATGCACATGATCACTATGTAATTTCATATTTTTCAGAGAATCCAAATCTAGGATCTTCCCAAGAGATGCTAATTCTTCTTTAATATTATCCATTAAGGTATGTAATTCATGTCCAGTGATCTTGGTCACCTTGGAAATGCTAGCCTGAGCAACAACTTGAGTAATTTCGGCTTTTAACATCCTCAAATCTGCTTTGTTCAAATGTTCTATCAGATTCCTTAACACTCCCATCATACCAGATATAGTTGTTCTGAACTCACCTGATAGAGAAACAAGATTGCTGCCTATCTTCATGAGTGTTTGATTCAAAGAGGTAATATGCCTGCCAATCGACTCACTATAATTGCAGAGGTCTGGTTTGATAAGTATTACCACTCTTTGAGCCAGATCATCCATATAAGCATCCGATAAAGTCATAGGAGCAGGAGCAGGGATATGAGATAACTCATCTTTCATAGTTTCCCTAACATCATGAATCAATTCAACCTTGAATCTATCAAAATCATACTGAGCAACTGCATGATCATGTATAACTTGAGACACTGAAGGATCAGGTCTGACATCTACTCTTTGAAAAAACACTACAACTAAATGAGCCTTAACTGAATCATTTACACTTGTAAGATCCACTTATACACCATACTCTTCTTTTGAGTAATCTAATCCAAGAACAACAAGACCAGGATGCTCTTCTAATGCATCTTTGCATGAAGGATACATTGGTTTAACAAATTGAGCTCATCCGGAATTTTCTGGAGGGACTTCCTCATCCTCATAACTCACCAACTATTCTGTCCACTCAGCGTGAGGAACATGCTCTTGCTCAAGTGGTTGGGGTTGAGTATTATCTTGGATCACATTTTGACCTTCTAAATGTCGTGCATCAGTATCATCAGCATCACCACCATCACTGTCACTTCTACTACTATCACCATCACTATCATCATCATCATTGCCTTCATTCACTGATTTTTCACAGGAACTGTCTGTACTTCCATATTCATACTCCTCGGATGTTGATTCAACAGACTCACTTTCTTCTTCTTCATCTAAAAGTGGTTAAATTTCTGGTAATTTGACGGGAGGTCTTGCCAACCCAAATTCCATCATTCTTTTCTTCGGGCTATCAGGATCAGGATCAATCCTCTCATCAGGAGATGATTCAGCCTCCTCTTCAGCATTCAGACTATCACAAACTTCTTCTTCTTCTTTTCCCTTCTTACTGGATTCACCAGCTTCCTTAGGAACCACAGCTTCCTCTTCATCATCTAAATAAAACACATCCTCACCAGTTTTTAGACTAGGATCTCTTGACTCCTTTAGTCTCCTTGGAAGATCAATAGGATTGAAGGACTCATATAACTTTTCATCATCAACATCCCAATTATTCTTCCATAGGTTCCAATTGATCTTCATCCTCTTACAAATTACTTTGTTGAAATAGAATCTATTTGATGAGATACACTCTTCTCCATCATCCACACATCCCAAAAACTTTAGTATAGCAGAAATTTTCTTAGCATAAAATAGAGTAGCAGCTTTCTTTGAAGGTTTTATCGTCTAAACAATATGCTCAGAAAAATATCTACACAGATTGACCTTTTCACCATTCTACAAGTGGAATAACATAAACACATCTTGATACTTAACTGAAGAAAAATCACCTTTTCTCGGACATATTTGATGTTGAATAAACTTGAACATAATTCTATTCTCACCATTCACCTCAGCAGCAGTTATCCTTCGCGATTCAGACTTCCTAGTCAATAATTCCAGGGCTACCTCATAAGAAAAGTAATCAGTTGTAGGAGGAATATTATCAGCATAGTCCTCGTATCTTCTATTATGAGGTACTCTTAGACATTCAGCCCACTACTTCGAGGAAAACATAATCTTTTTCCCTTTTACTATCAATGATAATCTTGTAGCCTCTACTCTGTCCAATAATACATCCACTTTCAAATAAAACTCATGCACAAGCTTTGGGTAAAAGAATCTATCATTATTACAGAACCACTCCTTCCAGCCTTGTGTTTCCAATACTTTCAAAAGAATGGACTTTCTAGATAATACCCATTCAGAACATATTTCCTTTTTAGTTATAACATCTCGTTTTTATAGCTCCGGATTCAAAGACCACTACATCATACAACGCGAATCACATCGAGCACGCTTGACAGTTGAAGTTTCTTCAGATTCCTTGCTCTGCCTCTTTTTCTTGGCCATTCAGAGGTTTGAGAAAATCGAGAGGTTTGGACAGATTCAAAAGGCTCAGGTTATAGAAGAGGGAAGAGAGAGTTTGGCAGGAAATGGAAGGTTAATAGTCTTTAGAGAATGAAATATCCTGATGTCTTTATTTGTATCATTCAGGGTTACAGACAATAATATAATGATTATGTAAAACAACATCATTTTAAACAGACAATAAAGAAAAAAAACAGCACAATTGGTAGCAACAATCAGTTTGACAGATCGGTTTGACAGATGGATTTCACAGATCGGTTTGATAGATCAGTTTGACAGATCGGTTTGATAGATCGGTTTCACGGATCGGTTTCACAGATCATTTTGACAAATCGGTTTGACAGATCAGTTTCATAGATATATCATACGTAACTCTTGTTTAATAAAGTCTAACCTTTCAAAACATAAGGGCTTGGTAAAAATGTCAGCTAATTGATGTTCAGTACATATAAACTCAATAGTAATATCACCTTTTCTGTAATGATCTCTCAAAAATTTATGTCTGAAATCAATATGTTTTGTTTTATAGTGATAAACAGGGTTATTTGATATGTTAATCGCACTAGTGTTGTCACAATTGATTGACACATGCTTAAAATCATATCCATAGTCCAAAAGAGTGTATTTCATCCACATAATTTGTCCACAACAACTACCAACAGAAATGTATTCTGCTTCAGCAGTAGATAATGCAATAGAGTTCTGTTTCTTAATACACCAAGATACCAGGGACTTTCCCAAAAGATGACATGTTACAGATGTGCTCTTCCTATCTAACTTGCAACCAGCAAAGTCAACATCTGAATAACTGATTAAATCAATATATTGTCTTTTTGGATAAAACAAACCTAAATTTGCAGTATGTTTAAGATATTTGAAAATTATTTTAACAGCAAGAAAAGGAGATTCTTTAGGATTAGCTTGAAATCTTGCACACATACACACACTAAACATAATATCTGTTTGACTAGAAGTAAGGTAAATTATTATTCCAATCATACCTCTATAATTTGTTTGATCCACTGGTTTCCCAGTTTCATCTGCATCCAATTTACAGACTGTACTCATAGGTGTATCACCTTCCTTCACACTATCCAAACCAAAACGTTTTAAAAGATCCTTTTTATATTTAATTTGGTTCAAAATAATACCATTTTCATTTTGGAAAACTTGAAATCCAAGGAAATATTTGAGTTCTACCATTAAACTCATTTCAAATTCATTTTTCATACTCTTTGAAAAATCAGCACATAAAGAATGTTTAGAAGATCCAAAAATAATATCATTAACATAGATTTTCATAATTAAAACATCTTTGGAAATTCTTTTAATAAAAAGAGATGTATCAACAATCCCTTTTGTAAAACATTTTGAAATAAGAAAACTACTAAGTCTATCATACCAAGCTCTTGGAGCTTTTTTTAAACCATATAAAGCTTTAGAATGTTTGAAAACTCAATTTGGAAAATGAGGGTTAGTAAATCCATGGGGTTGTTCGACAAAAACATCTTCAACAATAAAACCATTTAGAAAACCACTTTTGACATCCATTTGATATAACATGAAATTCAGATGAGCAGCATAGGCAAGTAGAATCCTAATAGCTTCTACTCTAGCTATAGGTGAAAAGGATTCCTCATTTTCTAATCCTTCCTCTTGACTATATACTTGTGCAACTAGCCTAGATTTGTTTCTAACTATGTTTCTAGACTCATGAACTTTTTTTCTAAAAACCCATTTATTGCCTATGGTCAATGTTTCCTTACGTCTGTCAACTAATTCCCAGACTTTGTTTCATTCAAATTGATTTAGTTCTTCTTGCATATCCATTAACCAAAATTTATCACTGATTGCATCATGGATATTTTTAGGTTCTGACTGTGAAAGAAAGGCTTGATGTTCAACCTGTTTTCTTAGAGAAGCTCAAGTTTTTGTCCCTATATCATGATTACCAACAACATCAGGTAAAGGATGATTCTTTAGAATCCTAGTTGATATAGTGAAGGTAGAACTAGAAATTTCAGGTTCTTCTCTAGGTTCAGGTTGAACAGAAGAAGAATCTGGAATATTTCCAAAACTGGATGTTTGTATAGCAGGTTCATTAGATTTGTCATTAAAGTCCAGAACACTCAAATCTTCTTCACGATTTTCAAGAGATTTTTTAGGTTCATGTGGATCTGTTTCATCAAATTTTATGTGAACAGATTCTTATACACATTTGGTTCTCTTATTAAAGAATCTATAGGCTTTTCTAGAGATAGAATATCCTTGAAATATTCCTCCATCACTCTTAGATGTAAATTTTTCAAGGTTATCCTTAGTATTAAGAATAAAAACATTCCATCCAAAGACTCTAAAGTAGCTAACTTTAGGCTTCCTATTGTTCCATAATTCATAAGTGTTCTTCTTAAGAACAGGTCTAATCAAGACTCTATTGATAACGTAACAACATGTATTTATAGCTTCAGCCCAAAAGTAAACAGGTTGGTCATACTCATTAAGCATGGTTCCTGCAATTTCTTGCAAGGTTCTATTCCTTATTTCTACTACACCATTCTGGTGAGGTGTTCTAGGGGTAGAAAATTTGTCACTATACCCATTATGTGAGCAACAAGAATCAAATTCATGATTTTCAAACTCAAATCCATGATCACTTCTCACGGTTTTAATCTTAAGTCCACTAAGATTTTCTATAGACATGGATTATTTAACAAATTAAGAACAAGCTTCACTTTTGTGATCTAAGAAATATACCCAAGTATATCTAGAAAATTCATCTACTAGAACATAGACATAGGGTTTCCCATTCATACTAGAAACTCTAGAATGTCCAAATAAATCCCTGGGAACCAAATCGAGAGGTTGAGAAGTTGAAACTTCTCTCTTCGATTTAAAAGAAACATTATGTTGGTTTCCCTTTTGACAGGGATTAAAAACTTTGTCATTTTGGAATTCAAGTTTGGGCAGGTCTCTAACTAAGTTCATCCTAGTCAGTTTTCTAAGTGAATGTATGTTGCAGTGTCCTAATCTTCTATGCCATAGCCATAATTCTTTATGAAAATCATTTAAGCAAGTAACATTTAGTTTAGCTAAATATTTTAAATCAACTGCATAAACATTTTCATTTCTCAAAGAAGAAAACACTAAAAAAAATTTAGAGTTAAACACATTACAGGAACAATTTTCAAATTTAACATTAAAGCCATAATCGAATAATTGAGAAATACTAATCAGATTATATTTTAATCCATCAATAAATAAAACATTAGAAATTAAAACTAAGTCAGTGTTACCAATATGGCCTAGGCCAATTATTTTTCCTTTAGAATTATCACCAATGGTGACATGACCTCCATCAACCTTTATCAAGCTCTTGAAGCATGAATAAAATCAAGACAAATGTCTTGAACATCAACTGTCCAAGTACCAGACATCCTTGTGAGAGCTTTTCAAGCATGTTTCCTACAAAATAGATTTAAATGGAAAATGATTTCGGTACCTATATTTTCTTGGGTCCAGACAGGTTAGCAATCAAGGATTTAGGTACCCAAATTTTTTTTATAGGTTTCATATAATTCACAGAATCAATAGACTTTGAAAAGTAAACTCTATTTGATTTATAATTTTGTGAATAACTAGTTGAGGCATATGAATTAACAGAACTAAAACTAGTATCATAATTTTATCCATATTTAGAAATAAATTTAGTCTTAACAATCTGTCTTTGTCCAGACTGATAGCCTATACCAGTAGAATACTTTGGTGAAACTTTCTTTCTTAGCATTTGAGTCAGAGTATTCTTTCCAGTTCTGAATTTCTTTAAATCATTTCTATTTTGTTCATTAGACATTTTCAGTTCAGTATTTTCCTTTAGCAGTTCAACATTCTTTTCCTTTTCTACATCAAAGGAATATTTAACATTGACAGTGAGAGCATGCTGTTTCTTCAATGATTTGTATTTTTCCTTAAGTTCATTGCATGTCTCTTCTAGCATATTACAGTATTCAAACAACTCTTCACTAGTCAGGTTTTCAGATTCAGAATTAGATCCAGAATAATAATCATTAAGCATTGGGAAAACATGTACCTTAGAGGTATTGGTCATGAACCACATATTGGCACTATTCTTCTCAGAATCATTAGCTTCCGATTCACTTGTGTTCTCTTCTGAATCACTCCAAGAAGCTTTCATAGCATTCTTATAATTATTGTCCTTATAATAATATTTCTTTTTGAACTTCAATTTTGGACAGTCATACTTGATGTGTCCTTTCTTTTTGCATTCATAGAAAAAAACATCACCACTTTTGTCAGAATTCTTCTAATCCTTATTACAATGTCCTTTGTTGTCATACTTTCTTTTGTAATTCGATTTTCTGAAGAATTTATTCTTCCTATAGAACTTATTGAATCTCATGGCTATCTGAGCCATTTCAGCATCACTATCCGAGTTTGAATCTTCACTTTTTCAACTTTTAGTTGGTATTTGACCTTTCTCCTTGTCATTGCTTTTTTAAGTAGTAGATTTAAAATCTACATACATCCTTTTTGGTTCTTCATCTTCCTCCTTGTTCACTTTGAGTTCTTCTTCATACATAATAAGTTTACCAATGAGATCATTGATAGGCAGCTTGCTTATGTCACATGATTCTCTAATTGAGATAGAAGTGCATCCCCATCGATCTGGTAGACATCTCAATATTCTCATGATTTGTTCCTTGTATGTAACATCTCTTCCAAGAGCGATCATTGTATTGACAATCTCATTGAACATGAGATATATGTCAGAGATGGGTTCATCAGTCTTCATTTTAAAATTATCATATTTAAGATTATATGTGTTCAATCTCATTTCTTTAACATTAGTTGTTCCTTCATGAGAAACACTTAAAGTATCCCATATTTCATCAGCAGTTTTACAAGCAGATATTATATTGAACTCTTCATCTACCAAAGCACAATACATGGAATTCATATCTTTAAAATTAGTAGCTTAATCCAAAGTAGTTCTAGAAGTTGGTGGAATCTTATATTTAGTAGCTATAATAGTCCAGATATCAAAACCCATACTTTCTATATAAATTTTTATTTTAAGCTTCCACTGGGCACAGTTTGTACCATTAAAGTAAGGTGGCCTGTTAGTAGCAGCACCTTCTAGTCTATTATCCATAACTAGAGTTTATAAAATAAATTTAAAGAGATAAAATTTAGAACTAATAGAAATTTAAGATCTTTAAAATACAACTACAATCAATGTTGAAAAACAGAGTGTTTGAAAACTTTGATAAACAAAAAAAATCAACCTGTGATACCAAATATTTGTCAGAGTGGATACTCAAGAGGGGGGGGTGAATTGAGTTCCAATAAAAATTTCTGTTAAAAATATTTCTCTTGAAATCCCCCAATTTAAAACTAAAGTTAAACTATAATAAATCTATACATATTTTAAATGTTGAGTTAGTTTCTCAAAGATTGATTAGGTCTCAGCTAATTCAATCACAAGATTAAAATAACTTTTGAAACTAAATTACTGATTCACAACATTTATAAACACTTGCTAATTTAACTATCAATATTACTTTAAAATAGTTTTGTATTTAAAAGTAATAAGCAACGGAATATAGATTTATATATAGTATATTTTAGACTTAATCTAATATGCACATCAGATTAAACCCAGAGGTTCAGTCGCAAGCCGAGACATAGTCCTCTCAATTTTTTTTTATAAATTTGATCCACACCCTGGATCAGGGTTAACAATAGTACAGGACTATCCATGCCACACAGGGACATCTACCATTGTTTTTCGTGGGAAACAAAAACAATCACCAGGTTACACAAGAACCTCTTCCATAGTTTTCATGGGTAGACAATTGTAAACAATTTTGGTTTGAGGATTTTGATATCCTCTAGTTCAGTAGAGGAGTCAGTGTGTGTATAAGATATACAGAGTACACACAAAACTCAAAAATGTAAGTAAAATAATCACTAAGAGAGATTTTATCAGAGTTTAGTAATCTCTAGTGATCAGTAGTGCATCTCTGGACTCATTGGATTCAGCAGAAATGATTCTAAGTCCTTCTATGGGTTTTCCTTGAAAAATAGAGTATCGTGATTCACTTCCTTCACTTCCAGTGTAGGTGTTCATCTCGAGTATGTGTAGTCGTTATAGCTCTTGAACATCTTCTTTTAACTTTTGTTCTTGATGTATATCATTGTTCTAGAAGTTCTTCTGTTCGGGTATGTGCATGGAATAATTCTTTTTCTTTTTGTATATCCACACCCTCGCTATCTATCTTTCTGTATATATGTATGTATGTATGTCTTTACTGCAGATCGATCTTCCTTTTATTCCCTGAGTTCCGGCAGTAGGAATGATTACCTTTTCAAAGGTACGAGGTTCGGTCCCCTAACATGCCAACAATCAACATTAAATAACATTAATTTCATTAAAATCATCAAATACGACCGTTATAATTAAATAAGAATTTATATAAATTCAAACAGTTTTCATGACTATGGGTGAGTCATGTGATCAGTGAGGCATTTTGAATCTGCATTGGTTTCGGTAGCATCAGCATCAGTGTCTCAGCATTGGTGTCTCAACATCGGTGTCTCAGCATCGGTGGCTCAACATCGGTGTCTCAGCATCGGTGCCTCATCATCGGTGTCTCATCATCGGGGAATCATCATCGGTGACTCATCATTAGTGTCTCTTGATCATCGGTATCGGTGACACATGATCATCTGTATCGGTGAAACATGATCATCGGTAGCTCTTTAGATCTTTGGTAGCTATCAGTGCGACCATTCTTCATCGGTGTGACCGTTCACCATCGGTGCAACCGTTCATCATCGGTGCAACCATTCATCATCGGTGCGACCGTTCTTCATCGGTGACTCAGGAAAATACCTAACGGTGAGTCAAGACATGGAATTCTCACAAAGTGTATGTTCAAGCCAAAATACTTCCAGGTCAACCGTAAACATAAAATAACATAAATAAACATATGTAAACATGATTTAAACATATATAAAAACATTTAGAACAATTTTTAACAAAAGACTAAATTGATATAAATAAAACTAAGATTTTTGATTTTTCAAAATAACCATTTCACAGAGAGTTCAATACTTCTTTCTTAAGATTATTTTTTATCTTGTTGATAGTTTCTCCTCAATTAGTAACTACAACCACATTATTTTTGCTTTGTTTTTTTATAGGAATTAAGAGTTTCATTTGTAATTGTTTCTTGAATATATTGATCATGTTAAGATTATTCTTCATCACCTTTTATATTTGTGTTATGATCACCTTTTAGAAGATTATGTTCTATTTATTTTGGTGTAGTTCATGAGTGTCTTGTGGTATTTGTTGTGAATAATTTTCTGGATCTCTTGATCATGTGATTATTATAATTTATCTCACTATATATTCATTATATGATTGTATTCCGGATGTAAAGTTTTTTATTGGTTATGGTGTGGTGTGTGAGTTTCTCAAGGTATATGACGATCTTGCTTCTCCATCCATCCATTTTGTTATGGGAGTCTATTAGAAGATGGGTGAATCATTTTTGGGGAGTTTTTTCATTTATATTGTGTCTACTCTCTACACTTGTTGTGTGAATCCCATCACTATTGTAGTGAGACATGAGTTTGGGGTAGTTTGTTCTATCTATATTCTATAATGGTTCAACCATGAATTCCCTTGAACTGTATAATGGTTTTTCTAAATTAATTATCCTGATTGATTTATTTTCTTATTTGCAAAAACAGTTTTGAGAAAAAGTTATTTTCCCTTCATTTGGGTTAATGTAAATGTATTTTGAATGTATTTTTTAATAGTCTACAAAATTTGTTTTAATGTATGTTTTTTAATAAATGGTTTTTAGAGATATTTTAGAAATGTTAAAGCCCATAGAAATTGATTTTAAAGGTACTGCACATGAGATATTTGTTACATTGGTGGAAGGTGTAGTATTGTTTCTTCCCTAATTTTATTGTGAGGAGGTTTACTTTCTATGGAATTTTTATATTCCTAGAGTGTAGATACGTGGGATCTTGGGAGATGTATGTCATTGAAGGGTGATTAATTTATAGTGTGTTCCACTATTTTATAAACATGATTTTTTAGTTATAGGGACATGTATTTTAATAAATTTGTTGATTGAGATTAAGGTTTGAGTGGAATAGTAATCCTGATATGATGTTATCACTGGCATTTTTATCCTTTGTGAGTCCACTATGATCATTCGAGATTAAAATGAATTGATACAAGCTTCAACTAATGTAAATGGTTTGTTGGAATTATTCCATGAAAATTTTTCATATATTATTGAATGATTTGGTATAAGGGTAATATTTACAATTATTTTAATATAATTTTTTTATTAACATTCCATGATTTTTAGTGACTTGATATAGAAATATTGGGTGGGATCCTATTGAGTACGTTTATCTCACACCCTACACACTCACTTGTGGGTGTGTAAACCATGTTTTATCAGATGAAGTTAAGGGAATGGCACTATGGTGAGGTAGAGTAGTTTATGTATGATGAGTAAAGGTAGTTGGTGGTGAGATAGTGGGGTTGGACCGAAATTTCACAAAGAGTATATGTAAATAGTTTTCAATTACCATTATTCAGTTATTTATGTAAATGTGATTTGGGTTTTTATATATGAACTTTTGAATTTTATCATTATCATTTGTACTTTTTTTGCAGAATATTCCTTTTCTAGTTTTCACATGTATGTATATGAAATGCACCTTGTTCTGAGTTTGGTGAAATAATTCCCTCTTATCATTTTTTGATTCCCAATATATAGTCTCTATCCCATGGTGACCAAGAATTCCATTTGAATCATGTCATGTTACTATTTGGAGTTGAGTTTCATGGGTTTCCTAGGATGGGCTATGGAATGGGATATTATAGTTCATAGAAAAAAAAATCATGATTTATTTATATCTATTCTGTTAATAAACAACCTTATGAAAACTTTATTCTGGATAATTTATAAAATATGGGACATAATTATATTTAATTTTAGAAAGATGACATTAACATATATTCATGAAGGTGTTAATTTTGTGTTTCATAAACAAAATGAATACTCAATATATAAATAATTATTGATTTCAATTATTTACTAATTTATATTTTACATAAATTGTTGGAAGATCCCGGATCATATTAAGGTATGTTTTTGTTTATGTCTTGATTTTGTCTCTCATTTTTAGGATAAATAAGAGTTTCCCAAAGTTCATGTTGAGGCTCAGGTATGTTCTCAGGTGTTTGGGACAAGTAAGATGATGAAAAACGGGGTTCCTGGGCATGTTTCATGGTTTGCGCACGGTTAGTGAAAACTGTACAGAGCATCACAGGTAACCATCCAACCATGGAAATAGGCTTACATATGGTTATCACATGGGTTTGAAAACCATGTGTTATTACTAGGAAACTGTGCAGAAAGGCAGATTTTGGATAGTGGGTTCTCCACAGTTTGTGAAAAGTTTGGAAAAATATGCGTGTAATCCGTGCGACCCAGAAATGTTGGAAAATTTACAAACTTCCACATTGGGGTTTTAGCATCCACCTCTGTATTTTCCTCCATTATTCCCCTATCAAACCTAGTGACGAACATGGATTACCCATGATTCCAAGAGGTGTTCCTCATTCGATTCATGGCCTTTTGGACGCCGTTTGTTGCAGATCAAAGCTCCGGGTAAGTCTAATCCTCTCCTCCCTTAACTTTTTCATATTAGGTCTTGTGGTTTCTCCCATATTATTATGATGCTCCAAACCGCTATATTTATTGGTTGAAGAAATGTTGGGGATTCACATGGTTATTGAATATTTATTTATGGTTATGATTTAGAGTGTATTAGTCGTCGGATTCAAGGTAGGTGGTCTACAAGTATTACCCCATAGTTTTATGTAGGGTTTGTGCCTAGAAGTTTTGTTCTTGTATGACCATTTTTTATGTTCGTTGTTTCATTGAGGAGTTTGATAAAAAAACAAGATTCTAAATGAACAAATTAAACCCTCACGATCATTGTGGGATGCATAAAGGATGGGTTGACCATTTAAGGGCCACCCATGAGTTGCGCCGGCTTTTCTGAACTTATAAAATGGTAGGGTTAAAATAAAGGTTACTAAGTAATAATGTAGAACCCATGTAGAACATGTATTAATGGTTTATTATGTGTAAATGGAATGATAATAGAGATGCATGGGGTGATAAGGTATAATGGGTTGTTTGGCATAACATGGAAACATGAAATTTGGGTTGAATGGGATTATGTCAATTGTTTACTGAATTGTTTCTATAAATGCCTAATGGGGTGAGTGTGTATTAAATGGTAAAATTGTAATTCGACAGTGGAACACTAGTAGAGAAATAGTATTTGAAGCCCCCTGACACGGGCGACCTCCTTTGGCAGTCGTTGGTCTTTGCAAAAAAAAACCACCCTTCGGCGCCCCCTCCCCTCATGGTTCCCGTACCCCCCTTGATTCTCCTACCCATCCCCTCATCGCTGCCTGTCCCCCGTCCCCTCACCGCCCTCATCCCTCCTCCCATCCCGCGTCCCCCATCCCCTTGCTTCCCTCCACCCCCTCGCATGTCCCCCATCCCCCATCCCTCGTCCCATCGCCTCCCTCCGTTGATCCCTCGTCCCATATTCCATCGCCGCCCGTCCCTCGTCCCTTCATAGCCCTCCGCTCTAGCTCCCTGCCATACCCCATCCACTCCCTCTTCTTCCCCTCCCTCTCTGAACCACCACCGCCTGTCCCCTCCCTCACCTCCCCCAACCTTACCACACCGCTGCCGCCCGGTCTCCTCCCTCCCCGCACAACCGCTACTCATCCCCTTTCCGCTGCCACCTATCCGCTCTGGCTCCCGGCTGTCCTCCATCCCCTCCCTCATCAACTCTCCCTTGATACATCAGCTCCACCTCACCGTATCCTCCTCTGGCTCACTGCCGCTGCCACCACCCGTCCCCTCCCTTGCCACACTGCCTCCGGCTCCTGCTCCCCTCTGCTACCTCTCATCTCCCTCGCACCACCGACTTCGGCTCCCCTCCATTCCAGATTTATTGCGCAATCAGGTATTCCCTAATTTCTGTATAATAGTTTTTATTTTGGACAATTTACAGCACAAATTAGTCATGCATGAAGATTATATGAATATTGTTTGTGAATACAAAGAGAGGAAATGGACGTTCGTTTGTATACAGGCTTCTGTGCATATGAAACAATGTGTCTTGACAGTGTGTGTATAAGAGACATCACACTTTACTTGATTTTTGGAAGTTACATACAATTATTGAGTCCATGTATATGTTGACTGAATTAATATTAAGTTTTGTTGTTATTTGATTTATACCATTCATGATTTTTATCACATGTTTCTGAGTGTGTTTATCCCATGAAAAAATGATTGAGGTTTGATTACATGTGTGTGCTTGCATAGCCCATGGGACACTTGTTTGAGTAAGATCACATATGTGTGTTTCGATACTATATGTTATTATTAATATTATATTTTCTTCCTCTATATGATATTCCATGTTTCAATGTGACGTACTTTGTGTATATTTTATTTTGGGTTGTTCTATGCATGGTACCAATGTTACTGGTGTACTTATTGTAGCTCATTAGCCCTTAAGGGGAAGCATGATAAGAAGATGTATGTTCCATGATGATTGAACTGAGATAACATAAGTCATGATAGATTGGAATTTTTTTGTTCTGGAATTGTATATATTTTATGTCATCCTAGATATAGATTAGTTAGTTTTCCATAAATTAAAGATTGATTGTTATCATTGATGGTTACTTTGTACTGCCTCCGATGGAACAAAGGTAGTGTGAATCCAAGTGGCAGTGAGACATTATTTGTTAAAAGATACATTTTATCTAAGTTTGAGAAGACTATACAAATTCTTGTTTGAAGTATTCACTATTTGATCAAAATATGATTAGGGACTCTTGAATATTGAATAATCATTAGATTTACCATACCAAATGATGACGATGACATGGGCTTTCACTTAAATTCCATTATTTATTCTCTTGTTTATATTTCAGAGATATAATTTGATTATTTTATCAATGATCCACAAGAAATTGGTTTTTATATATTTTAAATATATTTGATATGAAAAATTCATGTAATACGTCTTATGTAAATGATTATTATAAAGATATTATTATGGATAAGAGTTGGATTGATCTTCCAAATCGAACATCTAAATAATATGTCAATGGAATTATGTTGTTTATTGAGTTCACTGGAGGATTTTAATGTGACTATATTATTTTTTCATGTAGAAAATGTTCTCATAGATATATATTGACACGAGATACTGTGGGGGAGCACCTATTCTTTAACAGATTTCTGAAAATTTATAATAGTTGGACTTGTCATGGAGAAGAATATGTTTGTTTTCAAAATGCAGATTCAGTTCAGATGGATGTTGATGCAAGGATGAATGATCCAATGCATGAAATGATTACTGAAATTGTACGTGGGTTGGATCTTGAAGGCATTGACATCCAGAATCTTGAGACAGTTGAGATAAATCATTGCTCGGGTGAAGATCATGATTCGAGGAGGTTTTATGAAGCACTTGATGATGCAAAAAAGAATTATATCATGGATGTACTTCTTACAATAAATTGTCATTTATCATGGAGTTTTTGAATTTGAATAATTTGAATCAGTGGTTAGACACATCATTCAACATCCTGTTTTTATTATTGAAAAATGTTCTTCCTGTTGACGCTATGATTCCTGAGTCATATTACCATGCTCGTAAGTTGATAGAAACATAGGTTTTGCATATGAGACCATAGATGCATGTGCAAACAACTGTATGTTGTTTAGAAAAGAAACTTCCCATTTGGATATTTGTATAGTTTGTGTCACTTCCAGGTGGAAGGAGAACAGGGGAAATCTGACATATCAAAGTCAGATTGTGATATAGGGGAAACCGATAGACATAAAGAAAATGTGTTACTTTCCACTAAAACTAAGCTTGAAAATATTTTTTTATGTCATCTAAAGTTACTAATTTAATGAGTTGTCATGCAGAAATAATTCATGAAAGTGATATGTTAACCCACCCAGAAGACTCTCATGCATGGAAGGATTTTGATAATAGATATCTCAAATTTTCTATAGATGTTCATAATGTCCGATTGGGGTTGGTAGAAGATTGTTTCAATCCATTCGGGTCTATGGTTTGTGAAACTCATAGCACATGGCCCGTGGTGTTGGTTTCGTATAATCTTCCTCCATGTCTTTATATGAAGAAACTATTTATATTACCATCCCCTCTTATTTATGGACCTAGAAGTCCAGGGGATAAGATTGATGTTTACCTTCAGCCATTTATTGACGAGTTGAATGAATTTTGGGGTGATGGTGTGATGACTTATGACTGTGAAATGAATGAAATGTTCAAACTATAAGCTGCTTTATTGTGGACAATCAATTACTTCCTAACTTATGCAAATTTATCAGGCTGGAGTATGAAAGGGGTATTTTCTTTCCCTTGTTGCAATAAATATAAAAAATCTATATTTCTTAAACAATCAAAAAAATTGGCATTCATGGTTCTCAGATGTTTTCTCCCCCATCAGCACAGGTTCAGAAAGAACAAAGTGGCATTTGATGGTTCTAGAGAGTTCAACCCAGCCCCAATGAAAATGATAAGAGTCCAAATGTTATCATAGATTGAGGAATAAAACATCTTCATGGTATATGAAATTCAGGATTTGGTGGCTCATCCACTATGTAATATCCATGCTTCGGGTAGGAAGCGTAGTAACAATTTAAAAAAGAAATGTATTTTTATAGTCTTCTGTATTGAAAAACTAACATGCTAAGGCATAATTTGGATTTCATGAACATTGAAAAAAAATGTTTCTGATAATATATTGTTGATTATTTTAGATGTCAATGGAAAATCAAAGGACCATGTTAATGCACGCAGTGATTTGGAAGAAATGGGTTTAAGGAAATAGTTGCATTTACAATTAGCTGAGGGAAACAATGCATATATGATCGCTGCATAGTATACAATGACTACAAAGGAGAAAGCGGCATTTATTTCCATTTTGAAGATTCTCAAGGTGCCTGATGGTTACTCTTCTAATATTACAATGTGTGGGAATCTGACGAGCATGACATTGTAAGGGTTGAAAATTCATGACAATCACATAAAAATTTTGTGGTTTATTTCAATCGCAATTTGTTATTGTTCATCCCCCAACGTTGTTCATACATTAATTGAGATGAGTAATTTTTTCGATAGATTTATTTAAAATATCAAAGAATGAGTGATTTAAAAAGATTGCAGGACCGAATTTCACTTACGCTTTGTCTTTTTGAGGAACTATTTTCCCCCATCATTTGTTCGATATTATGGTTCACTTGACAATGCGCCTAACTAATGATGTAATGGCTGATGGTATAGTGCAATTCAAGTGGATGTATGCTATTAAGCAGTATTTGAGTACATTGAATTTATTTGCATGCAACAGAGCTCATCTTGAGGCATCAATAGCCAATGGTTATTTGATGGATGAGTGTACTATTTTTTGTGCAGAATATCTTATGGATGTTGATAGAATATTAGATAAGCCTTGTCGAATTCATGATGGTCCAGTTGGAGAAGGAACCATATTTTATATGGACAACATCAAGTGGATACAAGTGCATCGATATATCTTGTTTAATACTCCATCAGTTGCACCATTAATGCAGTAAGTGTCTTATTACAGTTAATGTTTAACTTTTAAATGTTTTGTTTGAATAAGTTCATCATTTAAACATCACGTTATCATTTGCAGGAAACACGTTAATGAGATAAAAGAAGAGATGTATCGTGCGACTGAGTATAAAATTCAACAATCTCATTATGCGTCATTTCATGATTAGTTCATTGATCTTGTATGAATAAATTGATTTTCATTATGAGTGAAGTATTATACTAATTTATTTCTGCCTAAATCATTATTGAATTCTATGAATTATGTAGGTTCATAAACTGAGGTAGTTAGAGGATCCCACGCTAACTGAAGAATTTATCCAACTGGATGAGGGTCCATCTATAACGGCTCGTCGTTATAAAGCTATAGATGGTAATGGTTTTCAATTTCACATTAAATATGTTGATGAAAAATGAGAAACACAAAATAGTGGAATCAGTTATCCATTTGTCGATTCTGGTTATTACTATGGTCAATTGATAGACATCAATGAAGTTGTATATGAACACGGGTTGATGTACATATTGTTAAAGTGTAATTTGGTTGATCTAGTGTGTGGATGTAAAGTCAAACAATATCGGTTTCCATTGGTGGATTTTAACTATATGTTTTACAGAAATGAACGAGTTGATAATGAACCTTACATTTTGACATCACAATAGGAACAAGTATTCTTCGTTACTTTTCCATCGAATCGAAGTTGGAAAGTTGTTGTGAAAATGTCCCCACGAGGAGTATTTTTATTTGAACAAGATGAACCCGAGACTGTTCCCTTTTTTTCCCAACAGCTTGATCAACATTCCATAGTTCAACATAAAGAAGATATTTATTGGTTCAGAGTTGTCGTTGAAGGAGAAATAGTCTATTTTCATGTTTATTGAATGTTATAATGTTTTCCCGCTATTTAGTATTGAATATCCTAGTATATCATAAATTATCTAACCATTTTATAAATCCTTGTATGGTTTAATCCTCACTTTTGGAAGTTTATTCATTTAATAATTTTTTGGGTGATTTCTATTTTGGTATCTTCATGTTATTGTCGGTGTATCTTCCCATTAAGATATTTTTCATTTAGTTCATGTGCTGCTTGAATTTTTATTAATTCAATCTAAAATTTGGATATGCATTGATTGGTTATGTGCATAATTTTATATATGTTTTGTTAAATTTTTGATTTTTTAAAATAAATTTACGAATAATTATTCAATCCCATTTTGTTTGATTAACAACTGTATGAGTTTTATTTTCATAAAAACAATTCAATTTATCTTTTGCACACATTGGATAGTCCCCTGAATAATGTTATCTATGACTTCAAGCATGTCAGGGGAAGAGGAAGTAGATCCACATCATCCATCTGAACCATCTACGTCTCAGGGTAGAGGTATGTTTGAATGTAATTGTGTTTATTTTTTTAGGTAATTGACACGACGTTTTATGATTCCTTTGATGAGATATTTACACTATGGGACCGAATGACCCTTAATTTTTTCGTCAGCTTGGTCATATCATACTTGACCCACATCTATTTCCATTGACCACACGTGATAGGGCTTTTATCACTCAGGAAACATTAGATCGTCTTTAGAGGGAGGTTCAGGTAAGAAGATCATTTTAATTTCTTCCCTACATATAATCAATACTAACATATGTATTTGTTTTCTTAAATAGAATAATATGAATGTATTCCCTGATGAGTTTTGGCCCATC
The DNA here is from genome assembly GCA_963277665.1 of Viscum album. Taxonomy (NCBI): domain Eukaryota; kingdom Viridiplantae; phylum Streptophyta; class Magnoliopsida; order Santalales; family Viscaceae; genus Viscum; species Viscum album. The sequence continues at coordinate 1,299,355,622 of OY728166.1, forward strand.
TGTATGAGAAAATTATGTAAGATGTGGAAATATTATAAAGGCAAAGTCAAGAGGGACCATAGGGTACCAAATAGGGGTGCCCCAGACATTCTGGAAAAAGTCCCGAGAGGTGTTCTCCTGGATCAGTGGCATGAAATAGTTTCATATTGGTCTACTGATGGTGTGGCAGTTTGTATATTTATGTTGGTATATATATTTTCATGAATTTGTGATTTTTTTTTTGAATTTTGAATTAATTAAATGTATGAGGTGTCAACATGCCATTCTGAGAATCGAGCATTGCAGGGACCACCCCACAGGCTCAGGACTCGTCACGTGTCTTAGATCCGACATGAGGTATTTATTATTCATTTTTTAATTTATTAATTAATATGGGTTTTTTATATTCGATTCGTATACAGTTACCGGTGCAAGGTTCCCTGACTGATAAAATGTCGGTGTGGATGAGGACTCGTGATCGAAATGATCCAGAGGATACATATTTGATAGTATGTTCTTGTACTCAATACTAATACGTATATAAATCTTTATATTAACATATATATGTATAAATATTTAAATATTTCATAGGCTCAATTTGAATCTGAGTTAGAACAGCTGCTAGGGGACCAACGACAACTTCCCGTGCGAAGGGATGAGATCTTCAATCGCATTATCGGTCGGGGCAGGCATGGATATTGTCTGATATATGGAATAGGAATTTCACGTTCTATAGTATAAAATGGTGCGGTTGTCAGTCGTATTGTTGCTCAGATGACACAACCGTTGTCAGATTTCGAGTCATGGCTGCGAGCTCCAAGGAGGTAAATACACAATTGATCATTGAGGTTAGAACACTACGAGAATATGTTCGTCCAGGTGATGGTGAAAGGGATCATAAGACGTAGGTTTATACTTAATTTATTTATTTAATTTCAATTATTTTTTTATGAAAATATTTATAATTTATATTTTCTGTAGGCCCATGGCCCAACGGACGGAGGTAGAAGTCATGAACAGACATGATGAATCATATTCACGAGGTGTGTTTCTTTTTTTATTAGTGAGGTTGTTATTGATGTTTCAAAAGGTAAATTTATTTTTCTTGGTGATGATCAAGAAGAATTTAATGTTTTTAAAAAGTTCACACTTTTGGTTATTTTCAAGTTAATTGATGTGGTTGAACAAGTATTTAGTGCCGGGATAATAATGGATACCCATGGGAATTCTCTCTAGGGGTATTGGGAGCTGTAGGTGGGGGTTGGGAGCTGTCCGGGGAGTAGGGAGTGGGATGTTCGGTGGGTGGGGGTGGGGTGGGGGTGGGGGGGGGCTTCAGATTTGTGTTTTCTGGCTAGAGGGGGCTGCGGAGGGGGCTGTCCGGTGTGAGTTTTTTGGGAAAACTATCTATTAGGCCTTTAGGAAAATTTTACATTAGGTTATTGGCCATTATTCAATTAGTCCTATTGGCCAATAATTATTTATTACATTATTCCATTAGGCCAATTGGCTAAGCGGGCCATTTGAAAAATTTTCCATTAGGATATTAGGCCATTGGATGTTTTCCCATTTGGATATTTATCAATTAGGACAATTGTATAAGAGACTGTTAGATTGATTGGAAATTATATCCTTAGGCAATTTTTACAAGAGTTCATTAGGATAATTGACCATTAGTTCATTAGGGAAATTGTTCATTAGGATATTGGGCCATTAGAGAATTTTTCCAGTTGGACAATTTTCCAACTGGATGTTAGGTGATGCACTACTGTGCATAAGGCATTTCACTTGGTTTAATATCTATAAAATGGTTTTTTGTGGATGGTTTTGCATGAATTTCACACTTTTGATGTACCTTGTTCTTTATTTTTCAGTCACCAAAGGATAAAGCATGGAGTCTATGAATTTTGGATATTCATAAGGGAATTGGATGATTATGGACCCTTTCCCCTTGACTATGCTAGAATGGAGTCACCTGGATCAAGCACTAGACATGAAGGAAGAGATAATTAAGGAATTTCAATGACAGAGGCAACCCACACGATCGCCACACAGTTCTCCAAACCGCATGCAAACCATGCGGGAGAAGATACTATTGATAGTACCCTCCCGACGGTTGGTACACGGCCAGCCCAAACCATGTGTCCCATCAAGGAAAATCGTGCAGCTCAAGGATTTCAGACAGTAGCATCCACGCGGTTGGCACACGGTCTACCAAACTTTGCGGCCAAACCGTGTGGACCACTACAAAATTCTTTTTTCTTTTTCACTTTTCACCAACTCCTTGACCTGGGGTTTCCTTTTCTACCTTTGGACAACTGAAAAAAGGCTATTTCTGACCAAGAAGTCTTTTGGGAGTGATCTAGAACAAGGGGGATTGGGGAAAGAAGAAGAAGTAGGCTGGGAACTAAGCTTAGAGGGGGGAAGGAGGGTTTTTAGGCACTGGTTATCATAGTTTTATTGTACTTCGGATTATTTTATTTCCTGTTGTAATGAAATCTCTGATTAATCTTAGTAATTTTTTTAACCTTTTCATTATGAGTAGCTGACCCCCCTATGTTGGGGTTGGGGAAAATGTGGGTTCGTTAGACCCAATTTCTCTATTATTGTGTTTGTTCATTGTCTCTCACTGAATTCTCCCAACATCCATTTCGTATTTCACTGGAAACCCCATATCGGACCAGGAATGGTGTTTCCAGGGATCTTTGGAAGAATGATGACAAGGATATCCATGAACATTGGATATAATTTTCATTTCTAGAGGGATGTTCTTAAATTTAGAGTAAGTAGAATAGACCAAGGAATTGATCCCTACTGATTTGATGCGAACTCACCGGACCAAGGGAGTTCTGACAAAAATGAAACCTAGAAATGTGGGTTTTTATGAACAACACAACAAAATAGGGAACAAGGTTTAACGTCCCCCATGAATGTCCAACCCCGACACATTTTCATTAAAATACAAAATTCAATTTTAAGTTATTTTCATTTTTCATGTATTATTCATGGTGAATTAGAAAAGTCAAAGTAATTAGTTATCTTTTAATTTTCGTACCATGAACCACCCAATATTATTTAAATTCAGCATCTTCACTTATGTGATTTTAAATCAAGAGAGTGGCATGTGTGGGGGGTGGGTGGGGATGCAGATTGGTGTTGTCTGGCTAGAGGGGGCTACAGAGGGGGCTGTTTGGTGGGTGTTTTTTGGGAAAATTATCCATTAGGCAATTAGGATAATTTTAAATTAGGTCATTGGCCATTATTCCATAAGTACTATTGGTGAATTAGAAAATATTCCATTATTACATTAGGCCAATTCGCTAATCGGGCGATTAGAAAAATTGTCCATTAGGCCATTAGGTCATTTGATGATTTTCCATTAGGATATTTATCAATTAGGAAAATTTTCTAAGAGACTGTTAGGATGATTGGAAATTATATCCTTAGGTGATTTTTACAGGATTTCATTTGGAAAATTAACCATTACTTCATTAAGTAAATTGTTCGTTAGGATGTTAGGCCATTAGGGAAATTGGCCAGTTTTCCAATTGTCCAATTGGATGTTAGGTCAAATGGAAATTATGCCATTATACCATTATTCCAATTGTAAAACTAGAAAATAGGCCATTATTCCAATTATAAAAGTAGACAATAGGCCATTATTCCAATTTTACAACATATGTGGTTTGTGCGGTATGACCGAATATGTTGTTTTTAAGAGTTTAGCGCACTCTAAAAAGGTGCGTTGGGTGGTCAAAACCAGCCGAACGAACTCTGAATTCCATGAAATCATAAGAAAAAAACTGTGGGGTTAATTGTGAAATGATTGGGCAGATGGTACATCAATAAGAAGTGTCGTTTGACCGTTGTAACCAAAAAAACATTTTCAGAGTCATAAAACACCAAAACAACATGTAACAGTCAAATTCAGAGAAAACGTTCTCATAATGACTTTAAATCACACAAAAACAATATAAATATTATTCGTGACATGTAGGAGGAGACGACACCTCAGTCGGACGTGCGGTGTCCACGGTACAATGGAATATGTTGTTTTTTACAGTTTGGCGCGCTCTAAAAGAGTGCGTTGGGTGGTCAAAACCAGCTGAATGAACTCAGAATTCTATAAAATCATACGACAACAACGGTGGTTTGAATTGTGAAATGTTTGGATAGACAGTATGGAAATCGGAAGATTCATTTGACTATAGTGACCAGAAACACATTTCTGGAGTCATAAAACACCAAAACAAAGTGTAGCTGTCAAATTCAGAGCAAACACCCTTAGAATGAATTGAAATCAGATGAAAAAAATAGTAATATTATATGTGACATTTATGATGAGATGACACATAAATCGGATGTGAGGTGTGTGCGGTACCACCGAATATGTTATTTTTAACAGTTTGGCGCACTCTAAAAGGGTGTGTTTGGTGGTCAAAACCAGCTGAACGACCTCAGAATGTCATGAAATCATACGACAACAACTATGGTGTGAATAGAGAAATGGTATGGTACACAGTATGTCAATCAAATGTTCCATTTGACGATGATGACTGAAAATACATTTCTGGAGTCATAAAACACCAAGACGACGTGTAACTGTAAAATTCAGAGCAAACATTTTTAGAATGACATGGAATCACCCGAAAAAATAGAAATATTATTTATGACATTTAGGAGTAGAAAACATGTCAATAATACGTGCGGTGTGCGTGGTATGACCGAATATGTTGTTTTTAACAGTTTGATGCACTCTAAAAGGGTGTATTGGGTGGTCAAAACCAGCCGAATGAACACATAATTCCATGATATCACACGACAACAGGTGTGGTGTGAATTGTTAAATAATCAGGTAGAAGGTACGTCAATTGGAGGTGTCGTTTGACCATGGTGACCAGAAACGCATTTTCAGAGTCATAAAACACCAAAACGATGTGTAATGTTCAAATTCTGAGAAAAAGTTCTTATAATTACTTGAAATTACACAAAAACAATAGAAATATTATATGTGAAATGTAGGGGGAGAGGAAACTTCAATCGGACATGCGGTGTGCGCGGTACGACTGAATATGTTGTTTTTAACAGTTTGGCGCACTCTAAAAGGGTGTGTTGGGTGGAAAAACCATCCGAAAAAACTCTTAATGCCATGAAATCATACAAAAACATCCTTTGTGTGAAATGTGAAATATTCGAGCATAAAGTACATTAATTGGAGGTATCGTTTGACCGCGGTGACCAACAACGCATTTCTAGAGTCATAAAAGACCTAAACGACGTGTAACAGTCAAATTCAGAGAAAACTTCCTCATAATGACGTGAAATCACACAAAAACAATGTTAATGTTATTCGTAAGATGTAGGATGAGACGAAACATCAATCGGATGTGCGATGTGCATGGTACGATCAAATATGTTGTTTTTAATAGTTTGGTGCACTCTAAAAGGGTGCATTGGGTGGTCAAAACCATCTGAACAACCTCGGAATGTCATACAATCCGACACAAACAACTACGGTGTGAATTTTGAAATGGTCGAGAAGACGGTACGTCAATTGGAGGTTTCATTTGAGAGCAGTGATTGGAAACGTATTTAAAGAGTTATAAAACAAGAAAATGACGTGTAATGATCAAATTCAGAGAAAATGTTCTCAGAATGACATAAAATCACACAAAAACAATAGAAATATTATTTGTGAAATGTAAGAGTATAATACACGTCAATTAGACGTTCGGTGTGTGCAGTACGACCGAATATGTTGTTTTTAACAGTTTGGCTCACTCTAAAAGTGTGTGTTGGGTGGTCAAAACCAGCCGAACAAACTCAGAATGCCATGAAGTCATGTGAAAACAATCGTGGTGTGAATTTTGAAATGGTTGGGCCGACGGTACGTCAATCAGAGGTGTCATTTGAACGCGGTGACCAGAAATGCATTTTTGGAGTCATATAACACCAAATTGATTTGTAACCATCAAATTCATAGTAGACGTCCTCAAAATGACTTGAAATCATAAGAAAACAATATAAATATTATTCGTGACATATAGGAGAAGACATCACGTCAATCGGACGTGCAGTGTGCGCGGTACAACTGAATATTTTGTTTTTAACAGTTTGGTGCACTCTACAAGGGTGCATTGGGTGGTCAAAACCAGCCAAACAACCTCAGAATGTCATGAAATGATTCAGAAACAACCGTGGTGTGAATTGTGAAATGGTCGTGTAGACGGTACATCAATCAGATATGTCGTTTGACCACGGTGACTGGAAAGGCATTTCCAGAGTCATAAAACACCAAAATGATGTGTAACGGTCAAATTCATAGAAAACATATTCAGAATGACTTGAAATCAAATGAAAACAATAGATATATTATTCCTGAATTTTAGGATGAGATAGCACATCAATCGTACATGCGGTGTGCGTGGTATGACCTAATATGTTGTTTTTAACTGTTTGGCGCGCTCTAAAAGGGTGCGTTGGGTGGTTAAAACTAGCTGAACGACCTCGTAATGCCCAGAAGTCGTACGACAACAACCGTGGTTTGAATTGTGAAATTTTTGGGCAGACAGTACATCAATCAATGGTGTTGTTTGACCGCGGTGACCAGAAACACATTTCTGGAGGCATAAAACACAAAAAATGACGTGTAACGCTCAAATTTAGAGAAATATTCCTCATAATGACTTGAAATCACCTCAAAAAATAGAAATATTCTTCATGAAATGTATGAGGATATGACACGTCAATTGTACATTTGGTGTGCATGGTATGACTGAATATGTTGTTTTTTACAATTTTGCGCGCTCTAAAATGATAACATTTCTTAAAATGATAACATTTCGGAAATTCGTTGTTTTATATTATTATAGCACCCATGATTTTATGTAATACTTAATTTTATTATATATATATATATATTAATTGAATAAATATGTCTAAGTTTCGTTTGTTTTGTTAAGTTGTTTTTTTGGATCTTATTGTAGGTTTATTGATGCAGATGATTGAAATGGGTTGGACCTATTTGGATCGTTGAATATGAATCACGTTTGTCATTTATTGTTTATGAGGATCCTGATGTTTATGCTCTTTGGAATTGTTTTCTTTTTTTAATGATTTTTACCATGTTTCTGCTGTTTGGGAACCATTAGTAAATTTAATAAAAACAATTCTCTAGGATAGCGATCACCATTGGAGGTCGATATAGGTCGGTCGGGCAGTAGGACAGTTACCGCCATTGGCGGTCGCTGTAGTCCTACAGTGTCGGGCCTATGGCGACTGCCAATGGTGATTGCTAATGCCTGAATTTTTAGTAGGGGAATTAAGAAGGGGAGATATGTTAATGAGATATAATAAGGGAATTGATGATTTTGTGGAATGGGTCAGTACATGATGATTAGGTGGTTCACCTAAATAGTTGAATTCAATAATGGTATTTTGTTATGTGATATGAAAATTTTAATTGAAATGCATATGTGGGTAATTGATTGTGAAATGATAAATGGTCTAAAAAGGGTTAATGAATAGTAAATGATGACTTTGGCTAAGGCATAGGGGTTTTTGAATACACCTAATAGGTTAAGGCACATGAATGGGAAGTTGGCTAAATGGATATTAATTTCAATTGAAAATGTGTTAATGGGTTAGGGAATAGTATGAATTCTCATGTTGTTTTCTATTCATTGTGAATGATGATTTCCAATGGAATTGGTTATATTATTTTGTGTTATGATATGTTTGTGTTGATTGTTAAATAAGCATGTGCACATGGCTTGGTAGTGTGGGGTATTGAATTCAGGTTCTATGTGCACGGGTCGAGTTATAGGCTAAGTCTCTAAACTCCACCCCAAAATGCATGGGTTAGGGAAGGGGACATAGCCTCTATTCCCAAAATGGTTTTATTCCAACCAGACTGATGCTTTGAGGTGACGATAATGGGTTGATTGGATATGTGTGTCCCTATTGAGATGAGGACTGTATTGATTTCCCCTATGTATTGTTATTGATTGCCTTAGAAACATGTATGGGTGATATATATGCCTAACCTAAAGAGAATACATTGAAATGGATTATGTTTGAAAATGTTATAAGAAATGAGATTTGGATGAATTCTAGTCAGGAGCTAAACGAACCTCGTTAATAATGGAACCTAAAATGTCCCTTGTGCAATTACTTTTATTTTTTTTAATTGCATGCATTACGTATTAGGCTGGATATTTTGTAGACACCATTGGTGGTGGCCTACTGAAGTTTTTACTCACACCCTAATCGGGCCACTGTTGGGTACATGGGAAGACTTCTGGTTTGCACAGTAGGACAATGGAAAGGGACCTACACTAAGATGTTTATTTGGTCTCAGGATATTCATGTAGAAGGTTCTATACATATATTCGGAACCTCTTGGGAGTTTTTGGCTGTTTTATTTTGGGTTTCAATCAATTTCACTATAGAAAGTCATGACATATTTATTTTTGTATATGTTTGTAGCCAGTTTTGGTAATGGGTCATTTATGCATGTTGTTGATGTTGTCTACTATTTCTGTTTTAAAATTAGTATCTTATGTGGGTTCTCTGGTAAAGAGGGTATAGTCTCCCTACGTAACTAATTAGACCCTCATCGCTTGTCGGAAACCTCTGGTGTACGGGGAGGTGCGCTTGAGGTCATGTGATGACCCAGCTCGGTGCACCGATTTAGTGTCTTCCAATTCGGGGACATTACAAAGTGGTTTTCGAGGTGTTCTTATCCCTCTTTAATATTTGAGGATAGTAGACATTAGATTAGGATGTGTCGGTCCTTGGTAATGAGGTCATGCTTGGGAGTAGCTAACCCATTTACGGGGGAAACCCCTAGTCACCCAAGGTGAGAATTGTTGTTATTGATGTCTGTTGTTACAGTAGAATGATATTTCGTAGTTGAGTGATGCACATTTTGTGTGAATTTATTGATTTATGATATTTCTCTCAGGGATGTAATGAAATGATTTTGTACATTCATGCATCATTTTAGTCACTTAGGGTATAGGTGGAATGCATCATTATAGGAACTCACACATAGGATGGGTGTGTGGGGCATAGAGAGTAGTGTGAATTTTACCCACTTGATAAATTTGAAGAAAATGGTGTATAAAAATTGTAATGAAAGTGGGTGAATATAGAGGATGTAAGTCAATAGTCAAACAATAATGGTTATAGAGAAATGTTATAACAAGGGTTAATGTTTTGGGTTGTGATACATTGTAAAATTATGGCTCAGTGTCTAAAAGAGAAATATTGTGCAATGATGGTAAAATTATTAACAAATTGTTCATAATGAAATGTCTAAATGAGGTAGAATGACGATTTGAACAATATGTAAAATAAGAGTTTCTCCTAAGAGGGAAGAAATTGTGTTGTAAATGAAAAATTGGTTTGAAGTGGTGTTGAAAAAGTACTTGTGATTAAGAGAATTGGTTACTCCACATTGACCATGACCTACAGTAGGCATGGTAGGGGGAAATGTTCTAATTGGGATGATGACAGTTGGGATAGAGCATGAAGAATGAGTTGTTTAAGTTTGCTAGAGTGAGACCTTTTCCATATTTTGTTAATTCATGTTGGTCATTCTCCAAAGCGTTGGGTGAATGGTAGGTTTAAAATGAGAATGATTGTGTTCAATAGTGGGTATCCCTTGTGTGGTCAGTTTGACCCTTGTATGCATATGTTGGGCAGTGAGAGTGCCCTATTGGGGACTTTGAATTTGATTGTGATCCCTTACCGGTCATGATGTGGCCTAATTGGAAAGATTGGGAACCCTAGTAGGGTTTTGTCTTTGAGTTTCAAGGCATTGTTCGGTAATGTGATTGAGAGAACTCTCATGGTTCGTGACCATATGATGTACATGTTGGACCCTAAGGATGGTGCTTGGGTCTTGGTGATCTTTTGAGTTGAGACCTTTTGAGTTGTGTCTTGAATCTTATAGAGGATGTTTTACTCATATTGCAGATGAATTTGTAGACCTTTTGCGGGGAGCCTAGAGTAGATGGTTGTTGGTCTGCTAGGCATAGTGTGTTTCTGAATGGGAGTAAGAGTCAAATTCACAAGCTTTGCTTTGTTTAGTTTATTTCAACATAAGCATGGTTTGGAGAGAGGGCCAATGGATTATCCTAGTTTTGACACCAGTTTAGGGAGTGTATATCGTTCAACCATCAAGGCGACCTAGGGGAGAGGTTAAACAAGACTTCTAGTTCTTTTGGTGTGTTTTGTGAATGTGTATTGTTTGGATTTTGATAGTGGAACTCAGGGAGTTTTATGGTGTGGATTTGGCCTAGAGAGCTAAGTGAGAAGCTTGAGGGTTGGTGGAGCTACTAAAGTTAGGGTTATGCATTGATAGTTCTGACGATGAAATGGTGACCAAGTGGGAGGTTTGCCCAGTGGTTCAGGTACCTCAGAATATGAAGCATGGGAGATGCTTCATAGGTGGTGTTTATTCATATTGGTACCACCATGTTTTAGTAAATCTTATAGTTATAACTGGTTCTTTCGTAAGGGAACCAGAGTGATCAAGATAGAATATAAGGTTTGTTTCAAAGGGTTTTATCATATGGATTCCTTAATCACATGTTTGGACAATGATTAATAGAGTATTTTGGTTATTTTTGAGTGGAAGAGATGAATGTGGATGGAATGTGGTTATATGCTTTCACTTGATGGTGACACCTGAGGTAAAGGTGGTCATGTGGCTGAAATTGTTTGTATGAATGGTTTGGTTGTGAAGTGATGGTTGAACCTGGTTGGAAATCACACTAGAGTGGTGATGGTAAAGTGTTGATGTGAAACATTTAGAAGAGAAGCCCGAGATCCCTGACAGGTCATGGTGTCACGTATCTTGATATCAGAAATGGAGAAGTTGTTGGTGGTGTTCTTTGATGACTTCTTAGCAAACATCAGCTAGTGACCAACATGCCCAACATCTTGACATTGTCCTAGGTATGTTGAGATGCTCCGGATCATGCAACAAGACATGAAAGTGTTTGGTTGGATGAAGGACATCATGTGGTTTATGATCATGGAAATGGTATGCGTGAAGCATGATGCTGGGATGTACACCCTCAATGGTTTCGTGTGGGGTCCTTGGGATTGACCGAAATGAAAAATGCCATGGTTGAGGTCCAAAAATACCAATAACGGTCACTTGGTGATGTTTATTTCCTTGCTATGGGAAAAGATGGATGGCCATGTCTAAGGTTGAGGTTTGGATTGTGTTGAGTGTAAGAAGCAGTGGTTGGAATCCCTCATAGTGAAAAATGGTAATGACACTCCTATGGTGGGGGTGATGAGTCGGTCCTAGATGTGGAGAGGAGAACATCGAGCTGGTGGGGTGGCACCAGGATTCCAATGAGGAACCTATGAGGTGCTTGTTAGGTTCCCCAGAGAGGCGATGTGGAACTTGGATGTGGTGATTGATGACCCATGTTTCGGCCTCAGGCTCAGGGTGGTTCTGTGTGAAGCATGTGATGTATGTGATTAATTTGTATAACGGTGTGGTTGGATATGAAAAGAGGTCGTGGAAAGAGATTTTGGGTTCTAAAACTTCATTGGGGATCAGGGTTAGACTCGAGTAGTTCTCCTTGGGTAGTTTTAGAACATCTCAATGTTAGGTGAATCTTTTCCATGTGATGTGGTGTCTTGATAAGGGTGAAGCCACTGACATTCTGGAGGGTGGTAATGTCGTGATAGTGTAATTCTAATGGAATTCATGGAACGACCTCAGTTTGGTTATTGGGATGATAATGATAGGAATTAAGTTTGTAATCACCTCAGGAAGGTGTGAAAGGGGTAACATACCACTAGTTAAAGGTGGATGTACTTGGATAAGCCAGTCGGGGTGGTACAAACTCATATGTTAAACTTGAATGGGTGTGGTGAGAGTGACCCACCTCTAGGTTCATATTGTTGTGGAAAGTGTATTTTTGAAATGGAGTAGTACCAGAGTGAGGTCGTGTTGATCTTAGTCCTTGAAGGCATAGTGTAGGAATTTCCTTCCGTTTGGTTTCAACAGTGTGACTGGATGCTAATGTAGAGTAATGCCACTATGGATTTTCTAGTGTGGTGAGTATGAATATGTTAGGATATGGGAATGTTGGGTTGTGTTTTGGTGGTCCTTTGTTAAGAGAAGAGGTTCCATGTAACAAAAAATGGTAGAGATAACCATACCAGCTAAATGGTTGGTTGATGACGTGATCATAATTTTGGGTTGGAAGGATTCAAGTGGTCACTTTTTGGGTGAGTTGGCCATGGTAGGGAGCTTGGGAACAATTTAATTTTCCGATTAGCTGGGATATTTGGAGTTGCATTTGAATTTATAGTTGAGGAATTAAATATTCAGGAAAGGTGGTTGGTAGGATTGTGTTTTTCTTCTGGGTGATACAGGGATTTCCATTGATAGAGTTGTATGAATAGGAAAATGATGCCATATGATTTGGGTCATTAGTTATGAAGAGGATAAGGCTGATGAGGTCCTGGTTGGTTTCCTCCATGATGATGTGATGTTGTCTATGAAGATTCATTATAAAAATAGTTAGGAACTATTGTCTATGTTTTCTCTGTGAAGTTATAGTGGGTGGGTGTGGTTAGACTGGAAGCATCCTTGAGGAGCTGTCCGTTCGTGTTGTGGTGGGGAATTTCGGGACAAGTCACTACCTATGATATGTTTCTTGTATTCCTTTTGATGTGAAACCAGAAATTGTAAGATGGGAAGAGATATGCAGACACTGTGGCATGATCTCTTGTTACAGATGTTTGGTGATGGTCAGGAGAGCGGCTCGAGGACAAGCCGTTATAAGGTTTGAGTTTGTAAGATCCCAAAGTTCATGTGAACGATTGAGGGTGTTATCGGGGTTCAGGACACGAAAGAGGGAGAAAAGAGGGGTTCCTGGGCATATTTCATAGATTGCGCACGGTTAGTGAAATCCATTTGGAGCATCCCAGGTAACCGTACAACTATGTATAGAGGCTTACAAAAGGTTTTCACATGGTTTGGAAAACCGTGTGGAATTCCCAGAAAACCAGGAGAATGGGGTAATTTCAAGAATTATCTTCCCCACAGTTTTCGCACAGTTTGGAAATATATGTGGGTAAACCGTGTGGCCTATAAATTTTGGAAAGTTTAAAAAATTTCCACTTTGGGGTTTTAAACCACAACTCGATATTTTCCTCCATTCCTCCCCTCTCAACACTAGTGAAAAACATTGATGACCCAAGCTTCCAAGAGTTGTTACTACTTTTATTCTTGGCATTTTTGGCTACTGTTGGTTGCGGATCGAAGCTCTGGGTAATTCTAATCCTCTCCTCCCTTATTTTTTTTTCAGATTAGGGCTTATGGTTTCTACCATCTTCTTCAAAATCAATGAACCCATTTGTTTTTTTGGTGAAACCTAGTTTGGGTATTCAAGGGGTGTTTGAATATGGATTTATGTCTATGATTTAGAGTGCGTTCATCATCAGAATCAAGGTAGGTGGTCTACAGGTTTATCCCATAGATTTATGTTGGGTTTTTGCATGGAAGTTGTGTCTTTTTTCCCCCTTTTTGATATTGTTTTTTTCTTTGGGGAGTTCGATAAAAATGGGTGTCTAAGTGACCAATTTCAACCGTCACAATCTTTGTGGGATGCATAGATAATGGCGTGACCATTTAAGGGCCACCCATGGGGTGAGACGACTATTCCAGACTTAGAAAATGGTAGGGTTAAATGAAGGGTTACCGAGTGATAATGTGGAACCCATGTAGAAAATGTATTAATGCTTGATTAAGTGTAATGGTAAAGATAATAGAGATTCCTGGGGTGATAAGGAATAAGATCTTGTTTGGAATGACATAGAAATGCGCAATTTGGGTCGAATGTGATTATGTCAACTCTTTACCGAATTGTGGTTAGAAAGGCATAAGGGGGTGAGTGTGTATTAAATGGTAAACTTGTAATTGGATAGTGGAATTAAGAAGTGGATATATGTTAATGATATTTAATAAGGTAATGGATGAATTTTTTGAATGGGTCAACACATGATGATTAGATGGTACACATAAATGGATGAATGCAATAAAGGGATTGTGTTATGTGATATGAGATTGTACTTGAAATGCATAGGTGGGTAAATTCTTGTGAAATGATAAATGGGATAAAAGGGTTAATGAATAGTAAATGATGAATTTGGCTATGGCATAAGGTTTGTTGAATACACCTAATGGGTTAAGGCATGGGAATGGGAATTTGAAAAAATGGATATGAATTTTAATAGAAAATGTGTTAATTTCTTATAGTATAGTCTGGATTCCCATGCTGTTTTCTATGAATTTTGAATGATGATTTCCAATGGCATTGGTTATGTTATGTTGTGTTATGGTTTGGTTTTGGTGATTGATAAATAAGCATGTGCACATGGATTTGTACTGTGAAACATTGACTTGAGGTTCTATGACCACGGGTCAAGTTATAGACTGAGGCACTAAACTCCACCCAAAAATTCACATGTTAGGGAAGGGTACAAAGACTCTATTCCCCTAACGGTTGCATTCCACCCAGGCTAAGGCTTTGAGGTGAGGATAATGGTTTGATGGGATATGTGTGTCCCTAGTGAGATAGGGACATGATTAATTTCCCCAATGTATTGTGATTGATTACCTTAGACCCATTTATGGGTGATATATATTCCTAAACAAAATAGAATAAGTTGAAATGTATTATGTGTGAAAATGGTATAAGAGAAGAAATTGTGATGAATTCTAGTCACGAACTAAATGAACCTTGTTAACTAATGGAACCCAAACTGTCCCTTGATTACTTACTTTTCATTTTGTACTTGAATTCACTTTATGTTAGATTGGATATTTTGTAGACACCATTGTTGGTGGCCTACTGATTTTTTTACTCACGCCTTGATCGGGCCACCGTTGGGTACTCAAGTAGAATTTGTGTTTTCAGGTTAGGACAAGGGAAAGGTCTCTGCACTAAGATGTTGAGTTGGGCTAAGAATGTTCATGGAGAAGGATCCAGACTTCGAGTCGGGACCCGTTGGGAGTTTTTGTCCATTTCATTGTGGGGTTTTTTCCACTTTCACTATAGCATGGAATGTCATATTTACTATTGTATATGGTTGTACCCAGTTCTGGGAATGGGTCATTTAGGAATGTTGTTGATTGCTGTCTATTGTTTCCATTGTTAAATTATTATCTGTTTTGGTTGCTATGGGAAATAGGGTATAGTCTACCTAAGTGATTCATTAGACCCTCACCTCTAGTAAGAAACCTCTGGAGTATGGGGAGGTTCTCTTGAGGTTATGTGGCGACCCGACATGGAGCACCTATTTAGTGGATTCCTGGTTTGGGATGTTACAGTTATAGATATTTTGTTAAAAATAGAATAATTATTTTCTATAACATAATTATGCGGATTTTTTTGAAAATAAAATAGATTTTTTATTTAGAAATATAATAGATGTTTTTTTCATTCAAGGCAAAAATTATATGTGATCTAAAATATAAAAAACATTCAAAACATTAATCAAATAATTCTTTTTTGAAAGTGTTTTTTTCATTTATTTAATTTTCCAAAAAATTAATATATATTTTAAAACACTATCTAAAAAATGTTATAACACATAAGATGGTATTTCTATATTAGTGAATCATTATTTATTTTTGAAAAATTATCTTTCCAACATCTTATATTTAAGAGATTTTAGAATTTATTTGAAATTAATATTTTACTATAAAATACTCTTATTTCTATTCTTCTTTCAGACTCATTTTATAGAGTTAAATGTCATAATATTTTTTACAAAAGTATCATCCAGTGAGACTTAAATATAAGTACTAATTATAACTACTTTTATATAAACTTAATACCATCACCATCATTGAGTAATTTTATATTCAATGCAAGAGGCACACTGGACATAAGAAAACATGGATCATGGATGTCTGAAGTTTTAAAGACTGAGGGCATCCCCTTGAATCAAATTAACCCCTTCAAGTTTCAAGGACATCACATTATAGAGGACAAGGGGTCAGGGCCAGAGACATCCAAGGAAGCGTGGTAATCCAAAGTTTTGATTCCCTTCTCTCCACACATGAAACACTTTGGTGTTGCGACTGAGAATGTTTCTGCACTTTCTAAATAAGTAGGAAATAGACCTGGGGGTGGGACAAAGACCAAGAATGGAATTGTGGAGGAATTTGGAGTTGGTTTCAGATTTTAATAAGTCGATGAACTTCTGATGACATAAACTAATACCCAGAAAAAGAGTTTTGGCCTCTGCTTGGAGGGAGGGCCCATTGCCAAGGCAAGAGGAGAAAGCGAGGATAACCGACCCTTTGTCATCACCAACCAAACCTCCACCACAGAGAAGCCCCGAACAACAGGAACCATCAGAATTCAGTCTGATACCTCTGGAGGGTGGAAGCCATTGGGCCTAGTGACCTGCGCTAGAGGTGGAGCTTGGCTGGGCGATGGGGGAACTACTTTGGGGAAAGCGAAGGGATGGTGAATCCTGCCAATTCATCAAGAGACAAACGAAGTCCATGAGCAATTTTTTGGTTTTGGTGAGGATGAATCTACCTGAGGAGGGAACTCCATCGCATGTCACCTTGTTATAAGCATGCCACAGTTTCCAAATCCCACATGAAGGATAATGGTCTGAGCCTCCTTCACCAGGACCCTGTCTCCCAAACCATGAAACCACCTCCATAGGAATGGAATGTCGGCCATACTGGGAGCATAGAAGGTCGTGAAACCACCAAGGGAACCACATTCACCGCTCTCCTAGTTTCCCTGAAAGAACAGGTGATCCGAAAACTCCTCCATGCTATTCCTAAAATAGGGGCAACGAGATGCCAGTGGAATTACACAACAATTGATATTACCATCCATAGGAAAGGGTCTGTTTTGGATTATCAATGAAAGAAATTTATATTTCGAGGTAAGGGACTTGGGATTGAGGATTTCATCCCATTAATTATTTGGTACCTGAGAATGGATGATGCTTCATAAGTCTCCATAGGAGAAGATCCCCATGGAGGTAGGCGTAAAAATACAGTGGCCTGGTTTAGGATGGAGGTCGATGACTCTGAAAGTGCTCTGTTGGTCAGCATCCAACACTACATTGGTGAAGGGTGCATATCATTTTGATTCTATGAAGGAGATGTTGGGAGCAGGGTATCTCAAGATACCTAATGGACTCCCATGCCTAGTTTTTGCGCCAAAACGAGATCTCTCCTTGCCCCACGATCTAACATAAGTGCGGTAGGAGGAAAATAATAAGGGGAAGGATGGAAGACCAGAGAGGAGAACTTTGGCTGGCCTTGATGAGGGATTACAGAAATGAAAGGAGTGCATGGAAATCCCCCACATTGTGTGCTGTTCTAGAATCTCCCAGGATAGTTTCGTTTTCATGTAGAGGGATGTGGCATAGAGGGAGTGGACGTTGATACCATCATCCATAACCAGATGATCCACCTTTCTCTAAGATTCCCAAGGATATTTTCTTGTATAATTAAGTTCCCAAATGAATACAACCACGAAATTGTCGATTTTTCAGATCACCCTATACGGGAATTTGACTGATGAAAGAACATGCACATGGGTTGCAAGAACCACGCTATTGATGAGAGTAATTCGACCTCCAAAAGATAGATATTTGTTCTTCCAGTTTGGAATGTGACCAGTAATCTTACAGGATAGAAACTCGTAGACTTTGATGTGAAGTCTACCTGGGGACATAAGGGATTTGAGATAATATATGGGGAAGATTCCTCTTTTCAGGTCAAGGTAACACTGGATAGCTGAGGTCCGGGTTGGGAACATTTTTTAGAGATATATTGCGTGCTTTTTTCTTTACTGACCACCTGGACGCTCTAGTGGGAATACTCTATCAGAAGATTCTTAAGGATATTTATGGATTTTATCCCTCCATTACTGAATATGAGAATATCGTCCATGAACATCAGGGGGGAAATAGGTTTGGCTCGCATGCTAATTTTTAATAGAATCATTTCCCCATTATTGATATTTCTGTTGAGGTGGCGGCTGAGAATGTCTTGGGAGAGAACAAAGAGACTTGGAGAGATCGGGTCTCCCTGGATGAGCCCGCAGGTGGCTTTTTGGTAAAATACTAGATGAATAGGTTATAAATAATGATGGTAGACAATATAAATCTAAATACCATATAATCTATAGATGACATACTTGGGTATGAAATCTATAAATATGTAAAACACATTTAATTGAGAAATATTTTATTATTAAAAAAAATATAGGTGAATTCCTTGGAATATCTACTTGATATAAATTATTTACACCATGGTTTGATCATCATTTTTTTAAAATTATAAATTTATTAATTTCCTTATTTTAATAAATATATGTTTCTTTTTATTTGAATAAAACTAATCAACATAATTATGCACATGTATACCGTTATGAAATATTTATATTGTTCATCCGTGTAGTTTAATGTGTCCCCACTAATGTATATGTATTACCAGATATAAATATACCCAATCATGTTTGTATAATTGTGCATATTTTTTAATTAATTTAATTTATTTGATTAAAATTTTGTATAATTAATTTATTAATGAATATTTTTTCACGAAATTAATTATTAATATTTGTGGTATAATATAGAAATATCCATATATATTTTCTTTTAATACACTAATGTTTCATATGTACCATAAATTAAATTACTTAAATGATTTTCTAATATATTTAATTGAAATATCATTTAATATTTGACGTTGTTTCTGTTGTTTTTATTATATGAAAAAAATTATATATAATAATCTATCATGTTGTATCTATTTTTAGCATTCATTTCAATTTCTATATTTTTTATTTTTTGTAAACAACAATTACTTTTATGTGTTTTAGAAAATAGTAAATCCTTCCAAAATACAATGAGGGATTTTCTTAATAGAATGGCCTATATCACAATAATGAAATATCATGATACACATGTCACTTAATTAGGTGGTTCACCATATACCTCTTTTCTGGCCATTGTTTCTAGGTTTTCATACCCCCATGTCTTGAGTTATGATTAGTTAGTATTTCAGTTATATTATTCATTCAAAACAAGATAATTGAATTTTTCCTTCACAATTTATACCATCTTATCATATTCCTTTCCCCTAACTACCAACCCTAAGATCTGATCTATGATTCTCAGTTTGGGGGATCTTATTTCTAAAATATTTTTATTAGGTACTATCTTCTTTTAATTTTACGTCAACATATTTTTTTGGAAAGGTTTTGTTGGTTTCTATCCATTTTATCGATAAAATAAATGTAAATTAGTAGTATTTTTAAGATATACAGAATAGTACAATGTAATTTTTTAATGCAACATTAATTTTCCAAAATTGATTTATATAATATATTTTTATCTTAATCGATAAAAAATTACTACAGTTTTAAAATTATAGTTAAAAATATGTAATTTATTATAGGAACCATTTCCGAGGAATGTTTAAATTTTATATTTATGTAGAAAATCCATCCCAATGAAATTAAAATTGATTTTGGATTTCAAAAATTTAACAGCATTTCTTTTCAATAAATTGAGAATTAAGGGAGACCATTCATATAGTTTGAAGTCATTAGTTTCTCAAATTGAAAATTTATAAGTCCTTTAATAATAAATTAATGAAAACTTCCACTAGAATAGAATGTTTATATTTAAAGGATCATGTTCCAACTTTTATCTCTTTACCACATAAATATATATTCTATTTGGTCAGTGACCATGATTGATCTAATAATGTTATTTTTTATATTTTATACATGTCAATTATTCATTTATAATGTGTGGTAACTACATCTGTCTTCACCTATTTCTATTTGTCTAAAAGTCACGGACCTCCTATGAGTCATTTCTTCTGTCATATTCAATGTTATTTAATACCCTATATTCATTATAATACTATAATAATGTTTCATTTTAGTCAATTTGATTAGTGTGGTTTTCATGTTTTTTAATGTTTTAGAAAAATACAAGTATTATTAGGTATGTTCCCTTTGTACGGTTGTTACCAAGGTTTTAAATTTATTATTGTTAAAACTAAAATTTTAATTAGTTATATCAATAATTAATTTATTCTAATATGATGAAGTTGCACTATTACTTAAATGAGGATAATATATAAATAGAATTAAATATTGGAAAAAATAAATCATGTGCTAGTACATTAATCCATAGAGATGTTATTAGTAACCAAATTAAATATGTTTCACCTAATAGACTCAAATATACTATCATTCCTTGTTAAATAATCTGAAACAATTTCTAGTATGAACATATTACCTGACTGATTTATCACATTATTTTCATTCTTTCTCTAAATGAGTCATTATTTTCATAGTATTAATGCTTCCTCATAAGACTGTATAATAAAACTCTTATATTATTTAATGAAAATTGGAGTGGTACCTACTTGACTTCTTGTTGTCATTAATTATTTCACTATGAATACTTATTTTTATTCTTCATCCTATATCATTATATAAGGATTCTTTTGAATAGATTTTCTACGTCATATGATATGAACATACACTTTGGTGGATATCCAATTGGATATTGAGGTATTTAAATGTGTTTTGACATTTTTTATTTTGATACTAGCATGTTTTTATATACTAAAAAAAGATAAGGGCTCTTTTGATACTAAATTTTTATGTAATTTTGAACCACACAAAATTCATGATTTACAGAGATTTTTTAAATGAATATGTTGAGTCTTATGATGTGTTCGATCCTAGTAGCTTAATGTAATAATAAAATTTCATCATTAAAACACGATTCATGACAAACCTGAAATTAAAATATAAATAAATTAGATAAATTGATCCATTTTGTTTTATGTGAATGTAATTAGTTTGTTCTATCATAAATAAGATCTTATACTTATTATTTAAAAGTTATTTTTTCTTTATATATAATGAATTTATAAATATCCCTATATAAATATATTTATATATTTAATGTGTAGTATAATAGGATTAAGAAAATAAGAATATAATGAAGATAAAATGAAGAAAAAGATATTTATTTACTGATGGATAATTTATTTTCTAGAAAAATCAGCTATAATGTTCAAAAAACACTAACAATATCCATTTTAAAAGTCATAATGCACATCTCAACTACTATAACACTCTAAGATTTTGATGAAATAGAATTATAAATAATATAATATATTTTATATCATTCATTTCACACTACACCGTGTTTTGATTATGTTACATGCAACACCGACGTAGCTTTCATTTCATGCAACACTAGATTTCATCAAAATGGCATTTTATTCTTATTATTTATACAAGACAATTATAACCTAGAGAGTAAATTTGAAGGAATGAATGGTATTAACCATAAAAATATATACAAACATATATTTAACTATTTATATTTATTAAATAAATTTTTTCACTTTCATCCAACAGATTTGACAGAAATAAGATAGGAATAAATCAAAATTTACGAATAAAAGCTATATTTTTTTAAAGGAAGTATTATCTCCTTTTAATGGAGAACCTATTTTAGAAAAATATATTGTCACATTTATAATTTCTATTTGGAAAAATAAACATCATTTTTGAAAGAGGAATTTCTAAATTATCTCAGGGTGAATATTTGATATTTTAATGATAGGTTTCATTATTTAACATATAGTAAAAATTATTCTTGTTATTGAATTTTTTTCTTTTGAATTATTTACAAGGTCAAATTATGTATTGGATATTTTAATTAGTTTATTTTAATTTATAACAATCAATTCGTGGTTTTTGAAATGGATTTTATTCATGAATTTAAAATAAAAACATTTTATGTTACAAAAGTGATTTTATTCGGAAAAATTGTTTTTCATGTTTTTTTGCGGATCTTATTTTAAATTAAATTATCCAGTATCTTTATTTTTAATTTTGAAAAATGTATTCCAAATTTATATACATATGGTCCAAATTTTTTAATTGGGTCCCTTTAAATTTTTGCCATTATGAATCGTAACCTTGGAAAAGATTGTTACCCTGGTAAAGGGTAAATTGAATAATTTATGTTAAATATAAAACTATACAGTATAAAATGACCCTAAAACATGCCAAAATTTTATCTGATGAATTAAATATGCCTCTTAAAAAATAAGGATCAAAATTAAGTCATTTAACAGACACAAGTCTTTGACAATGACTTATATAATATTTAAATCAATGAAAATAAAAAAATGTCACTTTCTTTTTCATTAATTTCCCTTCTGTGTCTACATGGTGATTTCTTTTAAAATAGTAAAACTATAATAATTTTCATTAAGTAATTTTGTTGACGATTTAAGTTTATTTTTGACGTTTTGGGTCACTTATATTTCAATATAGTATTTATTAAATCTCATTTAATAAAAATTTAAAGACGTCACATTTAGGTTTTAAATAATATAACCTTTTTAAAATAAGTCTACCCAAAAGATATAAAATATACTATAAATATTATTATGAAATATAGAATATTTATATTTATCATTAGATTTTATTTTTAATTTTCAGTAAAGAAATTATTTTACTAAATAATTACATAACTCTGATGTAGTGATTATTTTATTAATGGAAATACCAAATAAATGTTTTAAACCTATTAAAATATAAATAAAATGAGATCATTATTGTTATTAAAGAATTTAATAAATTACCTCTTTCTCATAGTAAGATTTAAAAAAATATTTTTTTCATGGAAAATTGTTATTTTGAAATTTTTAAAATTAAAAATAATGATTAGTGTCCAAATTGACACTAATGATACGTCATCAAAATAAAATTTTAATAAATTATTTAAAAATAATAAAACATATTTAATGATAAATAATAATTTTAATATGTTATATAATGTTATTATTGATTCATTTTAGGTCTAATTGATATCACATAAGAAAAAATTACAACTTTTTAATATTGAAATAGTTATTACCTTAGTTTAAATTATAACTAGTTAACTAAAGGTCAATCAAAATTAAAAGGTTATAAATAATACAAAAACATGTATAAAATCAATTGTTTTATGATATTACTACATTATTTCATCATATATAAGAATCCATGTACCTTTGGATATATTTGGATTGAGATTGAATTTATTATAAACTAATAGTGTTTGAAATTAAAAAACTGCCCCTCACCTGAATTATAAATGGTTACCAACTCACTGTCTTATTCACATTACCTTGAGAATTAAATGTCAACCATACCCTGCCAATTTATCTTATACACTTCCCTATACAAATTTTATAGGTAGTGTTTTTCAAAAAGGGAAAATCTAGAGTCCTTTAAAGGATATTTAAACGAGTTGTTTCAAAGAAGAAGTAATTGCTCTAACCGATGAAACTCTTTCTATAATATTCTATACCTCCTATTAATAAATTATATATGTCATAAATTAATAAATTCATCTTCATAAATATTCTATAATGTCATTATTTTTATTATAACACAACTATACACCCCCTTTCCCAAAGAACGACAATCAAATGTATTGCTCGTACATACATACGACTTACCGCCCTCACATAGCGATAAAATTCATTTTCCTCCATCATATATTATGAATGAAACTTTTTTTGGGATTAATATTTATATATGATATCTAGGAAATAATTATAGTTCTTTAATGATAATATTATATATACATTTATTCTTCTAATCATTTAGGAAATGATAACGTTGCTCGTGCATTCGTATGCCTTACCAACTCCACCATGCATTGTGATGCGTTTTTTATCTATATTTCATATGGATGGTAATATGGATGAAATTTTGGAAAATGTATGTTATATAAAACATAAAAACAACTCTGTAATGATAATATATCATATAATTTTCTTTTTTAATATGAAAACTAAATGAAAGAAACGTTCTTGTGTACGCACGACCAACCATCACAATGAATGATTTATTTTATTTTCTACCTCTAATTTATTTTGAATCAAGATGAATAGATAAATAATGAAAATATACATGATATTATTTCTCATTTTTTATTATGTAGATTATTCAATCATGATCTAGGTATGAGGAAAAATGATAAAAAGTCAAAACATGTTTAAAACAATGTGGTTATTAGCCAAAAAATAAGATTATCCTGGAAGTGTTAATGAATGCATAATATAATTACACAATTAAATAAGATATTTTATTATATATATGAATATGGTTCTATATTTTAATTATAATAATAAAATATTTATTACACATGAGGTTTAATCATATACAATGGAATTCAAGACATAATGCAAGCGGATTTTTAGTCTCAGTTTTATATCTATGAGACTTAACATATTTCCACTCATTTATTGAGTGTGGTTTATATAATACCCATTAATTTAATATATGATACCTATATATAAATTCATGGGTAATTATATATTCATTTGATTATATCTTTTTAATGTTTTTTATAGTTCTACTGTCACCAAATTAGAATGATAATTGTCTCCCAATTTTCTTTCTTTAAGACACAAGTTTTGTTATGGACCTATTTTATTTCATGAGCTGTATATATATTCTGTTGAGATAATTTATCATAAATATAATTATTTTTATGATATTATAAGTTTCATGTAATTTTGTTATCTCATTTTTTAGAAAACTATTTTCCTTCAAGTTATTTTTTTCTAATTTTTATTAAAAGTGTTTTAAATAATATTTGAGTACTTTTAATGGAAAAACGATTTTAGTGATGTTAAAAGTAGTTTTAAAATATTAATTTTTTTTCTATAAATGTAATTTTCAATGAAAGAGGATTTAAAAATGGTTTATGATTTAAAAAACATTTTTCAAAATGAAAAGTAAGTTTTCCTTAGGAATTATTTAAAGTGATCATCCAAAACCATTTTCAATCTAAGACAATGTTATATGATGTTACTTATGTTTTAGTAGGGATATGATCTAATGATACAATTAATATTATTTATCTAATTGGTTTACGTTTATCTTTGATTGATTTTTGTTAATTATTTTTCTTTAAAATACGTTATCTAATGATGTAATGATTATGAAACACATATTTGTTTATGGGTTCTAACATGATGAATGATTTATGTTATTTTTTAGCACATATGTGTGGGTTTCATTATGTGATAGGTAGGAAATATATCTCCATATAATTAATTATCTAAATATTAATATATCATGACATACAAAGGATGAGAACAATAAGAAAAATTGGTTCAGTAATACAGGACTGGAACATGAGTAAACTCACATCATTAATAGATTGTTGGAACATTGAGTGAACCCAGTTCAATAATGACCTTTGTATGATATGATGGTCTTGGAAATTAGTTTTTAATAATTTTAAAATTATTTTATATTCTTATGTGTATTCCACAATTTAATTTATTTTTTTATTCTTTCATGGAATATTTTCATTGATTCTTCATTGGAGTCTATGATTTATTACATGACATGATATCACGATCTTTGATACAGAGGATATGATTTTGATATGTTTTGATTATTTAATTATTCTTTATGATTATGGTATGATTGATATCACCATTGTGTTTTCTTATTGAGTATCTGAGCTCACCCTTTTAATATGTTTCTTTTCCCATGGTTATAAATAAGATTTTTAAGTGGGAATACTAACGGGGAATATCTTTGTGGGAAACATTAACAAACATTCACTAGATTAGAATTATGGGTTCCATATTTCCAAATACACTAATGTAATATGGTCTTAAATCATGAAAATGGTGTAATTAAATTAATGTTCATCTAAAAATATATTAAATACATGTATTAAAACCTCATTTTTTTATTTTATATAAATTACCATTGGAAAGAAGGATGATAAACTCTAGTGAGATCCTTAGTGATATTTCTAAGGATTTTTCTATGGATATCCATCATGATAACCCTAAATATAGGTTAATATCAAAGAGTTTTGGTATTTACCATGAAATAAATAGTATTTTACATATTGTGTCCTAGATAGACATTTTATAACTAATTTTCCTTGATTTTATTATTCTACCATACTGATTTGTGTTTCTCACACTATCTGTTCTAGTTTTGGTCAATGGATGTAACCCAAAGGAATCACATTAATGATGAAAGTTAATGGAAATATAATGATTTTACATATAGAAAACTGAATCTTAAGGGAGAAGGAAATAAATATCTTTTTTTCTATTATCAAAGAACATTCTCAATCTAAAAATCATGATAGACTTATAAATGAGAAATGTAGGGAACCACAATCTGTTGAGTCCTTAATGAGGTAGCTTCCACCTTCTTTGAATGTAGTTTTTGATCTAGAAGTGGCTGAGTAGCATATTATTACCATTGAAAATAAATTTTTGATTCTCCAATGATCATAGAATGAGAAATTAATTTTGGATGTCTATAGTTTCGAATGTGAATCAGATCAATGGTGGATCTCATCATGTATATGAGGAAAAACATGAAATTGAATCCATGTAATGGGATTATTTAAAAAACATATTTTTCAATAAGTACATTACTTATTTTATTTATATGATAATGGAAATGATTTACTTAAGTTAATGAAAAAGGATTATCAATGTTTTTGAACCTATGAATAAAATTTTAGAAGTCAGATGAGGTCTAATTCTAGAATTATAATCTAACCTGAAATTAAGGTTGATCAATTTTTCAATGACTGAAAACAAAGACTTTGATGGGAATTATCCATCCGAGACATCGGTAGTTACAAAAAAAATCACCTAATGTTCCATCAAGGTGGAATTTTAGGTTTGAGTTACATATCAATATCATGGATTTGGAATGAAAATTAATATGGAGTTTAATGAAAAATATAAAACCCATAGATAAATGAAGATAATATTTCCCTTATTTTCAATGTGTGGAATGAATCATGGTGGAGATTCTCTTAAGGGGACCAGTAAATGTTTTAAGTGTGTAAAGTTAGGTCATATATAAAATGATTGTCGAATTATTGGAAATAACTTATATAATGA
The DNA here is from genome assembly GCA_963277665.1 of Viscum album. Lineage (NCBI taxonomy): Eukaryota > Viridiplantae > Streptophyta > Magnoliopsida > Santalales > Viscaceae > Viscum > Viscum album. The sequence continues at coordinate 1,299,382,617 of OY728166.1, forward strand.
CATGAATATGTAGAAGACTACACAAAATGAACCCCCCAAACATCAATTCTTCAGGTGTAATGAATATAGTAATTATGATAATTAACACCAAAATCCAAAGGTTAATGACGACGATCTACATTAATCACTCCATAAATTCATTGAAAAAGTTAAATCTCATGAGATCACTATTGCCGATATGGAGTGTGATAAAGAATTCATAGAATGATTGATTATTTATGGAATAGAATTCATGAATAATATCGTAGAAGTATTTTTATTGTATTATGAAATAATAAAACATCTATATATTGGTATACTATAGTTTTTCTATATGTATTTTAGAGAATATATGTAATGGAACAAGTAACCATGAAAATAGATCAAGGTGGTAATGTGATATTTTTAGAAAACACATGATTAAATGAATAATAACACTTAATATGTTCATGTTGTTGGGATAATAAAATAGATATATTTTTTATTATGAGAAATAAAAGGGATAATAGTAATGATATTGGGGATGATATGACCACAAAGTGATTTATTATACAATGGATTGAGATTATATTATTTTTTATTTGGAAATATATTTTTTGAAAGAATGCATGTTTTTACTATGGTTTTATGGAATTTTATGTTATTATCATGGATCAAGAGAATTATTTATAATAATATTCACATGTTTGGTGTGTTAAAATTAATGTCTATGTCAATTTGTTTGAGGTATCAATGATAAGTCTATTTTGGAAATGTAAGGACATTATTTAGAAATTTAAGGATTTTAATCATTTGGAAGGATCACAGAGGTAACCAATGATGAATTGTTTTATGTCAAAATCTGTATTAAATTTTTGATATTATCTCTCCATATGATGATATATGAAAATTGGATAACTTATTATAACATTTTTATTGTAATTTTAACTAAATATTGATGGAATTTCCTATTATTTAATTTATGGATTTCATGATCTACTAATTCATTCGGAATGAAAAATTCACATTCATTTATTAGAAGAAGTTATGAATTTGAAATTGATACAGGGTTAATGAAACAATGTGATTTTCTTATGAAATGTAATGAAATGATGTAATTATTTCATCTCATGATAATTCTTCAAAAATAGGGAAAGGATCATGAAACCAAAGAAATGTCACTATAGTACCGTCTTTTCTAATGAATCAAATAGTCACTTAAATCGAAAAATATAATGGATTTATAATTGTTAACTTTTACTTAACCATGTTCTCTATAACTATCCATCATAACATGATAATTAGATTTCCCTTCCATGTCATTCTTTTATATTTCCATCTATGTTATCCAATGTGGAATCCAAATTATGAGTTACATTTGGTGACCAATATTTTTTCAAACATACCCTTTTTAAAGAGATTTTTTTATTCAATTTTATTATGTGGGTTCTATTAATGCAACTCTCAAGTTTTAAACCTTTGATGACCCTAAATAATTTTATGAACAAATTCATTTTAACAGGGTAGAATAAATCACTATAAGTTTTTTTATTAAATATGTATTTAAATAATATGATTTCTTTAGTAGCTTGACTTTAACAGTACACCATATTATGATTTCATTACACACAAAACTGGCTTATCTTACATTGCATGCAACACCCAGTCTCTAAAAAGAAACATTTTATGCTAATTATTTAACAAGAAAATTATATCATAGTTTTTAAATTAGAGGGTTTTAATACTTTCAAAAACACCATATAATTTATATAAATTTAATAAATCAGTTTTTTTGAAATTTATCGGATTGATTTTGTGGGCATATGATAAGAATTAATCCAATTTTATGCATAAAAAACTATATTTTTCTAAAGGTACTTTTATCACATTTTAATGGAGAACCTTTTTTATAACTATGTTATTTATGTTTTATAAATTAGATATTCGAAAATGAATATCCTTTTAAAAATTTTAATGTCAAAAATAGCCTAGGGTGAATTTTTCGTATATTTATGAAAAGTTTTATCTTTTGGAAAATAGTGAAAATGCTGTTTTTTATTGAAAATTGTGTTTTCTTTTATAGTCCATGAAACACTAAATAATGATTTTCATTATTTTTAATTATTAAATAATAATTAAAAATAATAAAATTATAGTTTTTTAAATGATTTTAATATATAAATATATTAAAAAATATTTGATGGTCTAAAAGGGACTTAAACAAAATATTTTCCATGGGGTTTTAAAAGTTTTTTTCCAAAATAAATTCTATGAATTATGTGTATTGAATTATTAAACATTCATAAAAAAATTATATTCATAAGGTCCAAATTTATCAAAATAGTTCATTTTTATTTTTGGCAAATATGAATAGTAGCTTTGGTAAATTTTGTTTCTATAGTAAAGGGTAATTTGAGTAATATATGTAAAAAATAAAATTATAAACTATGTAATTACCATAACACATGAGAAAATTTTATTGCATGAATTAATTATACCCTTAAAAACTAAGGATATCATTTCTGTATTTTAATTGACACATGTCCCTTAACATTTAATGTATAATATTTAAATCAGTGAATGTCAGAAAACGTCACTTTCTTTCTACATAATACACCTTATGTATCCACATTGGATCAAAGTTATTGTATGAATGAATATAACAATACATTTTTTAACATTGTAAACATATTTTCATGATATAAACTTATGTTTTACTTTTTAGGTAACTTAAATGAGATTATGCTATTTATAAATCTTATTTGTAAAAAATAAAATGATTTCACATTCTTATTTTAAATAATATAACATTATTAATTTAAGGTTACCCAAAAGATATATTCAACTATATTTTTTTAGGAACTATAAACGTACTATCTTCATCGTGGTAGTTTTTTAAAAAATTTAGTAATGAAATATGTATATTAGATAATTACACAACTCTACTGTAGAAATTATTTTATTAATGTAAATATTAAATAAATGTTATTGAAAATATTAAAATAAATATACTTTAAGATAAATAATTTGGTAAAATAATTCTAAAGACTTCCTTGAACTCATATGGATATAATAAATTCTTTTTTCAATGTAAAATTTCTATAATGATTTTTTTAATCGTAAAAATATTGAATAGTGTCAAACCTGACATTAATGATATTTTACTGAAATAAAATTTTATAAAATTATTTAAAAATCATAAAATTAGAAAAAATTTTATATAATTGTAATATGATCTGTAATGTTATAAATTTTTGATTTATTTTATAATTTTTTCACATAAGTGAATATTAAATCTATTTAATTTTTAAACTATTAATACCATAGTTTAACTTTAAAAGGGATATCTAAGGGTAAATCAAAATCATAATTTTAAAAATAATAAAAGAACAAGTCTAAAATAATATTTTTTGACTATACAACATAATTATATAATCTTATCTTAAAATACATGTCCTTTTGGATGTATTTTGATTCAGATTTAATTTATTATAAATTCATTTTTTTTGGAATTTGTAAAATGAAGCTCACCTTAATTATAAAATAGATCCTCCTACCCTACTTATTTTAATCCCATTTTTCATTAAATCTACACTATACCATTGAAATTCCTCTTCTATTCATCACTATCCACATTCTAGAGGTTCTGTTCCTTCCAAAAAAAACCAACTCTAATGTCCATTATAGGAGATTTAAAGGAGCCATTCCAAATAAAAGGTAATTGATCTAACCGATAACTCTATCTTTCTACTCTTCTATACCTCCTATAAATCACTGATATCAATAAACATAATCATAATAAATATTATAAATTTTTTATGATTATTTACACACCATTATACACCCCCTTTCCCATTGAAATAGAAATGACTGTATTGCTGGTGCATATATCTGTCTTACAGTATCAACATAACGATACAATTAATTTTGTATGACCACATTTTTTGAATAATAATTATGATGGTTTTAATTTTATTTATTATATTTATGACATAATTATACTTCTTTAATTATACTATCATTTATACATTTTTTACAACCTAATCTTTTAGGAAATGATAACATCACTCGTTCTTAAGTATGACTTACCATCTCCATGATGCGAGGTGATTCTTTATGCATCAATATTTATCATGGATGATATTAAAGATAAAATTTATTAATATATTATATATATATAACATAGAAATGAATCGTTAATGATAATATTCTATAATCCACTCTTTCTTTTAAACTAATATTAAAATTGAAAATAATGTTAAAGCATACGTATGACCTAAAGTCATAATGAATGGTGAATTTTATTTTATACCTATATAATTTATGAATAATAATGTGTAAATATGTATGGAAAATGTATATTATATTTTTATTGTGGTTATCATTCTGGGGATGACTAAATCATGTTTTAAGTAATAGGACCAAGGAAAATAATTCAAAAACCTTTACTAAAAACAAAGCTTTTATTACTCGAAACACATTATTAACAAAAAAATGTTAATAAGTGAGTTATATAATGTCATAAGTATATCATACATGATATTTTACAATTTAATATTGTTATTTTTAGGATGTATAATAAACTTATATTAATTATACAATAGGTTTGAGAGTATATGATGAGGTAAGGTCTTATTGTTAAGGGATTTCTAGTCTCTATTTTATTTCTTCATGACTTATTCAATATTCGTCACTCATTTACTTTTTGTGGTTTATATACATTACATTAATTTAATCTATGAAACATAAAAAATATTTATGGGTCTATACGTATCATTTTTATTATCTCACATTCTTGGGAATTACAGTTTAAACGTTACCAAATTGGTTTGATAATTTTGTCTTAATTTTCCTTCGTTGAGAAGCATGTTATGTTTTGAACCTATATTCCTTAACATGGCTTGTATTTTTAAATTTTACATTTAGTTCCATGAATCTAGTTATATTCATTATATTTTAATTTTCATGTAATTTAATTCTCTTTTTTGTTGGAAATATGTGTTTCTTTAAATCAATGTTTTTTAAAAATGTTTTAAAAGTTATTTAAATGATATTTTATGGATTTGAAGGAAAAAAAGATTTCAATGATGTTTAAAATACTTTTAAAATATTCCTTAAATTTTTTCATGGTTATTAAGATTAGATAAGGTTTTATAATTGTTTTAATATTAAAACACCATTTTTTAAAATGGGAATGATTTATTCCTAAAAAATTATGTGAAGTGATTTTTCAAAACAATTTTCCATATAAGACAATGTCATTGATGTTACTTATTTTTTTAGGGTGATATGATCCAATGATTCATTTATTATTAATTTTCTAAATCTTTTATTTTTTATGATATATTAATGTTTATGAATTATATTTATTTTTCATGAATTATGTTAGGATGAAATGTTTATGAAAACCATTTTGTTTCATTGGTTCTAATGTTATGAATGTTTTATGTTATTGTGGAACAAATATATATGGTTTTCATTATGTGATGGGTGGAACTTATATCTCCCTATAATGCATTGGTTAATGATTTATATCTTATTATGTGGAAAGAACTAGAATGGGAAGTGAAATAAGTTTTGTTCCATAGTAATGAAACATGAGTAAACATGGATTTGTAATAAAAGACTAGAATGGGGAATAAACCTGGTTCAGAAAAGGACTTTGTCTTCTATGATGGTCTTGGAATTGACCCTTGATTGATATGGAGATTATTTTCTATTCTTATATGTATTCCATAATTTCATGTCTTATGTTATTGTATAATAGAATATTTTCTTTGATTAATTATGAACTTTTATGATTTATTTCATAACATGATATAATGATCTTTGATATACCTGATATTATTTTCAAATGTTATTTTTATGTAATTTTTCCTGGTCTTGATGTTATCATTGATGCCACAATTGTTTACCCTTATTATGCATATGAGCTCATCCTTTTCATATGTTCCATTTCCCCATATTATTAAGAATTTATTTAGGTAGGAAAACTGAAGGGGCAAATCGTTATGGGAAACAATAAAGACCATTCATGAGACAACATGATTGTGTTTCAAGTTTTCAATGTAAATAAACTTATATGGTCTTTGAGCGTGATTCTATTTAATGAATGAAAAATTTCAGAAAAACAATGTAATGTCTATTCAAGTTATTCTTGGGTCCTTATAAATTTTTTTTAAAAAAAACTAGTCTGCATTTTAATAAACATGTTGGTAAAATCAGTGAAAATATTCCTCATAATCAATGAGTCCCAAAACCAAGACACTCATTGATCATTCATCCTTATAAACGCATATGTGATATATGTAATTATTCTTCTCTGTTAAACATAACTGTAGTATCCATTTAATTTTCTATGTTACGATACCAATATTTTTGTCATATCATTGTAATTATTATCCTTATTATGTCCAACACATGTGATACCCCGTTTAACTCATGTGATACCTCCTTCGATTTATCTTCCCTATTAGACACCATATCATTGATGAGATTTGTTATCCTTTACTTTTATAGATCTCTTAGTATCTAATATATATACACAATCAATCTAGCATATTAATCAAATTGTTTGACTATATTGGCCACATGTAATTCCATGGATGCCTCCCCAACACACCACATGGTATTACTCACCAAGGCAACTTACCAGACCCATAATGATCCCCACATGCTGATACATATTATTTAAGGTTGATTTTATAATTAACCACCTCATATTACATGTAACCAATGAAATTTTATACTTCACCACCTAGCCTAAAGATCACCTCCCCATATTCTGGTGGATTATGACTAACATTGTGGGTCGATGAGGTTATTATGGGGAGACTGTGCCCTCATGATAAAAGTGTGCATCAGAAAATAAAATAAAGGAGATACCATAATGCTATACTTAAGTAGATAAATAAATCCACAAAGTAGGTAACTAGTAAACATATAACCCATTCTATAGAAAATATGATAAACACCCATTAACGGGTCACACATTTTAGAGTAATTAATAAAATTCTCAATATGATCATTAGAATAAGTTGGAGAAAATTCCCAATCACCCCCAAAGTATTCCAAGTATTAGCCTAAACCCCATATCCATACTCCATCCCACTACATATCAATCATTCTCTATAGAGATATTTCCCTTTTCAAATATAACTGTCATGAATTCTTCTTGGGAACCAACCAATAGCAAAATCAAGGTGTAAGAACTACTTAGTAGTCCATCACAAAATGTGTCTAACAACATATCCAATTTGACTTAAATTGTGCACAAAGATGTATGTATTTATTAGGGATATAAATAAATTAAATAAATAAGATAAAATAATATCATCCCTTAGGCTCCATGATGAAACCAAATTTGAACATACGAAATTCATTTAGGGATATATGTCTCTATGAATATCTTAATTATAGTGCCATCTATAGTCACTAAAAAGAGTCAAGGCACTCATCCCAAAATTTAAAATATCATGCAACATATATAATATATGAACTAGTTTCAAAATTACAATATTTTTATTATAATTTTGAATCCCAAAATATAATATCATTTCGATCTCTTGTACAATATTGAATCAAAGGAGCTCAGACCCAAATTTTAATCCATGATGAATCACATGATTGTTGGAATCTATGAAGCTCACTGTAACACCCTGAGTATTTATGGACCTTTTTTTATATAATTAATTGATTTTCACTGATTTATTTCATTTTATTATGTCAACCATTCCTCTCATATCCCAAAAAATTGTCTTGACCAACAAGTGAAACTGACTTGGCATACATTACAAATACAGTTGTGTTTCTATGAAACATTATTTTTTTAAAATAATTATTTAAACAGTATAGTTATAAAATTTTAGTTAAACATATTACTGTGAATAGTAATAAATAATTTTCAACATTTTTAATTTTTTTTATATAAATAAAAAATATTTCTTATAAAAAACTAAAATTTGTTAATGTCTTTATATGTTTAAAAATACTATTTTATCAAATGATATTCTCTTCATGTCATTATATGAAAAATAATAAAACAAATGTTAGAAACTATTATAAATATAAAATAATAAAATAAACTTTGTTTTTGAATTTATAATGACAATATTTTCTTAGGTTGAATTTTTGGGATTTTTCGGAGAAACATCATTTTTGGATGAATAGTGAAAATACATAATTTTAATTCAAAACCAATTTTTCATATAGTTTATTTATATAGAGAAATTATATTTTAAATTGGTTTGAAATTATGATTAAATTATATTTTTATCAATTAATTAAATTTAGATCATTGGAATCATTTTCCTTTTGAAATTTCTTATAAAAACTTTACAAACATTTTGATGTTTTTACATTAAAAACCAGCATTGTCGTCATGTCTATGAGATTAAAATTAAATTTATTTCGTCCATTTCTATGATTTGAATTTGTAAAAATGGATTCCATATTTTCAATCAGATGAAATTTAATACCTAATCATGTAAAAAAAGGTTTTGACCAAAAATATTGGTGAATTTTGTTAAAATTAATTAAAATGGTTATGTTTAAATTACACTTAATAAGTGACTGAAACATAATCTTAAGGGCCCAAATGACCTATAAACTAGTCCAAGATCCATTTTATGAGCATATTTTGTCTCAATTCTGATTTGGATAGAATTCGGTCCATCATGTGATCCATTTTCCATGGGAAAAGTGTATGAAATTCTAAAACTCCAAATTTCCATAGTGTCGCTCCTCCTCAACTATAAATGGCCTCCTCTCAACCCAAATCATCAAACATCTCTTGATAGTTTGGATCATAAAATATTTGAAAAAATATCTCTTCAACATCCCTCGCCTTATTCTATAAGCCTCCCATTGGTGAGAAATACATCAAAGGAATCCTTTTAGTGAAAACCAAAAGGAGTTAACCAAAGAAGTGATAACATATTTCTTCATGCACTTTAGATTTATTTCCATTCTCCACCCCCTAAAATTACCTTATTCCATTATATTGTTTGAACTATATTACTGATGAGGGGGGTGAATTGAGTATCTATAATAAATTTATGTTAAAAAGATCACTTAAAAATATTCCCTAATAAAAAGTGAATACAACATAGTTAATCAAGGTAATATAGTTATAATAATTTGAATCTTCAAATAAATTCTGAGAATATTGATTAATTCTTAGTAATATCAATGTGATTTATTGATACAATTTTTAAAACTATTATAATAAGGAAAAGTAGTTATAAATTATATTCAATACTAACTATCAAAGAAATATTTAATTTTTTCAAAAATATATATTAAAGGAGAGAAAAAAATAAATTAAAAGTCCTAGTGGGTAAGAAAAGTGGATCAATATCAAGCCAAGACCTAATCTACTCCACTTGGTGATCACATTCCACCAAGAAGTTTATATTAATAAACCTGATCCACACCCTGGACCGAGGTAAACAATATTTCACAAGACTGTCCAGTTCACATGACCTCTTCCATTGTTATTCAGGGTACAAATTACTAGGTCACACAAGGACCTCTACCACAATGATCCGTGGGAGTAAAAAGATGTAATAATATTTGAGAGGAAGGATATCTTGTATCCTTTAGCTTAATATAGGAGGTAGTGTGTGTTTTAATATAGACACAGACACAGACACACATACACTTCTCAAAATATAAAAGTAGTACACAAAAAAAGAAAAGATAATGAGAAAGGGAAAGATGTGATCTGACTTTTATTCAATGCATATCAGGACTTATAAGATGAATCATATGGAATTATCACGTTTAATTGTAAAAACATTTATCTCAAGTACGGTGCTCTGGTTTCCAGTTCGATGATGTAAGCAGTCTAGCTCTCATTATTCATAGACATGGTACTGCGGAGATGCTTTTGGCTCTTATCTATGGTATTCTAGAATTTAGGAATTTAGAGTGCTTCATGTATTATTCAGTTGAATAATTATTCATGGATCATTTCACTTTTCAAATGATCACTCCTCTACCCTTTGATCCTATGCCATGCTTTCATTTTTGATTCAGAGTGCATGTGTTAGAGCTGACAGGATTCATGTATTCTACATCTCAACCTCATACTGTTAGATGATATGTCTATAAAGAAACATTAATCATGTCAGTGCCTTTAAATGACTCAAATATGACAGTTAGAAATTAAATTGAAAACGACAAAATAGATTAAACAACAGTGTCAAAGTTTTTCTTGAAACGGTATAACATGGAAATGGTGTCACCATGAAACAATGTCTTCTTATTTACCTTGGAACGGTGAGATAGTAATGATGCAATAGTTGTATTGATATTAAGAACCGATATCATAGATGCGGTGTTAGGATCACGGTGTCTGGTCCTTTGCCGAACATTGAACGGTGTCTTGGTGATGGCTGCAAGGAACCGGGGTCACAAACATCATGAGATCTAAAACTGGTTACGGTGTCAAGGATACGACATCTAGGTCATAGTGTTTTGGTCACTGTGTTTGGGTCACAGTGTCTGGTTCACCGTGTCTATGTCACTGTGTCTGGGTCATGGATTCTGGGTCACAGTGCCTAGGTAATATTGTCTGGGTGAAGGTGTGTGGGTCATGGTGTATGGGTCATGGTGTCTTGGTTATTCCCAAAAACCAAAACCTATGGTAAACTTACGGTTTCTTAGACTTAGTCAAATATCTGTAAACAGTCATAAGTAGTAATATTCACAGAATGAATTAGATTCAATCATTCACATAGGAAAAGATTATAGATCAATATTAAATATAGTTTATAATAATCAAACATGATTTACAGATTTCATGATCTTGTGAAAGCTTATGAAAATCATATGGAACCAATCATCTCTACACATGATGTGAGATAGATTAACCAAGTTTAACATGATTTTTGTTCATTAAAACATGATTAAAATATGTGCAGTCCCAAAATCTATACATTTTTTATGATCACAAATCATAGGATTAAGATTTATTTTCTTAGTGTGATTTCTTCCACTTTTGTTATTAGAAAAATGATTATAGGACAAAGAAAGAAAAAAAGAGGGAAAGTAAATAAGATAATAGAATACAGAAGTGAATATTTCATTAGATGGAATGATAGTAATTTTTACAAGAGGATGGTAGAAATACAAAACGTCTCTATTAAAATAAAATTTTCACTTTTCTATAGCACAAGATAGCTTGTCTTTTCCCTTTATTGCAGCATTATAAGGATCCACATGAGCATAATTAGAAGTTGAAGAACGTAGTGATCCAACTGTTAGAGGAGGAATAAGGATCACTTCAAAAACAGAAGGTGTCAAAGTGGGTTTGGTGGAAGACCAAGGAATGTTTTGGTCAAGGATAACAAGTTTGATCTGGCTCAGAGCCTGAGATACAGACATCGAATCAGAAGAAAAGCAATGGAAGAGGAAGGAGTTAAACTAGGCCACAAAGGTGTAGCTGTAGGAGCCATAATGGTAGTGCTTAGCACATGAAGATAAGTCTTTAACAATTGAATGAAATCATTAATGATCTCACCAAAATACTGAATTTACTTCTCAAAATCATCATTTTTCACCATATACATTTCCAATATAGGAGTGAAATCTATCATCTTTTAGACCTGAGTATTGATGTCTTGAGTGACAGGAGTAATTTTCAAACTCTCTACAAGATATTTGAAATGATTAGTCATATCATACTTAGAAAAAACCCTACTAAAGTAAAAATCCACTTTCTTAGTAATTTCTTCCTGAGCATCATTGGAAATCTTGGAATGAATCCTAAATAATTCAAGTACTCTCTCACTATTATTGAAAACGATAGAAATACATTCCTTGTCAAAAAAATCACTTACTGAAGTTCACCCTTAACAACAGTTCTGAGAAGATCACTGTCAATGGGTTGAGATGACTGTCCAGAGGAATTAGAGTCTATAACAGCTAAATTGAGGGACCTGAGCTAATTTATTATTTTCTTTATACATCCCTTGTACTCATCAGTCAATTTTTTGATACCAACAACATGCTCACCCAGCTCATTGACTATCCAGATATTTATATCATCCACTTTGTCAAATAATGATTTCATGTTTGGAAGAATCCGATATAAAACATTCTATGGAATCTGACCACTAATGTCCTAAATAGGATGACCAATAAGATCTTGTCCTTGTTGCAACACATTTTTCATATCTCAACCATAGCTCAGAGAGACTTTACCTCATCACTCATCTTCTTATTCTCATTTATAACCTCTTGTATTTCATGAACAATTTTGGGTTAATCTTCTATATTCTTTTCTCTAACATCAATGCATCATCTCTTTCACTATGATTTGTCAAAGGAGTAGGTTGTTTGTTCATGATCTTTTTAAATCCACCGAATAATATAACTCCAAAGGAGTTCAAATCAAAGTAAATCAAAGAAATAGAATGTTCTTGTGAAAGATCAGGAAGATGAGCTAAGATAGGTTCATTATCCTTAGGAGAGATTACTTCTAGAGTAGAAACTGGTTTCAATTGAAATACATTGGAAAGTCCTATGCCATTAGCTAAGGCATCCTTGGTATTATCCACATCCAAGCATCTAGGAAACATTTACCATGTATCCACAGTGCTCTGATCAAGATGATTAGGAACTTCAACAATATTTAGACTATGGTGCTAGTCCCCTCAATAAGTACACCACTTACAAGACTAATAGATTTGTTCCATTGATATGTGTCTAAATTTACATTTTTAATAGCCTCATCCATTTCATTTATAGCATGTTGAAGGCTTATTGAATTATTTCCTCAGAAGATAGGATAATTTTAGGATCATCTTGTTCATCTAAAAGTTCCTCAACATCAGCCTCTTCCTCAATAGGAAGTTCTTCGTCTAGATGCTCCTTAAGAACAAAATTTTCTTTTACACTAATAGTAGATTATTTTCCAAAATCATGGTCTTCTTTAAAATCAATACTTTTTTCAGTAATAGGTTCTTCTTTATCAACAATATTTTGTGGAATAGGTAGACTTCTATCTTTTTTATCCAAGACCATTCCATCTAGTGGTGAAAAAACTGCCTCTCATTATTCTTCTTCAGGATAATCAACAATTTAATATGGTAACAAACCAGGATCAAATATTTTATTAGTTCTTGAATGATTCTCAACAAGAATAACTTTTCATATAATCCATTATTATCATCAACCCAAAACTTTTTCCAATGATTCTATCTTATCTTCATCCTTTGGTTGTAACCTTCGAGATACAGAACTCAAAGTCTTTGATGAATTCTTCATTTTTTTCAACCACTCCTTTATAATAAAACAATGTAGAGATTAACCATGAAAAGTACCAAGAGGTAGGCTTTAATTTTGTCCTAATAAAATCACACATGTGAAGTATAATAAAATTATAATTATTAACCTTATTCTGATTTTTTATAAGATGTATCAAGAACACATCTTGATACTTGAGGGTAGAAAAATCACCTTTACTTAGATTAATCAGATTTTGGATAAACTTAAACAACAAACTCATTTCACCATCCAAATCATCAACAATTGCACTTCTTTCCCTTTATTCCTAGTAAAACCTCATAGGGCCTCTTCTAAGACAATAACATTACTAGGAGGAGGAGGAAATCTCTGTTAGTCCTAAAAAATTCCATCATGAGGTATCCCTAGGTAGCCATCCCATAACCTCAAGTACAAGTTACATTTTTTACCATTTATCTAGTTTCTTACAACAAAAACATCATCAGTATTTAATGAAAACTGAGCAAACTGATAAAACTGATAATTTTGTTTTGGATAAATCGGCCTTTCCTCCTTTGTTAGCCAGTTAATCCATCATTTCTCTGCTAGTATTTTCAAAACTGAGGTCTTACTTTTCAACTACCACTGAGGACTTATTTCCTTTGCTGATAATTATATTCTATCAAGAATATTTTGTTTCAAGGGTCCATCGAGCGCTACATTCAATGCCCTTTTCACATTATTATTAGATATGTGCTTATTAGGAGTTTATGAAGATGGGGGATTCATTCTCATCATTCAATGAGGGTTCAAGAGAGATAGAGAGATGAATAGATGAAAGAGGACATACAGTTTCAAGGAGAGGGGTTTCAGTTTTGAGAGAAGAGAGATCAAGTGAAGAAAAGAGTGAATGATATTTTGTTTTTATCATTTAGGTATTTCAAGCGTCACAAATTCAAAATCGTGGGATAAAAAACTATAAAATAATCAGCCCATAAATACAGGTAATAAAATAAAAATAAAACAGAAAAGAGTCATTACAGTGAGACTAGAAGAGATTATCATTGTGAGATAAGAATAGATTTTCACAGCGTTATATTTATGGTGTGACTCCAAGCAGTGAGACAGTATCATTTGAGACAATAATTGCAATATAGTAACCTATAGAACTATGATAGTGGGAATTTAATTCTATGATAGTGACTTGTGAAATTGTATACTGTGAAACAGTAAGATGTGATACAGTAATCATTGAAAATAGTACACTTTCTATGTGAGATTTATCATTCCTAATTCAATTTTGATGTAATCTATTATTTCAGAACATAATAGTTTGGTGAATATATCAGAAAGATGATATTCAGTTACAGTGAATTCAAAAGTGATATCCCCTTTTTGATAGTGGTCTCTTAGAAATTGAGGTGTTACATCAATATGGTTTGTCCTGGAGTGTGAAATTGGATTTTTTGAAATGTTAATAGCACATTTATTGTCACAATTCATAAGTACATGCCTGAATTGATATCCATAATATTGTAATGTGTGTTTCATCAACAAAATTTCTGAAGAACAACAACCAGCAGCTATGTATTTAGCTTCAGCAGTAGATAATGCAAAATAGTTTTGTTTATTACTACACCATGATACTAGGGACTTTCCTAAAAAGTGACATGTTTTAGAGGTGCTTCTTATATCAAACTTACAACCACAAAAATCATCATCAGAATATCTAACTAACTCAAATTATTATCCTCTAGGATAGAAGAGTCCTAGATTGGGTGTATTTTTGAGGTATTTGAAAATCCTTTTAACATCATTTAAATGAGATTATTTATGATTTTCTTGAAAACAAGAACACATACATACAAAAAATATAATATTAGGTCAGCTAGCAGTTCAGTAGAGTAATCTTCCAATCATAACTCTGTAAGTTGTTTGATCACCAAGTTTTCCATCTTTATCAAGATCCAACTTACAAGTAGTAGTCATTGGAGTATCACTACTTTTAGTGGTACCCAAGACAAAACGTTTGAGAAGATGTTTATTATATTTTGATAGATTTAAAATAATATCATCTTTATTTTGAAAGATTTAAAATCCAAGAAGGAATTTTATATTCTCGATTAAACTCAATTATAATTAATTTTGACACATTTTATTAAACTCAATACATAATGAATTTTTTGAAGATCCAAAAATAATATCATCTATATAAAATTGAACGACTAAAACATCATTGGAAATTTGTTTTCTAAAAAGAGTACGATCAGATATACCATTTGTAAAGTCTTTAGAATTAAGAAAAGTACTTAATCTATCATATAAAACTCTTTGATCTTGTTTTAAACCATTCAATGCTTTTGACAGTTTGAAAACATGATTTGAAGAGATAGGATTTTTGAAACTAGGGGGTTTTTAACCAAGACATCCTCATCCATATACCAATTTATTAATTCACTATTGACATCGATTTGATATAGATTTAAATTAATATGGCTATCATAAGAAAGAAGAATTATGATGGCTTCAATTCTAGCAATAGTTGAAATGGTCTCCTGATAGTCAATTCATTATTCTTATCTATAGCCTTGTGAAAAAAATCTATCATTGTTTCTAACTATGTTACCAGCTTCATCTACCTTATTTCTAAATACCCATTTAGTGCTTATGGAAAATATGTCCATGGGTATGTCAAAATGTTTCCAACCATTGTTCCTTTCAATATAATTAAGTTCTTATTGCATATTCATCATTCAAAACTCATCATTGATATCATAATTAATTTTTTTAGGTTCAAGTTGTGACAAGAAAACTTTATGTTCTACCTGATTTATAATAGAGGTTATAATTTGTGTTCCTTTATCTAGATTTCCAACTACACCATCTAAGGGGTGGTTCTTTAAGGGTTCTAGTGGGTCAGGAAAAGGTAAGGCTAGTAATTTCATGTTCTTCAATAGGTTTGGGTTCATTATGATTTGAATCTAGAGAATTTCCAGAACTATAATTTTTTACAGATTTCTTTTCAGGATAGTTAGAGGTTTTACCCTTGATGTTGAGATTTTACATATCATCCTCAAGATTCTCTAGAGTGTTCTTAGCCTTAAGTGGATCTGTCTCATCAAACATGACATAGACAAATTCCTCCACACATTTTGTTCTTTTGTTAAAAACTCTACAGGCTTTAGTAGATCTTTAATATCCTAGAAATATTCATTCATCACTCTTGGATGAAAATTTGTTAAGATTGACCTTAATATTAAGGACATAAGCTTTTCAACTAAAGACTTTGAAGTGGATTACATTGGGTTATCTGTTGTTACACAATTCATATGCTGTTATTTTAAGAATTGGTCTAATCAACACTCTATTAATAATTAATAATGCTTTATTTACAGCTTCAACCCAAAAATAAATAGGTAATTCATATTCACTAAGAATGGTTCTAGAAATTTCATACAAGGTCCTATTTTTCATTTCTATAACTCTATTTAGTTTAGGAGTTCTAGTTGGATAGAAATTATGATTATATAAATTTTTTGAGAAAAATGATTCAAACTCTTGATTTTCAAACTCATGACCAAGGTCACTTATTATAGATTTAATTCTAAGTCCACAGAGATTTTCTATATTTTTAACATATTTGGTGAAATGACAGCAAGATTCACTTTTGTGAACCAAAATAAGGTCCAAGTATATCTAGAAATTACATATACAAGAACATAAACATAGTGCTCCCCATTTAAAAAAGAAACTCTAGGTGGTCCAAAAAAACCATTTAAACCAACTCGAGAGGTTGAGAAGATGAAATGTTTTTCCTAGATTTGAATAAAATTTTGTGTTAACATCCCTTTTGACAAGGATTACACAATTTATCATTTGGAAGATTTAGTTTGGGTAGGTAATTCACTAAAATGTTTCTAGAAAGATTCCCAAGGGAGTGAATATTAGAGTTTCCTAGCCTTCTTTTCCAAAGCAAATACTCTTTGTGAAATACACTTAAACATGAAGCGTTTTGAGAAACTAAAGAATCTATGTTAACGGAATATAAATTTTCATTTATTAATACAGAAAATACTAATTTGTTTTTATAATTAAAAACATTTCAAGAATAAATATAAAATTAAAATGAAATCCATTATAACATAGTTGTGAAATACTAAGTAGATTGTATTTCAGTTCATAAAAAAAATTACATTGGAAATCAAAACTGAGTTAGAGTTACCGATTTGGCCAAGGACAATGATTTTCCCTTTGGCATTATCACCAAAGGTGACATGTCCACCATCAATTTTTATTAGGTTGTTGAAACATGAATAGTCTCCTTTCATGAGTCTTGAACATCTATTATACAAGTACCATAAGCTTTTATAGGATCACTTCAAAAACATTTCCAATAAGATAGTCAAATAAAAATAGACTTTGGAACCCATACTTGTTTGGGTCTAGTAATATTAGTAACTAGTGATTTAGGAACCCACATGTATCTCATATGTTTCCTATAATCATTATGTAAATTATTTGAGAAACAAACTCTATTTGGTCTAGAAAAAATCTAAATAGTAGAGAGTGCATCATAGTTTGAACTAGCAAAAGTTTTTCCTAAACTAGCAGTAAATTTTTATTTTCTATATTTAGAAATAAAATTGGTTTTCCCAGAATTTCGTGTACCAAGTTGATAGACAATACCATTAGTTTATTTAGGGGGAATCTATTTACCTAGAATTTTTAACATGGTATCATTAAATTTAGTAAACCTTTAATGGTAATTTTTTTAATTTCTCATAAAAAACCATAATTCAGTATTTTCATTGAGTAATTAGTCATTTTTCCCTCTCTCTGGATCATGTTCAGATTTAACAGTTGAGGTAAGATCATATTGTTTATTTATAGGCTTACATTTATCTTTTAGTTCATTACATATCTCTTCAACTATATTTCAAAACTCAAAAATTCCTTCTTTAGACATTTTTTCAAAATCACATTCATCTATAGAATAATAGGAAATTTTTATAGGATATTCCAGAATTACCTCAGATGTGTTTTTCATGAAACAAATATTGGATTTGTTAGCCTATATATCATGTGAAGTCTTTGAGTCACTTGAACTGTCCTCCGAAGCACTCCAAGTTTATTTCATTGCCTTTTTATACATTCTATCTTTGTCTACATATTTCTTTTTATACATGTGCTTGGGACAATAATCATTTATATTTCCCTTTCTCTTACATTTATAACATACTATTTCATCATACTTTTCATTTCATTTACAGTCCTCATTCTCGCTTCCTTTTTGATCTTATCTTCCTTTGAATTTAGGCTTTTTAATAATTTCATCCTTTTGTAAAATTTCTTAAACCATAGGGCTAATTGGGACATCTCCTCATCACTGTCATGTGAAGATTGTTCACTGTTGGAACATTCTACAGAGTCTTGTAGTTTCTCTTTCTCTTTGTGTTTAGAGGTGGTCTTCTTGAATGCAACGTATTTTAGTTGGGGTTTATCCTCTTCTTCCTTGTTGACTTTCTGCTCTTCCTTATATATAAATAGTTTTCCAATTAGTTCTTTGATAGGTAATTTTCTGATTCACATGACTCCCTAATGGAGACAGAAGTTCCCCACCATATATTAGGTAGGCATATAAGAATCCTCGTGATTTTTTATTTGGAAGTAACTTCCCTTCCATGAGAGATCATTGTGTTGACAATTTCATTGAACCTGAGATACATATCAGAAATAGGATCATTAGGATTCATTTTAATGTTATCATACTAAATCGTATATGTACTGAGTCTCATTTCTCTAAAAATTTTGGTTCCCTCATGTGAAACAGGAACGGTATCCCAAATATCATGGGCAGTTTAACAAGAAGGCATTCTGTTAAATTCATCTTCTCCAAAAGATAAAAATTAGGCACTCATGGATTTCCAATTCTTATTATAAGTAGTATTGTTTGGGTCATCCCAGGTAGTTCTTGAAGTAGAAGGAATCTTATACTCATCTAGAATTGAAGAACAAATTAAAAAACCCATACATTATTAATGAATTTTTTATTTTAATTTTCCATTGGGAGTAATTAGTTTCATTAAAGAATGGATGTCTGTTTGTTGCAGCACCTTAGAGTCTAGTATCCATAAGAAAGAAATACTTTTAATGAGCTAGAAATTAATAATTAATGGAAATTTATAGATCTTCAATGACAAACTAAAATGACAGTTCAAATAGTAAATAAAATTAACAGGAATAAAGTTCTCTAATAACAAAATTGTTTCAGAGTAGATTACTCATGAGGGGGGGGGGGGTGAATTGAGTATCTATAAAAAATTTCTGTTAAAAATATACCTTAAAAACGTTCCACAATAAAAAGTGAATATGAACCAGTTAATGAAGTTAATAAGGTTATAATAGCTTGAATGTTCAAATAACTTCTCAGAAGATTGATTAGTTCTCAGTAATATCAATGTGAGTTATTGATAGACCATTTTATAGTATTCTAATATGCTAAAATAATTATCACTTCTATCCAAGACTAACTATCAAAGGAAAATATAGTGTTTTTGGAAATGTATAGTAAAGAAGAGAAAAACTAAATAAAAAGACTAAGAGGATAAGATAGGTGGTTCAGTCAAAATCTGAGACCTAATCCATTCCACATGGTGATCACCTTACACCATGAAATTTATATTAATAAACATGATCCACACCCTGGATCGAGGTAAACAATAGTGCACATAAATTTCCAGGTCACATGACCACTTCAACTGTTATTCCTGGGTATAAATTACCAAGTCATAGAAGGACCTCTTCCACACTTATCAATGTGAGTAAACAGATGTAAAAAGATATGAGAGGAAGGATATCTTGTATCCTTTAGTTTAATAGAGAAGAAAGTGTGCATTTTAATAAAGACACACACATAGACACTGATCAAAATCTAAAACTAGTACAAAAAAGAGAAAATGTTACGAGAAAAGGGTTCGAAGTTCTCTGAGTGTTATTCTAAGCATATTTGTACTTCTAGGATGAATACAATGAATGTATCAAGTCCTCTTTTTAAAAATATAGTGGAAAATGTTTAGGGCACTGGTGTCCAGTTCGATCATATTAGCTATTTAGCTCATGTTCTTCTTAGAGTTGGTACTACAAAGTTGTTTTTTGATATGATATACAGTAGTACAACCGTCAATAATCCAGGTTGATTCATGTGTTCTTTAGTTGTATCCTATAGCATGTATCAGTTCACTTTTCAAATGACCACTCCTCTACCCTTTGTTCTAGTGCCACACTTTCCTTTTTGTAATAGAGTGCATGTGTTGGAGCTGACAAGAGTCATGTATTCTTCACCTAGTACCTCGTACTATCAGGAGACATGTCTGAAAAGAAAAATTCATTAGGTCAGTTCCTTTAAATTACTCAAATATAACCGTTATAAATTAAATTTAAAACGAAAAAAAGGTTAAAGAACGATGTCACGGTTTGTCTTGAAACAATATCACTTGGAAATAGTGTCTTCCTCTTTGTCTTTGAGCGGTGAGATAGTCATGATGCTATGGTTGAATTGAGATCAGGTACTAGAATCATAGATTCATTGTTAGGATCATGGTGTATAGTCCTTTTCCAAACGTTGAATGGTGTCTTGGTGATGGAACCATGGAACCGGTGTCACAGACTTCATAAGTTCAAAAAATGGTTACGATGTCAGGGTTACAGTGTATGGGTCATGGTGTCTGGGTCACATTGTCTGGGTCATGGTGTCTGGGTCATGGTGTCTGGGTCACGGTGTTTGGGTCATGGTGTCTGGGTCAGGGAGTCTGGGTCATGGTGTTTGGGTATTTTCAAAAAACCAAAACTGCTGGTGAACTTATGATTTCTAAAACATAACCAAATATCTGTAAAAAGTCATAAGCAATAATATTCACAGAATGAATTAGACTCACTCATTCATATAAGAGAACATTATAGGAAAAAATTTAATATAGTTTACAATAATAAAAAATGATTTATAGGAATCAGGATCTTGTGAATGTTTTTTAAAGCATAAGGAAACCAAGCATCTCTACACATTATGTGAGATAGATTAAACAATGTTAATAGGATTTGTGATCATTAAAACAAGATTAAAATATGAGGATACTAACACATTGTTTTGAAAAAACCAATATCCTAATTATAATTATATGTTTTTATGAATATTAATTGATTTATACTTATAGACATGTTTACCAAATGGGTGACGAACATACTGTTTATGTGTACGGAAAACTACCACCTCACAAAACGACGATTCATCGTTCTTACATTACAACCTCTCATGAGTGTAATTATGATGAAAAATATATTTTTAAATAATATATATAATATTTATAATTTATTAATGGTTATTTAATTCTTTTATAACATATACATTTATACTTTGTTATCTTGTTTAAATATTATAGTACCGAATGTGGAAGTGTGGCCTACCACCTCCGTAAAGCGATGTGATTAATTCACACTCTACATGGAATGTATTAAGGATGGGTTTGGTGAAATAATATGATTTAAATGATATAATCATGATAATGTAATGTATATATATATACATATACATATATTTCATTTACATTAATTTTTTATAACGACAATAAAATGCAAACAACGTTCATGCATACATACGACCTACCGCCTCCAGGGACAGTGTATTACATTTCACACTTATATATTTTACAGATAATTATAATAGATATAAACTGATAATAATTTATATTTATATCTTTGTTTAAATTCTATAAATCATTATATAAGTACAAGGAACAATGATATAAGAAATTCAGACACATGTGAAAAACAAAGCGTATATTTCCCAAAGTGAAACATTGACATAAAATTGTTAATAATCAGGAAATATAAATTCATAATCAAACCATAAATGTTATTCGATATAATAATATGATTATTTTATAAATTTATAATAATCTTATATATATTATATAGAATTTTTTTATGTGTATGATGAGAGTCAAGATAGAAGGTATGGTATTTCATCAAACTTGTTTTCCATTAGAAATGTTCATTATTCCCCACACACTTATTTTGTGTGGTTTATATCATTACCATGAATGTATTCCATGAAACTTATACATAAATTTATGGGTATTTACATATCAATTTTATTATATTTCTTTCATTTGGTTTCTGTTTCAAAAGTTACCAATTCGGTAATGTACTTTTGTGTCAATTTTTATTCCTGGAGACACAAGCCATGTTATGCACCTATATTTTTATATGAGGTGTATATACTGAATTTGACTTGATATATCATGAATCTACACAATTTAATGGTATCTTAAGATTCATTGAATTTAATTTTCATCATGGAGTGTATAATCCCATGTTACTAAGTGGTAATAATTTATTGAAATAATCACATCATTACTTATGATTGTTTATGATTATACTTCCACTAATGAAATATTATGATCCATATCTCAGGAACACTAATGAGTGTTATTCTATGATATTTATTCCTTATTTATTAATCTATTAGTATAATGTTTTCACACATAGTTACTTATGGTAATTAAAAAATCAATTTTACAAAAAATCAGACTGTATCTTTTTATTCGGTAAGAAAGCTGTTTTATTACCAAAACAAATTCAAAGAATTTTTTAAAAATTTTATCAAATGATATTTGATGATAATTTTAATGGAAAAGGATATTAAAAATATTTTATGGATTTCAAAGATTCCATTTCAAATTTTCAATGATATTTTCCAAGAAAAATCATTTTAAATAGTTTTTCAGTTTTAAAAAGTCATTTTAAATACAGAAAGGATATTTTCCTCATGAAATGTTTTTAAAATACCTTTCTAACAAATTTCCCATCTGAGATGACATCTTTTGGTGTTACTAATTCCTTATGGGTAAATGATTTATTTTTTCCACTCATAGTATTCTCTAAATGGTTTATGTTTTCATGGAATGATATTTATAAGACTCATTTCACATTCACGGGTAATATTTTTTTTGAAACCTGCTTATTTTCATGGGATATGATTTGAATGATATGATTATAAAATGTGTATATTTTTCCATAGTTTAATAAATTTTCAAATTTATATGGAACTTATTTCATTTTATGGGTTATGAAATGAATATTTCCGATTTTTTTGCACAAGTATGTATTATTAAATTATAGGATGGGGGGACTCAATATTTCTATCCAATTCATTTGGTAAAGATTTATCTCTCATGATATATAATATTATGGTCATTTCAATGAATCGTGTCTACTAAGATGACCATGGGAGTAAACCATTACAACCAAGATGGTATGAGGAGTGAACTCAAACTACTACGATATCAATATGAGTGAACCATGACTACCAAGATGGTATGGGGAATGAATTATTTCTATTATAATGGACATGGAAACAATTCCATATGTATTATGGAAATAATTTTATTTTCTTATGTGTATTCCACAATTCTATGTATTATTCCTGTGTAATAGTTTCATGGCTTATGTTCCTTATTTCTGTATGATTTATTTCTAATGAACTACTATGCTTTATGTAATGATTCAAGTTTATGATCTTATGATATACAGTGTATGTCCTTCATTTTTATAATCATGTTATCACACACTTGTTTTCATGGTTACTCTTACCTATCTCCATTGTTTACACTTATTGAGCATCTGATCTCACTTTTTTTGTTCTTCTTTTCCTAGGCCATGAAGATATGTATTAAGTATGATGTGTTTTCGAAGTGTTCTATACATAATGATCATAGTGGTATAGAATGAAGTTCAATTATAGACCAGTGTTTGTGTTTATATGTTTCCCAAGGCACAAGACTAATATATCCTTTGTCACATATTTTTATACTGTTTTATATATTCCAAAAAAATATATGTAATGTTAATATATGTCATTTTTTGCATCAAAATATGCGGAACATGATAATTTTAGGAAAGCCGCAACTTTTTTGCAAAAACACCTAGCTCAAATGGCACAAAAACCCTTTGAATGGGTCTACCTCATGGTTCACTTTCATAGAGACCTCCCACTATAGCAAGTATGAAAATACTATATGGAACCCCCGTGGTCTCATGTGAATGTTGTTGACAAAAGGATCTATGAGTTCGATGGATTCCCTGCCCTTCATTGAACCATTTTTTTTCATGGAACAAATCCAAGCATCGCAACCCCCAAATCCATTAAATATCCAGCCTCCCACACCTAAGAGGAATGACTACATCGACCATTCACCATTTGATCATGTGTTTCATGAATTACCCAAGCTCATATAACCATATGAACTGTGGATCTCCCAAGGTATTTAAGCATCGTAATACACCATTTAACTTATTCCAAATCCCCCACCTAAGATGTGGATTCCATTCATGGACCTCCATTTCCGTCACAATGGAATCAGACCCTTCAGGGTACTCAAGGAATCATGGAGAACCAAAAAAATTGTGAATCACTCCTTTTCAAGATCATGACTGTTTTCCAAGGAACATTCACCATGATTCATGATGCCCCTTTCT
Source organism: Viscum album (assembly GCA_963277665.1). NCBI lineage: Eukaryota > Viridiplantae > Streptophyta > Magnoliopsida > Santalales > Viscaceae > Viscum > Viscum album. The sequence goes on from OY728166.1 coordinate 1,299,407,337, forward strand.
TCACAAAGCCCATGTTCTTCACAAAGGACCTGAGCTTGTGAAACCCCCTCTCAAAGTGGCACCCAGATTCATGAGACCCTCTTTTTTGCATCCTTCTAGGTTTAAAAAAAGTAATTTCCTGGTCCCTCATGTGGTGTCCCTTGGTGAATTTCCATAACTATTTATTTTGGGAATAAGTATTCTAATGGATTTTTTGGCATATCCATAATATCATAGACCCCAGAGTGGATCAATCCTACTCTCCACTCCCATTGGACATTGGTGATGCCTTCCCTTCCTTAAGTGTTGGTGAGCATTAATTTGTAGTATCACCCCCTAAAATGCACATGGAAAGTGACGGATAAGTCATTATTCAGAACCACTATTCTACAATGGAGTGATATTTTTCTCACATGGAATGGGATCCTCCTCACATGGAATGAGATCCTCCAATGTATTACAACTAGATTAATCTCCTAGCATTTCTTGTGGGAGGCATTACCACTACTCTATCCTGCCTCCTCTGAAAAAAACAGAGAGATTATGGGAACTGGGAACCTTTTCATCCCTATCACATTATGATTTCTCTCAATGGGGTGATCTAATGTGCAATACCCATTCACATGGAATTATATCATCCTCACATGGTATCAAATCCTCCATATGGACATATTCTTTGTGAAATCCCCACACGATCTTCCGTTCATGCACCTACCACAACACAACAGTCAAGTATGTTACATTCTCTTTCTTATCTCACCAAGCATGAATCATGATGGATTATAGGATTTTAGAGAACATGAAACCCTTATATTTACCATAGGACTTCTCCTTAGGTGTAATCCACATGATGTGAACCTTGTGTAAACTCGGTCTTTTGGACCAACATGGACTTTTATTACCAACCAGGTGGGATGCATAGGAAACCTCCTTCAGGTACAAGCCCAAAACCATTAACACACATCTTATTATTTCCCTTGATTAACCATGTATCAAGATTATCATGACCTAAATCATTAGGTCACATATCCATCGAGTCTACATGGGCCTCTCATATGCATAATCCCCAACCATGTTCTATTTCCATTGTGCTGGCACATCATGGGTAAGACCCAATGACCTCATACAAATTAGGTGGGATTCGATTCCCAACCTACTGGGATACATAGGAAACCTCTCCGAGGTTCAAGACAAATGATTCCAACAACTCACCTATTACATCCATTCCACCCTTAGTTCATCCATCTCCATCCTGATTCTTACTCGATCCATCACATCTCGGTGAGATCATTCCATCCATATGGGAAGCTAACCATGTGTATGCCCCATCCACTCCTTCAAATCTCCTAGAAACATAGGAGAAGATGAGCATGGCTATGTCCGACACAAATCATCATCCAACCAAGGGAAATCATTTTATGATAGGAAATTATAACACATAATCCCCACATAGTCCCACTCAAACAATAAGGGTTTGGTCCCTCTATTTTAAATATGGTACATAGGAAGCCTCCCTAAGGTTAAACACTTTCCAATGATAAACATTGGTGTTCCCCTCTTAGGGGTGAACCACCCTGATCCACCCTTAATGTTATCAATTTCAACCATCAAGGTGTGGAATATTACCTTTATCTTACACACCTCTTGTGTCCATCTTCACTGGGAATTCCAACCCATCCATATATACACATTATAGGAGTTCCCTCATATGGATGTATCTTATTGATCCACCACCACAGGGAATTATGGCCACTCCACTCCATCTTTACATGACTTTAAACTCATGACCTATAACTGCTACCTAATTTTAATCATGGGATGAATGAGTAAAACCTCATAATATGGGAATTTGGAATAAGTTACACCATGAAAGATTTGGGACACCTCAGGTTTCCATGCCCTTGTACAACCATACTATGAGAAGAATGCTGGTGACCAATATTCCAATTTCCAGACCTAAGAGCAATGACCAATGTGAGAAATCTCATGACCAAAGGTTTCTACCCTGTCTAGACCCCTTGGATTTTCTATAAATAGAAATCACAATTAATTGTAATCCATGAAGAGACTAAAATAGTAATGAGATTAACGAACACATCAAAATATATGAGTTAAACCTAGACGAGGCAAAAAATTCACAGGAGGAAACCATGGAATGGGGAACCAACATACCATCATCCCATTTAGATAAAGGAAGAAAAATCACTGGGAATGTGATGAATGTTGACTAAATTTGGAATGTTGGAATGATGGGTAAAATGCAGCATTAATAAAATATAGCACAGAATGGTGGTAGGACAACGAAAAAAGAATCAGAATAGAAATAGTAAACTGATGTCAAATTTTATCCTAAAACTATGGGGATTTTTAATCTGTGGAATTTGATAGATAGATGAGTATGCTACAAAATGTAACTATCCAACACTAGGTCTCACCAGTAAAATACTGGGTATGACATGGAATTCACCAAAATTTGGTGTAGTTTAGCATTGGGCATTTCAGGAAGTAGCATCGTCAGTGTGGTTCTCCCTCTCTCCAACCATGGATGATTGGACAATACTGGAGAATTGGGAATTTATTTAATTTTTCCCGTAATTATGGTTGAATATTCCATCATTTTAGGAATAAATCCATATTATATGAATCGTTTATCACCCACAGATGCAAGGGCACTAGGAACAACAATGTGTCAATCCCACAGTACTCTACTCCCACCAAGAATTCAGTCGCGAACATGGAAACTAGGTTCCCATGCCCTGTAGTACCCTTAGAGATCATATATAAGAGGTTTATGGATACACTCAAATGTAGGTCCATGTAAGAATGGGTTACTCCCACAAAGGACATGACCTACCAAAACTTGCTGGCCTCTGTTCATTGTTGGAAACACCGCCCCTAAGAGCCATGTTGGGAGCCCCATCTCCCCAATTCCACATCTAAACACTTCATATGTCATTCCCTAAAGTAATACTTTTATTCAATACTGTATTACAAGAATGTAGGGGGCACCTGATTCATCTCAGCAATGGCCAGAACCCCTAATCCACAAAGATGTACTCCCACTATGCCTCTTGATCTCCACCAATAGTAGGCCATTGAGGCCGACGAACCGATGGATAATGCCCCTACTCTTCCATCCCCAATTTGACTCACCTGATGCTAACACCAGTCTCAAGATCATGATCATGTCATCCAAGGGGTATAATCACCCCTGAAAAACTGGCGGACTGACACAGATGTTGGTTTTGTTGAAGTGGTCCCACCTCATGGGGAAACACAACATCATGTGGATCCCCAAAAATGTGTTCTAACCCACCTACAAGGAATTTATGTGGCCTTGGAGATCCCCCTACACCCCTACCCATCAGTAAGAACACTGAAAAAACGGATTAGATTGGGAATTCCAAGCCCCCTAACACATATAGTTCCAAACTAAGGAAAAAAACAAATCCACCCACTATGGTTTCAATGAAATAGAAGATAATAGATCAGAAAATGATCATCAATGCAATACTTTATATGAATCATCCAGATTATGGTTTTCTCATCCCTCCTTTGTAGGGTTAGTATGGACATCCACATTTTATCCATGTAAATTTACCCTAGGTGAGCCTATCGACCTACAAACCTCGATAAAGAAAAAACTGGAACCTATGGTAAGTGACCGTATATGTGTCACCCAATCCATATAGGCATTATTTTTTCATCCCTCAAGTTCTTTTTCTGGCTGTTCCTCCAGCTTCTCCCCTAGCTACACAATGAGATGAAAATCCCGCATATAGAGTTGAAGATCCAATCAATGCCTTGTTGTTCAGATATCCTGAACAAGACATTAATCCCCATCAGGAAGATCTGATTGTCACGATCACTACTCACCTTGAAGGCCGATAGAATCGAGATAATGTAATTTCATTTAATGGAAAGACATATCCAGTGTGGGTGGATATCATGCATGCATCCCCAAACATTAGGAATCATATTTTCACTACTGGAAAACTAACCTATACCAACGGTTTGGAACCGTTGGTATAGGCCTCCAAACCGTTGGTATAGCCTATACCAACGGTTTGGAGAACCGTGGCGAAGTAAGCCGTTGGGATAGGTCTATACCAATGGTTTTGGGAAAACCGTTGGTATAGACCTATCCCAACAGTTTTGAAAACCGTTGGCATAGGTAATATGAAAATCTATTCCAACGGTTATAAAACCGTTGGTATATGTATTTCAAAAAAAATAAATTCGGTGTGATTTGATCCCTGAACCCTTCGTTTATAATAGAACGACTTAACCACTAACCTAATATGACTTTTTTAAACATAATTTCATAAATATATATATGTATTATAATAATTATTTAAAATTTAGATTTATATAATGTTCTTGGGCAGTAGACCTGGAAAACAAATCGAAGAACCTATCCCAACGGTTCGCAAAACCATTGGGATAGGTGCATATTTTTTTTCGGGGTGTATGCTGGATTTTGGGACACCCTTTCTCAATGGTTTTGGAGAACCGTTGGGAAAGGGTTGGGTATTTCCCAACGGTTCTCCAAAACCGTTGGGAAAGGGGTGTTTTGATCTCCCTTTCCCAACGGTTTGGGGGAACCGTTGGGAAGGACCCACCCCTTTCCCAACGGTTCTCCAAAACCGTTGGGAAAGGGGTGATTTGAGCTCCCTTTCCCAACGGTTTGGGAGAACCGTTGGGAAAGACCCACCCCTTTCCCAACGGTTGGAGAACCGTTGGGAAAGGGGTGTTTTGAGCTCCCTTTCCCAACGGTTTGGGAGAACCGTTGGGAAAGGGTGCCTATACCAACAGTTTTTACAAACCGTTGGTATAGATGTGTTGGGAAAGATCCGATTTCCAGTAGTGTTTCCCCATTCACTAGGATGGGAAACCCATTGAAGAATTAGGCCCACATTATCTCAATGTGAGGTCAAATGCTGGGAACAACCGAGCAGCTAGAGGTCACCAAGATTCAATGTTTTCAATAAACATTGGAAGGGATAAAATTGTTCTGAGATAAATAGTTACCCATTGGGTCCAACACTTGTTAGAAATTCCATTGTAACTACTTTCTTTACCAGTTCCGTTACACCACCCACAAGACATGTATCACCGACCTCTTCTAGGGAAAAAACTAGATAAGTGTGTCGCAAACTTTGTATAGAGGTGTAAGGGACTCACATATTGCCTTGATATGCCACTGATGTAAGAACAACTATTATCAATGTGTATGGAATACTTTAAGATAGAAATGTTACCCAACCTCATATCTTAATATTTCCCAGGTGGATTTTGGAATTTTTATGACTATTCTCAGTGCCTACTAGATTCCTTGTATATAGCAATGTAGGAATGTCTATTACCTCTACTAGCTCCTACATGATTGTCCTCCAAGTATGAGACTGCTTTCATTGCACAGATTGAGGCACCCACACTTATAGAGTTGTTAATATAAAAGACTCATCTGTGTCCTCACTGAGGGTACTAGACTCTCACCTATCCTTAGGCTCATCAACACACAACAAAAAATCGGCATGTTCAACCTCTTAGTAAACCACCATCACTTAGGTGAGAGAATCAAGAAACAACTCCTTGTGAGCCTTCAGCCCATCGTCTAGGCCAGGTTCGTAGTGCTCCCTTCCTTAAAAAGAGAAACTGAGACTAATTGTTCAATAAGTCTTAGATTCCATTTTATTTCTATATTGATATGTGGAACAGTGTTATGAAATTTCCATAATGTTGAAATCCCTAGGAGGTTGATCTCACTAAAGTCCCTGACTACTTCCCCTACTATAGAATACATGGATATAAAATCAATTAATGCAATGCGTTCAATGACTAGATCTATGACAAGGTTGGTAACAATGTACTTCTATTTGTCCCTACTCGGGCATAGGTGGATAAAATAACTATAGGATATGACAGTGATAGTGAAGGTGAACGGTAATAGGATTCTAGTGGTATGTATTAAGTGTATGACGATTGGTTATTGTGAAATATATTTTCTTGAACCCATGGAATGATCTATTCCTATTTAAATCATATATATCCTATTGATGTCATTTCACATCAACCAACATCCACTTCGGCATCCAGATCTCATCCCTCTACTTCCAAAAAAGGGTGCGTGTAGATGATAAATAAGAAATAAAAGTCCCTTTCTGGTGCCAAAGCCATCTCACACTCAAGGAAATTTCAATCCACTAGAAATTGAAATCAATCCCTGAGTTCTCCCAACATTTGATGACTCCTATAATGATGAGAACAGGTATTCCCCAGTGCATACCATTCAGTTTGTGGATCCCTATATTATTCAAGATGTCGAATAGTATTGGGTTTACCCTCCAAATATCCTTGGTTAATGCCACAATCAACAGAGGCACTGAAATGAGATTCAACAAAATGCTTAGGATATTTCTCAAAGCTAGGCCATGCATGCTACTGAGACATGATAGCAGGTTTTTCCTGGAAATCAAAAATCTCAGTCTGCTAAACCTGTATTGTTAGATTCACTACCACAATAATTGTTAGAACTCATCTAGGCCGAATATCTATTACTAAATCTTTATTGTCCACATCTTGCTAAAGCCACTTTTCAACCAAACGATAATGATCCCTTACTAATTCTAGTTAGGTTTTACCAACATTAAATCCTTTTCACAAGAATGAATCCACAAGTTCCATGAGAAACACCGATCATACATCCTAGTAAAGAGCAACCACCTGATAGTATATATGTGTAGCTAACATATATATATGATGTGATCAATCATCTCACCAAAATTCCTGAAAATATATCAATAATCAATGAAATAATATTAGAAGTGAATCATTAATCCTCCATAGATTCTTTGAGGATCCCCCTATGATTTGAGGCTGAGGTAGTAGCTGTAGAAGCCTTCCTGGTTGAGGAAGTAGAGTGAGTGGAATATCATAGCATCATCGTATTCTTAGGAGAATATGAATGCTCCCCCGTACAAGTGCACATCAACTGGATTTACATCACTAGTCAGTTCAATGGAAAGGAAATATGCCACATTCTAGTTGACATAGGTTTTGGAATGAATCTCATCCCGAACGAGACTCTACATAAGCTATAATTGTCTAAAAAAGATTTGAGTCCATCTGACATGAAGATTTATGGTGATTACATGACCGAGTAGAGGCCACGTGGTATCATATGTTGGAAGATCCAGATTTCTGGGAAAGTTGAAAAAAAATGAATTTATGGTTATTTAATAGGATATCACCTATAATACGATGATGGGTAGACCCTGGATATATATACATTCAACAATTACTCTTTATACCACCAATGACTCAAGTACTCACTCAATGGTTTAGTGGGAGTTCTCGAAGGAGGTGAATCTATTATTTCCACATGTAAAGCCTACTATCTGGATCTTGGATATTACAAGAGAAAGCACAAATGGGTTCATACTATTGAGTTTGCACACACAGTTACTGTGACTGACCTTTTGACAGATCTGGATGATTCCTTCATCCTCCTAAGTCACTGGTTGGAGGCCACAACCCCATACATGGGCCACTACTTCATCATTTCAGAAAGGAGGGGAGGACGTGTTACTGGGTACAAGGAATGTCAGGAGATAAACCTATACATATATATAGGGAATTCTCTAGTGATACCAGAACCCCCAAACCCTTTGAGGAATTGAGACAATCGCCGGATGGATACTGTGTGCGCTAAACATGCATGATCTAACAAGCCGGGTTAATCCATAAAAGACCGAACCATCACCATTTATTTGAAATAAATCATGGGATCCATGGGAAATGGCCTAATAAAATTTTATGGAAGGCATTTGTCACCATGGTTTCTGTAGTGTGGGAATCTCCAAGTGGCGCTTTTTTTATCCCCCCAACCAGGCACCAGTGTTCATTCTGAATCAATTATCTTTGATGAATGATATCCTCCCATGGATCCCCCTACCTCAGATAATGGTGACGAGTTGGAGGACACTCCTTAATTTTAATAGGGAATATCCACCAATGTTGATGAGTTGGTTTGGGTTAATCATGGAACTGAGATAGATCCTATCCCAACACTGATTAGTGAGGTCATCCATCTAGAGGAACTTCCTCAGTATGTGGATTTCATAAAGTAGAATCATGATGAATTTTCTTAGAGAAATGATGAGATTCCAAGACTAGACCCTCAGGCTGTTGTTCACCATCTTGATCTCCTACTGATCCATCCATGGATCAGGAATCCTTCCAGGAAGATAAAACATTCTCATGGTTACAGGGTTGAGTCTGATGTTGATAAGCTCATAAAATCCAACATTGCCAAGGAGCATTAGTACCCAAGGTGGCCAGTCAATAATGTTCCTATATTAATGTCAAAAAATGGATTAGATCTACATCGAATTCTGGGATCACTACCGTCAAAGTCCAAAGGATGGTTTTCCTCTTCCCATGATAGCACTATTGATCAATTACACAACTATGTTCCAGGCTCCCAAATCCATGGATGGGTATTCTGAGTATAATTAAATCCTAGTGAAACACAAAGATGAGGATTTCACCACCATCAAGGAATCAAAATCAACCTTATTATATTTGTTAATGCCCTTCAGTTTGAATAATGTTTAAGATACCTATCACTATGCAATGAACCACATCTTTAAACCGATCCTCAGGACGTTCGTGGGATACTACGTGGATGACTTGGTGGAGAAATACATTAAACATCACGATCATATCATAGATCATGAAAAAGGGTTTTTTTCCTCCACTCATAGAAGTTAAAGATGAACAATGTGATGGGTTCCTTTAGGGTAACCTCTGGGATGTTTCTTAGCTTTCTCCTCACATACGTAGGAATTGATATTGATCCCAATAAGATCAAGGTCATCATATTAATGTCTCCTCTGGGGAAATTATGGGATATCTAAGGATTCTAATAAAACATAACCAATATATTTTTATTCATTGAGAATATATCTAGAATGTATATTCCCTTTTGATAATCATTATGAATGTCCCCGAATACTAATGGGATACAGAGTGCTAGACAAAATTCGAGGAGATTAAGCAGTATCTTATATTTCCTATTATTTTTATGGAACCCATATATGGGAAGTCATTATTCTCGCATGTGACCTCCCAAGAATGATCCCAAGGTTCCCTTATCACAGAAAAGAATAATGAAGGGAAAGATAACAGTTTATACTAACATAGTCGCATGATCCTTGATTTAGATTCCAGATACTCTCCTATCATGATGAGTTTCCTCACACTGGTTTTCATAGTTTAGATGTTGTGAACTACCTCCCACATCACAATATACAGCTGGCATCCCATGTGGATATGTTGAATTATATCTTAATCCTCTCCATGTTGACTGATTGTCTTGCCTGTTGGGAAGTGATATTTTAGCATTTCGATATCAGATTCATCCCAAAGAAGGATGTTAACAATCAGGTGTTGGAAGACATTCTATACACCCATCCGACCTTGACAGAGAAGTCGATAGAACCTGATTTTCTAGATGTGTCTATCCGATAAATGGACAAGTGATTCCATGTTGGTAGAATCATTTTTATTATAGATCCCAATCCCCCACTGGTAGAGTCTCAATGATCCCAGACTCAACATGGTAGTCTTGGGTATCGTCTTCATCACATCGATACTGGATGTTTTTCTCGTTCTTGATATCTGAGGGTTGCACCAACAACGAGTTAAATAATAGAATCTCATTATTTCTCTCAAACTGGATATCATGATTTTTCCCCATATAGATGTGAAGGGGTAATCCGAGTAAGCCATCAAAAAAGTTAAGCATTGTTATATCGTCTTGAATCCAGAACTCATGATTCTTTGGAGCGCACTCGCTAGCTGATATCCCATTTACCTTCTCTCCCAGAAGTGAAAAATGTTCCCCACTCATAGATTGGTCGATCCAAATCCTTGGGAAGGATATATTATACTCTTTTAGAGAATTAAATGGGTGATTTTTTCATCCTTATGGAGCATCAAAGGGTGATCACTCCTATCAGTCTTAAAAATGATTATGACAACCAGTAGGTAAACCACATGGAAACTGCTACATCCATTTCATAAACACTAGATCAGCTCATAGTGGAAGTTACAATAAATTTGGTAACCCCTTTCATGTAGTATCTCTAGTAGGAAACTCTCCAGTAAATGGAGACAAACGCGAGAAAATCTATTTGAGTGCATTGTCGTTCACCCTCCGATGTGGTCCTAGCCTCAAGATAACTCAATACACGCATGATTTTGATGGAAAAATCCTCCACTACATTCAGGAAGATGAGATTATATAGGTTATACAGGATGTTCATGACAGATCTAGTGATGCACATCATATAGTTATGAAGCTATCCCATTAGATTGAAAGGTTGATTTACTTTTGGCTTGCCAAGGTCCATGGCTATATCAACTTTTCCAAGAGTATCCACACGTGTAATATTCATTACAACATTGATCATTGGCCTCCAGATCCCCAACATACCACCAAGAACTCCTATACCGTCACAATTTGTGGACTTGATGTCATGGGACCATATCCACCACAAAAATCTCGCTAGTGCAGGTTCATTCTGACCACCACAGATTTCATTTCCACATGCCCTCTCAAGAAAGTCAACTCCCAATTAATTGTTTAATTAGTTAGCTCCAATTTCATCCATATATTAAGACTATATTATGTTAGTATCACTAGAAATTACCCCAAATTTTAGGTTTCCAAGATGGAGAAATTGTAAGCCAAGTAGAACATCCAGTCCACCGATACTTCTTGCAACCAATCACAAGAAAATGGACAGATCAAAGACTTCACTAAAACCATCTACAAAATTCTACAGAATATGGTGGGAGAGAATAAAAAATGTTGGATGGAAAAGAACCATAACACCCTCTAGGAATATCAAAGGATGACTTGGAATTCCACAAAGGAGACTTCATATTCCCTTGTGTATTGAACAGAGGCTGTCCTTCCCATCAAGATCCAGATTCCATATCTCCACATAACTGTCTATGATAATCAGATGTTAGAAGTAATTATAGATGTCCATCTAGACAAAATGGTAACCATAAAAGAAAATAGGCTTTGACCCTTGCATAATCTTGAGAGGAACCCTAATAAGATATCTAGTGCATTCAACAAGATTGTTAATCTATGATCCTTCTTTAAATGTTACATGGTACTAGATCTAAGGATGGTGATTATACCTGTAAGAATGTCAGCAATGTTAGAGCCCAAATGGGAATGAACATTTATCAATCAGAAGGGTTACCCAAATGATAAATACTCTTTGGTCACCATTGATGAGGAGCACATCGGTCCTCAAAAAAATTCCATGCCTCTCATGTACTACTTCGTATAAGGATTATTGTGTCCACGGAACATGACGTTAAACATGGTTCAAATCCAATATTTGGGAAATTGAACTAGAATATTATGTCAAAAAATCATGACTACAAACATTGTACAAGTATTCCTGGAGAATACATGGTGTAACACATGCCTCCTTAGTCCTCACTCATGTCAAAATATAGCTACCACCTCATATAGATTTACGTCAGAGCACCTTTTCACCCAGCGCCCATCCACATGCAGATAAACTGCGTAGAAATCAGAATCCTAGACACATGATGATAAACTAAATAGAAAACAACATCCTTATAGAATGAATTCAAAATGCATGGACCAGTCCTATCACATGAACTTAAACTGCATAATTCATCCCTACAATATTACATTAAACTTCACTACCTCATCCCGACAATATGACATTAAAATGTGATGATTTTTCCTAGTATCACAATGTTAAACTATAGAACATCATTGGTCCAAGATCTATAACCATAAAATAGAAGTGTCATTATCTCTACCCCAGGACCCCCATCCTCAAGAAGGGTTTTGAAGACCTTTATTCAATACACCCCATTTACATTCTCAAATGTGTTGTGGTGTAGAGACTAGAGTGTTGGATTCTTCCTGGACATTCTCTCAATCCATCACCACGGTTCATGAATCCCCATATTTGGGTTGCCACGCTCTTTTACATCTGAAGGGGCTCCCTAATGGAATGGTTCCTGGAGAAAATAGAAGAACTACCATCTTGGGCCAACACCCTGGATGACTCTGGGTGACATTCTTAGATAGGTCCTGTGTTGTGAACATGGAAAGTGGTCGACCCTCGTTTGTGTATCACTATCTCAGGTTACATGATATAGATGCTGTGAAATGATCCAAAACTCTATTAATGAAATTTCACATCTTATAATTATTTCATACAATATAAATCACATAAAAACACATATATAACAATTTAAAAACTTTTTAAATAATTAATGAATGAAATAAGTGGTATTTCTAGAAGTTAAGGAACCTATACTGATTAAATAGTTACTTGACATTAGGAATAGTAATATCAACCTTAATAATTTTTAATCAGCCAAATGAATATTAACCCCACCCATGAAATTATATGTAAAATTTAGGTATGTTATAAATGAAAGTATGGTACAATTATATCATAGTATAAGTAAATAAATATCTTTTAAATTATTAATTATTAATTTATATTTTTTCATTTCATAAATAATTAATTAAAATTTATAGATAATATAATTATTGAAAAGAAGATGAATTTTCCTAAAAAATACTCATAAATTAAATTTTTTGTCTTATGGTTTTATGATATTTTTATGAGACCTTAGTTTTGTTTTCAAACTTTTATAGAATCTATTATGAATTTAAAATCTGTATTCTTCAACTAAATGATGTTTTTAATTAAAAAAATAAATTTCTCATATTTATAAAATTGTTTTCATAAAATGGATTTCTAATTATACAGATCAATAATTGTTTAGGGTTAATTTAGGGGATTTTTCTAAAATACACGATTTTTTGGTGAATAGTAAAATATGATAATTAACAATAATTGATAAATACATGAATTATTTTGTCATAGGTGATGTCTGGATGATGTAAGCCAATAATTTTGAAATGTACATCATTATTATAATATATGTTTTGATAATGCTCAAAATATTCATTGACTTTTGAAAAAATAATAAATAAATAAATAAAATGTTCAAAAAACGCACATCTCTTCCATAATAAATACCGCCCTCACCGCCTCTTCTCCTCACACCATGGATGCCTTGAGAAGCGTCTAAATTCTGACCAATACTCCTCCCTGGACACTCCCCCACATCCAAGATCTCTTGGTCTCATAAAACGATCCAACCCAATCCCATTAAAGATGTTTTTAAGGTGGAGAACTCTAGGGGTAAACATCCTCTCTATTTTCTTTTATTTTTCCTTTTCAATTTATTCAATTTTCTTATGCTTCCCTAAACTCTTTTATCTAAAGAGACATGATAATGCCGGTATAATTTATATACTGGATTGAGATCACGTTATTGGATGATCTGTCATCAAACTCTATTTTATCTCTCTTTTATTATATAAATGAAAACATTTCCCCATGATGTGTTAATTTACAGACATAATAGACGATGCCTTTTTATTTTCCATTGACTTCTTGAAGGTTGTTCATAAACCATTTTATATTATAATTATTATAGATTATTTAGTATTATGGAACTATTATATTTACATGATATAAATTATTATGATAAAACAATTTCGTGATGATTGAAAACAACCAAAATGATCTAAATGTTTATCAAAAATGTTCTATACAATGAATCATCCTCATTTCTAAAAATGATAATAATATATAGGACCATGAAATCATATTTATGTTAATTAAAAACATATAATTCAAATTATTTATAATTATAACCATTTTATTGGAACTCCATTACTTATAGACAGGCCAACTGATCATGAAAACCAAGTAAACGAGTGCTCCAAAATGATGAAATTAAACTCTATAACTCATAAATAAAGTCATAAATGAGCATAATAAAACTATAATTAATCATATAAATGTATATAATGTTATAAATTAGTTAATTAATGGATTAAATATTAATATCCATGACCATAAGGTCAAGTGCAGAACACATTCAGACATATGGTAAGGGATTCTACACAAACCATCATTTGTTCCTTAGAGTGATTCTTTCAATATGATTACCAAAATGTAAAGATTATTATTTCTTAATTCTTCTATATTATTTTTTATGATCCAAACATATCTATCCATATCAATTAATCTTTATTTTATGGGAAATACATGTTTTACATGGTTCCCTTCTCAATTCCTTTTGATAAGAAGACTTGATTAAATGGAACTTCTTGATTTCATACCCATTTTCAACTACCATACAAAATATCTTGTAAGTATCCATTAGTTTTAATAAATCAATTATATTTTATTGAATAAATTTATTTATTCATTTATGTTTTTATAGAAACAATTATGATAAATAAAAATTATTTTTCCAAAAGAACTCTTCTTTTCAAATTAAATATGGTTTTTCTCTCAAAAATTTCTTGATGATTTTATTATATAATTTTCAATTCATTCAAAAAATCTATTTAATTTTATTCTTTATTGATAATGATATCATATTTAAATCATACACCATATATTATTAAATTTGTTATTATTACTTTAACTGTGGATGTGCTATCTTGATACCATTCAACATATTACTCAGAATAGTTAGTGTTTATGTTTATAGAATGGGGAATGTTAGTTAAATTTCACATGTATAGGCTGTTTATGTTTATCCCCATTCACATGATGAATTAATTTTACTTAGTAAGAGATAGGTGGGACCCTATATAGGCCCTTTATGAATCAGTAGGTCTAATGAGACAAACTAGAGTAGTTATACCTGTTACGTGTCATGTCTTGGCCAAAGCCGTGGCAGTATGATTATGATTTTTGACATTATGCGTTCCCTCATTATAAAAATAGTATTTTATAGTCCATATGCTTATTCTATTATTATAAAATTCATGGTTATGTTTTGTTATGTTATTATTTATCCATATTTATTCCTTTCATTTTATGCTCAATATTATGTTTTACTGGAGTGTGATTTTAGTTATTCACCATGACTTATTGATTTTTCTTATAATAGCTTCTACTATATATATAACCATTATTGAGCATCTAAGCTCACCAATTTCTTATGTTGTATTTTTCCCAAGGGTGCATATATGTATATTAATAATTAATTTCAAAGATAATTGAGTACTTATGGATGTTTCAAATGGAATTTTACAACTGTGTTTCCTTCCATGTTTTAATGCAAAACTTTTGTTTGTACCTTGTTTTCGCAATCTAATAAACTATTCATTCCTTTGGGATGTGATTTCCTTGTTTATTTTTCCAATGTAATGATGTAAGGCACTAGCTTCAGACAACTAGGGTTAGGGTTTGTACAGTTCTTCACAAAGGATGTTTACTAAAAACCTTGAAACTAGATTTAGAAAACATATATTAGGGAACATAACCATAAGATAAACATTGAGGATCAGTGTATATGAATATCCTTGGACTTTGGTAAGGTATAAATTTTGTTCATATTCTATGTATTACATCCATATCTATATACTACATGTGGACGTGGTTCTAGGATATATGTACCTAGGGTTAACAACTTCGATAAGGTGTCCCGGGCCTGACTTTGGGTAACCTGGTACACGAGAATGGGCCTAATTGTGCACATAGTTTTGACCTCTTGGGGGATATGCTTAGGATAAGTAAAATTTTAATTAAAACTCATTATGAAGGATTTAAAATTAAATATATCCCCAAATAAATCATGTTTATTATTATAATAATAACTAGGAATAAAATTTCAATTTTTTATAGAGTTTTTCTAGTTTGAGATTACAAATCACAATTTGAACCCTAATATAGTGAATACCATTATTTATAAATGGATCTTAGTGGATGTATTAGAAACCATATCAGTGCATATATCCCATATAGGGATTTCCCTCTGATGCAATATAATGATATTAGTACTCGTGTTGCGACTTGTGTTGAGCAACTTATAACTACATTGGGACAATTGGATCAGGTTATGAACAATAACATTACCCGAATGGAGAATCTCTATCCACAATGTGGAGGATCATGTCGAGAAATCATTATGAAATAATAGCCATTATCATTCAATTCGACTACAAAATCATTTGTAGCTAAGTGGTGGATAATTTTGTTAGAGAAGATATTTCTCTCTTTGGGAAGTAATGATAGGGAGAAGGATTTCAAGGAATAAAATCTCCTATTGGGATATGCAGATCAATAGTGGATATTAATTAAAAACAAAAATGTGGAGGATGAAATAAAAAATATATAATACATGTATTTTATGAAAATTATAAGAGAAAAATATTTTTCTTTGTGGACAATGAGCGGATTTGGAGAGGTGATTCACCAGTCTGAAATAAATAGATGATGTAAATGTTGTAATGTACGAAGCAAACATTAAAAAGTTAGAAAGGCATTCCACATACAATATACATAATCCAAGTATCATGATTGATAAATTAGTTGATGGTTTAAAAACATTCCTTGAAAGGTAACTGGTCTCCAAATATTTATCATCACATGAAAATATAATCTCATGTGGTATCAAAATAGAAAAAAAACTCTTTATTTATTATGAATTTAAAGGAATGCAAGAGAAGAAGAGGGATGATGAACACTCTAGACAATGAAATCAGTAAAATTGGATGAAGGTAAGAGTTGATTTTTTATCATATGATAATTGTGGGAAGAAACACCGTGATTCATGTCTGAAGGGTATGGTTGTTTGTTATAGGTTTAGATAAAAAGTACACCAATATCGTGATATAATGGGAAAGAAATAAGCTACCAATAGTCAATGATATATTAGAAAAGTGACAGGAAATTATGCAAGTGAATGTCTAATTCTTCAAGGAGACATTCCACAAAGATGGACAAAGGAGAAAGGCCAAGCTAATGTGTTCACAACTACTGAGGTTGAAGTTCCTAATGATGTGGTGGAATGTACTTTAATCCTTTCCTCAAAATTTGAAAATTATTTATTTGATTCCGGATCATAAAATTCATTTATATCTTCCCATTTTTCAAATAGAATTATACATTAACATTTTGATTTAATAAAGGAGTGTTTTGTCAAAAAATATAAGGGAAGTATAATTGCAACAAATAAATGTCAGTCAGTCCCTTGTATAACATGTAAACGTGCTTCAGTTGATGACCCTATCATTATAATAATGATTGAAATCTACATAATCCTCATTATTGATTGACATTCAAAATATGATGTTAAAATCCATTTTAAAAAAGGGGAAATTATTATTGGTGAGGTTGATATTGAATCCCTTATCTTTAGAGAAAAAACCTCACCATTTACTCATACATAGATCCACCTCTAATAGCTCTTCTAAATAAAATTCTTATGGATGAAGGGAAAATATTCTCTATGGATGAGGAAAGAAATATTCCCACCAAATATATTCATATAGTTCAAAATATATTGATGTATTTATAGAGGACTTACAAGGATATCCTCCTTATCTGAATTTGATTCCTCTATTGATTTAGTTGTAACACCCCATGATTTCATATTGAGTTATCTCTTTAATGTAATTCAATAGCTAGTGCCACAAACAACACCGAGTTTGAGCTCACCACGAATTACCAAAATAGTTGTTAAAAAGGTGATTATGAATAGTATTAACATAATTTTGAATTTTATATAATATATATAATTTTGACATCTATATTATGTGTTTATTAGACATAATATAAGAATAAATTCAATTTTTTAGATAAAAGTAGTATTTTTAAACAAAATTCATTTTTACCGCCTTTTAATGGTTAACCATTTTTAAATAAAATATTTGACACCTTTATATATTTAATTTGAGAAAATAAACTTCGTCATTAGAAGCAGGACATAAAAATTCAGTTTGGATAAATATTTGGTGTTATTATGACAACCTTCATATATGGATGAATAATGAAAATTACTAAATTTTAATTGGAAACAATTTTTTTTATCAAAAACATATATAGTGTACAATTATACATTTTTATGGTTTTTAAGTATAATTAGATTATATTTTTATCATTTAATTCAATGTTGGTCATTTAAATGTTTTTTACATTTAAATTTGACATAAACCCATATCAATATTTTGATAGTTTTTACTGCGCAAAAATTCATTTTATGGTTTTCACAACAGAAATTAATACTAAATTAATTAATGAAACATATATGTATTAAATTTGGTAAAATAGAAATCATTTTTAAATGTGGAATATCAAAATTATATTTGAGGGAATTTTTGATATTTTTCTGAAAACTTTCTATTTTTGATTAATAGTGAAAAACACTTCGTTGTAGATAAATACTGACATAAATAATTATATTTTAAATTAAATTTATTTTATAGTAAAAATAGGTACAGAATAACTATATAAGTCCAATTTAATTCGTTGGAGTCATTTTATAATAATATTTTATATATAATACTTTATTGAACTATTTAACATCTTTTACTCACCTTATAGGAATATTTGAAAATTTGCATAAAACGTAATTTTACCGTTTTTGTGAATTGAATTTCAAAAATCCCAGAGACACAATTGATATTAGTATGTAATGTGTAGTTCAATAGGATGAAAATAATTTTGGGGGAATAGAAACTTTTTTATTTTATTTACCCCTGTTAAATGTAAATAGGGTAATTAAAGGTGAAAATGATATTATAATTACCCTAACACATGTCCTAATTCCATTGGATCAGTGTATTTAGACAAAAATAAACCTAATGAATAAAATATGTTCTTATTTTATTGAGTTGGATTATATTATGAAATTTATTATTATTTTATTTAATGAAGAGTTAAAAGTGTAAAATTCAAAGTTTAATAAATAAAAAATGATTAATATAGGGTTATACATAAGATAATTTCATGTATAAATATCAAATAAAAATAAAAAAATATTTCCTACATCATTTTATTTTATTTATAAATTTTAAACATTAAATAATTAAATTTCGTTAAGACACAATGATGATGCAGTAATTACCTTAATAATGAAATATTGAAATAATTGATATTATAAAGATCAAAATAAAGGAAAATTGAGTCTTTTGATGCATCCCAATAATTTTGAAGGATAATATGACATGTTAGGGTTTCTTTAATGTATTTTTTTTGAATTAATCATGTTTTTTTATTTCCAAATAAACCAAATACTAAATAGTGTCAAAATTGACATAAATTAGATTTCAAAACAAATACTATATTATTAATTGATATAATATTCTAAAAAATACAAGGATTGGAAAAAGAACATATATAATGATTTATATGTCATTAATGAACCACATTAGGATCTCTTGGGTTTTTATAGTAATTTTATTAACCATTTATTAAATTCATACAAGAAGCCAGGGAAAAAGTTAAACTATTTAACGAAGAGTTAAAAATAAAAGACAAGGTTAATATGGTGACCTAAACATGTCTAAAACCAATTGGTTGAAAATATTTCGACCCATACCAGCATTATATAAAATATAAATCAATTTTAATCCATTATAAACCACAAATTAATTTATAATAAAATAATAATTCAACCTTTTCCAAAACTGATCCTCACCTCTCTTATAAAAGCGTACTTCCCCTTCACTCAAAATCACAACTCTAAAGCAATTTGGACCGGTCAAAACATTCTCTAATATCCTCCCAAATACCCTTTCCTCGTACTAGAGGACTTTTTGTGATCAAAAATCCAACCTAGGGATAACTTTTGATAAAATTAAAAGGAAACACCCGAAGAAGAGGTAATTATTTCATCACCTCTTTCAAATTTCTTTTCTTCTTACACTTCCACTTTATTTTTTGTTTTCGTACCAAAATAATAAATATAGTAACTTCTACATACAGTTATTTTATTATAAATATGGTACCACCATAGTCATTATTTTATCCATCCTATGAATGATAGAGTCACCATACGTACGTACGTACGACTTACCGTCACCACGTCATGGTGAAGTTTGTTATTCAACACTTCATTATTTGGATGGGTATAATAATGAGTATAGTTGATGTAAATAATAAATATGACAAGTTAATGATTCTTTATATATAATATACCATCAAATTACATATTATTTCAGAATCAATTGAATGATATTGTCACTCGTGCATACGTATGACTTCCCGTCGCCACGACTTGATGAGATTAATCTTCAACGATCGCCATTCAAGATTTTTTATGAAAAATTTTTTATTGATTAATTATGAGATATAAGAAATAATATTTATACTTTAATAATATATATTTACTTAGATAAATATATGTTTTTCACTTACTTCTATACTATACGATAAGAGAACATAAATAACGTTCATGCGTACATACAGACTACCGTCTCCATGAACGGTGTTTCCATTTCATATATCTATATATTATACGTATTTATATTCTGAATATATATGATATATAAAAAATATTTTATGTTATGGATGTAGTTAAGTCATTATCTATGTGATACGAGCAAGAATTACAAGTTAAAACACATATGATAATGAAAGCGATTATTACCCAAAATGTTACATTGAAATAAAAATTATTATTAAATGGATAGTATAATGTCTTAACTGAATCATATATGATATCCTAAATATTAACATGGTTCTAGTATAATTTAAAAACATACTATGGCCATCATACAGGAGGCTAAACGTACCCTCTACTGAAGGAAATAACAAGGTAAGGGTTAATTCCTCAATCTCATTATTATCCGAGATTGTTTATGTGTAATTATTTATTGGGACATATTTATTATCCATGTACATGTTTCATAAAAAATTTTCCAAAAGCATTATTTTTAAGATACTCTTTAAAAAACAGCATTTTAAATTGTTTATTTCATTTTTGTTCTAAATCAATCTCATTAATTTCCATGTTTTGAAAATGTTTTTTAGGATTTATTTATATGAAGATGAATGTTTTAAAATGTTAATTCCATTAAAATGATTCAAATTGGAATGGGACACTATGACTCAAAAATGACTTTTAAATGCCTTCCGTTAGAAATTTTCAACATTTAAATGTTTTCAAGAAAAAGGTTTATTAATCTCAAAGAATTATACTAATCATTTTGAACTATGTCAACATCCTTTTTGGTTATTATTCTTGATTAAGTCTGATTTATTATAAAAAACTTCAATATTGTATTGAATGAGTTATGATATTTCTGACTGTAAATGTACTATTATTACACCATTCATGATGTACAGATAAAGTATTGAGATTTAGTATGCTAGTTTTAATTCGAATGCTTATGTTATGTTTTAATATTTTCATATGAGTAATGCATTGGACATAGTAAGTGATGGGTGGAGCCCGCTATAGCTCCTAGATGCATCGGTATGCCTCATGAGACAAACTAGTGTCATGGAACAATGCCTTGAGAAATTTTTTATTTTTAGTCTTAGCACGCGGCCTTGACTATGTGGTTAGGATTTTAGGAATTATACATTCCCTCATTCTGAAATTAGTTATTACATGTGATTATTCAACTAGTAAAATATACATGTTCATGTTTATTTGGTAATGTTAGATTTATTTTTTCCGTATTATGTTCAATATAATGTTTAAAAAAACTTTTATTTTTATTACTCATATGGCCTTAAATGTTTCTAGCATTCGCTACATTATTTACCCTTAATAAGAATCTAAGATCACCCATTTCTTATGTTTTATTTTCCTAGGATGCCAATATGTGTATTATTATTTATATATAAGTTTTATCTAGAAGAATAATGGAATTCTCAATGATTTGTTTTTTAAATATTTTGTGTTAATGTGTAATGTAACGTTCATGTATGTAATCTATTTTCCAAGATTTCTAAACAGATCAGTCCTTCGGGACTTGATTCCTCATAATCATGCCAATTTATTAAAATAACATTACAGCTCCGGGCTTCTGGGGTCGGGGCATTATAGTTGGTATTAGATGAAGTCTTGTACAAACCTTGGAAACTAGATTTAGAAAAACTCTGATTAGATAAAATTTCCCTAAGATAAACTTTGATGATTAGTATATAATTACATCCTAGAATTTTTGTAATATATTAATTTTGAAAATTTTCAATGCAATACATCCATGTATGGATACGAGCAGGTAAGGAGGCTCTGGTAAAAATTTACCTAGGAGTGAAAAAATCCAACAAGGAGTTTCGGGTTAGACCCAAGGTATATGGGTACGTGATAATTGGCCTTACTGCACTATTGGTTATGACATTCATGGGGGATGTACTTAAGATAATTCAAATTTTATTTGTAAACCGTTATGAAGAATTATTGAGTAAATACTTCTTCAAAGAAAACATTTTTATGATTATGGATTATATGCATAAATTGTTCTATTTAAGTTAAGTGATTCACAATTTTGGAATTTTTCATTACGATTCATAAACTGACCTAGTGTATTCCATTATTTATAAATGTATCATAGTGGAAGGAATGAGAACTCCTGCAATAGACATATATCATAGAGTAAGAATGATCATCTATTTTAGAGTCTTAAGACAACATTTCAAAGGGAAATAGCCTCCCATGTATTATAATCATATAAGGAAATAGTATCATGTGTTAATAAGATAAGTAAAGAATTTTCTGAGTTATATGGATTTGAAGGGAATCCAGAGAAGAAGAGGATGGTAGAGAGAAATATGGATAAAGGGAAGAAGAAAAAGAAGGATTTTCTAATATGTGATAACTATGGAAAGAATCAACATGGAAAGTGATTGAAAGGAATTGGATTTTGTTATAAGTGTGGAGATAAAGGAGACCATGTTTGTGATTTCAAGGGTAAGAAAAAAGGTTAAAATGTATAATGCTTCATCTCCAAGGATTTGTGACACTACACGAATAAATGACCCAATCATAATAGTATAACCCAACCGATGATATTTGATATTAATCAAGTTATGATATTACCTTAGATGAAGATGAATGATTAGTGTTCTTAAGTTATTATTAAAGGATTGTGTCATTTGATTATTGTATTAATGTTGTACAAGTTATTAGAATTATAAAGTATATAAGTATTGTACTGCATTACGTTTTCATTAAGTTTTGAAGATTTTATGGTACCATGTGAAGTGACATAGTTTCAAGTTAAACATTTTGGAAAATATGTGGTTGGGGGAAATATAACCCTTAATATGTTTATGAAATTGAGATAACAAATTCAGAATAAGATATGATTTATTTGAAAAAATTATATTGGATATTCTTGAGTATCTTGAATCAAATTAATTGTTTGTTTATTCCATCATTGATGTAGATTACATAATTTTTGTATATAAAGAGTATATCCAGAATTCTATAAGGAATATGGGAACATGATTGTAATCAATAAGGTTTTATGGTATCTAAGGGGTTTACCATGTTTTAAGATAATACATGATGAAGGTATTGAAAAATTATTACCTAGAAAAAGTGATCTTCTATATGTTTACCTTCCTTATAGATTTTGGACTATTAGTTTAGAAAGAAGTATTTCGGATAATTCTAAAGGTTGGAATGAATTAAGAAAGAAATTGGATACTACTGTTTAAGTATAAAAAAATTCTTAAGATTATTTTTGGATTGTTATAAAAAGGAAAACCTGGAGGTCAGGAAACAACTCGTCTAGTCTAATAATTTTGTGAGACTTGAACCCACAATCGAAGGGTAACAAGGGGGCATATCCTACCACTGGCCTATACGATGTCATGGTTTGTATAATGTATTTTTTTAAATGGTCTAATAGATGAATTATAAATTCATTTTTTTGAACCCTATAGGATTAGGATAAATATAATATTTTTTAGTTCTATTATCTTTTTGAATGAAAGATGAGTTTGTGATAGAAACTAGTTAAAGGATGGAACTCTAATTGTCAAGTATTTATTTTTCTTATTCTATGAAGAAATTAATTAGTATACATTGAGGAAAGGAACTCAAAACCAAAATGTGTTATTCTAATACCTTATGATTTATTGAGCCATTGATATTTTAACTCATCATAGATTTATGGCTTTAAGTCCCTCAATTTTCCATTTATTGTTCACTTGTTTGGGATTGATGACCTCAATCACTCCCTATAAATATTTATATTTTTCCTCTAATTATGTGTCTATAATTTCCACAAATTTCATCATATTTGAAACCCTAATTTGTTGGGGACTTTTTTTTTCCCTTTCACTCTTTTTAAGACTAAATTTTAGTAACCATATTTTTTATGTAGTTTTTCAAAAAAGGTATTATCTATTTTCGGCCTTTTATTTTCAAAGAATAATTTCAAATTGAGAGGATGAAATTTTTTTAAGGAGGGTAGAATGTAACACCCAATTATTTCATAGTGCCTTATATCTTTAAAGTAATTCAATATCTTTTTCCACACACAACATAGAGTTTGAGCGCACCACAACTTACAAACCTAGCCCTTGAAAAAGCAGTTATGAATCGTATTTTCTTTATTTTGAATTTTATATATTATGCATAATTTTAACAACTATATTATATGTTTATTATAAGTAATATAAGAACAAATTCAATTTTTCATATAAAATAAGTATTTTTGATAAAATGAAATTTTACCGTGTTTTAATGGAGAACCCTTTTTAAATCCAATATTTTACGCTTTTATATATTACATTTGAAAAAATAAACTTATTATTTATAAGGTGGAAAAAATAATTTTGTTTGGATATTTTTTTTCTGATAACATTCATATTTTGATGAATAGTTAAGAGAAATAAATTTTAATTGAATAAAACTTTTTTCTTCAAAATAATTTATAGTGTTACATTATAAATTTTAATGGTTTTGATATATAATTAGATTATATTTTTATTATTTAATCCAATTTTTGTCATTGGAAGTAATTTTATATTTAAATTGGACATAAACCCATATCAATCTTTTGATATTTTTTATTTCTCAAAAACCCACTTTCTAGTATTGACAACAAGAATAAAGTATAAATTAATTAATGAAAAATATATGTTTTGAATTTGGTATAATAGAAAATATTTTTTAATTTGGAAGATCAAAATTATATTTCAGTTAATTTTTGGTATTTTTCTAAAAACATTCAATTTTTGATGAATAGTGAAAAACACTATGTTGTAGATAAAAACTGACATTTTCATTCAAATAAATATTTTTTAATTTAAATTTATTTTATGGGAAAAATAAGAACATAATACCTATAAAAGTCAAATGTAATTCATTGGAGTCATTTTATAATAAGAGTAGATATATAAAATTTTATTGAATTATTTAATTCCATTACCATCCTTTTAGGCACATTTGGAAATTTGCATAAAATGAAATTTTAAATATTTTGTGATTTGAATTTCAAAAATCTAAGAGGCATGGTTGATATCAGTATGTAAAATGTGGTTCAATAAGATGCAAATAATTTTTGGTGAATACTAACATTTGAATTTTATTTATCACGGTTAAAATTAAATAGGGTAATTAAAGTTGAAAATTATATTATAATTACCCTAACACATGTATTCATCTTATTAGATAAGTTTATTTCGACCAAAATTAAGATTAGGAATAAAATATTATCCTATTTGACCCACATGGATTGGATTAGGACATTTATTATTATTTTATTTAAAGAACAGTTAAGAGTGTAAAATTGAAAGTTTATTAACTAAAACATTTTTAATATGGGGTTATACATAAGAAACTTTCAAGTATTAATATCCATTAGAAATCTAAAACGATTTATTGCATCATATTTATAATTTTTAGACATTAAATAATTAAATTTATTTAAGACACAATGATGATGTAGTAATTAGCTTATTAATGAATGATTAAAATAATTGATATTATAAATATCAAAATAAATGTAAATTGAGACTGTTGATTCATTTCACTAATTTTATAGGTTAATATGCAATATTAGGGTTTATTTAATGTATTTTTTTAAGTAATCAAGTTTTTTTGACTTTCAGAAAAACCAAATACTTAATTTTGTCAAAATTGACAAAAATTAGTTTTTAAAACAGATGTTATATTATTTAATGATATAATATTCCTAAAAATATATGGATCAGCCAAATGACTTACATAATTATTTATATGTCATTATTGAACCACTTTATGTAATCTTTGCTTTTTTTAGTAATTTTATTAACCATTTATTTTAATAATACAAGAAGACACGGTAAAAGTTAAACTATTTAACTATGAATTAAAACTAAAAGATAATGTCAATATGGTGACCTAAACTTGTCTAAAACCTATTTTTGAGAATATTTCGACCCATACCCACCTTATCCTAGAAATAAATCCATTTGGAGCCATTAGAAATCAGAAATGAATTTGTAATAAAATAATATTTCAACCTTTTCCTAAAGTGAACCTCACCTCTCTTATAAAAGGGTACTTCCCCATCTCTCAAAATAAAACCTCTAAATCCATTTGTCCCAGAAAAAACCAAATCAAATATCATCCCAACCACCCGAAATTCATCCTAGAGTAATTACATTGATAATAATTTCAACATAAGGATCCCTTTTGATCAAATGAAAAGGAAGCACCTGAAGAAGATGTAATTATTTTATCACCTCTTTCAAAGTTCCTTTGTTCTTCCACTTCCTCTTTCTTTGTTGTTTCCATAACAGAATTATAAATCTAGTACCTTATACATATTGTGACGTTATTATAAATATGGTACAACCATATTCATTATTTTTTCTATCCTATGAATGACAAAGTCACCATAGGTGCGTACGTATGGATTACCGTCTCTACATCGTGTTAAAGTTTGTTATTCAACACATCATTATTTGGATGGGTATATTATTGAGTATAATTTATGTAAATAATAAATATAACACGTTAATTATTATTTATATATAATATACCATCCAATTAAATACTATTTCACCATCAATAGAATGATATTTTCGCTTGTATGTACGTATGACTTACCGTCTCCACGATGCGATGAGATTCATCTTCAACGACCACCATTCAAGAATTTATATAAAAACGTATATATTGATTAAGTATGATATATATGAAATAATATTGATACTAGAATAATATATATTTATATAGATAAATATATGTTGTTTACTTTCTTCCATATTATACGATAAGAGAAAAGAAAAAACATTCATGCGTATATATGGACTACCGTCTCCATGAACGGGGTTTCCATTTCGTATATCTATTTATTATACATAGTTATATTCTGAATATATATGATAAATAAATAATGTTTCATATTTTGGAATTACTTAAATCATGATCTATGTGATACGATCAAGAATAACAAGTTAAAACACATACGATAAAGAAAGAGATTATTACCCAAAATGTTACTTTTACAAGGAAATTATTATTAAATGGGTTTTATAAAGTCATAAATGAATAATATATGATATCATAAATATTAATATGGTTATTTTATATTTAAATAACATACTATGGTCATTATATAGGATGTTAAATGTACCCTCAACTAAAGGAAAGAACAAGGTAAGGGTTAATTCCTCAATCACATTATTATCCATGATTGTTTATGTGTTTGTATTTACTGGGACATATTTGTTATCTATGTCCATAAATCATAAAATATTTTTCCAAAAGAATTATTTTTAAGAGAATCATTAACTAAAACATTGTTCTAAATGGTTTAAATATTTATTCTTCTAAATCATTCTCATTAATGTCCATGTTTTCAAAATGTATTTTAGGAATTGTTTTAGGGAGAGGAGTGTTATAAAATTTTAATTCCATTCAAAAGTATAAAATTTGTATGGAACACTTTGATTCAAAAATGTATTTTAAATTTTTTCCTTTCTAAATTTTGTTAATTTTAAATGTTTTCACAAAAAGGGTATATTTCTATCAAAGAGTTTTACTAATCATTTTGAACTATGTCAACATAGTTTTGGGATATTATTCTTAATTGAGGCCAATTTATTATAAAGAAAATATTCAATATTGTATTGAATGAGTTATGATATGTTTGACTGTGAATATGACATTTTTACACCATTCATTATTTAGGGATAAAGTATTGACATTTCGTATGGTATTTTTAATACGAATGGTTATGTTATGTTTCAATATTTTCATATGAGGAATGAATTGGAATTAGTAAGTGACGAGTGGAGCCCGCTATATCCCCTCGATGAATCGGTAGGCCTCATGAGACAAAATAGTGTCTTGGCACAAGGCCTTTAAAAAAATTTAATTTGTAGTCTTGAAATGAGGACATCCTTATGTGGTTATGATTTCCGGCATTATGCATTCCCTAATTTAGAAATTAGTTATGACATGTGATTATTTGACAAGTATAATATCCATGTTCATGTTTATATGGTAATGTTAGATTTATTTTTTCCATATTATGTTCATTATTATGTTTAAAAATACTTTTTTTTAATTACACATCATGACATAAATGTTTATAGCTTCCTCTAAATTATTTACCCTTACTGAGCATCTGAGCTCACCCATTTCTTAAGTTTTATTTTCCCAGGATGCCAAGAAGTGTATTAGGATTTAAATGGAGCATTATTCTAGAAGTATAATGTAATTATAAAAGTTTTTTTTATGTTGTGTGTTAATATATTAAGTAACATTCATGTATGTAATCTATTTTCCAATACTACTAAAGTGATCGGTCCATCAGGAATTGATTCCGTGTAATCATGAAAATGAATTAAAATAATGCACTGGATCTGGGATTATGGGGTCGGGGTGTTACATTAATTACTCATGAAAGGAAAATATCATATACTCCTTATAGAATGGAAATTATGGAGTTAGTAGATCTTTGGAAACAAATATAAGAATTTAGTGAAAAATGATTTATTTGTCCTAGTATTTCACCATGGGTCACCCCAATTCACATTGTTAAGTAGAAATATGGATCCATGTGGTTTTCAATTGACTATAGAGAAATCAATGTTAATACTGTAAATAATATGTATACTTTGCCTCACATTAATGATTTATTTGATCAAATTCATGGAGATATATAATTTTCAATGATTGACCTTTGGTCTTGATATAATAAATTGCATGTGATGATGGAAAATATTCCAAAGACTGAATTTCGAACTAGGTATAGATATTATGAGTTTATAGTAATGACATTTGGACTGCCTAATGTACCCTATTTTTCATGGATCAAATTAACAGGTTTTTTATGGAATATATTGATGATATTTTGTGGTATTTATTAATGATATCTTGATTTATTTTTAAAGATATCTGAACCATGAGAACCAATTATAGGTTTTTTTGGAAACTCTTATAAGAAAAGATATTTATGGAAAGATTATAAATTCAAAATTATTGATTTAAATTTTTTCCTTTCTTGGAGATATTTTCTTTAAGGAAGGAATCTCAGTAGATCCTATGAACCTAGATTACTCCTAAAGGGGTGAAGTTTGTACGAAAAAATGAATGTGATGAATGGTTTGATGTATTAAATAGTAGATCAGTGAATGATCTGATATTGAATTTACCATTAAGAAATGGTGTATATTTAATTTATAGTGATACATCAAATAAAATACTTGGATGTGTTATTATACATAATTATAGAGTTATTGCATGTGAATCAAGGTAGTTAGAAACTCAGGATCAAAACAATCCAACTGATCAAACTTCAATTAGATGCCTTAATTTTTTATCTGAAGATATAGATATACTATCTCTATGGAAGAATATGTGAGATATATACAGATTACAAGAACATAAAATATATCTTCTCATAGAAATAACTCAACATGAGGTAATTGAGATAGCCAAAGATACTCAAGGACTATGATTGTTCAATAAACTACCACCCATGGATGGTGATTCTGGTAGCTGATGAAATGACCAGGAATGATCATATATTTTTGAATAAACTGATGACTGAAAAGAACCTTGCGTACATGGATATAGTAATGATGGAAATTGGAATTATCAAGGAAGGTGAGAAATCATTACATTTTTAATTGGTTTCTAAGCCATATTTATTGTAATGGATTAAAAGTTTTTTATCTGATGATGAGAATCTTCAAATGAAAATTAAATTTTTTATTGATTTGAAGTTGGTAGAATTTGACTATGGGGATAGAATTCTAAAATTTTGGAAGAGTTTTTTTTCTTCCCTCTATACCTGAGCTAAAAAGGTAGTTATTACATGATTCCTATAGTTAGAATTTATATATACACCTTGGTAGCAGTATGATGTATAGAGATTTGATGTAGAATTTTTGATGAGATTACATGAATAAGGAAATTAATGATTATTTATCAATATGTCTAGTCTGTAAACAATTTAATGTTGAAAGACAACATCGTAGGGGATTTATGAAACCTATGCCTACTCCTACGTGGAAATGGGATTATATCACCATGGATTTTGTCACTGGATGTCCAAAAACCCTATGAAATAATTATTCCATATGGGTAATTGTTGATCAACTTAACAAATCTGGACATTTCATTGCGATAAGGGAAGATACACCATTGTAATGCCTTGCATGAATCTATATTAATGAAGTTGTAAGACTTCATGGGGTAACTATCTCAATAGTTTTTTATCTCAATCCACAATCTATATCAAAATTCTAGAATAGACTTTTGAAACATTTGGATACTGATCTTCATTTGAGTATTTCTTATCACCATTAAAATCAATAGAAATTAGAAAGGATGATTGATACATTAAATGAAATTTTAAAATCATTCTCATAGACTATCAAGGAATGTGGGATCAATAATTACCTATTGTGGGGTTTTGAAAATATATTAGTTTTCTTTTTCGTATTCAAATGGGACCATATGAAGCATTGAACATAAAGAGATCTCGTACACCAACATGTTGGAATGAAGTTGGTGAAGGGAATCTTATAATCCCATATCCTGTAGAGCAATGAATAGAAACGTTAAATACTATTCACACCCATATCAAAGAATCCAAAATTGGGCTAAAGAGTTATGCAAAAATCAAAATAATGGTTTTGAATTTCAATTCAAAGATCACATTTTCATGAAAGTACCTTCATTGAAGGGTGTCATAAGTGTTGGAAATAAAGGCAAAATAATCCCTAGGTACATTGGTCTTTTTGATATTGTAGAGAGAATTAGATATGTGGCTTATCATTTCAAAAAATTTCTAAGAGAATTAAATTACAAATTTTTTTCCACATCTCTTTGTTAAGGACAAACATTCTAGAACTATATCATGCTCTTACTTATGAAGGAATATATTTGGAACCCAATTTATCATACTATTAAGAGATTATCTAGATTATAGAAACTAAACGACATGTGTTCAGGAATCAGATGACACATATCACAATTTTACGTTGGAAGAATCATAATATTGAAGAGGTGATGTGGGATCCTACATAACTAATGAGAAATGGCTACCCAAGTCTTTTTATGAGGTGATATTTCTGAAATTTTTTAGGATAATATTTTATAGGAGGCGAGAATGTAATGACCTAGAACTCTATCAATGAAATTTATCATCTTAAAAATATTTCATTTAGTATAAATCACATAAAACCACTTATATAACAAAATAAAAACTTATAAAATGAAGAATTAATGAAATATGAGATATTTATAGAAGTTATGGAAATAATACCGATGAAATAGTAACTTGAAATTATGAATAGTAATATGAACCTTATGAATAGAAAGACAACCAAATGAATAGTAACATCACCCATGAATGTATAAATAAAATTTAAAAAAATTATAAATTAATGTATGATATATTTATATCATAGTGTATGTAAATAAATATTTCTAAAATTATTAATTAAGGGTTGGTATTTTTTCAGGTCTTAAATATTTAATTACGATTTTATACTTAATATAAATATTTAACAAAAAATTTATTTTCATAAAATAGATTCAAAAATTAAAATTTGTTTGTCTTATTATTTTAGGATATTTTTTGAGACATATTTAATTTTTCAGAGTGTTATAGAATAAGTTATAAATTTAAAATATGTGTTTCTTGTTTTAATTATGGTTTTAATCAAAAATTAAATTTCTAATATTTAAAAAATTTCTTTTAGAAATTGGATTTTATTTTTTAAATCTACTACAGAAAAATGGTTAGGCTTAATTTTTATTATTTTCTTAAATTACATGAACTAAAATATTATAATTTTGATATATTTTAAATACATGATTTATTGAGACATAGGTAATGAATGGATGATGTAAGGCAATAATATATTACTATACATAATTATTTTAATAATTTTTTTGATAATGATCAAAATACTCATATGTATGAGCCAAAATAATAAACAACAGGATAAAATATTCAAAACATACCCCTCTCATCCTCTATAAATACAACCCCTCACCACCTATTCTCTTCACACCATCCAAGTCTTAAACGTTGTAAAAATTCATAAAAATAATTTTACAAAGCCCTTACCCCGTGTACATGAGATCTTGGTCTCATAAAATTTCAAAAAATAATCCCCTTAAAATGTTTTTTCAAGGAGGATAATTATGGTGGTAACAATCCCCTTTCTTTTATTTTATAATTTCTTTTCAATTTCTACTATTTTCTTACACTTCCCAAAACTCCCATATCCAAAGAGACAAAATAACTCTAGTATAATTTATATAATATAAGATATCATTTTAATGGTTTATATACCATCAAACTCCCTTTTCTCCCTCTTTTATTCTATAAGTGAAAACATCTCCCATGATGTATCAATTTACCGACATCATGGACGATGCATTTTTATTTTCCATTACCGCCTTCAAGTATAGCCATAAAAACATATTTATGGTTAAAAAAATACATTATTATACATATTATTATTTATTCACTAATCTAGAACTTGTATATATACAACATATTAATTAATAATAGAAAACTATTTTGTGAGTATAGAAACCCACCAAAATGATCTAAAAGATTATCATTAATGATCTATCTAGTGCATAATCCTCATATCTGAATGAAAAATTAATATATAGAACAATTAAATCATATATAATTTCATTAATAACATATAATTTCTATTCTATATAATTATAACTATTTTACATTAACTCCATTACTTATAAATAAGAAACTGGTGATGAAAATCAAAAAAATGAATGATCCAGAATGATAAAATTAAACTCTATAACTCATCAATAAGGAAAAAAATTAACACAGTTAAATAATAATGAATAAAATAAATATATGTAAGGTTATGAATTAAATAATTTATAGATTCAATTTTATTATCCATCATATTAAGGTCATATTCAAAAAACATTCGGACATAAGGTATGGGATTCAACCCGGACAATCATTTTTTCCATCGGGTTATTATTTCATTATCTTTACCCCAATGTAATGCATCCTTATTTCATTGAAATTATAATATATTATGATTTTATCACAAAAAATTATATATTCATATTAGTTAATCATTATTTTATGTGAAATACATTTTTACAAGGTTTCCTTCACATTTCATTCTTATATGCAAACCCGATTAAAAGGAACATCCTAATTTCTTACCCATTTTTTATTACTATACATAATCATTTTCTAAGACTCCATTATTTTTCATAATTCACTAATTTTATCATAAAAATACATATTTCTTTATTTTTGGTTTTATATACTTATTTATGGAAAATACAAAAGATATTTCTAAAAGAAGTCTTCTGGGAAAAGTAAAAGGGGTTTTTCTCTCATGTATTTCAGGATAATTTTATTATATAATTTTAATCTATTTCAACACCCATAATAAAGTTTATGCTTTATTAATATTGATATGTTATTTTTATCATCCACCATATTTTATTAAATAGTTTAGGATTAGTTTGAATGTGGATGTACTATATTGATACCATTCACCCTACTACTTATAATTCTTAGTGTCTATGTTTAAAGATCTGAGAAATTGAAAGACTCGGAAATTTCAAGGAATCTATTTTTAATTTCTATGAAATTTTATGAGTCTATGGCTTCTGAAGACACCTGATTCCGAGGCCTGGTGTGCCCAGAATCAATTTCGGATGTTTTAGCCCAGGTACGTTCCTTGAACGAGTGAGCGGGTTCTTCTATATTTTGAACCGGTGCTCGGAATTGAACTCTGACGGCATCGATGAACTCGCAGTGTCGGTAATTGCTTAAGGAAACCTTTACTGCACTTGCGTTTTAAGCGGGTTGAGTTTTAATATTTGGGGATTTTTTTTAATTAAATAAAAGTGTGTGAACAATTTTATTTTATTACTTTGTAAATTATTCGCTTCCATGGGAAGTTGTTGGTGGGGCCCATGACCAACCAACTTCACATGGGTGGATACTTGAAAGGTGGGGCCCACATGAGCCCCAGCCTTCAACCTTCCCTTAACATTCCCTTAACCCTCTTTAAAACCCCAGCATTAAATTGTGAACTCCCTTGTTTAATTCTTCAACCCCCTTATTTATGAATCTCTTCACATTCTCCGCTCCATTAATTATCCCAACACTCAAATTAATGAGGTGATTTGATTTTTGAATGCTTGGAAAATTTATTAAATAAGGAAAATCCTTATTATCATTTTGGGTGGAAAATCTTGTGATGGGGAAATCCTTGAAGAGTTAGAAAGAGATATTTTATCCTTCGGCGAAGAACGTTCTCTCTCGACGAAGAATGATCCTTCAAACGGAGGACGGACTTCGACGAATCTCCGATGCTTAATTTAGGATATGAAGTGCGAGGAAAACGAAATGATCGACGTCAACTCCATCCTCTTTCTGTGACATCATCAACAAATGTCATAATCGAGGTAGGGGGGTTTCGTATATAATGTTTAAGTTAATTATACCCCCATGCGTGGGTATTTAATTGTAGGATGTTTGTATAATTTATTTGAATAAATTATACCCTATTCATTGAAGTATTATGGATTGAGGTAGGGGTTTGATTTTGTTTGTGAATATTCTTTGCCGATCATTGTCAATTTCTTTGGGCCGATTGTTATCAATTTAACGATAGGAGGTCGAACTGCATGACCACAACTGACCCTCCTCCCCCTTTGTTGTTGTGTTTGTTGCGGCTCGAAAGAAGGTGGCGTGGTGCAATGAAACCGTGTGGAAACATGGAGGAATGCGTCGAAGAAGCGCGGCGCCGTCACGCCGCGCCGTTGAGGCTGAAAAAAGCCGCGGCCAAAGCGGGGCCACGGTAAAGGGGCACGGCGCCGTCGCGCCGCACCGGAGAACCATGAAGAGACCACGACCGGAGTAGGGCCGCGGCGGAGGGCCACGACGCTGGACGGATCAAGGCAGCGGCCTTTGGCCAGGGTGAAGCAGGGAGCGGCAGACGGAACCGCCAGCTGCCGGTGCGTCGGAGGGGCGGGACCGTGGGGTCCCACGGCGGCGGTGCCGGCCGGCCATCCGGGATGGCCGTTCGGAGAAGGCCAGGGGTCGTAACTCCCAGCTGGCAAAAGGAATGGCCCCCATGTGGGGGCCGCCGTTTCAAAACAGGGGGCCTGCATGCCCCCACCTTCCGCAACAGCTGGGCCTTCACCGAGCTAGCCACGTGGGTCGTGCCCGCACCAGGCCAACCGGCCGCGCAGGCCGGGCCGGACCCGGACCCGGGTCGGGTCGACCTGGTTCGGGCCGACCCTGGGGGTCTTGGGCCGGGTCGGTCTGGGCCCAAAACCCCCTATTTCCGAAAAGGTTCGTTTAAATACCTGTAACATGAGATATGGACCTCCGATCGATGCACCATCAGTTGTGATGGGATCCTTGGATCGAGACGGTCGTTTCTGTGTATTACACTCAAGGTTTCAGAGAACATTGGGTATGGCCGAGTTCGTTCATACACGAGACCAACCGGGACCTCGGAGCGGAAATGCCTATAACTTGAGCTTAGGATGTCCGATTGACATTCCATTGACTTTGATGGTTTCCTCTTAGTGAGACCGACCTTTGGGATTACTCCGCATGAGGTTTGGACGTAGTTTGAGTATGGCCGAGTTGGGTTGTACCTGAAACCCAACAGGGCCCCTGGAACGGATAAGTCGTTAACTTTCAGACCGGACGTCCGTTTGAAGAACCGTTAGTGGTGCTGGTGATCACATTGAGAAATAGTCTCTATGAGTATACCTTATGTGAGTTCAGGGTATAGTTGAGATATGGTCGGATTGGTTCATACACGAAACCAATCGGGCCCCTCGGACGAAAAGTCTAATAACTCTCAGACCGAGCGTTCGACTGATGCGCTGCCTGTCGCGTTGTGTTCCTATCGACGAGACGGAACCTTAGGATACATCAAATCTGGTCTATGTGATAGTTGATGTATCGACCTCTTGGCTCGTGGAGCGGACCCTCCCGGAACGAGCGTGCTGTGTGCAGAAACACTAGAGCTGGCTGAGACTTGATACCTACTGATCAATCGACTCGGAGTTTTTCGGATAGCCCAGTGGGGAGTGCTTGGTTGTAGCGGCAGACCCATGGCGGAGGAGCGCTTGGTTGTTGCCGCAGACCCGCAGTACTCAACAGAAGGAGTACCTCTGTAGGCTATGAGGGGGAGCGCTTGGTTGTAGCGGTAGACCCATGGTGGGAAGGGCTTGGTTGTAGCAGCATGCCCACAGTACTCGACAGGTGGAGTAATACAGTATTCCAAGGTTAGTGGCAAGAACTTGGTTGTAGTG
Organism: Viscum album; assembly: GCA_963277665.1. Lineage (NCBI taxonomy): Eukaryota > Viridiplantae > Streptophyta > Magnoliopsida > Santalales > Viscaceae > Viscum > Viscum album. Next base: position 1,299,443,976 of record OY728166.1, read on the forward strand.
GCAGTCCCACTATACTCAATAGAGGAGGAGTTCCCCAGCAGCTATGGGTTCGACGGTGAAGACTATCATACTGGAATCCTCCGTGGGTTCGACAACGACGACAACCGTACTGGAATCCTCCGTGGGTTCGGCGGTGACGACTACAGTACTTGTATCCTACGTGGGTCCCAGCTAGAAGAATCAGTGGCTACATCTTATAATCTCTATCACCTTATGGATAAGTATACCTGTGTGATCTAAGTCTTGACTTTCAATCATTATCTTTGATATGATTGACTTGCTTCCTAGGTGGATTGTGTTGTGCTTTCCTGTGTGGATTGGGTTGTACTATCCTGTGTGGACGTGATCGAACTTGGCCTCGGATGTTGGAGCCGAACTGGAATTGATGACTTAGGTATATATATGGGCATATACTTAAGTAGTGTTGGATGTTACTTCGTGATTGTATCGTTCCTTTGTGGATTATCCTTTGTGGATTATGGGAGACCTTCGGGGGTCTCGGGGTCCCTAATGAGTAGCGTATACTCACCCCTTCATGGGATATGACCACATTATGTTGTGTTGGATGCAGGCGACGGACAGTGTTGATCGCGGTTGAGGCTTGTGGAGCAAGTCGGTACCTGGAGGTGGACCACTGGGCGGGACATACACGGAGCGGACGGCTGGACTCGAGGATTTGAGGAGGCTATTTGTACCAACATTTCAGGTGGGACTTCCAGTGGACGGTTCAGCATTGTTGCTTTACTTTTCAGTTGCTGTACTTTCTTTCAGTTGTACTTTACTTTAGTTGGGTCTGTATCTTGCCCCATTTACTTTCCAGCACATACAGTTGTACCTAGTTTACTTAGTGTTTACTTCAAATTTCTTACTCTGGTGTTTGTTTACTTTATAATGGAAATGCCTACCCTTTTTATCGGGATTTATGCCTTGGTGGCAGTCGCCAGCCCCTGGCCTATGGGAGGCGGGCTTGGGATAGTCACGGCACGGGCCCTGAGGACGGGTCGTGACAAATTGGTATCAGAGGAGTCGGTTCTACCGCAGAATATAGGACTCTGATATTTCCTTTCTTTGAAGCAATAGTGTTAAGGGTTCTAAGTGTGGTTTTCAGTTCAGGGAGTCCAGTGTTGGTGCGGCGGCCGACGTATCCGTAAACCAGGTCCATGACTACTGATTTCCTACTTTGTGCATGAAAACACTGATTGCGTGTGTGTTTCCAAGAGTTTTGAAGTCTCCTCAAACCAGTTTAGCTCACCAGGTATAAATCGTTGACCGTGTTGCATCTGTTCCGGATGTCTTCACGCAGACAGTCAGTTGGAGTTCTGAGATAGTACATGAGGATGGCCCATCGAGCGATGAGGCTCCGGTGTAGGGCCCTTTTTACTATATTGGCACCCTCGGGTGGTGTACCGGCAGCACCACCACCTGTTGGGCAGTGGATGCCACTTTCCATACTAGCAGACGGTGCACGCCGGCAGAGCGTGATGCACGAGTTCCAGCAGTAGAGGCCTCAGAGGGTAAGAGATGAGGCAGATTCCCAGACAGTAGAGGACTGGATGGAGACGATTTCTAGAGTTTTCCGCCTAGCTGAGACATCAGTACAGTGGATTGTGGACTTGGATACTAGTGTTTTCCAGTGAGTGAACATGAGGATGGTCCACATAGTGATGAGGATTTGGTGTATGGACCGATGATTGAGATAGTGCCTTCGGGTAGTGTGTTAGCTATAAATCACTACCTGTTAGTCAACAGTTACAACCGGCGGTACTGGTCGGTGAAAAATGTAGGCTTACTACCTTACACGTGTTCCAGCACCAGATATACCTCAAGTTCTGAGGCAAGCCCGACTGACAGACGGCTGAGGATTGGCTTGAGGAGGTGGTAGAGAGTTTTCTAGAGCTTATAATGCTTCAGCAGGATGACATGTCGGTAGCTGAGAATTCATCGGGGTGTACCAAAACATTCCTGGTACTCGATGAATACGATGCGATCAGTGCTTCAGGGCTCAGACATCCCAGTGAGGTATATTTAAGGACATCCGAGCCAGGACCTTTTCTCTATGCATTCCTACTTATGCTAGGGTGATAGAAATAAACTTTGTGGGTGAGAATTCTTTTACTGTATGAATGTATTCATTGAAGGTTGGCAGTGGGAAAGTAGGAAACTAGCTCCAATCTCAGAGACTTGGGCATGGAAAATGTTTCAAGTAGAGGAAGTAAAAAGGACTGATGAATCTACAAGGCAACAGACGTGGGAGCAGAGCTAGGAGAGTAGCATGGGGTGGTGAACATTTTGACATGTTGCAGCCACCCGCCTTTGTAATCTCCTCTAGGCTTAGGGAGCTGGAGGGCGGGGAAAAGAGTAGCTTCATGCGGTCAAGAAGTGTGACAGAAAGGCTCTAAGTATGATTCTAAGTATGGACTGTGTCTTCTAATATATGTCGTAACAACAAGACATTGATACGAATCATCGCTTCATTCCACGAATCTTGTCCCCGACCTAGAGTTTCTGGTTAATCCATTGAATTGACCCTCGCGTCTAGAGATACCTTCGGGAGGAGACTCGATAATCACACTTATGCCGACAGTGTGATCTGGCCCTTGAGGTGAGAGTTTCAGTTGGAACCTCTTGGTGGTAGCGTCGAGGCCTTACGACGTTAGTTTGAGTATGGACTGGGTAATCACAGTTCATACAAAAATTGACGGTATTAGGCAAAAAGGATGTGGTATATCTACAACGTCGGGATGGGATTTCCTTGGTCGGTGAAATGGACACCCCAGGCAGCACAGGATAAAATTATGCTTAGGAGGGTGTAGCCGATCACTCTTGGTTTGGCCAAACTTACCCTCGTGGTTGTAGGAGTTTTGAGTTTCAGTTCTAGTCTGGAAATGGAGGCCTCTAGAGTTCGAGGATGGAGACCACGTTCTTATATAGGTCTCACCTCGACGAGGTTTATAATGATAAGGCCGAGGCGGTGAGTTATCTTTGAGGTTCAACGGACCTTTCTAGGTCCTCAGCAGGGAAGGCTAGGTGGTTTACCGCTTGACCTTTCCACCTCAGTTGCATTGGGTGCACGATGCCATCCACGTATCTCAAGTAAGGAAATACGTGCATGACCCTTCACACATCATCGATCGTAGGGTGTTGGACGTCGATGAAGGGGCGACATTCACAGAGGTTCTGGTGGAGAACGAGGATCGATAGGAGTGGGTCCTACGTGGATGGTTGATTCCTCAGGTGTGCATTCACTAGTAGCACGGGAACCTCCAGGAGAGGACATGGGAGCCGAAGGCTCAATTGTGTGCTCAGTACTACTTTTGTTTCTCTAGTTTTTGTTATAGATTTACGGGGATGTAAATCTCTGATGTGGGAGTAATGTAAAGACTCAGAAATATCAAGGAAATTTTTTTTCTTAATTTCTTTATAATTTTACGAGTCTATGGCTTCTGACGACACATGAATCCAAGGATTGGTGTGCCCAGGGTCAATTTCTGAAGTTTTAGCTCAGGTAAGTTCAGTGAAAAAATTAGGGGGTTCTTCTATATTTTGAACCAGTGCTCGGAATTTAATTCCTAGGGCACCGATGAACTCGCAACATCGGTAATTTATTACGGGGACCTTTACTGTTGTTGCATTTTAAGTGGGTTGAGTTTTAATATTTGGGGATTTAGTTTAATTAAAAAAAATTGTCTGAACAATTTTATTTTATAACTTTGGAAATTATTCTCTTCCATGGGAAGTTATTGGTGGGGCCGACGACCAACCAACATCACATGGGTGGATACTTGAAAGGTGGGGCCCACACGATCCCTAGCCTTTCACCTTCCCTTAACTTTTCCTTAACCCTCTTTAAACCCCCTTCATTAAATTGTGAACTCCCTTGTTTAATTCTTCAACCCTCTTTTTTATTAATCTCTTCACCTTCTCCTCTCCATTAATTATCCCAACACTCAAATAAATGAGGTGATTTGATTTTTGAATGATTAGAAAATTTATTAAATAATGAAAATACTTATTATAATTTTGGTTAGAAAATCTTGTGATGGGGAAATACTTGAAGTGTTAGAAAAAGAGATTTTCTCCTTCGGTGAAGAACGTTCTCTCCTGACGATGAATGATACTTCAAACGGAGGGCGGACTTCGACGAATCTCCGATGCTCAATGAAGGATATGAAGTGCGAGGCAGACGCAATGATCGACGTCAACTCCATCCTATTTCAGTGACATCATAAACAAATGTCATAATCAAGGTATGAGGTTTTCATATATAATTTTTATGTGAATTATACCCCCATGCATGGGTATTTAATTGCAGGGTGTTTGTATAATTTATTTGAATAAATTATACCCGAGTCATTGAATTATTATGGACTGAGGTAGGGGTTTGATTTTGTTTCGTGAATATTCTTTGCCGATCATCGTCAATTTCTTTGGGCCGCATGTTATCAATTTAATGGGAGGAGGTCGGACCGCACGACCATGACCAACCATCCCCCCCCTTTGTTGTTGTGTTCATTGAGAAAGAAGGTGGCATGGTGCAACGACACCGCGCAGAAACTTGGAGGAATGCATCGAAGAAGCGCAGCGTCGTCACGCCATGCCATTGAGGCCAAAAGAAGCTGCGGCCGGAGCGAGACCACGAAAAAGGGTCACAGTGCCGTCGCACCGCGCCGAAGAACCATGAAGAGACCACGGCCAGAGTGGGGCTGCGGCGGAGGGATGCGGCACCGGTCGGACCAAGGCCGCAGCCTTTTACCACGATGGAGGAGGGAGTGGTGGATGGAACTGCCGGCTGGCAGCGCATCGGAGGGGCATGACCACAGGGTCCCGCAGTGGCGACACCGGCTGGATAGCCGGGCTGGCCATTCGGAGAAGGTCGGGGGTCGTAACGCCCGGCTGGCAAAACGAGCGGCCCCCACGTGGGGGCTGCCCTTTCAAAACAGGGGGGCAGCGCGCCCCCATCTTCCGTGGCAACTTGGCCAGCACCGAACTGGCCACCTGATCTATGCCCGTTCGAGGCCAACCGGCCGCACAGGCCGGGCCGACCCTGGGGGTTTTGGGCCAGGTCGGTCCGGGCCCAAAACCCCTATTTCTGAACAGGTTCGTTTAAATGTCTGTAACCTGGGCTATAGACCTCCGATCGACACACCGTCAGTTTTGATGGGATCCTTGGATCAAGACGGGTGTTTCGGTATATTACACTCAAGGTTTTGAGATCTTTGGGTATGGACGGATTGGTTCGTACACGAGACCAACCGGGCCCTCGGAGTGGAAACGCCTATAACTTGAGCTCCGGACGTCCGATTGATGTGTCATCGACTTTCTTGGTTTACTCTTAGTGAGTCGGACCTTTGGGATTTCTCCGATTGAGGTTTGGACGTAGTTGGAGTATGGTCGTGTAGGGTTGTACCCGAAATCCAACTGGGCCCCTGGAACGGATAAGCTGTTAACATTCAGACCGGACGTCTGTTTGACGAATCGTCAGCGGCGTTGGTGATCACGTTGAGAAATAGTCCCTATGAGTATACCATATGTGAGTTCAGGGTACAGTTGATATACGGTCGGTTTGGTTCATACATGAAACCAACCGGGCCCCTGGGACGAAAAGGCTAGTAACTCTCAGACTGAGTGTTCGATTGACGCGCTGTCTGTCGCGATGTGTTCCTATCAACAAGATGGAACACTGGAATACATCAATTCTGGTATATGTGACAGTTGATGTATTGACCTCTTGGATCATGGAGCGGATCCTCCTGGAACAAGCGTGCTATGTGCGGAAACCCTAGAGATGGCTGAGACTTGACGACTGCTGATCAATCGACTCAGAGTGTTTCGGATAGCCCAGTAAGGAGCGCTTGGTTGTAGCAGCAGACCCACGGTGGAGGAGCGCTTGGTTGTAGTGGCAGACCCGCGGTACTCAACAGAACGAGTACCTCTATAGGCTATGAGGGGGAGCGCTTGGTTGTAGTGGTAGATCCATGGTGGGAAGCGCTTCGTTGTAGCATCATTCCCATAGTACTCGACAGGTGGAGTACTAAAGCAGTCCAAGGTTAGTGGGAAGCGCTTGGTTGTAGCGGCAGGCCCACTATACTCGATTGAGGAGGAGTTCCCCAACAGCTATGGGTTTGACGGTGAAGACTATTGTACTGGAATCCTCCGTGGGATCGACAACAACGACAACCGTATTGGAATCCTCCGTGGGTTCAGCGGTGACGACTACAGTACTTGTATCCTACGTGGGTACCAGCTAGATGAATCAGTGTCTAAATCTTATCTTCTCTATCACCTTACGAAGAAGTATACCTGTGTGAGCTAATTCATGACTTTCAATCATTATCTTCAATATGATTGACTTGCTTCCTATGTGGATTGTGTTATGCTTTCCTGTGTGGATTGGGTTGTACTATCCCGTGTGGACGTGATCGAACATGGGCTTGGATGTTGGAGCCAAACTAGAATTGATGACTTAGGTATATGTATGGGCATATACCTAAGTAGTGTTGGAAGTTACTTCGTGATTTTATCTTTCCTTTTTGGTTTATCCTTTGTGGATTCTGGGAGACCTTCGGGGGTCTCGGGGTCCCTACTGAGTAGTGTATACTCACCCCTGCACGGGCTATGACCGTATTACGTTGTGTTGGATGTAGGTGACAGACTGTGCTGATCGTGGTTGAGGCTTCTGGAGCAAGTTGGCACCTGGAGGTGGACCACTGGGCGGGCCATACACGGAGCGGACGGCTGGACCCGAGGAGCTAAGGAGGCTATCTGTACCAACCCTTCAGGTGGGAATTCCGGTGGATGGATTGAAATTGCTGCTTTACTTTTCAGTTGATGTACTTTCTTTTAGTTTTACTTTACTTCAGTTGGGTTTGTATCTTGGCCCATTTACTTTCCAGCACTTATAGTTGTACCCAGTTCACTTAGTGTTTACATCATCTTGCTTACTCTGGTGTTTCTTTACTTTATAAAGGCAATGCCTTCCCTTTTTATCGGGATTTACACCTTGGTGCCAGTCGCCAGCCACTGGCCTATGGGAGGTGGGCTTGGGGTAGTCACAGAACGGGCCCCGAGGACGAGTTGTGATAGGAAATTTATTTAAATTTCATATGTATATGTTGGTTATATTTGTCCATGTTCATATAAGGAATGAATTGGAATTAGTAAGTGATCGTTGTGGCCCACCATAGTCTTTCGATTCATCAGTAGGTCTCATGAGGCAAACTAGACTGCATATTTACCATTTTGTATGGTGTCCTGGCTGAGGCCTTGACGATAAGTTTATGATGTCCGTAATTATGAATTATCTCATTATAAAACTAATAATTGACCTTCCATGTGATTTTTGGAATATTATAATATCCATCATTGTGTTTTATTATAGAATTATTTAATTATCTTCTTTTCCAAGCATTTTATGCTAGTGAATATGTTTTAATGAAATGTGGTTTTTGTTATTCATTATTCCGTGTTGTTTTCACTTATGATTGCTTCAACTTTATTTCCTAGCATTACTAATAATATGAGATCTCCTCTTTATTATGTTTTATTTTCCTCAGGATGCCATGATGTATATTTTGAATGACTTCTAGGGATAATATAAGTGTTGTGGATGTTTCTAATGGAATTTCGATATTGTATTATCTTTCATGTTGTAATTTAAAACTTTTTATTGTATCTATTTTTATAAAAGTAATAAAATAATTTTTTTTAGGATTTAACATCATTTTTTATTATGCCACTATAATGAATTATGGAACCAGCTCCACGTAACTGGGGTCAGGGAATTTACATGCAATGTTTCGAACATGGTCAATATTTACCCATCATTGTCATGCCACTCCCATTGTGATACAAATGTTGGGCATCATGATTCACACATTCTACATCCTAATGATTTTCTGGAATCCCAACACGCTTTGTGTTCCCCATTCATTAATTCATGTTCACTGATTAGAAGGTTCATTGTCATTGAGATACTCTCAGCCCAACATTTCCATGCCCCTTATGGGCAATCCAATGTTTCAAGAAAATCCAATCGCTACATCATGTTTCCCACACCGAGAATGAATCACAAGGTCTTAGTTGTTTTGGTATGATTTGTACTAAAATGATTGAGCTGTAGAAATTTCCCCATCCAAGAAACACAATGCTAAAGATATTTATTCATTACTACACCATGACATCAAACTAATCCCCTATAATCCAAGCTGTGTGACTTTAAACAATATATGCTCAATGTCCTAGCAATTTGATGATAAACTGGGAGTCTAAGTCAAGTAACATGAATTTATACTATATGTAGGTTCATTCATTATTGGGTGTGTCTTGTCAGGTTGGGTCTCTTAATACCTTATTCATGGAAGCTAACTGGTGTAAAATTCCCCACATCCCCCATAGAATCCCATTTTCCAACACCCTTACCACATGATGATAAAAAATTCTCCTATAGTCCGAGTTGTATGATGTAAAACATTACTCCCTCATTATAAGTATCATGAATTTAAAATGAATATTGGTTTTCATCTTCATGATGTGGCACTGACGTCGGGTATCTCCCTTATTCACGTCAGGTTACAGTTGTCATGTCTGGAACATCCCCTTATCAATCCCAAAAATATGATGTTAAATTATGTTGTATCATCCGGGACACACAATGAAAAATGACACAACATCATGATGTTCCCATATGGGAGGGCATCTATCCTTGCACTTGTTATTTACCATAAAACATTCAGGAACTATATGTGTCTTGATTCCTATCCTTATTAGATATGTAGTGACTCTTGGTCAGTTTTTCTTCAATCCCAGTTGTAGGGTTCGATATTTTTCCCCCATGCCATAGTTACGATGTTCAAGGCCTCTTTGTCTTCCTTTCAGGTTTTTCATCCACCCATGAAAAACTAGTAATTATAGGGAAAATCTCAATTTCCTCTACACAAATGTTTATGGTGTGACATTGGGTATCCTAGGAGATCATTGACATAAGGTTTTACATTCCATCAAACTACATACATTTGCCTATAAATCATATGGACCAAACTCAATGACCGTAAACTGATAGCTGATGGTCCAGTCAACATGACCTTAAACTATTTGTATCAGGTCAGTGAAATGTGGACTTAAACTATTTTCCTCTACTAAGTCCAATCATTATGATTTTAAACCATATGCGGTTTTTTCTCTATATTATGTAGTGTGGTGTTGAGGCCTCCTAGATCCTCGTCCATGTCGGGTTTTTTTCATACCACCACACTACACACATATTATTGAATCCCCTCCACCAAAATCCATACCACATTACGATCAACTACACATAATTATAGAACTATGTATGGCTTTAATACTATCTTTATTGGATACATAGAAGTTCGTGAACATTTCTTCCTTGGGACCAGCTGCATTTTCACCCATTTTGGCATCTTGACCTCAATTTATCATAAGATTGTGTGATGTGGTGTGGGGACTCTATGGTATTCATTCGTGTTGGATTGTTTCACCACATCATACACATTCCTTTTGGAACGTCTTCCACCCCAACATCCCATCCATACGATGGTAAACAACATAGATTCTATATCAATGTGAATGAATTTAAATTGTTTAACAATTATCATCCTGGATTCATGAAAAAAAATGACATAACATTATGGTGTTATCTCCTAAGGGGAAATTTACTTTGTAACTAGTCATATTCCATTCCATATATCATGAACTAAATATGGGTCAATTCTTGTCTATATTGGATATCTAGGGACACCTAGATTCATTATCTTGGTCCAAAAACTCAAAAAGAAACATTATATAACACCTCTCTCTGTCCCTGTATATATATACATTAGATAGAACTATACAGGGAGATTTCATTCAAGAACTACATATGGATTGATTGTCATTCTCATTGGATACATAGTGATGAAAAATCTCTTATCCTACAATCCCAATTGGAGCATTTCCCCTTTTCATGTTTGTTCATCTACATCCCTAACACATGATGATAATCTTCATGGGATCCCAGAATAGTGTATGGTGTGGTTACCATCTTTTTGGGATACATAACAATGCCCAAACAATTTTTTATTGGGACTATCTATAAGAAAATCTGATCATTGGCCCCTCTAGACATGTCCAAGCCCAGGCTTCATGAAAATAAATTGTATTCATGATTCTTTAGGAATGAATATCTGATGTGGCGCCATGGTTTCATTGAACCTCATTCATGTCGGGTTTTTCACACCACCACGTGACACATATTCCGCATTCATGGTTCCTCCATTCACATGGTCCATTATCTATGACCTTAAACTGAGAGTTAACGTCCTCAACACACAACATTAAACTATGACCCTACCCTGAGCTATTTCAAGATTCCCCATCATAATTATTTGATGAATTAACATACTTTATATTAGGGATTTCCCCACCAGTGATGGTCTCCTACCATGATGTGAATGTAGGACTACATGAGGATTTATTCCCATCCTCAAGGGACATGAAGTGATATCCAAACGTTTGGTCTTTAGACCCAAACATAGGTTCATCAACTTTTTCCTGGACCATTGGCCACATCTATGGTTCAAGAATTTTTACCTTAGACATCATTTCATTTATCTTAATATATGTATTCAAAATCTATGCTCACTGGCCTCATTCATGTCAGGTTTTACCTGCCACTTCCTATATACATGTCACCGACTAAACATTTTTCATTAGACTAATATATAATACATTAAACTGTCATCCATGCTCCATGCACTATAACCATAATCTTTTTTCAAATTTGGGTATAAATCCCACTCTTACATATTCCCCATCAATACTTCAGGAAATACATGGTTTGGGTTTTCATCATCATTCATATCCAGACGGACCCCCTAATAGTGATGGCCTCATGCCACATTGTCTCACCTATCGTCTAGTGCCAACACCCCAATGGATCATTAGTAGAAAATGGTAGATCATGTGTTTTGAATCTAGTCAACCGCAGATCCCCTAATTTGTTCTCAGTATTCTTGACCAGTATGTTTCTAGACCACTGTGTTTTGAACATGGTCAATAGTCAACCCTTTCCTATAAGTATCCCCTTTATCCAACTCTTTAAAGTCTCGACTTAACTATATTTCACATCCATGTATCATAGTGGGATTTCATCCTTGGTGTCACCCCTAATGTACCCTATCACATGTCAACTAAACCCTGTTAACATCCCTCGTTTCCCACAATGATCATTTCTCACATGGGATTAGGAGTTCTAGTTAGGTGTGTATCAATGTGTTTGAGCTTCACATTGTCCCATGGTCAAAATTAAATGACCTCAATATTGGATCCCCATAGTGAATGTTTGGTGTGACTTAGGTCCCCATATGGTACAATCCATGATTAGTTGTCACTCCACTACCCCACATATACCTAATCCCAGGATGTGTCCTTTTTGTCTATCCCCTAAAAACTATGTGGTACACTACCCTTATTCATCTTATTTATGTTAGTTTTATTTCCCTCATTCCACACAACTTTTTTATCGATAGGTATTTCTAAGGCCTAATATAACATGAACTTAAACCGTGAGACATGATACAAGTAGTATGACATTAAACTACGTGAAAATGTCCCATTAAAATTATTTTATACTATAAAACATGTCTTGATTACATGATGATAAACTATATTATGTATCATACTCACCATATGACATTAAACTATGTGTGTACTGTACATTTTATAGAACATAGAACTTCAAGGCCTCCTAGGACCTCACCATGTAATCCCCCTCCCACAATTTTGGTTGTATACTGAATTGTTTGAACTTCGAAATTTATCTTGGAATCTATGACAACACACTCTTAGAGGATATGTTTGATCATTGATTAGAATAGTATGATTTCACTAATGTTTTATAACTCCTGGTGGAATAATTTCGAGATTGTTGGAACCCATTTGAAAATTACATCAGTCCACTCCATGCAATTCATGCCCCTTTAATATAGATACTCATCCTATATCCTGTCTGAAGGCACCCCCTAACAGCCTAGTCCTATGCCACTTCATCTCACTACAGTTTTTTCCTGATATTCCCAAAGTCTTTGGATGATCGTTTAAGATAGGTCCCATGATTCGAACATGGTCAGTAGTTAAACCTTGTTTGATTTTCCCCATTCCAGTAAATGAAATATTGATACCATGTTTGGAACATGGTTAATAACTATACTATATCATGACATCTCCTTCACATTGCTTCTAATTTTGCGTGTCGTGATTCAAACTCGTCATTCCATTTTGTTCAGATTAATTCCAACACCCATGGAAGTTTCCTGTAAAGGAATTAGAGAACATCAGGAATAGAAATTTGGATTTTCTAAGAACCATATTTACCATTTATGACTTCTATTATCCTGAATATTCTTGATGGATAGTCAATAACATTAGAACCTGAGTGTTTGATGATTATCTGACACTCCCATGTGAATGGAAAAATTATGTGGTAATCCCTTATTTCACACATCAAGCATGACCCACATGAACATTGGGATTGATCAATTGTTATCTCAAAGGCATTATTAGGATGTGATAATTGAAAAAAAAATCAATAGGTTCTCTAGACACATAATTCAAAATCAAGAAAACTAGCATGTACATTTCATGAGTTTGCAAAAAATAGTCCATATTGATTCACCCATTCAATGGAGTGCTTCATCTCTGTCAGTTTATGGTGTGTGGCCTCTAGAGTCTGTTACTACCCCATGATCTCCCATTCCATTTCATTAGTTGTGGGTTAGACTTCATCATTCTTGATCTACACCCAGTCATGTTTAGCTTGGAGATCATCCAATTGTTGTCTTTTCAGTCTCTGGTCCTCTTGGTTCATTGCTAGTTGGACCTTTAATCATGTGACAAGCTTCGATTGGTTGGAGGAAATGGAGGAATGATCATCCAAATATTCTTCTAGTAATGGATCTCACATTCATCCTTCTAGATCATTTTGAGGTTTTAATACTTATTTTTTCACCAATAACCTTCCATATACTTTCTCCCCTCCCATATCTTTTCTGCAAGGTAAGAATGGACTATCACATGCATACCTCAAGCATCCACCCCTCCAACATACATACAATACAACAAGTGGCGATGTAATCCCATATGGATCACCAATTATACCTATAGGGTATCTTTGAAAATGTACATAATTCATTTCCATGCCATGTGTCAGGTCATTAAACATTCCTCTAACACTTTGGAATCATATTATTCTAGTTCTTTTGGGTCTGTGGGTTCGTACTCTAGAAACTCAACCAAAACAGTTAGATGATGGATCATCCAATGATCTTATATCATATGGGATGGGATCTAGGTCATGAGGATGGTCATAATAACTTGAACCCACCTCGATAATATAATCACTATCAGCCCTCGATATGACCCTACCGACAGTGTCACCTACGACCATAACTGACCATTCCTTAGAGGTCATGGAATCATCATCTTCATATTCAATCTCCACATGGACAAAAAAAAACAAATTCCTAATTGGATCTCATATCCTCTAATCATTTAAAAAAATAGAGCGACCACTACTCCCAACACATTTTAGATAGGAACAAAATAAGTCACACTGATCAAGCAACAATATTTATGATTATATAAAGTAGGAGACTTACAGAATCCAAATGGTGAGGTGTAAACATCCCAGGTTGTCATCATTGAGATACCATGATGTTTCCCCACATATATTACTAAGCATTATAGAGATTCCAAGTTATCCACACTACCCTATTCGACTCTAATTTTAGTTGTTTTCCCCATAGATGAAGATCTTGGGACATGGCCATGTACACCAACTGGTATAATCCTATTCACACCAGTATGAGTCCCTTATTAAATTTCATACTATATAAATATATTTCAGTATATAGATAAGGATGAGGGAATTAGTATCATTGGGGAATGAGTTAAGGAATACTTCTAAAGCATTTAAAAATCCCCCCCAAGGAAGTTTCTTCTAAGGATGTGACCTCACCTTATTACAGAGATGTGTCCAATTCATTGCTCTCTTGGGAGATCAATTATATAGCATCTTCTCCCCAATATTATTAAACATATTCAGACAAGGTACGGTGCTCCACTACCACAATGAGAAACCATATTGGAGGAGAATTCATATCCAGAAGAACCCTTACTTGGTCCATCATTGGATGTGAAGTACCTCAAAAATGTAGTAAGTCCCGAATAATTGATCTCCCAGGAGAGAAACGAATTGGACACATCTCTGTAAGAAGGTGAGGTCACATCCTTAGAAGAAACTTCCTTGGAGGGATTTTTAGTATGACCATTCCACACCAAATCCATTCCATAATCGTTTAGTTCATTCTACATCCAGATTTCATTGAGGCATTCCCTGTTAAAATACTAGATTTCTCAAGACTCGGAATATATGTAATCTTAAGGAATGTTTACTCAAGTTAATGTATTTTTAGGACTTAGGACATGAGTCTGGGTAAATTCCCTCAATGGTTCCTTTTCTTCACAAGTGTACTCAGCTAGGAGCACTAGACCAGATACTATTTCTCATCTTCCTCCATGCCTAGTTGTAGTGGGTCCCATAGATATATTCCCTACAACTATAGCTCCAATATAACAACTTTAACTAGCCTCACCTTCATAATGTCTTCCTGCTGCCACTATACCTCAACTGCATAGTGGATTGATCACCCCTCATTTCACTGGATGGTCTTTCACTTCAGCATATCACCTGGGATTGTAGAATATAAACTCTATGAATGGTGCTAGATCATCATGTATATGGAAGTGGACAGAGGAAACTCATTCTATATATTTTCATATTCCAGTTTGAAGATAATCCAGTGATGTCTCATCACACATGGGTGGTCTTAATGATATACTCCCATGTATAACTTTAGGGTCAACCTCTATAGACACATGAGTTTCCTCAAAAATCAATGTGGATTTTATTGTTTACAGATTGTCTCACAGTACATTAGAGACACAAAAAAAATCATCCTTGAATGTCCAAGATATATGACTACTCCTCTTCAATTCTTGTTTTGAACTAATTTGTTAATGTTGTCGTTAAATAGAATGGGTGGATGTTGAATTCATATGCTCACCCAACCTTGTCCAGCACTTTCACAGGGAACAATATGAATGGGAAACTACCCATGATATTATGAATCACTAGATGAAGCATAATTTCATGACGGACGATATGATTTGAGTATTTTTAACCGCCAAGGCATGAGCAATGCAGCTATAAAGGAATTGGAATGGTCCGCACATGAAGAACGACATTGTACACTTGCAGATATGATGAAAAACCATGTATATCTTCATCAGTATTAGAATACCAAGGTTGATGCGTTGAACTATTTTCAAAATCACCACCA
Source organism: Viscum album (assembly GCA_963277665.1). Lineage (NCBI taxonomy): Eukaryota > Viridiplantae > Streptophyta > Magnoliopsida > Santalales > Viscaceae > Viscum > Viscum album. Next base: position 1,299,459,368 of record OY728166.1, read on the forward strand.
TAATAAATGTTCTCGACCGCACCCCCATATGTGCATCCCTCATTAGTAGAATCCACCCATAGATGAGAGTCTCAATGCACTCAAACAACCTAACTATTGGTTTATGCTTGATCTTTAAACTATACCCTCTTGTTTTCCATTTTCCATTTCCATAATCTTTCAATAAGAGTGATCCCTGACTCATTGGTGTCCTCTCAGTCAGGTGAGAGGCCTTTTGTGACATCCTAGACTCAGAGGCCACTTAATAGGTTCCCCAAGCCTAGTGGGCCACATGGCCTCAAACGCATCTTCCTGAACACCGTAGACTGCCGACTAGCAGTGGGGACATAGGGTGTGTCTGTTGGAAGACCATGACCTCATTAGCAGAGTGTAGAAAAAAAGATGTAATAAAAGTAATATTAAATAGAGGAAGCAATATAAATAAACATCAAAATAAAACTGACGTAATAGATTATCGAGAATAACAATAAATCTATCAACTGGAAAAATAATGATGTAATGTAATGTCACTAGAAAACTGGGAAACATGGATTCAAGACTGTTGATACTTCCTCTGGAAAAGGGTCTAAAAATAAAAAAGGGAAATACCTTATAAATATAAGTGGAAAATACATGAAGAAAGTAAATATTTTCAAAGGCATTAGTTTTGGTTCACCTTATTTAAATGAAAAGGGTGTCGCCACCCAGCCTACTTGCGTACCCCATTTTGCCGTGCTGCCTACTTGGACGCCCCAATCTGTCGCGCAACCTATTTATGTACCCCAACTCCTTTCACCCAAGGTCCAATGTTTTCCTATAAATAGACCCTTTGTGTATACATTTTCATAGACAAATTTCTATGAATCCCAATTACTGTAAAGGTAGTTCTTCAACACCTTGACCAGAGGGTTTAATGGAGGATCATTGGACTTAAGTCCATTTAGTGTCTGAAAACCAGAACACTTGCATTCCTAAAGAACTCAACCTCCCTAAATCAGAAACACTTGTGCGCCACCTATTCCATTCCTAGGAACTTAAGCACCCCACTTCTGGGACCACCTGTGAATACTCCTGAAGGATAGATCCAATTCTCTCCCAAGTATTACCATACATGTCCTTTGTCTCTTAAGTGAATATCGGGTCACCAAAGTCTACTTGCGCACCCATACTTGCGCACCCTTATCTACTTGACCACCCCTATATGATTCAATTACTATCTTTAGTCTGTAATCCATCAAGACATCCTCAAATCCATTCATGGAAAGGCTTATTCTTCCTTGGATACCTTGTCTGAAATAGATTCTGTTGAGACCTCCACAAAAACCTCTTGACATATCAATACTTTGGGAAAGTCATATAAGCATGCGATATATTTGGGTTTTTATATCCACAATAATATGTTTGCCATAATTGTTTTATAATAGGGTTAGGGATCATGGAATGTATGTGGGTCTGTATATACATATCCACATAGACCTTTCACCCAAGAACAACATTGGGAAGTTCAAGGTTTGGAGTAGGGTCTGGTTCAGGAACTCTCTCTTCTCAAAGAGACGACCCAGAACCTCATGTCTCTAGTCAGTATGGTACGATTCTCAACTAAGTTTTTTCATTTTGAACAAAGGATAACTCTCCATACTCTACCAGGATCAATTTTCGGGTAACCATCCTAGAATAAGCCCCTATATTTTCTTGCAGGAGGTAGCATCATTACTCCTCCTCTATTCTTCAGTGCCAAATACGAGAGGAGATATGGGAACATGGACTTTAATTTCCATTTCCTTTTCCCATTGAGCTTTGTCACCATGGGAAGCCATCTGGGTATAATCCCCAAAACCTTCATCCCTTCTTCCATTAATTGGACCCTTGTCCAATGTGAAGAGAACAGAGGGATGGCTTGTCGTCTTTTCCTCATCCACAGTTGCCTCCCTAAGAGCGTCCTCTTCCACCAGCGAGGAGGAAACATGTCTGAGTCATTGTTGAATCTTTCACATCCTCTTTTTTCTCACACCGATCATGAATCACATGGGATTAGATATTCATGATGACTAAAAAATTTACACATACACTTACTAGAAAGAACTACGAGAACAGTAATTCCCACCATAATTGGGATACATATGAAACCCTCTTAGGGCCTGAGCTCACTGGATATCCTCATCAATAATCCAACCCTAATTAACTTCGTTAGGAAATTCTCCATAGGAATAAGCCCAAAATAAATCCCCCAACTCATCAAGTCATCCTTTTTAGGAAGTATGCCCAAACACATTTTTCTCAAAGGACTATACTCTCTTATGAGACTCATAGAACTACGTGGGATTTGATTCCCATCCACATGGGATACGTAGGAATCCTCCCTGAGGTTATAACCCAAAATTTCAAATCAACCATGTTCTCCTTGGGCCATATTCTCAATAGGGATTAATCTAATTTGGAAACTCATATACTTTCCATGTTTGTTGGGATGTTTCGGTATAATTCCTGCACCATACATTGACTAAGAACCTTTCACTTTGATGTCCTTACCACATGACATTAAACTATATGGCTAGGTCCTTATCAAATTAACATCAAATATATGATGTTTTCCATTAAGTAGCACCGAACTATGAGGGTTTTGATTCATTTTACAAGGACACATAGGTAGCCCATTTTATTGGTACGACCCCAATATCAAAAACAGCCTTCGTATCCCTAGATGAAAATAAATTCCAGAGTGCCCTGCTGAGAAGCTTAGAAACCAGTATCATCATAATGATGATTAAATGAATCTTGAAATTTTATATTAGTGGATAACGATGATGGAGAACCTAGAATACATACAGATATCTTCATTAATGAAGAACCATGAATACGGATTATTCTAAATTTTACACATGTTAATAAGTGATGGTAAATTCCAAGGGAAACTTATGTTATAATTGTTGAATTAATAATGATTCATGAAAAGATCATAAATTTATAAAGAGAGTCACAGAGTAGACAATAATTCCCCCCAAAAAGGTTGTGATGAGTCTGACCAACCATCCTCTCAACCAACACACGTTCCAAACTATTATAAATTTAAACATAACGGATTCTTGCCTTTGGAATATATGTCCCCTTTGGATAATGATCTATTGGAAGTTTTTGGTTCCATAAAAAATATAATGGAAACCGCCTGGCTGCAGTGATTGATAAAACTAGAACACATGTTTCAAGGATCTATGAAACAAAAATGGTGAACTAGATGTTAATCGTTAACCAAGTTAATAATGATACACACCTGTCAGCCCCCTATAAATTGATAACAGATAGCCATAAAATGGAAACAATCACGCATGTATTATTATAACAAATTTGGCTTTAATGGAGTTTATTTTTTATTCATGTTTTTTTTCATAACTCCCTTAAATCCAAATTGGATTTCTCCAAGAAGACATCTAAGAACGTTCCAACCACTACTCATGAAATATCTTCATCCACAAGGAAAATATCATCGCCCACCTAATATCTTAAAATCTAGTTCTCCAACATGTTGGTAAAGGACTATCGCTAGCACAACACAATATGAACATTGGAGGCTTCCTGACAGTCCCTCCATGTCGAAAAAAATCATCAATCATCTAGCCAACGACGACTGATTATCAATAAGTAGACACTTCCAACAACCATTTTAAACAATTTTGGGTCCTTATCCCTAGAATGTAACAACCAGTACCTCCCACACTACAAGGATGGGGATCAAGAGGTCACTTAGGGCCTGAATTCAAAGATGCATGGATCCTTCTTGAGGATTCCCACAAACAGTCACCGCCATCATAATTGTGTGGTAGTGAACCCCCATCATGATGGGGGTGTTTCCTCTAGACGTTTGGCCCAGGTCTCTCAGACCTCGGCACGCAAGACAAACTATCGGGGACAATGTCCTATCAACAGGGAGAAGGTTCTTACCTCTTCCCCCTCTGGAGAAGTCCATCAACCTAAAATGATGGAAAACAACAAGAGGGCATATACACCGGCCTGTCCTAATTTTTCTGTCCAGAAGACTCATTTGGATGAAACCCACCAATCACACCAAATAAACATGATAGAGTACTATGAATTGGCACATACACCTTCTTATAAGTTATCATCTGGGCAGCATGCTCGTCTAAATGAATTTAAAGAAGCCCACCAATCCAATGTGGTGGAAACTGGTAATCAGGAATATACACTTGCTTACAATCGAAAATTCTGCCAGTAGTTTCGTCTTCTAGTATTGAAGGAAGTCTGTCAACCATACTTAAAGGGAAACAGCAAGCAGGAACATACACCTATTAGAGTTCATCAGGCCTACCAGCAGTCTTGTTTGGAAGCACCCGGAGAAGTTAGTAGGAAAGCTCTGATGACATATCTGGGGTAGACCCAACTTTCTACCCCCATGCATGAGTACTGTCAATACCCATTGACAGGAAAAGGAGGACAGATGTAGACACACACACCAACTCCAGATACATAATGGACGTATATTCTCATTCTGTTTGATGATGTCACCAAACACATCTTATCAATGGTGAAAGAGAAGCTGAAAATCCCTACCCATATTCCGGAAGCATGAAAAGATATTATAAAAACTACTTTAGTAGTAACAGGGGAACATAAACATAAATCTGTCCCCACATATGGGATGATACATCAGCATGCCATACCAGAGCAGATACACACCTATGTTCCACCCTAGGGGGGTCATAGAGCATACTCCCCCGTATCATATGGACAATAAGATCAGGAACATACACCCTTTCCAATTAGAGGTAATCGATCTAATCTGATGTCCTATCCAAGTCAGGCACATACACCTTCCCATGATAACCACTTCCCCTAGAAAGGGTCCCCAACTAAGTGTAAGAGAACATCCATGAAGAAGTGTCATCAAACACAGTTGGAAAATCAAGAGTCAAACTGTAGTTTTTCTCCTCTTAATGCTTGAGTTCTTGAAGCCCTCATACATTTATCTATTGTAGCTAAAGATAATATCCTCTCATTACAAAATTATGGGATCGGTAGCCATAATTATGAAGTTCCCCATCAGATACATAATCATGAAGTCTTTCTTCAATAAAATTCGGTCAATTCAGAGAACCTATCTCTGGATGAGAGCCAAAAAACCCTCCATGTGGACAGAAGGTCAGGGAGCAAGGGGATTCATCCCTTGCTGTAATACACCATGGTGGTCCTCCCCGTGATGGAATTCACAGTAAAATTTCTCTCCATAGAAGTATTTTTATTTTTCATGAAGATTCCATAATTGATAATGTAGCAATGATAAAAACCCCATATTTCGAGTCACTTGAAAACACAATCCCAGTCATGTCTGATTCCTTCTAATTGATGGGTGAAACACTTTCTCAACCAGAAGGCATCATAAGGGGACAATCATTCTCCGAACCTCCCTTAGGTCATTTTCCTTCTAATACAGATAATCCACTTCGGTCAGACCAAGTGGAGAAATATCTTGTGAGAGACGGTGAAGATATGTTAAACATAAAATAATTCTAAATGATAAATACAAGTCATTATCTAGCCTTTGGAAATTTCATTGTATAACATTCCATAATTGTTGGAAAAAGATTGTATTCATGTTTTAGGACTCAATTTTTAAAAAAACCTTTGTCAATGGAAAACCAAAGTACTACCATATTATGAATATAAAAATCATTTAAAGGTAATAGAAGGGTTGCAGCGTCAAATTGACATCGCATCTCTCTCAGTTTCCCAACATCTAATGGTTAAAAAATATCAAAGAACCCTTCATCATGCATGCCTTAATGCACTACAGAGACTACGACTGTTAATTTTTGACACCCCATCTGGTGTTCGTATCAGAGGATGGGGTGCACATGGAGTAATACATTTAACTACACTTAAAAATCACCAAAGCCCTACAAAATTGGTCTCATGAAATGTTAATGGCCATAGTCAGCTACAATCAACATATTTTGTATGTAATCAAACGTATGCTCAAGAACACGCCTCATGTAGTTTTCATCATGGTCAGGCCCAACGAAAAGATGTTGTTGAGTTAATTTTACATCAAGCCTCTGAAAATATTGAGTAGGGGTCCTGCTCATAGGATGTCAGCCTTCAAATAATGATAATTTTTGAAATAGCACAACAATCTTCCAAAACAGGTAATTTGAGTGGTTGTCTGATGCTGCACCCAACTAATCTCCAAAATTCTCATAATCAGTAGAGCAGTTGAATGAATCTCAGCCATAGCAGTTCAAGAATCACCCCATCTTGAAAAGCTATGGGCTCATTTTATTAAACCTTAAAATTCGTTAAACAATGTTCAGATGTTTGAAGAAGAAGAACTGAAACAGCCCCAGCCTGCAATGCTGGGGGATTTTTCACATCTACATTCCTATCCTCAATGGAAGTCAATTTTCATTCAATTAGGGAAGAAGTGACAATTATTGTGCACAACTGAACTATCCAAGGATTCTATTTGGGTTACTATTCATCAAACGGCTCCTGGGAATCTATCCTATTGGAGAATAGAGTATCATGGAAGATATAGAGGGAGATGATATTTTAAGGATACTAACAGAACACCATCAATGCATTATACATCAGTAAATGTAATTTTCACCATTATAGATGATTCCCTAGAAAATTAGTCTAGATCAGAGGAATTAGAAGATGAAATTCATATCCATAATACAGTACATAGTATGGAAAATGAAGAAGGTTCACGTACACGAAATCAGAGGCTTACCCTAAATCTAGCTATGCCTTCAAATAACCAACTCTCCTCCTCTGAATGGAATATAATAAGGGGAAATTTAAAATTAAGATTTCATCACACTTTTCCACTGGAGAAGGTCCATCTCTTTTTTTAACGATAGATTTTCACAACAAGGCGAGGTGATGAAGGAGTTAAAAATACCGAATACAATGTTTCTTCGAAGCCTCATTTCTGCTAGATGTACTATCCAAGAAGATCCTCAACTTTCACATCCTATAGGAATTATTCAGAAATAAGGGATTTTATTAACAAAAGATTTAGATAATGATTTCCCTCTATTGGGTACACAACCAAGGAAGGATCATGCACATCCTAATAGGCTTGTTACTGTGGGTTATCAAAGGAAAATAACATCACCATCACCAGTGGTTTTTCCAGTCATTGCACTAGACCAAGCTCTAGGTGTTGTAACTACATAGGTTCCATCTAATCAGGATATTCCCCAAATTATTATGAACCCAATTGAGGCATTAACGACCTAACAGGAAGCTATAGAGGAACAGCGTGCACCATTTTAGCTGGAAAAGAAAGATTACCCTAAATGGGTAGACCTGATTCCTCCCCCACCAAATTTTCTGAATACCATGTTTCCAATATTTATTGGTTTGGGAAATCCAGAACAACACTTAACACATTTCATTTCCCATTTTGAACCCATGATAGGAACTCGTCAACAACAAGATGATGTAAAATTCAGGTGTCTTGTGTAGTCACTACATGGTCTAGCTTTTGTTGGGTATACAAGTTTACAATATTGATTAATTACTAGATGGAAAGATATCTCACAAAAATTACATATTTAATTTAGCTAAATTCTACCAAAGATTGTAGTTTTTATCATAACAATTTCAAAAAATGGATAATGAAAGAGTTTCATATTTTATTGCGCGATGGAAATGATTAACATATTCATTATGTCTAGAACTTATTCAAGAAGCATTGCTGCCAGTTTGAATGGACAATCTATGTGATGAGTTATGCACACCACGGATCACTGTAAAATACAAAAGTGGGTTTTGAGACCTTACTTCAATTTCTCAATAGATATAATATTCTATTATTGAGACTAAGGATAACAGTCATGTAATTCGATCAACTATCAGAAGGAGAACATGGAATGAGGAGGCTATTACCATTACACTCAAGCATGCACCTGTTCCTACTTCAACTTCAAAACCTTCATCGTATCGAAGGGCTCTGCCTCCTGAGCATCAACAAAAATGAAAGCCTTATCCTGATGATCAAAGAGATCAAAGGAGGAAATAGTTTGAGGAATTAAAAATAAAAATTTATTCCTTGTGGAATGAACAAGTTCAGGGTTACTTCATCTCACCTCTAGAAAAAAATTTGGTTAAGTTGATAAGGCTGAAAAAATAAAAAAAACAAGGATATTAAGATCTTATGAATTATTTTCCCTTTTTTTAGATGTTAGGGAATCACATTCAGGAGTGTTTTGTATTCAAAGACCTCATGAAAAAAATGGTAGACTCTGGACAAGGTAAACTGAACTGTTATTCAGCTCAAGTAGCCTGTGTTACTGCTACTGATCCATAGGAAGAAGGAATGTTGAAGGAAGTTAAAAGTAAAAATGTGTAGAAATATAATGATTTGATGATCAGGAAAATGATCAACTGAACTCATGAAATTTTTCGAACACAGTTGAAACAACCGATTTTGTCATCCACCACTCATGCCACAGTGAAACCACCTTCTTCAAAAGGTCTATCTTAAAGGAAACAAGGTGATCAGAAGGAAAAAAGAGAAGTCAGAAGAATAAGATCTCATGTTAAGGCCAATGTTGACCTTAACCGTGGAAGATTTCATACCATTCGCTTTAAAAGAATAGGCACCTCCCCACGTAAAGACACAAACAGAACTAACGTTTCAGGATAAATATTCATCATATGAAGATTTGATCTTTGGTTTTGTTAATGTTATCTACTTAACGGATCCTTATTCCAATGGTGACTCTGATTGTAATGATCCAGAGTTCCTTGTACCTAATTAGGGAACTAGAGGAAGAGGCCAAGGTTAAGGATACAGGGAATGACAGGTTTATTCTAGAAACCACCATTTTCACTCTACCCTTTCTCAAACCATTTATGCAGCAGCAACTTGTGGAAGAGCCCTTCAGGGGGCTCAACAAGAACAGGGAATTTATTCCATGAAAGAAAGGTTCGGTGCTGACATGATTATTTTGGAAGACCGGTTAGAAGTCACACCATATTCTTCTCAGCATGTATATAGACATAGTCAATATAATATACCAAATCCAAGAGTATTTCTAGCTTATTATCCAACACAGGGTACATCTACATCAGAAGCATCATCTTCTAATACACCTAAAAACCGCATTTCTATGCTGGGAAACGTAGACCTCTGGATCAAAAGTATGATTTTTTGAAACAACTGGCCCATGTACAAGCCATGTTATCAATTATGGACGCCTTGAATATGTCAAACGATATTCGAGAAGCACATATTGAGGCTTTGTCATGTCCTCAAGAGTTTTAAACTGAAGTTGATGTTTCTGAGGTTTACCGTATAGATAATGATCCTGTAGAATTTCATGCAGTAATATCTTTTACAGATGAATATGGAGATGATGTTTTACATGTAAATATCAGACCATTGTATTTATCTGGAAAGGTCAATGACATAGACATCCGATGTGCCTTCATTGATAATGGCATCGGTGTTAACCTCATTCCCGTTCGTACACATCATCTATTGGTCTTCACTGAATCTAGCTTATCTCCTTCCACTTTAATGTTTCAAGGATATGAAAAGATTGTGTAAGAACCTATGGGAATGATTACAATCAGAACTCAATTTGGAGATCTTGTGTCTAATTTAGATTTCATGTTTGTTCATTAGGACACAGCCTCCAACATTCTTCTTAGAAGGCCTTGGGTGCATCAACATGAGTCCATACCTTCGTCATACCACCAATGACTTATGTACTATTTCAATAGTCAAATATGGACATTGTATAGTGACAAAGCTCCATTCAAAATGTGGTAATCTCAATAGATTGTGGTAGAGTTTTTTCACACAAAAGGAACGAGGTCCATGAAAAATAAAATAACCAGAGTTAAAGCTCCCAATGGTTTGGAAAAGATTCTAGAAAACCCATTCTTATATTTGAGTATAGATTATGTGCTACCCATAAATCAAATTGAAGGGGTAAAACCAAATCGATGCACTTTTCCAATAACTTCCATAATGTCAATTGCGGCAACTGAGTCTGAAAGACTGGGAGAAATTGTTGATTCACCAAGTAGTAATAGAATCTTAAATGGATATGTCTTTATATCATATTCCTAATGACAACAACCTTCTACATAGTAAATATGAGGATAATAAGGTATAGTATTGTTAGAGGAAGACAAATATGTTGATTCCCAATCCATCATCTCATACTTATTACCCTAAAAATACCCTTCATCGTCAGTAGGGTCTGAAATGGTGGACTCTTCATCAAGATATTCAAATACTAACTCCTCCCCAAAATTTGGATATTTTTCCTTGTCATCTACTATGCATGTAGAAACAGAAGAGGTAATACGTAATGAAGAAGAAGAGGAAGATCTCAGGGACACTCCTCCAGAATTTGAATAAGGTGTCTCTACTATTGTGGATGAGCTCAGAGAAATAAATCTGGGTACGGAAGAAGATCCACACCCCACTCTAATTAATGCGGCCATGACATCTGAAGAGAAATTGGTGTATACAACATTTCTAAAGAAACATCGAGATATATTTTTTGGAATTATACAGAAATGTCATGTCTTAATCCTGATGTAGCCACTCATCATTTGGGTTTCCAGAAGAACATCGCAGATTCAAGCATGTTGTAAGAAGAACACACCCAACTCATGCCTCTAAAATTGAAGCTACTATTGATAAGCTTATAAAGGCTAAATTTTTTAGGGAAGCTCAATATCCCAAAAGGCTAGCCAACATTGTCCTAGTGAAAAATAATAATGGTAAAATCATATTTTTCCTTGATTACAGAGATCTTTACTAGAATTGTCCTAAATATGATTTTTCCAGTTTTGATTATAGAGCTTTTAATGGATGAAAAAGCTGTCTATTAATCTATTTTCTTCAAGGATGGATACACTGGGTATAATCAAATCCATATGGCCATAGATGATGAAGAATTTTCATCCTCCAGTGCCTCTTAAGGTGTGTTTTTCTATCAGGTAATTCCCTTTAGCTTATATAATGAAGGTGAAACATACCAACGTTCCGTGCCCCATATCGTCAAACCCTTTTTAGGGAAATTTATTAAATGTTATGTGGATGATTTCATGGTCGAATCCACACAATGTTCCAAACAGTTGGCTATTTTGGAGATCATATTTAATAATCATTAGCAACACAATTTGAAGATAAACCCCTTGAAATGTACTTTTGGGGTAACCTTAGTAAATTTCATTTGCTTTATTGTATGACATCATGGTATAAATGTTGTTCCTGAGAAAACAAAATCAATACTTGTTATGTCACCTCCTTGAAATTTGAATGAATTAAGAGGACTCTAAGAAAACATGGCCTATATTCAGAGTTTTATCGCCAATTTGGTAGGAAAGTGTTTTCCCTTCCCCAGATTAATGAAGGAGGGAGTCTCCTATAAATGTAATGAATATTTCCAAGAAGAATTTGATACCCTCAATAAAATATCTCTTGAGTTCACTGGTATTAATGCCACCTGTTGAAGGAAGACTAATAATCATCTATTTCACAGCTTTAGAGTGATCACTGGGTTCATTCATTCCTCGAAAGAACGATTCTAGGAATGAGAAAAATATTTGTTATCTCTGTCAAACTATTCTTGATGCAATAACTCGGGATTCAAGTATTGAAATGTTTAGTTTGGAATTAATCTTTACAGTTAAGAAATTGATATATTACCTGCAACATCATGAGGTCCAATTGGTATTTTGTAATAACCTACTCAAGTTTATACTCACTTATCCTATTATTATAGGTTATCTAGAATGGTAGGAAGTAATTTTTCAATAGTTTGACATCTAGTTTGTGCCACAAAAAGGCAATAAAAGGCCATGATCTAGCTGACTTCCTTGGTGAACATCCATCTTGAGAAGATATAACATTGATATTAAACATCATGATGAATAAGTTTTCTCTATTCAAGGAAATTCCCAAACATGGGAAATATACTTTGATGGTGCCTCCAGAAGTCCAATAGGGAAGAGAATGAAAACACCACAAATCAACAAATTTGGGTTTGGAATTGTCCTTATTTCCCTAGAAAAGTATGTATTACCTTATTACTTCCTATTTTCACAAGACGGTGCAAAAAATGAATCAGAATATCAAGCTCTCATTGCAGGCTTGGAATTGACACTTCAGGTGAAAGTCAGTCACATAAAAGTTTAAGGTGATTCAGAATTAGTAATCAAGAAAATAAATATAGATTATTATATCATAAAAGAATAGTTAATTCCTTTTCCTGCTTACATCAGAGGGTTAATGGACGAATTTCCCTCAGAGCGGAAATTTTCTTATGTCCCTCGATCACAAAATTCCCAAGCGGGTGCACTGGCTAATGTAGCTACAGCCTTGAAATATCTAAATCGGGATGAGATAGTCATCAAGATAGCTCATCGTCATATCATCTCACCTTTTCTTCAAACCAGAATTGAGAAAATTAATGAGGTTAGTCCCATTTCTGAGCCATACAGTTATACCATGGGATGGATAAAACTCATTGTGGAATACCTTTAATATTGGGTAATTCCACCAAATAGGGCTGAAAAAGAATAGATCCAACGATGAGTATCCAATTATACTCTTTATGATAGTCCATACAACTAGAATGTCCTTTTCTAAGGAAGCTTCAGTGGAATCCTCCTCAAATGTATTGATGGAGAAGAAACTACAGCTATCATGAAAGAAGTACATTCAAGAGATTGTTGTGCCCATCTATCTAGGCACAAACTCTCTGATCAGATCCAAAAGCATGGATACATTTGGAATTCAATCATGTAGGATTGTATAGATTTCACTATGAAATGTCATACCTTACAAGTGCATGCCAACTTCGTTCGTCAACCCCCTGAGTTTATACCTACAGCTAAATACTCCTGGCCATTTTCCGCATGGGGAATGGATATAGTATCACCTTATCCTCCAGCCATGGCTAGGACATTCAAGTATATTTTTACTGCTACTGACTTCTTCTCCAAATGGGATGAGGCAATATCTCTCAAAGAAGTTAGAGCCAAATGAATTGTTAGTTTTGTTAAAACTAATATCATCACTAGATTTGGTATCCCATATACTATCTTGATGGACAATGGAACCATTTTTTATTCGGATGAGGTAAAAAAGATATATAAGGAATATAATATCAAATCCAACCATTCATCTTGCTATCTTAAAACAACCAATGGATAGATAGAGGCCTTCAATAAGACCCTAGAAAATATACTCTAGAAGTTGGTGGATAAATATAAGAAATCATGGCCTACTAATCTTTTTAATGCTTTATGATATTATCATACTACCACCGATACTGCCACCCATGCAACACCTTATTCATTAGTATATGGAACAGAATCAGTTTTGCCAACTGAAATTCAATTTCCTTTACCCAGAGTTGCAATCTGTGATCATTTGTCTATAAATAAGAGGCCTCATAAATAGTTTAATTAGTTGGAATGATTAGACGAGAAAATATTGCAAACATTGAATTATTTATAAGTCTATCAAAATAGAATAGCGCTAGCTTTTAACAATAATTTTCGCCTCCATTCATTCCTTCAAGGAGAAGTGGTATTGGTCCTCAGGACTCCAATGATACCAGAAAATAAACCTCCAAAGCATGAGGAAAAGTGGGAAAGACCTTATCATATATATAAGGTCTACTCAAATGGAGCTTATGACTTAATCTCAATGGATGGGGAGCTCATTAAAACTCCATCCAATGTGATATTCCAGAAAAAATACTTTGGGTAATTACACCAAATCATTTTTCCTCACTGATAGAATTAAAACGGAATAGCCCCCATTTCCTTATTGTAAGACATAAAACTGGACAGTACAATGTCCTCGCTGTAAGACTGAAAACTGCACAACCCCTATGTTCTAACCGCAATACATAAAACTACATATTATAATGTCCTTAATGAAAGACTGAAAATGGAACAACCCCCATGTTCTTACTACAATTATAAAACTAAACATTACAATTTCCTCACTTCAAGAATGAAAAATGCACAGCCCCCATGTCATTACTGCATACATAAAAATAAACAGTAAAATATAGTCACTACAAGACTAAAAACTGCATAGCCCCCATTTCCTTATAGGAAGACTTAAAAATAAATAGTACAATGTACATAAAGAAATATTGAAAACTACACACCCCCCATGTCCTTTATATATGATGTAAAATGGAATAGTACAATGTCCTCGCAGTAAGACCGAAAATAGTAAAACTCCCATGGATGTTAAACTGTGTAACAACATTTTTCCTCGCTACACGGCATTAAACTATACAATTAAAATATTCTCTATTTGACGTTATGATCTTCCATAAGCATGAATCATGGACATCACTTCTACTTCATAGTGTCACATGAGTCCCTATATTCCCTATGCCCGAGTCATATCTCTATAGGGACCTTGTTTCTAGAACTATGTGTGGCTTGATTCTCATCTATTTGAGATACATAGAGATTCATGGATCTCCAATCATGGGCCAAGATGAAATCAAAAAAATATTATTTCCCTTTTTATTCCCCGGTATATGAACTAGATCTACACAGAGTTCTCTTTTAAGACACATGATTTGATTTTCATACTATATTTTGTCTTAAATTTAATCATTCTTCTAGAATGTGTTAAAGTCCCGAGTCTCCTATGTCAAACATGATTGGCCTGGGAAATTAATGTTTAAAAACTACGTATAGATTGATTCTCATCTTTATGAGATACATAAAGATTCATAGATCATCAATCATGGGCCCACCCACAATAAAAAAATAACAAAACCCTTTATTTTTAATATAAGAATCAAACCTATATAGGGAATGTTTAAAGAACTACATATATATTGATTCTTTTCATTAGTATGGCATGTAGTGACTCTTGGGTTTTATCGCATAGTCAATCTTCAACATGTCTTTATTTTCACCACATTTCATCTTTGTTCTTATCGCATGAAGTTAAAATGCATGGAAATATAACACCCATATTCTTCGATTATGTTACTTTTGTGTTATAGAAGAAACCCTCACTTATCCCTATTTCTCACATTGATTGTAGCTCACGTTGGAATAGGAATTAGGTAAAGGGATTCTTTATAAAATATGGTGTCCCAATTTCAAATGGGTCTATCAATGTCTTCACTGCATGACTTAAAACTGAATAGTAGAATGTCAATTCAAAGAGAAAAAAAGAAAGTCTCCATTTTACATATGAGTCATATCTATGTATAGGACATCAAACTGATGGCCAATGTTGATTCAAATATTTCATAATATGCATGGAGAATTTCCTTTTCTATATTTCACACTCTTAATATTGAATATTTCCAGATCTTTATAATCTTTCTTATGATTTCGAGTAACAGAGTTTCTAATACCTGAGAACTCTTTTGCCCGAATATGCTGTATGTTCCCTTAGGTGTCCTTGAATTAGTTTCCAACATAATAGGTCTATCAGTCAAAGGATTACACTATTTGTCTATGCAGCATATGCCCCAGTTGGACCTGCAGAATACAACCCCTATAAGGGGATTTCAAATGATGGTGATTCCATTCTTCATTATAGTATTGTTTTCCCCTTAAAACATTGATGAAAATATACAAGAATATTTATTTTTAAAAGAGTCATTCAGATATATTATTCCCATTATATTTATCTAGATCTGAAAGTCTTTAAGA
The DNA here is from genome assembly GCA_963277665.1 of Viscum album. Lineage (NCBI taxonomy): Eukaryota > Viridiplantae > Streptophyta > Magnoliopsida > Santalales > Viscaceae > Viscum > Viscum album. The sequence continues at coordinate 1,299,475,040 of OY728166.1, forward strand.
CCAGGGTTTACACATTTCCCACTCCACGTGTTCAAAGCAATTTGAAATAACATTGTATCACCTGGCCACATATCATATACTATTTCTATTTCTGGTCCTAGTTGTATGACCATAAACTACGAACACCATACTTCCTATGTTTGGGTTAGACCTTGGTAGAAGTCATATTCCTCCAATTAATGGAAATATTTGTTGTAAATACCCTCTCCATATTAAGGTAACTTTCTCTATAAACCAAACTACGTGCATCAGAAAATCTGAATCTCCATAAACATTCTTTGGAATTTTGCAATAAGATGTCAAAATTCATAAGATCTCTTTTTCTTGACTATGTAGTACGTGCCCTTATGTGGCCTTGCATAAAATTTTCTGACATAACAGGCATGTCACTCAAAATATTCCAATATTTGTCTATGTATCATATGCCCAAGTTTTCCCATAATAATACAACCCCATAACAGGTTTTTCAAGTAATGGTATCTTCGTTCTTGGAATAGACTTATTCTAATGCCTATAACCCTTTTTCTATATCATTCTTCAGATCTAGAAATTCCCAAATCATAGTGTACAGTTTTTCCTTCCATACCTGAATATGTTAGTATGTTTCCAAACATATTATCAAGAAAATTGGAAGAGTTTCATTCCTTTGGTCAAATATAAAGGCCTTAAATTAATGCCGAACAATGTCCTAAATACATGACTTAAAAGTTCATAATAAAATGTCCACACAACATGACTTAAAACTACATATTACAATGTCCTCACTACATGACTAAAAACTGCATAGTTTAATATCAGAAAATCCCCATTCCTATAAATTTAAACCATTATTCATACACCAAATTTATATAGAAGTGGTTTTCCTATTGATGACATATGTCGGAAGAATATAACACTTTTATTCTTAAAATCCATTTACTTGGAAAAATCACCCATTACGGTCTTGAGTCACCCAAATATTATTTTTCCTTGTTTAGAAATAGTAAAATTTTAAATTATTAAGAGCTCTTTTTCATGACTATGAAGTATGTTCCCTTAGGTGGCCTTGGATAAGTTACCTTCATAATGGGCCGATTAGTGAAAATATTCCACTATTTGGATCTGCAGCATATGCCCCAGTTGGCCATGAATAATACAAACCAAACTAGAAGTTTGTCAAATAATCGTAACTTCATTCTTAGATGAGACTACCCTTATGTTGATACAGGTTTTAAATTAGGTGACCAAAAATGTCATGGCATAAGATTCCCTTCAAAATATTTAATGAAAATTAAATCAAGTCATAGCCACTGAGACTTTTTTGGGATCTAATTTCAAAATTTATTGTTAAAGATATTCGACCTTAATTACTAGTTCTTTATAGTTCAACATTCATGAGTCTAAACTGCTAAGAGACGTGGTAATCACCAGATTAAGAACTTGTGAAGGGAACTCTGAAAAAAAGTCATGTCCCAGCACACTAAACATACAGATTGTATGGTTTTGGTAATATTGAGAAATAAAAAGTAAAAAGATATAAAGTTAGCGGGGTTTTCCACATAACCCTAGAAAAAACAAAAAATATGATTAGTAGGACCAATGGCCTAGGTAAAACAAAGGTAGTTATCGATAGGGAAAACACAAGTAATTGAAGAAAATATGCTTTTAATTTATGAAAAGTTTTACAGAGGAACATCCACAAACTCTTTTCAAAAATAAAAAATTATAAAAGGGTCTCTATATAATTCCTCATTTGATTGATAGCCTCTTTATCCCCGTCAGTATCCTATTGATGCTTTTTTATTTTACCAGATATGCTCTCTTCCGCATGATGAGCTACTTCTTTAGCATCTACAATGGACTTTGTGCCATATTTTTGAGATTCTCATAACAGGCTATGAAGCTGGTGAAGATCTCATGTAATAATGTGTAATTCCTATTGAAGAAGAAGCTGTTGTATAATCTTCTCTTTAATTGTATGCTTCAATGCCTTCCACCATATAGTATGATTAGCCACAACCTAGTACAACGCTGCATGAAACTATTCAATGTTGATCGACAGTTTGGAATTTGCCAAGTCTCGTAAAAGATTTTTCTTTTGTTACCTTCTTCAAATAATATATTTCAGCGTAGTATGAATTTCACGATATTCAAAACCATAAAATAACATCATGATAAAAAGAGATGAAATTCAAGGAACCCATGAAGGAAATTACTTAAAGTTTATCTCATATATTATCTTCCATATATTCTTCCATTCTCTGCGACGTGCAAGACGAAGAGCCTTCTGTATTTCTGGGTCTGATTCAGAATCACTATCATAAGGTGGGATGTATTATGGGACTAATGCACTTAAAGAAGTGCTCTGTTATATTCCTTCTTGAACAATGGCTGCTTGACCATCCAATAATGTTTGGACTGAGGCAGAGGGTTCACCTCCAAACCTATCCATTGATGTTGATATCCCTATATGATAAATCAGTAATTATGTTTATAGGTAGTTTCAAGTGATAACAAAATTGGATACAATCACAATATCAGTATCTCTTACCTAAAAGTAGGTCATCATCAGGAGAAGACTCCGCCCCAATATTCTCAGTTACATCATTTTTGTTTGATGTCTATGGACGAGGAGTGCTATCTTTAATGTGCTCAGGATCATAAGAATGAATCTAAAAAAGATCTAATATCTCAATATCTACATGATCCAATGTCTTAGCAATGATGATATAAACAATAATATTAATACATACTTCAAGTATCATTGCGACAATAGTTTATTTAGATGGAACTTCATATTTCAACCATCTATGGTAAGAAAGTTAATCATTAGAAGATTAATAGGATGAATAATGAAATCCCACGTCCAGTTCATTCTATACAAGGAACTAAAAAATCTTATAAATCATTCGATATATTAACATGTTCTAATACTTATTCATAAAACATGCCAAGGTTCATCATTCCATCCAATGATATCTCAGATCCTAGGTTAGTCTAACCCGTGGGAGCACTTGGAATTTTTTCTTCTCAACCTTCATCCATAATCCATTGACCATGAGTAGCTTCCTCAACAATATTTGTGGGGTCATCGTCGGTTGTTACTAGATGTTCTGGTGCATGTGATGAACCTAAAATATCACAGGATGGAAGTTAGTTGTTGTTAAATTTGATTCCTTATGAATTATTGTTGATTTACCAGAAACCTCTTCCCATCTGATAGCAGGAACGAGAGCAGTGCTGGGAACAAATTTTGATTCCTTTGGCTTCAATTCCTCTTCAGGAACCACTGGATTTGAAGGAATTTGTGTATATTCAGCAGCACCCTTCATGGTTCCATGAATCTTATCAGTAGTTTCTTTCAAATAAGAAACAGAATAAGCCCCTGTAATCCTAAGATGTTAAACCCATTTTTCATGAATAAGGACTAAAATTCATGATTATCTGGGATGCATACCACTACTAAGAAAGCACATAACCAGTTCTCTCTTTCTTCCATGATTTTTATTATTTTCTTTCGTAGGTAGGATTGCATCCTCATCTCCAAATATAGGTTTTAGAGATCCCAATACCATCTCTATTTCATCCTCCATGGCCTGTTGACCCGAAGATATTTATCCTGATTCACTGGGTAATCTGGTAGCTCCAAGAGTAGTGCCTCTATGGATATACTATGGTGAAGGAATTTCAGTTGTCTTTCCTTTAACCAGCTATAAGTTATGATGATATTTCCTCTATGTAACTATGTTTTGACTAAACTTCAAATTTCAAAGTAGTAGAGAATGTGAGAGAAAGGAAACATATATCCTTAGGATCTACAAAGTCACACCATTCTTTGTCTAATAAAGGACTGATCCCTTCGGTGGTACCACGATCTATCATTTCCTTCACCCGATTTGTTGTAGTAATTGATTCAACGGTGGAATATATGATCATTTATAGCTCTCAAATTTAGTTCCCCACCTCATTGGGATTATCCTAAAAAAAATGTCAGAAGAACCCCTTAAATTCCCTACTCCTGGAATATTCAGTCATTCATGTAGATCGATCCACTTTCTTTCTGGATCATAGTACAAACTCTGCAATGTTTGAATAACCTGTGATTGTATATATCCAGAGTGTATGTAAAAGGGTTTTAATAGGATACTACAACCATGGATTTGAGTATCTTCCCAACCCCCACAGTCACTGTTGAGGGATGAGAAAATGGAACTCTTCACTCTTCAGAATGATGGAAACCAAATTTCATTGATACAGCTTCAGTAGAGATTTATGGGGTGGCTATCTTAACTCTAGAAGGGGGTTATATCTGGCAAAATGTATCTTTGATAAATTTGGAGAATCTTCACCATCACCCTCTGTCTCTTGTGAGTCAGACCCTGATGATGAAGATTTACCTTCCAAACGAAGGGGCTCCCTCCTACTAATTCGATTCACCACAACTTACAGGTCAACATGATTTAATACCCCTTTAGGGTAAGATGCAACCTCATTTTTGGCATACTAGATAGTTAATATGCTTACTACATCAACAGTAGGTAAATTAAAAACTTCAAAAGTCTTCTTCGCAGATGTCAACAACCATTGTTGTCATGCAACCATCGAGTGTTGCTCTAATCAGACATTCACATGAGGGGATACAATATAATTACACAAACATTTTAATTGATGTGAAAATCTATAATGAGGAAACGCCTTTCTCCGTCAATTCTGGAAACCAACATTCCATCTCTACAAGCAAGAATGTCTACCCTTAACTATAAACTGGTCATCTGATCATGAACGAATCACCTCGTATGCGGATTCCCATAAAGAAATAAAAAGAAATCTTTATTCATTCTCAATCTAGCCTTGATGTCATAAGAGTTCAGAGACAAGGGTGAGAAACCAGAGAAAGCGTGAACAGATGGTAAGAAAGAACTACCCAAAACCTATACTCCACTTTGTACAACACAATTTCTAAAGTGAGTAGTGATCCATCCCCACAATACCTGGAATGGAGCATCTATTCTAAAGGGAGACATACCTTTGTAAATGTTCATAAAAATCATATTAATCTTGGACAAAATAGGAGTGACCAACCCTAACATCCTTTTCTCTTCCACCTTGGCCTTAAAAACAAAGGTTTCGGGCCTCACACCACCTTTGGAATCTTGGACTGCTACCACATACACTCTGAGCAACATGGAAATGAATCCTGCAAGACGTATCTTTGTAGGAATTATTGGGTTGACATCATATCCCCATTTGTCAAATTCTACTTTCTCCAAAGTTGTACAAACGGTTGAAGGGTTACCTCTCTTCTCTTCCCTTGGATAGCTGGTCAGACGGGTGTAAGTGGGCCCAATTTCCTTCTTTATCAAAAATATTTGCATCCATTCATCTGGATGAATATCTCTCCTAGTGTTACACTTCATGGTGGTCATGTTCTTGATTTTTTTAAATATTTTCATCAACTCCCGAACTAAGGATGGTGCCTTCTCCGATTCATTCCATGTCACCTTGGGAGGAAGAAACTCATCATACATGTCTCCAAGAATTAGAGATCTGAAAATCATGTAAATATCCCACAAGATGATTCCTACCTCTCTGTGTGTTAAATGAAAAGAGTTAGTCTCAAGGATCCATCAGCTTAATAATTTAAGCACAAAATCATTATTCCTACACACATAAGTTGTCCCAACCAAAATGGCCTCATAAATCTTTATGCCTTTCAAGTCATCTGTAAATTATGAACAGGTCCTAAGAACTTAGTATTCCCACATCCACGTGGTTTGGAAATTGAAATAATTCTTACAACCCTTGGACTGATCCATATGGTAGTCCCGATAGATGGATGAATAATAGTGAGGCTGCAGCTCGGGTGTGTGTTCCTTCAAATCTGGAGCACATAGGCTATGATGCATAATATTCACTTTCTCTATTGTCCCAGCATTAGCAAATGATCTCCCAATTGAAACATTGGCCAATGAGAAGTTGGTATAATCTTGAAACCATGAATGTGGTACATAGTTCTTTGTATCTGGAATATTAACATCTATCAAATATCCACAGCTATACAAAGTCATATAGGTGCTTCGAGGAAAGTTTAAATTAGACTTCATCAAATATTTTGCTAATTTTGGAAGGGTAGTGTCAAAAAAGTCAATGTAATCATGACCAAAGACATTCATCTTGTCATCAATCCTCTTGTTGGTGAGCTCATTAGTAGTTCCAACTATTTTGGGAGACATTGAACCTGCAAAAATATTGAAATCATCTTTTATGAAAGTTCATTTTTGGTGTTTGGAAAAACAAATCAGAAAAGGAATTAAGGCGCGCAAGTAGAAACTTGGTGCTCAAGTATGGCACCCCACTTATAGAGCACAACTAAAAAACATATAGAAGAATCATGGAGAAACATAAGCGTCTGAGTGAAAGAAGACTTGCGTGCCAAGAGATGAAATTTCAGAAGTCGTGATTCTTTTCGCAGAATTGATTCCACTATATATAGGTGATAAATGTCACCCTGCATGCCAAATTCATGTGCACTGCAAACTTGTGTGACCATTTTTATCCCACGAATAACACTTTCATGCCCCAGTACTCTCTTCTTTGTCCTTCATTTACTTAATCTCAGTATAGGATCCTCTTTCTATTTCAGATCCAATTTTTAGGGGGGGGGGGGTTGACAATCTGTTCCATCAAAGAGTCTAAAAAATGACAATGGGGTTTATCATAAAAAGAACAGGGAAAAATATATGAAGAAAATCAACATTTGAAAAGGCATGAGTTCTAGGTCGCCTTAGTCAGACAAAAAGGGCATCGGTGTGTATCCTACATGCGTGCTCAAATCTTTCACGCATCCCACTTGTGTTCCCAAAATCCTTTCACCTGAGGTCTAATTTTTTCTATAAATAGACCCTTAGGGTATTCATTTTCATGGATGAATTTCCCTGAATCCTGGATACTTCTCTAGTTCTCCTTATTGCTTCGCCCAAGTCTTCCTATACATTCAAGGAAATTCATCAACACCTTGACCGGAGGATTTAAAGGAGGATCATTGGACTTATGGACTTTTATTGATTGAAAACCATAAAAATTGCGCACCTAAATCAACCAACCTCCCTAAAATAGAAACACTTTCATTCCACCTATTCCTTTCATAGGAACTTGATCTCCCCACTTCTGGGACCACTTATGAATACTCCTTAAGGATTCAGCAAAGTCTCTCCCAAGTATTACCATACTTGTCGTTCATCGCTTAAGTGAATATCAGGTCACCCAAGTCTACTTGTGCACCTATACATGTGCACCCTTATCTACTTGAGATCCACTCTTTGATTCACTTAAACTATTCAGTCTATAAGCCATCATGACTTTCTCAAATCCATTCATGGAAAGGATTCTTCTTCCATACATCCCTTATCTGAAAGGGATTCTGTTGAGACCTCCACAAAAACCTCCTAACGTATCGAAACTTTTGGAAGGGTACATTATCATGTCTCAGATTTGGGTTTGTATATTCATAGTTAGAGGTTTACCAAATTTTTTTACAATTGGGTTAGGGTTCATGGAGTGTCTATGGGTTTGTATATCCACAGTCATATGGACCTTTCTCCTAGGAATAGGGTTTTGACATTCCTGGTTAGAAGGAGGGTTTGGGTCCTTACCTAAACCTCCTCAAAGAGACGACCTAGAACCTCAGGTATCTGATAAGAAGGTATGGTTCACACCTAATTTTCATACTTTTTAACAAAGGAGAAGTTTTCCTCCCCTTCCAGGATCAATTTTTTGGCAACCATCCTGGCATAAGCCCCTATCTATTCTTGCAGGAGGTAGCATCATTGCTCCTCCTCTCCGCTTCGGTGCCAAAGACTAGAGGAGAGATGGGAACAGGGGCATTCATTTCCCTTTCCCTATCCTATTGTGCTTTGTCACCATAGGAAGCCATATGGGTATAATACCATAAACCTACATCCTATATTCATTTCATTGGACCCTTTTCCAATGTGAAGAGAACAGAGGTAGGGCTTGTATCCTCACCCTCGTCCACCCTCGCCACCATAGGCACACCCTCTTCCACCATCGGGGGAGGAAAAGTGTCTGTGTCATTGTTGATTCTTTCACATCCTCTTGTTTCTAACACCAAGAATGGCTCATGTGGGCTTAGTGATTCATGATGATTACAAACATTTACACAAACACTCACTAGAATGAACTATGAGAACTCTGACTCAGACAATAATTTGGATATGTAGGAAGACCTCTTAGGGCCTGAGCTCACTGGATACCCTCTTCAGAAATCCAACACTAATTCCCTTAATTGGGGAATCCTCATTTGGAATAAGCCCCAAATTAAACCCCCCAAATCATCAAGGCATCATTTTCAGGAATTAATCCCAATCTCATTTTTCTCAAGGGACTATAATCTCTTATAAGATTCATCAAACTATGTGGGATTTGATTCCCATCAACATGGGATACATAGGGAGCCTCCTTGAGGTTAAAACCCAACATTTGAAATCAACCCTGATATACTTGGTCTATATTCCCAGTAGGGTTTCATCTAATTTGGAAACCCATATCATTTCAACGTTTGATGGGTTGTTTCAGCATAAGTCCCACCCAAAACTTTGACTAAACTCCTTTCACTTAGATGACCTTACCATTAGAGATTAAACTATATGGTTAGGTCCTTATCATATGACTTTAAATGGAATGATGTGTCCCATTAAGTGGCACCAAATTATGAGGGTTCTGATTCCTTTTACAAGGGTACATAGGTAGCCCATTTTATGGGTATGATCCCAATATCAAAAGAAGACTTTGTCTCCCTGGATGACAATAAATTCCGGAGTACCCTGCTGAGTGGCATAGAAACTAGTATCACAATAATGGTTATTAAAGGAATCTTGAAATATTATATTAGATAATACCATTGATTGAAGACCTCAAATACATATGGATATCCCCATTAATGAGTAACCCTTAATACATTAAGATGATTCTAAATTATACACATGTTAATTAGTGATTGTAAATTCAAAGGGAAACTTATGTTATACCTGTTGAATTATTATGGATTCATAAAATTATCTTAAATTTATAATGAGAGTCCTGGAGTAGACATCAATTCCCCTAAAAAGGGTGTGATGCGTGAAACCTCCTATCCTCTCAACCAATGCATGTTCCTATGTATCTTAAAGTTTAAACATAATGGATGCCTGACTTTTGAAAGTAGGTCCCATTTGGATAAAGAACTGTTGTATGTTTCTGGTTCCATAAATAAATCTAATGGAAACCGCCTAGAAGTAGTGATTATTAAAACTAGAAGACATGTTTCAAGGATATAGGAAACAAAGATAATAGGAATAACATGTTCCACAAGATGAAATCAAACAGTGACTACTCAAAGCATCCCGAGATCCAACTTGGTAATCTGCTATCAAGAACAATCCTAAACAGAAAGCAATCAATTGTGTGAAGTCATATGCTTCCATTTATTAACACATGAAACCATGTAATATACTTTATGTACCAAACGATGCTTAGATATGAGGTGAAGTAAATCTCATTGGGACACCAGCAATGGTGTCGATAACATTTGGACCCTGAAATGGAATATAACATTGTGCAAGAATGAATATGTAAGTAAAGAATGTAGTATAATATAACTAAATACCCAAGTACCTACTTTATCCCTCAGCTAGTGTCTGAACATGTAACTAGTTCATTTATTATGAAATTAGCATTTAATGTTAATAGGTCACGTAAGGCATAGCCAGCACTGACATCGCCTCATGATAATATAACTTGTGATAGTCCAAGACATAATAAGGAAACCTGAAATAGGTATCTATTGAGGGAGTTCTTGGGTAATAACCAAGGTAAGGAATGCTAACTCATTAGTATATGAGTCTAGGAAAGTGGTAAGATTGTAATCTAAGGAGCGTAATCCATGTAATTCCACAATAAGGTTCCTACTGAGTCCAAGGTGATCGTCCAAGGTAAAATATGGCTATGAAATGACATGGAATGATGTGATTTGACCATGGAACCTACTTGTCTATGATGGATATAAGGAGTGTATTTGAGGTATCCCGTAATAATGAAATGGACCACACGATAGTATACCGGGAATATAAGTAATATACAAAACCATAGTCTTGGTTGGTATGAATCCAATCAAACCACATCCTTGAATTGGAATGGGATTCTCAAGTCCCATGGTATTATCCTCTTAGAATCCAATGCGATCTTTAGCCAGTCCCCTCCTATTTGATAATTTAATAATATAATAATTAATTTTGTTCTTTTCATTCCTTCCATAAGTATGGATCGGTCATGTATTATTGCAACCATTTATGTTTTGGTCCATGCCTTATATTTTGTTAGTGCAGATAGGAAAAGTAGCGTTGCAACCATTTGATAAAGTCTTTATGAGCAATTAAGGCTTATTCAATTTTTGAGGCTCAATCTAATACTTTACATCACCATGAAAAGGGGTACTACAGACATGTAACATTTATTCATTCTCCTTTCTTAAGGCCAGGTCATATACTTAGTATACTTTCCATTTCATTCATCCAATGTTAAATTTTTATTATAGAAGAATAACATAGATACAAGAAAAAAAAAGGATATTATCAAAGGAGGTAAGAAACAAAACAAGGGACAAGCAACGTTCCATGAGTAACATACACAAGAAATATACACAAGGACCACGAGACTAGGGGGGTTGGATGTAATGTAGACCAAGAGTGTCTCCTCTAATCAAGTTGACTCCCTCAGGTTTCAAGACTTTTATCGAAGTAATACAAGTGATGTTGGGGCCTGAATTCGCAATATGCACAAGATGATCTGCAACTTTATTCCCCTCATGCCATGTATGAGTCGCCCTGATATTATGGAGGAGGGAATGGAAGTTCCTAACCCTATTGGAAATTGACCAGGGTATGTGACCGTTTCTATTGGGAGAGTAACGAAGAATCAGGGAATCCTTCTCATCTGGGGTAGTCACGATGTTCCTATGATTTCAAAGAGAGAGTCATGTATGCAATTCATTGGCCTCTCCTTAGAGTAGAGAACCATTATCGAAAGGTGAGGTGAAATCCATCACAACACTTCCTCACATGTCCCTAACAACTCCCCCACTATTAATTTCCCCTAGCAGATATGAGCCATCCGAAATGAGATTGTATCCTGAAACCGGATGTCACCTTTGTATCCGTTGTCCATGTGGACTGTTATGTCAGGAGCTAGCCAAGAGTGCAGTCATCTAGAGCAGCTTCAACAATGTAGCCTCCCACCATCTGGGGATAAGTGTAACTAGGTATGCCAGTAGGTTCTATGACCGCACCATGATGGCCCTTGCTGTAGGAATATCCCCTTCAAATTGAGTCTGGTTCATGGCTTTCCATATGCAGTAGCACCCATCACTGAATATGATCGAGAGTGCCCCACTCTCAATGCCCGTAATATCCAGCCTGTGATACCATCTATCCAGAAAAGACGCATTCTCGTGTGACCTATAGGAGAATGTCGTGAGGTTTCCCAAAAAAGGCCAAATAGATGTCAAAAAATAAGTGGGCAGTGCTCTCCTCCATCTGACTACAGCAGTAGGGGCATCTGGAGACCAGAGTTATGCCCTCCTTCTTAACCTTCTCATCCATAGCCAGAGCATTATTACTGATCCTCCATTTTAAAAAATTATATTTTGAAGGAATTTTTTTCACCAAACTGTGGGATTACTGGTGTCATTATGGCCCAACGAAACCATGAGCTTGCAATATTCCTTGGTATAGAATAGCCCCGAGGAGGATGTGGTGAAGACACATGTGTTAGGGTCTGAGTTAATAAAAATGGAATCAAAAATCTCCTACGATTCTTTATCAAGCACTGCCTTGATATGTCGATGGTGGAGGCTGGCTTCTTTAAAGGAGAGAAAGGGGGCCGAGAAACCTGGGAAGCCAGCAACAGAGACAGACCAATTTTGTTTCCAAAAAAAATGATACCTTCCCCCACAATCTAAAGTGAGTTCTATCGATGGGTACTGATGATGGGATAGATCCTGGACAAGAAGGTGGATGTAGTACTTCCATTGTTCTCCTCATCACCCACTCACCTATGAGTAATAGACTTCCACAAAGGGTATTCCCTTCAATCACTTACCATTCAATCTTTCCATACACACAATGAAGCGTGGATTCTAAACTCCTCACATCAACACCCCCTGCCTGTATGGGCCTTTCAATTAATTCCCATACAACCCAGTGACAATTTCTTTTAGAAAGATCATCCCACACAAAACAATCCCAAAGCCTATCAGTTGTTATAATGATGCCTTTATGCATAGTAGTGGAGGCCAAAGAATGGATGGGGATAGTTGACCGCACACTGTTAACCAATGTAAATCACCCCCCAAAGGAAAGGAAGCGGTTCATCTAGTTGAGAATCCTACCTGTGTTCCTGATTACAATATGAACGATGTCGCGAATTATGAGCCCCCTAGAGATATTGGAGCTCCGAGGTAATCCACGGGAAAAGATCCACGTTTCATGTCAAGCCTTGTGCAAAGAGAAGAGGCCCTGTTAGTTGGGAACCAATTTGTGATGTAAATAATTATTTTGGAAACATCATAAACATACGATTATAACAAGATATTCAAGCCATGTATATTTAAGAAATGGATTCTGGTGAAATTGGTGGGCCCCACATGAACATATCAAAAATGATGAGCATTAGGGATAAGTTATAGCCCACTAACCTTAGGGTTGTACAATCATTCTCCTCCGGTATCGGCCATTGATTTTCCTCAAATTGAAGTAGATCAATGAAAATGTGAAAAATGATCACATAGAGATATCTAGGTCAAGAGAGAAAGAAATAAGAATGGATAATGGTGACTCGAGTACTCACTTTTGCTCATACAATGTGACGAATTAAAGCATTATCTGATGTCGAATGAAGGATATCCATCGATTCCAAGTTTGGATACTCAAAAATCCCCAAATTGAGTGAGAAATTGGTCAATACTTCATAAAATATGATAAGGTACAAAGGGGTGGCTTAATAGATCATTAAGTAAAAACTAGAAAAATTACCCAGAAAAATAGCCTATTCATTGTTTTTTCAAACGGTTTTTCAGACCGTGCGCAAACTGTGTGGGTCGCCTATACCCAAATGGTTTGGTCTACATGGTTTTTCAAACCATGTGAAACCCATGCATTGGTACCTAGGGTAAAAGGGGTTCTCACATGGTTAGGTTTTACGGTAGTTCAACAACCGTGCGAGGTGGCTCTGTATGAAAAAACAACATATGTATTGTTTTCCAAACTGTGCACCATGTCTTTTTCCACAAAAATATGGGTTATGGGAACCGAAAAATCCCTTATCAACCTCATAAACATTACTAACTTATTAGACATTCATATTAGGTCCAATGTAATGATTTAGGATGAAATTTAAAGGATCCATACCTTTTTAAAAAACAAGGTTCTTATAGTCTTCCCCGTTAAAAGAACTCACCCCCCCAATTTAATCATCCAAGGGTAAAGAGACACAATCTAAGAACAAATTTGGTCACTGACCATGTACATAGGATACCCTCTCCCAAGTCATGTCCTATACTCAGTCGTTCCACCATAACACACATATGAGAGGGAAAAATTTGTCTCAGAGAACCTTCGTGATTTGTTCAATGATGTGTACTGCATACACTTCAAAGGTAGTATCATCAATGAAGTATAATTCCTTAGGATCAAAATTTTGAGATCAGTTGTCATGATATTGTTGAAGCTTTGAGAAATAAAAGACATAATGCATGGCATGGTACATTTAAGGTAGTAGAAACTAATATGCTACCAGACCGACACTCTCTAGAATTTCAAATGGTCGGACGTAAGGAGGTGACAGCTTTCCCTACTTTCTTAACCATCTATACCCTAGCCTGGGTGATACCCAAACAAAAATATGATCACCAAACTCGATCTCAAGAGGCCATCGATGACGATCGACATAAGATTTCTGTCTAGAATGAACAGTAGTCATATACTTTTGGATTAGCTAGACGTGTTCTCAAGTATCCTGATCAAGACGATGACCTATTAGGGCTTTCTCACCCACCTCTATAGATAACAAGGGTGAACAAAATGGCCGACCATATAAGGCATCAAAAGGAACCATCTGAATTGTCACCAGAAAACTGTTATTATAAGTGAACTCAACAAGAGGGATACGATTCTCCCAAGAACCACTGAAATCAAGGACACATGCTCGGAGAATATCCTCTGGAACATGTATTGTTCGTTCCGAATTTCCATCAATCTGAGGGTGAAAAGACATGCTTAAAAAACATGATTCCCCATAACATTGTGAAAACCTTGACAGAACCGTGAAGTAAAATGAATGTACCTACCTTAAAAGAGAATACGTGGAACCCCATGTAGTCGTATGATCTCAAAAACATACTATCTTCCCAAGTCATCAACTGAGAAAGTTTCCAATATAGGAATGAAGTGGGGTGATTATTGTAGTCAGTCAACGACTTCCTAGATAAAATTGCTACCCCTTGAATACCAAGGCAAGATGACTATGAAATCCTTCGGTATATCTTCCCATTTCCATTCTGGGACAAGAAGAAGTTGTAAGAATCATGCAGGTCTTTGGTGATCCGTATTCACCTGATGAGAGGTGGAACACCTAGTGATGAAGCCTAAAATCTAAAGATAAATTCTAGGCCACCAATACTGTCTTTGCATATCTAGAAGCATCTTCTAGATTCCTGGACGAACTGACCACTGACAAGCATGGGACTCTATCATCAACTCCACTCTCATATCTACAGGATCCCAGATATGTCCATGTAGATGTAGTATGTAATCTCTATCCATAGACCAATCCGGAGGTGGGTTGTCTCTTGAAAAACTCTCACAGAGAACCAATCCTTCAATATTTGAAAACTTCTTACTCTTCACCATTTCTAGGATGGAAGAGGTAAGAATTAATGATGAGAGGTATGATTTATTGTGAATATCATCAAACTCCAGAAGAAGTTCAGAAAAGAGGACCATCAAATTCCATTCACCACTGGCTTCATGTACGGTCTATTTTTGAGTTTTCTGACTCAATGCATTAGCGACCACATTGCCTTTTCAAGGAGTATAGAAAATCTCAAAATCAAAGGATTGTAGATATTCGACCCATCTTCATTGTCTAAGCTTCATTTCACACTGAGAAAATATATAATTGAGGATCTTGTGATCTTTATACACCACAAAGCACTCACCCAACAGATAATTTATCTAGCAACATAACACATGGGAAACTGCCTCGGGTTTGAGGTCATGCGTCGGGTAATTTCTATCATGAGGACTCAACTATTGAGAACCGTATGAAATGAATTTGTCTTCATGCATTAATACTAATCCTAGTCCAATTATTGATGCATCACAGAAGATGATATAACCTTTACGAGGTTCTCAAAGAATCATAATAGGTTCCTATACAAGAATCCATTTCATCTCCTGAAAGGATTTCTCACATGATTCTGACCATGTAAACATGACACCATTCTTTGTAAGACCAATAAGAGGAGAAGAAATATGAGAAAATTCTTGTATGAAATGTCTGTAATATCCAGCGAGCCCTAAGAAACTTCTGATACCAAACACGTTTTTTGGATCCTCCCAAGAATCTATAACACTATCCTTTTCAGGGTCAACAAATACTTCTAATTATGAAATAATATGACCCAATAAGTTGACTTTTTTTATCCAGAAGTCGCAATTACCAAGCTTGGAATAAAGCTGATGTTGTATCAGTGTACTCAGAATGATCTAAAGATGTTTGGCATGGTCATTTTGAGTGAGACATTACACTAAGATGGTATCCACATATACCATTAAAAAAGAGTATAAATATAGGGGGAAAACACTATTAATTAAAGACATGAAAATGGCAGGCACATTTTTAAGACTGAAAGGCATAAAAAGATAATCATTCAAATCATACCTTCTTTGAATAGTGGTACGAGGAATGTTTGATGGTTTGACATGAACCTTATGATAACCCAATCTCAGGTCAATCTTAGAGAACAACTCTTCTCATCAGAGAAGGTTAAGGAGATCATCTATTCATGGATGTGGATACTAATTCTTGAGGGCAATCAAATTCAAACTTCTGTAATCCAAGGATAAACGAAGAGTTCTACCTCCCTTGTTGGATAAAACCATAGGGGAAACCCAATTGAATGTAGTAGGACATATAAATACACTGTTCTTTAGGTCCTCTATATTCCTCTTGAGCTCCTAATGCTTATTTGGTTATATCATGTACTGAGGAATGGACACTAGGGATTCTCCTAGAACAAGATCAATGGTAAACTCTACCTACCTCTTAGGAGGTAAGTCCAAAAAGTCATTTGGAAAGACTACCCTGAAAAAATCAACCACTGATGAAAACCATGATCCTCCCGGAAAATCTTTTCAATATTGGTGGTCACTTCACATAGACCATGATCCTGAAGTCCAGATCTCCCAGTCTGGACATCCAAGTCACCCTTGAAAAGATAACAGATGCCTTCTAGTGCGACAAATTAAACCCTACAGTAATATCTATCTATAAAGGCATGATAGTGTACTAAACAGTCCATCATGAGAATGACATAGAATCTCGTCATCTTGAGATCAAAGAGATTACACAAGAAAGGGTAACATTTTACCTCAAGGGGACAATCCCTACATTGGCGTATTCCATCAGTCTGTATTCCCAAAAGTGTATCAAGGGTCATTACAGCATAGTGATACTATATCTCCAGTATGATAATTTTCATGATAGATACATAAATAAAATTGTTTGAATCGCCTATATCAAACAAAGAAGAGAAACTAGTGTAGGATACTAGAGTAGTACCTCTTACTATAGATTGTATCATAGTCTGATCCTTGGGTATCAGCTATAAAGCATGCAACTGACCTGATCCATGAACCTGCTAAATAGATGGACTACCACGATCATGACTACTCTGCTTGCATTACTGGTGATCAGGGGTTATACTACCACGTCCATGGCCTACACCTTGGAAAGACCTTCCGGTGATACTCTAACTCCCTGCCTGACATAGTGAAAAATAACTCGATCCTATAGGTGGAGTTGATGCATATCCTTTTACACTCGAAGATGGTGGAAAGGTCTTGCCGAATCGCTGAAGATTACCCATACAACCACAATCACATCACTTTATATGGTCTATATCACATTGGGCCTTCTTATTCCCTAGTTTTCCACACTGATTAAAAACCACAGACCTATAAAACATGATACTTTGGCTACCAATTCCAAGATGAAAAACCTCAAGGGAACATTTCCTGCCACCAGAAGAACTACTAGACTTACACGACACTAGTCCTTTAATCCAAAACCTCATTCCATCCCTCATGATATGTTCAATGATAAGGTCCTAATCAAATATTGAAAAAAGGTTAGGAAGGGGAAAAACATTCACCTGAGTTCGGATAGCGTACTAGAGAACATTCTCAAAATGTCAAGCACGCGAAAGCTCATCACTGGCTAGAAGCGGTGAAAAGCACTGTAAATTAGGGAAACATTATGAATATTCAATAACGGACATAGAACCCTTCTTGATATGCATGAAAACTCTTGCTCTGTCCTCTCTCAGTGCATGAGGAAAGAACTAATCATAGAAGGATGTCTGTAAATCAACCCATAACATGCCCTCATGATGACCGACCTGTGTAACCACATCCCACCAACGCTTGGACGAATCCCAAAGCATGAATGTAGTAGACTTGACTCTCTAATCTAGAGGTGTTTCTAGATTATGAAAGATAGATAGAATGGCCTCTAGCCAAGACTCAGTAGCCTGAGATCTTCCATCCCCTGAAAATGTAGGGGGATAATGCTGCTAGAACTCACGGGGTCAGATCCTCCGTCGTAGGTGCAACCCAGGGAGCTCCTTTTATGGAAAAAATTAAATGTAATGAACTATAACTGAATTGGGAATCATTGACCAAATCAAGAACATCATGCAGTTCTTGAAGTGACACTCCATGATGTAAGACTGGCAACTTGGGGCCCACCATGTCTGGGGCATGTTCATCACCACCCTCCTACTAAACAACATGAGGGTGTCGTGGCAGAATTAGTCAACAAATGCCAAGCTCATGCCTCAGAAAAATATTAGAATCAAAGAGATAGCATGACTAGCTAAAAATGAATGTAGGAAAACACACTACCCAAGGCATACTACCCAGACTACCTTCTTAGATGGCCAAGTATATATATGGTCTCAAGTATATGTTTCATGTCATTTTGAACTTAATTTCAAGGTTCAATCCTTTAACTTTCACAAAAATGAAAATGAAGGATAAGGATTTTCAACCAATTCATTTTAGATTTCGGGATTCACTTTGTAATGGATGTTCATTTCCGATGAATAGCTTCCCATACACCTATCACCAGAAATGACACCCATTTACTTAGAGCATAATTCATCAACTCGTTAAATTACTCATCCCAACCCATGGGGCCCATAAAACCCATGAATTTAGATAGGAAATCACTGAATTGAAGCCAATTTAATACAATAACAAGCAACTATCAGAGTATCACTCAGTAATCGAAATCATATCATGTAATGAAATGTAGTGAAATGCACCGATATGGCATGGAAATATGCATGACATGTGAATTTTAGGTTCCTATAATGATGCATGTAGCAATTATCCTTTCCCTTATATCATTGGGGTAAGGATGAAATAAATTCTCAAAATATTAATAATAAAGAACACCATACATCATGTGCATCACCCAATTGTGAAATAATATTAACTGTAATAGGAAAAATTGAACAACAGCTGCATTTTGTGTAACCTGGATTTTACATTGAACATGGGTTCACGATGCCCAAGCATGACATATGTCCAAGTACCAAGCCTTAATATTCTAAAATATATTTTTTCAAAGTAGTAAATCATGAATAAAACTCCTCTTATTCCACTTTGTGATGTCCCATAATCAGATTCCACTTAACAAGTGCCCTGATCCCGGTGGGCCACATGGCCTCAAGCGCATCTTTCCAAATGCCAGAGGTTGCTGATTAGCAGTGAGCTCCTAAGGTGTTTCTGTGGGAATAATATTCCCTCATTCACAGATATTAAAACAATAGAGGTAATTTAATGTAATAGTAAACAATGGAAGGAATATAAATAAAAAATATAACCTAAATAATTTAATAGATATGCGAGAATACCAATAACTATATCAACTAGAAAAATGACGATGTAATATCATGTCACTAGAAAAATGGAAAACATGGATACAATACAATAGGAATAACATGTTCCAAAAGATAAAAGAAAAAAATAATACTCCAAACATCTTAATATCCAACTCGGTCATCTGCTATCAAGATCCGTTCTAAAAAACAAGTAATAATTTGTGTGAAGCCGTATGCTTTCCTTTCTCAGAACCTGCAACCATATAATCTACTCTAGTTACCAAACAGCACCCAGAGAGGGTATAAGATAAATCCCAGGGGGGGCCCACCAATAGCGCCAATATCATCCATCCCCTGAAATGGAATATATTAGTTTTCTAGTACGCATATATATGTAAAGAATGCAGTACAACATAACTAAATACCCAAGTACCTGCTTCAGCCCTCAGATGGTGTCTGAACAAGTAACATGTTCATTAATTTAGAAATTTCCATTTACTATTAATAGGTGACCTTGGGCATAGTCATAACTGACATCACCTCATGATAATATATGTAGTGAAAGTCTCATGATGTAACAAGGAAACCTGAAAAAGATATACAGTGAGAGAGTTCCAGGGTAATAACCAAGGTAACATAAATCTCACAATATACTAAATATGTTTTATCTAAGTCTATATAAGGGATAATAGTGTCATCCAAGGATCATAATCCAAGGAATTCCACAATACGGTTGATATCGAGTCCAAGGTGATCATTCAAGGTAAAACTGGACTATGCAATGACAGGGTCCGATGGGATTTCACTATGGAACCTACTAGTCAATGATGGATTCAAGGAGTGTATCTGAGGTATCCTATAATAATGAAAAAGACCCTATGGTAGTCTACTGGGAATCATAGGAATATCCAAGAACTGAAGTCTAGATGGGTATCAACCTATGAAAACCGCATCATTGAATCAGAGTGGGGTTCTCGAGTCCCAATGTATTCTTCTCTCAGAATCAATGGTGAGGTCGAGTTAGTACAATAATATTTGATATTTCAATCGTGTAATAATTCATTTGGTTCAATTATTTCCTTCCATTAGTGTGGATAGGTCAAGTAGAGTTGCAACCAATTTTTGGGTCTATTTTTTGTCTTCCATTAGTGTGGATATTCCAAGTAGAGTTGCAACCATTTGATCAAGTCTTTATTAACCATTAATGAATATTCAATTATTGAGGTTCACTCTACTAACTTCCATTACCATGGAAAGGGTTTCTATGGACATGTATCATTTATTCAATTTCATTTATGAGGCCATGTTGTATACATAGTATACATTCTATTTCACATTTCTCATTTAATAATCATTGTGAAGCACTTCCCTTATTAGAGTCATGTGGTCACCATACATGGTACACGCCATTATGAAATTATCTTCAATAACATGTCGTTTTCATGGAAAGTATCATATTTCGGAAGTTCAAGAAAAGGCACCCCCAAATGGTGGCTCAAACATGTTAAAAAGACTCAATCCCAAAAAGGGAATAACCTCTGACATGAGGTCAATTGAGTTTTGGGTGTAATCGCTAACAACTTATCACATATTTGGAAAAAGCATAACCATAAAATTATAACATGTATTATCATGGAATGTAAATTTATAAAATAAATTCAGATGAATGCAGTGGGCCCCAAACAATCATTCCAAAAATGAAAAAAAAAACCTAGGGATAAGTTATAGAACACATAACATAGGGTTGTAAAATCCTTATCCTTCGGTATTGGCCTTTAATTTTCCTCAGAGCTGAGAAGATCTAAGAAAATGTGGAGAAAACTCACATGGGGATACCTAAGTTGAGAGAGTTGGAGGAGAAGAATGGCTAAATAGGACTCTAGTACGTATCATTTCACATTAAATGTGACAAACAGAAGCTTGATATGATGCTGGAAATAGGAGATCTCTTGATTCTATATTTAGATCTTCAAAAATCTCCAAATTGAGAGAGAAATATGCCAATCCTACATAATCTTGGAGTTTGGAGGAAGGGGTGTCTTATAAGATCATTACGGTAAAAACTGAAAAAATTACCTTAAAAATAGCATGTGAAAGGTTTGTATGCACGGTTTGTCATATCATGGGAAAACCATGCATGTCATCTCTGCCCAAATAGTTTTGTCCACATAGATTTTCAAATCTTGTGTAATCAATGCATATGTACTTGGAGGAAAGGGGTGCTCACTTGGTTAGGCCACATGACAATGCACCAACCATGCGATGTGGCTCTATCTAAAAAACATCATCTACATGGTTTTTCAAAGAATGCAGAATACCACACTATTCACTCTAAACCATGCTCAAAGTCATTTTCTCAAAAAAGAAATATGGATTTCAGGCTTCGAACAAGCCCCATATTCCTTTCAACCTTTACTATCTCATTAGACATCCATATTAGATCCTAGGTAAAGATTTAGGCCAGAATTTAGAGGATCCAAACCTGAGTGAAAAATAGGGTTCTTACACCTTGTCTATAGTTTTCTATCAAACCTTCATCCCCTCCACAGTCTCCTTCATAGGGAAGTTTTGAAATATTTTGAACCTCAACTTGAAGTAGACATGAAACATTGCCTTCTACTCTTTCGCAGTTCCCGACACCAGATTGACTGGTACCATCACCATATGGGGAATCTGCTATGGATACTCACATAAATTCTCTATGGGGATTAAATCATCATACACCTCTCCTAGGATGGGGATTTATTAGATATGATTGAGGTCACAAAGGTTGTGTTCGACCTCCTCATGATGAAAATGGAAAGTGTTAGTCTTCGATGACCATATTCTCAACAGTTCTGACATGGCCTCCTTCAATTGGTAAACGTGGAACTAGGAACACCATTCCTCTCCATATAGGCCTACATACAGCTATTCCTAACTAATTTCAACCAATTATGGTCATGCTCTGTTGGACCAATCCCATTCATTGGTAACGTTTCCACATTAGTGTAGGTCCCAATCATCATTCCACCCCAACAATGTGTTCCCTACCCCTTCTACGATGGTCATATTATATGGTAGTGTAGATTGATCAACCAATAATGCCTTACCATCAATTTCTTTGATGTTATAGTAATGATATTCTGCAATGATAGGTGAGTGATCCAACCAGATATGACCATCAGTAACCCTTTCCCACTAGTACAGCTGCGGGGGGCTTTGAACCAGTAGGATGGTTCATATATTCTTTCTAGTAGGTTGAAGACATCATCCCTCAGACCAAACCCATATAGTGGTAGTTTCCTTAATATTAAATATCTTTATAGGCTTTATATAATAGCTTGAGTAGGGATTCATGATTAGAGTGAGTCCTCAAACAATCTCCAATCTTGATGTTGTAGGCCATTTATTCTGTCCAGGAAGCATCGAAAAGGGATTCCATAGAATCCTATTGATGGGACATCAGATCCAAGAAATTAAATTTTTTTCTAGATCTATTCATGAATATCAATTTTGAAGGCCCTTTACGAAGATTTAGACCACAGAGCCGGGTCATGCTCGGCATAGATCCGGAAGTAGAAGCAAATTGTGTTGCCCAGTTGACAGAGAATCATTCATAGAGAAATGGATTGTTGAACATGGTTTATAAAAGAGTGGTCACAGGGATAAAAATTTTTATGAAAATAGAGATCAAGAAAATATTCACATGTATAACTCTTACAGATAAGTCCCCCAATGAATTATTTATTGGTGCGATGGCCTCAAATCTTTGTGAAGTCCTCCGATCTTCATGGAATCTGGCTTGCTCAATTGAGAAAAGAGAGATTTGTGGTATCATTCTCCCCCATGTGACCGATCAAGCTTCATTTTGGTTAACATTTCCTGACCTTCATAGCGATCTAAGATCATGAAAAATAGAGTTTTCAGAGATTTTTCTCTCAATATCCGACCCTCATTTCCCTATCATCTCCAATTATGAGGGGGAATCTGTTGTCACCAAATTATGTGGAATGATATATGTTTAGGAAATCCATATTCATTTTGGATTAAACCCTAGATAAATGGGCTCAAAAAATCATTCAATGGGGCTCTCTTGCAAATATCCTTTGTGAATACCTCCCACCATCACCAGCATGCAAAGCCTGGATTGAACCCTCACGTGCCCGTATGAACATATTCAAGGGAACGATCCTCATGAATTATGGGGCCCATTACCTTTGCAGTGTATTTTTATTCCACCTGAACCTCTGAGCTTCATGATCCCCCACTCATATAAATATCAAGGTTACCCCACCTCAAAGTCATGACTACCATAATGTTTGACATTATGATCTCCCATTTCATGATGCACCCAAGCCCCATCAAGCATAGGTAAAATGGATCACCCATTATATTATATCCTCATGATACCCCCTTTCCCTTATTATAAATACCCACTCTTATGTTTGGGATGAATTTTGTGGAGGTCTATTCCCTCTTTGAAGGATGTACACCCTTATGGGTATTCGAGACTTTACGGTGCACCAATTATTTGTGAAGCACTACTTTCTCGAAACTTAAATCTATGGAAAATAAGAGTCACCATGCTTTACAAAGAGCTTCTCTTATGGAAGCCCCTCCTTTTTGTGTATCACTTGAGATTTATGAATCACCTCTCAAAATGTACCCATGCTTTGCAAGACCCTCTAACGTGTATCCCTCTAGGATTGAGAATAGGGATTACTTGGTCCCTCATGTGGTTTCCCTTGTTTTATTTACCAACCTATAGCTTTTTGACATAGTTACACTAATATATTTTTCCTTTTTTTATAGTCACTCTAACATGGGCCCCACTATGGACCAATACTCGACTCTAATCCCATCATGAATTACTGATGTCTTCCCTTCCCCATGGGTTGGTACCAATTGTTCATGTAATTCCAAGGGGTGATGAGTGAGTCCTTCGCATCCGTGATGCAGGATGTTAAACTGCCCAGCTCTATCATCCTGATCACAAGAAGTTAAACTATAGTCTCACCCCATGCAATGCACATGGCATGTCACAACATGGGAATTCTCCATGCACACTCATATTCATCAGAGTGATATCTTCCTCACATATATTGAGATCCCCCTCACATGGAATGAGATCCTCCCATGAATCCCTCTTGAAGTATGCTCCTAGCCTTTCTTGTGGGAGGAAACGCCACTAATACTCCATGCCTCCTCCAAAGAAATACTATATATGGGATGGTAAATGGGAACCCTTCCTTCCCTCCCCTGTAGGTCTTTTACACCATGGACCAGTCCCTCACATAAGCCCCATTCACATGTAATGATATCTTCCTCACATGTAATCAGGTCCTCCATACGCGAAGCTTCTACACGTAATCCCCACACCATCATTCATGCATGCACCTTCCGTGACACGAATATCGGGTCAACTGATTCCTTTTGTTTGACATAGAATGAATGAATCATGTGGACTTAGGGGATTTTATCTAACTTTAATCCCATATCATCACAGTGGTCCTCTTCCTTTGGTGTAAGCCCCATACAATTCCTCCATCCATTGGCAGGAAACCGTGTGTATGCCCGAGCATTTAGAACTACATAAACATTGATTCCCAGCCAACAAGGATACATAGGAAACCTCCATTAGGTTCAATCCCAACACTAGACATACTCATTATGGTCATTCCCTCTAGTTGTTATGTATATGGATGATCATTCCCTCACTCAGAGGTACATCTTGTTTGGTCCCCCACAGATTGGTCCTGTCACATGATCATAAACTATGACATTCATCCCCACAATATGTCATTAAACTATACTATATGATCCTTTAAATATGTTTTTCAATCATTCTTCGTTGTCATAGTCTCAAGATGTTAAACTATAGAACAACATTGTTCCATGATTTAATACCTTAATCTAGAAGAATCATAATCTATACCTCAGGACCCTTGTCCTTGAGAATGGGTTCGATGACCTCATTTTGATATTCCCCGTTGATGTGCTCAAATGCTCTGTGGTTTAGATCCTAGAGTTTTGGATTCTATATATACATTCTCTCAATCCATCATCATGCTTCACATTTAATCTTATTTAGAGTCCCACACTCTTTCAAATTAAAAGGGACCCCCTAATGGTATGGTTTCTTGCCAAAATGGCTCACCTACCATCCTGAGCCAACACCTTGGAAGAATCTGGATAACATTCTGAGAATGGTCCTGTTCTGCGAACATCGTCAATGGTCAACCCTAATTGGATCTCAGGTAACATGATATGGATGTTGTGTTTCAAACATAGTGAATAGTTATCATACATCATCATTGTACTCACACTGTGATCTAAATGCTAGGAATCATGATACACACATTCCACATTCATATGTTTTTGTGTAATCCAAACACCATTGGTGTTTATCCTTCATGAATTCATGTTCATTGAGTAAAAGGGTCACTATCACTGGGATTTTTTCATCCCAACATTTCCATTCCCATTATGTTCACTCCAATGGGTAAATAAAATCCCATCACTACTCCTTGTTTCCCATAACGATAATGACTCACATTGGATTTGTAGTTTTGGTAGGATGTGTATTGATATGCTTGATATGTGGAAATATCCCAATCACCCAACATGATTTTAAATGTTGTTGTTTCTTACATACATGATAATTTTAGACATAATATCTATATTATGAGATGTGTGAATTTAAACCACATAGCATTAGCATCCATTTCATTTGATGATAAACTCAGAATCTGAATCCAAGAATCATGACTTTAAACTATCTATGGGTTCATTCATTCCAGGATGTGTCTCATGATGTTGGGTCTCCCCATCCCATTTTCAAATCAGGTTATAGTTGTTTCATTCTACATATTTTCCATAGAATCTTATTATCCAACATCCTTACCACATGATGTTAAACTGTGTACCTACAGTCCAAATTGTATGATGTTAAACTTGACAACCGCAGTTCAAGAATTATGATGTTAAACTGTATGTGGGTTTTACTCTATGGGATGTGTCACATGGAATCATGTCCCATAGGACCTCATTCATGGTAGGTTGTGTTTTTCACATTTGGAACATCCCCTTATCATCCCCACTACATGATATTAAATTGTGTTCTATCATCCTAGCCATATGATGAAAAAACATCACAACACCATGATTTTATCATCAGGGAAGAAATGACTCTATACACTAGTTATTTTCCATTCCACATTAAATAATAAAATTTGGATTTATTATCATCTTTAAGGGATACATATTTATGCTTGTACATTTAATCTTCAATCAAAGATGCAATGTTCAATAATTTTTTATCATGACCTAGTTATTTCATGAAAAGCCTAGATGGATTCATTTTAGGTATTTATATTACCCACAACATACCAATGTTTATAAGGTATATCTTAAGGTCCTCTCGTTAGAAGTATATAGTGTGAAATTGGGTCTCCTTGGGACTCATTGTTTGTCAGGTGTTTCAATCTGCCACAGTACATAAATTCTCCAAAATGGCATGTGGTCCAAACACTATGACAATAAATTGAGAGCCTATGGTCTAGGATACACTATCATTTACCATTTTAAGTAGGTAAAAGAAATATTAACATAAACTATTTGTATACCCTAATTACATTCAATATGAATTTAAACTATGTACAAGAGTTTCTCCATATTATGTGGTCTCGTGTTAATGAATCTTAGGTCCCCATCCATGTTGGGGTTTTCATACCACCAAACATCACTAATATGCTTAAATCCCCTCCACATGGATCCTTTTTTTATGATGTTAAATTGCTAAAAATTCATGAAATACATATGGATTGATTACCATCCTTATGAGATACATAGGAATTCTCGATCATTTCATCCTTAGGCCCAGATGTATTTTCACCCCTGTTCGACTCCTGGAAACATTTTCTATTGATAGTGTGTGGTTTGGTGTGAGGCCTCCATCTTATTCATTCATTCCATTTTGTTTCACCACATCATAAACAATACTTTTAGATTGGAATCCTCCCCAATGTCCCAGCCATACAATGGTAAACTACATAGAATTTACATCATAGTTTTGTTAATTTAAATTGCATAACTATTGTCATCCTATCTGTATGATGAATAATTGCAAAACATTATGGTTTTATCACCAGTGAGGATGTAACATTTGGAACTATTTATCTAGAAAAAAATATAAAGAACTATGTAAGACTTGATTCGTGTCTATATATAATACGTAGTGACACTTTGAATCCTTATCCAGGTCTATCCACTTAAAAAACAAACAATATGTATTTCCCCTCTATTTGTATATGGGTCAGACCTGTACAATAAGATTTATTTGAAGAACTGCTTATGGATTAATACTCATTATCATCAGATACATAGTGATTCCCATGAAAATTGCCTTCGGGCCCTACAACAATGTTTCCCCTTTTCACATCGATTCATCTTCATCCTTACCACATGATGTTAAACATCTTGGGATCCTAGAACTATGCATGGCATGGTTCCCATAAATATGGGATACTTAGTGATTCCCACACACATTTTCCTTGGGACCAACTTAAAGATAATCAGATCTTTGGCCACTCTGGCCCCATCGTACTCCAAGAATCACGACCATAAATTGTATGTAGGTTTATTTGGGAATGCATATAGGATGTGGTTCCACAGTTTCATTGACACTCATTCACCACATGTTTTTCATTACACCACGTTACACATATTACATTTTTGCAGAGACTCCTCCCACATGGTCAAAGATATATGACCTTAAACAGAGAGTTGATGTCCTCCATGCTCGACATTAATCTACGACCTACCCTGAACCAGTTAATGATTCCCCATGATAATTATCATATGATTCATCTTTATTTTTATAGAGAATTTCCCCACTAGTTTTTGTCTCCTTCCAGGCTATGTTTGAAGAACTATTTTTACCTTGAGTCCCATCCTCACAGTAAATGTAGCGACGTCCATACATTTTGTCTGGAGACCAAGAAAAAGGGTCATAAACATTTTTTCTTTACCCCTTGTCCTTAGCTATATTCCAATGATTTTGAGATTAAAAAAATTCATTCATATTAATATATAAATGAATCACATGACCCTCCTTGGCCTCATTCATGTCGAATTATACCTCGAACATCCTGTATAGCTGTTATCGGCCAAACATTTTCTTTTAGTCCAAGAAATACTACAATAAAGTGTCTTCCATGGTCCATCCACTATGAAATTAAACTATTTTCACATCCAGGTCTAAATCCCACTCTACAATTTTCCCATTAGATACGTCAATCCTTTCTTGGGTTTTGGTTTTCATCATCCTTTAAATCTAGAGGGACCCCATAACGATGATGGTCTCATGCCAATTTGGCTCACCTCTAATCTTTGGAAAACACCCTAACTGATCATCAGAAAAAATGGAGGATCCTCTGTTTTGAACCTGGTCAATATTAGATCCCAGTATTCACTCACCCCATTCTTGAATAGTATTGTAATTCTATACAATGTTTAGAAAATGGACAATAGTCGGACCTTACCAATAACATTCCCATTCGTCTAGCCCTTGAAAGTCTCAACAAACCTTCTTTTAACATCTTAGTATCATGGTGGAATTTCATCATTGGGGTCACCCTCAATGTAAACTCTCACATATTAGGTAAACCCTGATACCATCCCTTGTTTCCCACACTGTGCATTACTCTCGTGGGATTAGAAGTTATGGTTCAGTGTGTATCAATGTGTTTGAGCCACACATGAGCCCATGGTCCCAACTATATGGCCTAAAACTAAGATCCCCATAGGGAATGTGTGGTGTGATGTCAGGACATCTATGGTCTAGTCCACGTCAAGTTATCACTCAACCACAACACATATTCCCACTCCCAAGATGTCTCTTTCCCATCTATCCCCTGATTCTTATGTGGTGTTCAACACTTATTCAGATCATTTACGTTGGGTTAATTTCCCTCATTCCAAATAAATATTATTGGGATAGGTACTCCCAAGGACCATGCAACCCGATGATAAACTATTGTCCATGGTACAAGTAGTATGACCTTAATCAATGTGAAAACAACCCAATCACATGACATTAAGCTGCATAACGTGTTATAATCACAAGATGATAAACAAATACCATGTATCTTCCTCACCCTATGATATTAAAATACGTGTCCATCATACCTTTTACATGATATTTAATAACAAGGCATCCTAGTACCTCACCTTAGAGACCCCCTCAAATGATATCAGACATCTACCACATCATTCTCACTTCCTTTTGTCAGTTGACATCCAAGTTGAAACTCTCATGGGGGATGTTATTGCACATTGATCAAAGAACTATGTTTGCACCAGTGTGTTCTAATCCATGGTGTCCCAATTCCTAGAGTGTTGGAATCCACTCAAACATTCCATCACTCCACTCCATGCTTTGTGTTCCCCTTTTATATAGATCCTAATAGTCTTTAATGTTTGATGGCACCCCGTAACAGCTGGGTCCCATGACACTATGGTTTACCTAATATCTTGTTCCATGTTTCCCAAAGACATTGAATGAATATTCATAAAAGATATTGTGTTTCAAACATGGTTAGCAGTATAACCTTGTTTGTTTTTCACCATTTCAAGATAAGAAATATAGATAATGTGTTTTGTACACTATCATTATTTATCATATATCATGAAGCCACATTCATTATGATCTGAATTTTGGGCTTTGTGATTCACACTTATCATAACCCTTTGTTTAGATTGATTCTAATGCCCCTGGAATTATCCAATTTTTTCTTTAGAGAATATCAGGAAAGGCAGGTTGGAGGCTCTGAGAACCATATTTTCTAGCTACAACATCTCTCATCCCAAATGATCTCGGCTGTCAGACTACAACATCAGACCCCTAGTGTTCGATGATTATATGAAACTCTCTTGGGAAGTGAACAATTATATGGTAATACGTTCATTCTCATATTGGGAACAAACAACATGGTCTTAGGGATTGATCCTTAGTTTTCTCATAGATATGATTAGGATGTGATAATTCAGAAAAATAGGGTTTCAATGCACACAACACATAAACAAGAAAACCAATAGGTAAGTTTCATGAGTTTAGAAACAAGAGTCCCTATAGATTCACCACATCAATGGATTGCTTCATATTTATCAATTTATGGCATGTGGACTCCATCATCAATTTACTATGCATGATCACTCATTCGTCATATTTTGCTACAGGGTATAATTCATCAACCATGATCTTCACCCAGACACATTTAGCTCATTGATCAGCCAGTTGAAGGCTTGTCTTTATTATCTCCTCTTGTTCCTTTTCTAGTAGGACCCTCGATCGTGTCAGAAGATCATACTAGTTGGTGTAAAATGAAGAACTGTCATACATATATTCTTATATGTTCCAAATATCCTATTCATCCTCCTATAGCTTCCATATATTTTTTGAATTCTTGTAGCACCAAGAAACGTTTTTATGCTGGATCCCCTCCCGCATCATTTCAGTAAGGTAATTATGGTCCAGAATGTGAAGAACTCGATCATTCTCCCCTCCAACACACACTAAATGAAACCATTGGTGATTTCATCCCATATGGATCACTTGTTGTTCCTTCATAGATTCATTGACAAAGCGCCTGATGCATTTCCATTCCCTGTGTTGGGTCATGCATCATTTCTCTTCTACTTTTGAATAAAATCCATCTATATCTTTGGGGTGTGAAAGTTCTTACTCTGGGAACGTAGCCAAAAAATTTGCAGGCAGATACACCACTAATATTATATCAGATGGTTCAGAATACATGTCGTGATGTTGGACATCCACACTTGACCCCACCTCGACAATTTCATCCATGTAATCCCTGGGTATCACCCTTCTGGTTGCAACACCTGTGACCACAACTAAACATACCCATAGGAAATGGAATGTTTAGATTGAGCTGCTTGCTCTTCATGGACTGACACCTAGATTAGGAATGATATCCTAGATCCTATAATCATGTCCCAAAAAATATCAGATGCTACTGTGAGCAATGTTCATATAGGAAGCACATTAGTCACATTGACAAAGCAACATTAGGTTTGATTCTGTATGGAATGGGTATTATCAAATCCAAATGGCGATGTGTCATTTTCCCAGGTTTTTATCATCGAGATACCAGTCATATTTCCCCAATATATTTCTGAGGGCTATAAATATTATAAGGTATCCACCACACCCTCCTCGACTCCGATTGCTACTATGTCTACCGTAGATATAAATCCATATACTTGGCCATATATACCCACTAGTATACTCTTATCCCCGCTAGTAGGGGTCCCTAGTGAAATTTCCTCATGTAGAAATAGATGTTATCATAGTGATAAGAATTATGGAAGTAATAGAACATCATAATGAGTCAAGGTATAATTATAAAGCTTTTAAAAATCCCTCCAAGGAATATTCTTATGAGGTTGTGACCTCACCTTCATCTAGAGAGGTGTCAACTACAATTCTCTCTAGAGGGATACCATTGTTGGAATCTTCCCCCAAATATAATTCCTCGTCTTTAATCTTTGGATAGTTCTCTATTAGATTAATGGATGGCCGTAGTGGGAGATAAGTCATATCCACCAGCACCCTCACTTGGTACATTATAATATTTCATCTACCTTCGTAATGCACTAAGTACCCCAACATTGATAAGTACTATTATTTTTCTCTCTAATATATATGGAATCCAACCCTAGAATAACCAATAAACTCTAGTTCCATTCCATAATTGGTGAGTTCATCCCACATCCGGCCAACTTCAAATAAATGTCTGTTAAAATCCTAGTATTATCAAGAATTGTGGCAAATGGTATCATCGGGAATGTTAAATTGATGCAATGTCTTCCCATGAGCAGAGTCAGGTGTCCAGAGGATCCCCCTTTATGGTTTCATTTCTTCCAGAGTCTACTCATCTTGGAGAAGTGGAAATGATAATTCTTCTCCTCTTAATAATACCTAGAATGAGTGGGTACCCAATCTATTGGATCTTCTGCTACAACTTGACTATCATGACATTCACTAGCCTTTCCGTCATGATGTCATCCCAATGCCACTCTAACTCAGCCTTAAAATTGAGGTAACCCCTCATCATTTCCCCATATGATCATTCACTTCATCATATCTCTCAGGTATGTAGCCTCCCAACTCATTGCATAGTCATATATCAGCATGAATATGGAATTAAAAAGATAAAAAAAATTCTCCATCATTATATATTCCTGTGTGAACATAATCCAGAGCTCCATCATCACACATGGGTTGTCTACATTAAGTACTCCCATGTATAGCTTCAGGGTCAACCTCTACATACACTTGAATTTACTCATGAATTGTCCTAGATTTTATGGTTCATAAATTAGCTTTCAGTCCACCCATGCCACCATCACTCCACCTTGAATGGCCAGGAGATTTGATAGCTTCTCAATAGTTCTTATGATATCATAGGTTATAATCCCTATAAGAAGAGGGAATGTGTGGAAGATGAATTCATCTCCATGTTTGGCCTTTTTCATCACTTCATCCATGCCTAACATGAATGGGAAACTCCCCCAGATGTTCAAATTCAATGGATAGATGTTATTCTCAGGAGGGATGATGAGATTTGGGTATTCGTAACCACCCATGTTTGCCTCTAACCATTTGTTTAATAAGTGGAATAGTCTATACAAATGAAATGGTTTCATACCCTCACTGATATGTAAAAACCCATTGTATAGTTTCTCTGGTACTGGAATCCCATATTTTATGCAATACCATATTTACGTCACCTCCATGATAAACGTGCACAACCATGAACCCATGTGTGCTTCTCTCACTAGATAATCAACCATCATATGATTACCATATTGAACTCGGACAAACAAACAATGGGTTTTTTCTCAGTGTTGATGTTGTAGCCCCACACTTTCGATTAGTTGTCATCCATGATTCTCCAATCATATCCATACCTACCTCACTAGGATTCTCTAGTGTATGTTCAAGGCCTTTTCTGTAGTTTTTTGACCTCCCTTTTCCCCTCAATATTCTCTTTTATAGGGATGTTTCTAAATTTACTAAAACCCTGCTTAATGTGGATTTCCCTCATTGCGTGATTGTCTTTGGATGTATCAGGCACCAGATCCAGTAGTGCCTTCTCCAGACATGCAATCTTCATTGGATACTTCCATTCATTCTATTTGGGGAGGAAGTAATCATACATCTCTCCTATTATGAGGATTCCAGATATGTGACAGAGGTCCCGGTGGATGATGCTGACCTCCCCATGATGAAAATGGTAAGTGTTGGTCCCCCAAAAATCAACTCAATAGTTCTAGAATGACCACATAGTATTGAAAAATGTGGTATTAGGAATCTTTTTCCTTTTTGTACATGCCTACCTACTTTAGTTTTTTCCAAAACCTAGCACATGATGTTCATGCTTAGTAAGAGAAAACACATTCTTTGTTAAATATTCTACCCTAGTGTAGGTCGAAATCATCCATCCACCCCTTCTCTTGTTTCCATAGAAATTACATGATGATAGATTTATACTATAGTAGAGATTATATAGCCACTAGAGCCTTCCCATCAATGTCCTTGATGTGATTGTAAATACAGTCCACTATGATTTGATAGTGACCATTCTAGATGTGACAATTAGATGCAATGCTCCACTGGTATTGACACAATGTTCCTTTGAACCTGTAGGTCAGTTCTTCCCAACATTACAATGGGATAAATATTTCATCTCTAAAGAAAACCATATGACAGTTGTCTATTGCATAGAGGATATTCTTTATGGGCTTTAGATATGAACTCAAGCAGAGATTCAAGATTAGAGTGAGTTCTAGAATAATCTCCAATCCTAAATTTTTTCGACTATTTATTCGATCTGAGTAGTGTCGACAAGGAACTCCGGATAAACCTCTTGAGAGGACATCATATCCTTGAAATATAATTTTTTTTCTCATTTCATGAAGATCAATCGCGAAGGCAATTCACGATTCTTTAGATCATGGGGTCGGTTCATTCATGGCACATATCATGAAGTAGTTATAGATCGTGTTTCCCGGTTTGCAGAGAAGAATTCCTTAAGCAACACACCATGGGAACTAGTTAACAAACGATGGGTTGAAAGGAGAAATAGATTAACAAAAATCGATATCGAGCAATGATTCATGCAAACAACTCATAAGGATAAGGGCACCAAAGAAATATTTATAGACACCAAGGACACCATGTTTCACCGGGGCCCCTAAGTTTCATAGTGTCTAGTGAGATCCATAGTGAATGGATAACGTTTCTGAATCCTCCACCCCCGTATGAAAAATCAAGAATCATGCCAAAACACATTATGTATCATTCATAGTGAGACATCCTCACGAACATCGGATATTTAAAAAATATTTCAATCATAATCTGAGCCCCATTTTCCCGACGTCTCCGATTATGAGGGGTCATCTGTTGGAACCAAAATATGTAACCCATGATATGTTGAGGAATGTCATAACTTTTATGGTGAAAATTATATATCAAATGGCCCAAAAATTTATTCAATGTGACTCCCTTATGAGTCTCCTTCATGGATAAGTCCCACCATCACCAGTGCATTAAGGCTACATGGAACCCCCGAGTCCCCACATAAACACCTTTGACAAATCAATCTACATGTTTCATGGAGCCCCTTTCATTCAAAACTCTTTTTTCTTCCTGATGCATCATTGAGATTTGCAACCCCATGATCCTATAAATACTGGTCTCCCCCAAATAATGTGATGACTACCCCAATCATTCACCTTTTGATCTCCCATTTAACTAAGCACCTATGAACCTTGAACTAGTAGGAAAATGGATCACCGAAGGTATTGGAGAATTGTGATACCCCCTCTCTCTTATTACATACCCCCAACATAATTTGGGGCTGACTTTCATGGTGGTCCATGCTTTTTATGAAGGATGCAGACCCTTATAGGTAGTCGAGGATTTGTGGGGAACCATTACTTCACGATGTACTCATTTACCAAATATTTTTTTATGTTCCAAGGAAGAGTCACCAGGATTTATGGAATCCTTTTATTCGTGAAACCCCTACTCTTTACGAATCACCTAAACATCCTGAAGCCCCTCTCATAAAGTCCCTCTTATTTGGAAGACCCCCTTATGTGCAACCGTTTAGGCTAGTGTGTAGTGATTTTTTTGTCCCTTGTGCGGTTTCCCTTAATGTTTTTCCCTACCTATATATTTTTAATATAGGTACGATAATGAATTTTTATTTTTGGAAGAGCCACACTAACATGGACCCCACTATAGAACACTCCTTTGCTCGACTCCCATCAGGCATTACAAATGCTTTCCCATCCCAAAGTTTTGGTGAGCATCAGTCAGGTTATTCAAAGGGGTAATGATTGATTCATCCTTGTTTATGATTTAGAAAGTTAAACTACCCAAGTCAATCATCATCATCATATGACATTAAACTGTATGGGGTGTGATGGCTGGGTTATTCTTTATGACAACTGATCTCAACAGAAGTGAGTTCTTGATCATAGGGAATGACATCATCCTAAAATGGAAATATATCTTCCTTGGATTCCCTATTGGTGTAATCTCCTATAATTTCTTATGGGAGGCAAAACAAATGCTCCTCCCTGCCTCCAAAGGAGAGATACAAGAGAGGGGATGGGAACTGGGAACCTTTCCTTCCCTCTCCCTTATGGATTCATCACATTGAGAATCTCTTTCACAAAGACGCATTCAGATGGATTGATATATTTCTCTAATGGAATCATGTCCTCCATATGGGAAGCATCAACAAAAAATCCCCACACCATCTTCCATGTGTTCACCTTCCACAACATGAAAGCTGAGTCTACTACTTCCTCTGATTTATCACAGTATGCATGGATAACATGGGAATAATGGCATGTATCAACAATGGAACCCATATTGTCAACATGGGCCTACTCATTAGGTTTAATACCCTTCGACTTTCTCTATCCTTGGGAAGGTAGCCATCAATATGAACCAACAATCAGAACTATGTGGAAATTGATTCACCATTAATTAGGATATGTAGGTAACCTCCATGATATCCAATCCTACCACCATCAATTCCCATCCTAGTATTCCCCTTGGGTCACTATGTATCATGAGGATCATTCCACCACCATAAGGTTATATCTTCTCTGGGTCCCCACAGACCACTCTTATACGTAAGACCCATCCATTCTACATTCCCATTTTTCTTCCTTCTTAGGTGTATGTCCCAATGCCCCACCAAAACAACATGGACTATGATTCCCATCCTTAGAGGATATATAGTAAATTTCTCTTGGGTTCAAGACCAACACTCCCATAAACTCACCCATTCCATCCATTCCACCCTCACTTCATCCATCTCCATGAAGATTCTTACATAAGATTCCACATACCGGTGAGATCATGCCATCCATCTAGGTAGGTAACCATGTGTATTCCCCTTCATCTCCATAGCTGCTCCAAACAATAATAAGCCAACTTACTAAGCATAAGACCCCGCCAATCATCATCAAACCAAGAGAAATCCTATTATAATTGGATGTTCCAATATGTAATCCCCACGCCATCCCTCTCAAACAATTTTATTTTTTATCATTGTATTCTAAATATGGTACAAATGAAGTCTCTCTGAGGTTTAACACCACCAAATGGTAATCATTAGCATTCAAAAATTAGGGATGAAACTCCCTGATCATCCCATAGCGGTGTCCAAATTAATATTCACCATCTAACATCTTCAATTATGGGACACACCTCTCAGGTACACCTTGATGAGGTGTTCTGGCCCATTGATCGGTAATCCTTCAAGGTGTTCCCACATAGGGATGTACACATCTGATCCTCCTCCTTGGGTCATTCTAATAATTCTACTCTATCTCTACCAGGGGATAAACTAATGACTGGTTACTTCCACCTCATGTTAAACATGGTATGCCTGAGAAAAAACTCAGAATACATTAATTTGGTATAAGACATCACACGATCAATGTGGGATGACTCAAGGATTTGTGTCATTATTAATCCCTCATATAAGGAAGAATACAGTTGTCAAATGTTCCAGCGTTCATACATACCAGTGATTCCCAACATGACTACTCTCCTAACTGAAGGCTTATACCCTCTCTAGACCCCTTAGAATGTCTAGACAAAAGAATTTTAATTAACTAGAACCCATGATGATATGGAACTAGAAACAAGGTTCAGGAACCTAACAAAAATATATGAGGGAGACCCATACTAGGAAATGAATTCGAAGGAAAAATCCCTAGAACGAGGAAAATAAATTCTAGAACCCAATTTGGATTAAGGAGAAAACCTCAAAGGCAATGTTATTAATTCCAACAACATTTCGAAAGAGGGAATGTGGGGTACAATGCAGTGTTGATGAAAAATAACACACAAATCTCACTACACCCGGGAGAAAGTTTTAGAAAAATTCATGATTTTTTCACTAATTTTTGTTTCAGAGAAATATTTTATTTATCCTTTTTATTTTGGTATGATAAAACCATAGTGGGGACCCTATGTACATGTTTGATGATAAGTGAAATGATATAGAAAAGTATAGGAAAATGTCATGGAAATCTGTTAAAGGATAGATAGAGAGGTTTCATAGAAATATATCCCTTTATTGATACTGAAAGTGTATGTGTCTTTAGAATTGATGTACCAAAGGATAACATCTCTGAAAACATACATCAGGTCAGCCTCAGTCTAACATGATAAATGAAAATGGACCTTATTCCACATATAGTTTAACAAACCTAGGGTATACGCTTAGGTAATTCATAAAACTCTTCACAAACCATCATAAAGGATTTAATTATAAGTTTTCTATGAATAACCTAGGATAAAAATAAGGTATAATATATTAAAGGTGTTGTCATAATTTTGACATATTGTAAGAGTGCTTTCATGATTATGCAGTTTCAGACTATGATAAATATTTATTACTCTATGATTTTTTTTATAGTCAGTGCTTGGATCTTGTAGAAACCACATAAATAGTGATTATGATGTAAAATGTGATGATGATCCTATTGGGAAACCAATTCATGTGGGATCCAGACTAAAAAAACACATTTCAATTCTCACAAAACATTCTCAAGATATGAATCAAGTTGGGATTTGAAATGAGAAAAGGAGAGAACGAAACACTATTGAGTTCTTTATATGGAAATGTCCACCATTAATCAGAGGGTAATTTTATCAACTTGTTTCAAAACAATGGATCAGTAGAACTGAAAAGATATTTTCCTTACATTAGTGTTTGGAACATGGGAATGTTCTTCTATTATTTACCATTTAGATGGTGAAGTGGACTAATAGTAGACACTAATGAAGAATAAAAGAACAAAAGATGAAATTGTATCCATGGAATGAGATGAGTTGAAAAACATATATTTCAACAAGTATTTGTCTCTGATTTTTCATGCCAAATGGAGAAAGAGTTCCTTGTAGTGACGAAAAGGGATTTTGATGCTGTTGGTACCTACAAGGATAATTTTACAAGGCTTTTGAGTTATGAATTAGGAATTACCATCCTAAAAGAATGTAATGTTGATCAGTTCATCAATGGATTAAATGAAGTATTAATAGTGTATTGTTTATAAGAAATGATAGTAGATAAATTGATATTATTAATTGTGTAATCAAGGTTGAAATGGATGTTGGAGTTAGGTATCAATATAATGGTTTTGATAAGAAAATTAAGATGGAGTTTAAATAAAAATCTATAAACTGTTAGGTGAAGAAAAAGAACATTATTTTATACTTTAATATGGGGAAGAAGCATGAAGGGAACTTAATTAAAGGGTCTAATAATTGTTTTATGTCTGTAAGTGAAAGAAATAGGGAATTTGATTTCCTAAGTGAGAGGTAGAAGTTAGATAATAGAGACAAAGGAGAAAAATAACCATAGAATGAACCTCCCATGCTTCTTTTCTTCATGAGTAAGGAGAATGAGTATTATTTTAAATAGTTATCAAACTAAAAGGCTACTGATGATGACCGAGGTCAGAAAACTATTAATCCAATGGACAAGGGTAAATCCCATGAAATTCCAATTTTTGGGGATGGCTGCGATAAAAACTATTTGAAAGGTATACATACCATCAACTCTAGAACTACATGATTCTTAATTGCTTCTGGATCTACCCACTCATTCATATCGACAGAATTTGAAAATGGTATTAAGATTCCACAAAAATGATATGATGTGGAATTCGAAATGAAATCCCTTGTGGTCTATTGATTTAATGCTAATTTAGTGATTCATCTATAGTTGACGTTTGTTGTATTGTGGTTCATGCTAATATTATCATTCATCCATTGGTTTATTTTTTCATCTTACGAATGGATTGACTTTAACTCCATGAATCCCACATAAGTTTTAAATTAAAGGATGTTATATTGGATATTTCAAACCACCCTATGATCTTCTATCAATGTGGTAACATGTATGAACATCATATGGAGATTATATCTAGTTTATGGGTCATAATTCACATTAGAAGGGTCTTTTTCTCAAATTGGTGGGGAGAAAATTGTCATAGTTGATATTCCAATTTTTTGGGAATTTGTGGATGTATTTATATAAGAAATAACAATCCTTCAAACAATGCATGAATTTCAGTTCTCAATATAATGAATTACAGGTTCCACACCAATTTCAAAGACTTATAATAGAATGACCCCAATTGAGTTATTGGAATTGAAGAAGAAACTTGAAGAAAACCTGGGTAAGGGACTCATTCGGCCAAGTGTCTAACCTTGGAGTGAAACTAATCATTTTGTGAAAAAAAGAAAAATCAATGAATCACTAAATTGATTATTTGGAGTAGAAAATGATTATAAAAAAATATCCTCTTCCCCATACTGATTACTCATTTTTTCAACTCAACTAAGCTTATTACTTTTCCCAGATTGACCTTCATTCTTGATATTATCAATTGATGATAAAGAAAGAGGATATTACAAAGAAAACATTTTCCACAAGGTATGGACACAATGAATATACAAATATGCGTTTTGGTTTTAATAATTCTCCATTCTATATAAATTTATTTGGTGCATAGCCGATTTAAAAATCACTTGACCAATTTGTGGAATTCTTTATAGATTATATTCTTATCTATTCAAACATAAATTAAGGGCTTGAAGATCACTTCATAATTCTACTATAGACCCTAATAAAAGAGAACCTATATGAAAAACATACAATATATTAATTTTAGCTAAAAAGGATTCATTTTTGTCTTATATAATCTTAATATAGCGTATTGCAGTGGATCTATCAAAGATAGAGGCTATTTAATGTTGTACTAGACCAACCATAGTGACAAATATTCATTGTTTTCATTATTTAGTGAGATATTATTGACAGTTTGTTGATAAGTTCTCACACTAATATAATCTTCTTACCATATTAACTCAAAAGGTTGCAATGTTCCTATTGACATATGAATTTGAGGAAAATTTCATGGAACCCAAGAGAAGGTCAGTCAGCATATCGGTTCATAGATTAGCCATTAGTGGACAAGGGTTTGTAACAATTAGTTATTCATCCAAGAAGGTATTTAGATGTATTATTATGAAAAATAACATGTTTATCTCTTATGAATCATTAGAGTTGAAGTCTCATGAGAAAAATTACCCAAGTAATATTTTGGAGTTAGTAGTAGTAATTTTTAAATTTATTAAATGGAAGAACTATCTTTATGGAGAAAAGTGAGATACATATACTGATCATAAAACTGTGAAATATATATTCACACAGAAGAAGTTGAACTTGTTATAGAGAAGATGTCCAGATTTGATAAAAGATTATGAATACACAATATGTTACCATCCTTTTAAAGTGAACTATTTGGCCGATGATTTGAGTCAAAGGATCATTCTAGATTATCTAGGATGAGGATGACAAAATATCAGATATTTTAGGATTTACAAAGGATAGATCTATAAATCTTGACGGAAAAGGAAAATATTATATTTATAAATTGAATGTTCCACCCTATATCCATGTCAAGATTAATGAGGCACATAAAAAAGATATAGTTATGAAAAATAATGTTACAAATGTTCTAGAGTTTATACTTGATCTGGATGGAATGATAAGGTTAACAAACCTTGTATGCAATACTTCCATACCAGATTTGAAGAAATATCTATTAGAGGATGCTCATAGTTCTTCATTGGCGATTCATCCATGAAGTATGAAGAAGTATTGGGAATTTATTGAATACTTCTGGTGGGATGGAATGAACAGAGATATTGAACAATGTTTATCAATGTTCTTGGTATTCCTACAAGTTATGGATGAAAGACAAGAGTATAAAGGGATGTTTCAACAATTACCCAACCAGAATAGAAATGGGGGAATATCACTATGGATTATGTCGTTTGACTCCCCAAAACCTCTAAACAGTTTAATTATATAAGGGTTGCTATTTATATTCTTACTAAGTCTGCACACTTTGTCACCATAAGATAATACTTATCTCTAGATCTGCACACCGGGATATAGAGTATGGAAGTGGTAAGGCTTCATTAATTACCATATTCTATTATATCTTTTCCAGATCTATGGTTTAACTCAATGTTCTAGTGAATACTTCAAAAATTAGTTATTAAAATATTGAATTTTAGTACTAATTATTATCGTTTGATATACAATCAGTGTGAAAGAACAATTCAAACCCTAGAGGAAATGTTCAGATCTTATTCTATGGATATCAATGGTGATTTGGATCAACACCATTCTCCAGTTGATTTTTTAAACAACAACATATTTCACTCAAGAATTAAAATGGAACCTTATGATGCCATCTATCAGATGAAATGCAGAGCTCTAACATTTTTGGATGCTTTTGGAAAATTAATTCTATTGGGACTTGAGATCACAAAAAAGAAATTAGAGAATGTTAATTCCATTCAATAGCATTTCATGGGAGCTCAATGTCGAAAGAAAAAATATACCAATAACCATCGACATGATCTAGGATTTGGAGTTTCTGATAAGGCATTTCTATGAATCTAACAATTGAAGTAGTTTATGATATTCAGGAAGAAAGGGACAATAACTCCTAGGTTTATCGATCTCTAGAGTTTCTTGATCATATTATGATGGTATCCCATTTCTTGTAACATCCTCCAAATTTCTATCAACTCAATTATTTTTCCATTTAACTCTCCCGAGGAAGTATATATCTGAAGCTTCACATTTATTGAACTCAGAGGTGATTCCCCTAGAGTAGGATCAATCTTATGGGAAACAACCAGTTGAAATTCTAGATTGTATAGAGAAAGTTCTAAAAGAAATGAATAGTTACATTGTCAATGTTTTGTGGATTACTCACCAATTAGAGGAATATATGATGGATCTTGTGGATATGATGAATTAGAATTATCCTAAATTTTTACATAAATGAAAAATTGTGAAGGAAAAATTCATTTTAAGGTGGGTAGAATTTAACACCCCGTGATTTTATTGACCTTTTTCCTTGAATGAATTAATTTTCATGGATTTCTTACAATGAACTAATTCAAACATTACATTCCCATGACATTGAATTTCCCTTTGCTACAGGTAACACTGTCTTAGTGTATATTACACGCAACACAGAGTTTCTACAAAATATCATTTTATTGTTATAATTATTTAAATGAGATAGTTATAACCTAGCCATAATTTTTATTATTTTGTATAGTAATGACTACTTATTAATTTTTTTATAATTTTTTGTATAAATAAAACATATATATTATAGAAAATATATATTTTGGTAATATATTTATATGTTTTAAAATGCTATTTTTTCAAATGAACTCCTTTTCATGTACTTCTATGATAAATAATAAAATTAATTTTACAGTTAAAAATATTAATGGGAAAAATAAAAAAAAATTTAATTTAAAATATTTAAATAAGTTTAGGGTGCTTGTTTTTGATATTTTAGGGAAACAACATTTTCGGATAAATAGTGAAAATACTAAATTCTAATTGAAAATCTGTTTTTAACATAGTTTATTTATAAGGATAAATTGTATTATAAATTTGACATAAAATTTTAATTAGATCATATTTTTTCAATTAATATAATTTAGGTTATTTTAATCAATTTCACATTGAAATTGGATAATAATATATTTTAATATTTTGGATGTTTTTACTTTAAAAACCCGCATTGTTTTCCCATCTAAGTGATTAAATTTAAATTAACTTAGTCAACTTATGTTATTAGAATTTGAAAAAATCAATTCCATATTTGGAATCCGAATAATTTATAATTTTAAATAATATCAAATCATTTTTTTACCAAAATATTAATCAGTGTAATTAAAATTATTTGAAATGATTAACTTAAAATTAAGCTTAATGAGGGACGAAACTGTAATCTTAAGGGACCAAATGACCTAGAAACTTATACAAGAGAAAATTTATAGCCATATTTAGAAACTATCATCAATTTGATATAATTTTCTTTATTATGTGATCCACTTTCCATGGGATAAACATTGGTGGAATTCCATTTCCAAAAATTAATAGGAGTGCCACTCATCCTCCACTATAAAAAGGCCTCCTCTCCACCCTCTCCATCACACATCTAATGCCATATTTCCTAGACCAATATATACCAAAATATATTCTAATAATGACTACCATAATCATATAATCCAACCATTTCAAGTAATTTCATCTCAGGGAGCCCTTTTGATGCAAAAAAAGGAGTTACCCAAAGAAGAGGAAATGTCTTTCCTCAAGCTCTTTCATTTTTTTTTACTATTATCCACCCCTTAACTCTACCTATTCCAATAATGTACAACAACACCAATATTATAAATATATTTCTTTTTATGATATGTTTTGACCTACAATTTCACACTCTTTTATCTAATAGTTAACAAACATACTGTTTATGTGTATGAAAAAGACCACATCACAAAAGAATGATTGTTTGTTCTCCTGTTACCACCTCACATGTTGGGAATTATGATGGACACACTATTTATATATAATATTTATTATATTTAAAATGTCTTTAGACTTATTTTAATCTTTTATAACGCATACCATTATACATTATATCTTGTGTAAATACTATAAAATCATTTTTGAACATGTGGACTACCTCCTCATCAATGCGATGTTATTCTTTGACACTCTACATGGAGTGTATTACAGATGGTTTTAGTGAACATATACGATTTATATTATATAATAATGATATTTTAAAAATTATATATACAAAAATATATATATTCACGCACACACACATATATATGTCATTTACATTATATCAT
Organism: Viscum album; assembly: GCA_963277665.1. Classification (NCBI taxonomy): domain Eukaryota; kingdom Viridiplantae; phylum Streptophyta; class Magnoliopsida; order Santalales; family Viscaceae; genus Viscum; species Viscum album. Next base: position 1,299,519,586 of record OY728166.1, read on the forward strand.
TCAATACAATAATAAAACGAAAACATCATTCATGTGTACAAAGAACCTACAATCTCCATGAACAGTGTTTTACGATTTATTCTTCAATATTATATATAATATAATAATAAAAATGTAATTAATTTAAATTATATTTATATCATGATTTAAAATTCATAAATATTTATATAATTATAATGATGAAATGTATAACAAATTAAGACACATGTGAAAATCAATGAAATTATTTCCCTAAGTGAAACCATAACATAACATTGTTAATAAGAGGGTAATATAAATACTTAATTAAAAAATATACGGTATTAAATTTAATAATATGGTTCGATGATAGATTTATAATAAACATATATTTATTATATAGGATGTTTTTACGTGTACGACGAGAGTCAACACACAGGGTATGGGAATTTCATTTCCCTTTTTATTACAATGACATACGTGCCTCATTCACTAATCAATTATTTTGTGTGATGTATATACGTACCATGAATTTATTATATTCCAATAATAAATATATTTATACTTATTTACATATCCATCTTTTGACATTTCTTTCATATGGTTTATGACTAAAAAGTTAAAAAATTGGTAATATAATTTTTTCTCAATTTTCCTTCTTTAAGACAGAAGCCATGTTATGCACCTCTATATTTATATGTGGTGAATATACATACATTTAAATTTTATATCATGATTATAGTTATTTTATTGGTATTTTAGGCATCATGTAATTTAATTTTCATACATTGATATTATAATATGAATTTACCCTGTGGTATGTGTTTATTTGAACAGTCTCATTATTTATCAGGATTATTGTTTATTATGCATCCATTGGAGAAATATTATGACCCCATATCTCAAGAAAAATAACTTGTTTTCATTTAAACTATTTTTTCAATATATCATCATTTATTAGTACCATTTTTCCACACATTGGTAGTTAAGATAATTAGGAATTGTTTTAAGAAAAATATGACCATATCTCTCTCTTCCATTTAAAATATATTTTATTAAAAAAACCAAGTATTAAAAAATATTTTCAAATTTTTTATTAAAAATTATTTCAAATTATTTTTGAATATAATTTTTATGTAATGGATTTTAAATTTTTATGATTTTTAATGTTTCCATTTTATATTTCCAATGATATTTTATAAGAAAAATGTTTTAAAAAAATGGCATATGTTTTAAAAAGGTTTTTTGAATTATGAAAGGAAATTTTAATAAAAACGTTTTAGAACTACTATTTAATATTATTTTCCTCCTAGGATGACATATGTTTATGTTACTGATGTATTCATTGGGAAATGATTCAATATTTCCATTTATAGTATTCAATAAATGGTTTATGTTTTATTGGAATCATGTTTTTGATACCCATTTCTCTTCTATGAGTTATATTCTTTTCAAACCTTCTTCCTTGCATAGTTATGGTTTTGATGCATGAGTATAAAACCAGTATCTTTTTACATATGTTGTGGAATTATTACATGTTTATGATATCTATTACACTTCATGGGTTATGATATGATTATTTATGATTTTTTGGAACATTTATGTGTGATTTCATTATGAGATAAGTGTTACCTATATATAACTCCAATGCCTTGGATATGGATTTATATCCGATGAGATAGACTAAGATGGTCTTAGGAGTGAAGCATTATTACTAATATGGTCTTGGGAGTTAACCATGACTACCAAGATGGTATTATAAGTGAACTCATAATACTAATATGGCCTTGGGAGTAAACTAAAACAACCAAGATGGTATTGGGAGTGAACCCATACTATATAGATTCCCTTGGAATCAATGTCTTAACTAACATGTAAATAAATTTATATAATTGTGTGTCTACAATTATTCTCTTTATGTCTTCGTATGATATGGTTTCATTGATTATGTTCATTATTTCCTTATTATTCATTTCTTATGATCTTCCATGATTTATTTTATGATTAATATTTATGTTCAAATGATATACAGGGTATAATGTTTCAATTTTATGATCTTGTTATCATAACCAAATTATCATGTTTCTTCTTACATGTCTCCCTAGTTTTCCATTAATGATCATCTAAGATCACCCTTTTGTATATTTTCTATCCTAGTTTATAATGTTACATATTATGTATGATGTGTCTAATAAAGTTTCTAGTCATGAAGAACCTAGCGTGAGATAATGTAGTTCACATATGTTTAATTTTTTTATGTTTCCATGATTCAAAGGGAACTAGAATAATATGATATTTGGGAACACATTTTTAAAATATTTTATGTATTTATAACATAATATTTAATGTAAATATACATAAATATTTGGTCTCTATACTAAACATAACATTCACATTCATTTGGAAACATTTATCACATGAAATCATAGGAGATCATATAGACATTCTATTTGAATTTGGATTCGTATATCATATGGAATCTAAGGATCTCAAATATATATTCCATTTTATTTATAATTGTATATATCACATGGAATCCAATGAGTTTATCCCAACATTCACATTCATCTGACATCATTTATCAACTAGAGTTTATGGAGTTACCCATTTATTCCATTTAGATATATTTAGTCCTAAGTCCAAAATTAATAAAACCATCAAAAAATTCCATTTCAAGGTAATTTATTTTGTAATGAAGTGAAAAGGATCTCAAGAATCCCATTTAACCAAATATTCAAAAGCCAAATTTTAAATTTCAAGCATGTACAAGGGTTATAATCCTTATAAATATATAACTGTTCTAACACACATCATTTGAACATTTCACTTTTATAAAATTTCAATTATAATTTTTACAACACCATTAAAGTGACAATTCAATAATAACCAAACAATAAATAAGTTATACCCCACCAAAAAGTGTGGTTAAGGTATCCATTTAAAGCCATGATGGGTAAATTCAAGGTCCTTAAATTTATCTACACTCACTTTAGTGACCAATATATTTATATTAATGTTATTGTTTAAATGGATTGAAAAAAAGAATAATTAAATATATATCAGATATTATTTCATGGAAAAATATTTAGGGATATATCTAAGAACACCTATCATGGGATATTGGGGATCTAATATTCATGTATTGGTCATCGAGTTGTGCGGAAATAGAGGAATGATAGAAACAAAAAAACCCTAAAAATAGGGTATTTTTTACAAACATGGTGGGATAGATCTAGAAGTAAATTAAATACGGGATTGAAATAAAAAGGAATGATATCCTTATAAGAATACTTCTAGTGCAACTAAAATAATAAGAATCATATGTTAGATAAAGGAGAATAGACCATGATCTCACATAGGAAGGGGAGAGACTCATTATAATATGAGTATCCTATAAGGATGCCAAAATTTTAGTTTAAATGAATAAGGTTTAAAACGTGAAATTTGTTAATTTTTTCACTATTAAATAGGATTAAAAATTTCACCACATGGTTTTCCAAACCTTGATCCAATAGTGTCAACCACACTACATGGAAACACCACACAAAGCATTATTAAGCACACAATTAGAAAAATCATGTGAAAATAAAGATAGATACATTGTTAATAAGCTACATTATTTTCTTGGTTTCCTCTCCCCCTTCACATGGTTTAACTAACCATTATCATTTATTTTCAAACTACACAATTGGGGTGCACGGTTAGCCTAAACCTTGTAATAATCATGGACACTCCTCTATCCCAAATAAGAAATTATGATCCCAGAACACTCGGGACACTCTTGAGACCTACCCAACTCCATTAGAAATTCCATTAAGGAATCAATAAGGGGATATCTAAAAAATTTAATGTGGGACCATACGTTGAGATATGATCAATATCATAAAATCACCCCACCATATAACAAATCCACTTCAAGTAATACCATCACACACCACTGGTCTCCTCAATAAAAATTGAGGCCATTGATCCAATATATCTAATTCATACTTCCATGTTTCCTTTAAACATTCCCATGTTTCTAGAACAAGAGGACTTGGGGTGGGAATTTAAAAAAAACACATATATCTAGGCAGTTGTATCCCCTTCATCCAAAAGAGATGATGTCCCAATCAGTTTTGAAAAAACAATAATATCTAGTAAAATATCTCAATCTCAATAGTTCGGTGCCACCAATATGGAAATGAACTCATCCCACTCTATTTTATAATAATTCAATTACCGATAAATTGAGCATGCTCTATCATCTATTGTATGAGTCTTAGTCCAATCATTTTGTCCTCACTCAAGTCTATCCATTTTTGGAGTGAATGAAATGATATTCAATTTAAATCTTAATAAGGGACAATCTGAATTCCATTTCGTAGATGTTATTTTATGAAATTTCTTCCTTGGGGATGTGATTCTCCCAAGAGACCCTGACATGAAGGAAACATTAACATTTCATGTCATCATGGAACTACATCAACATCTATCACTCCCCAATAGTCTGAGGATGGTATGTAGTTATTATAATAACCCGCAAACCAAGCGTATTCTATTAAAACTACTAAATATAGATTTTAAATGAAAATCTATATCAAAGATGTTGGTAAATGTATTCCCATGTAACAACACATTTTAATGGACATAATTTTTTACCATATCATCCATTGAGAGTGTCCGAGAAGAGCATGAAATGGGGGACCATGGTCTTGTGATCCATAAATACCCACAAAACATCATTTCAATAGTTTTCCATAGCACACTAGTCACAAAACCAACCGTATCATCATCCCACTTCCACTTATGAATTAGAAATGTCTTGTGAAGACTAGTGGGACACAAATACTTCTTCGTCACTTTCTAACAGATAGAGGAACTCACTATGAAACCCACTATATCCTCCATCATTCTTATCTACCAATACTATAATCATATAACCAGAAACATTTTCTTATTCCTAGGGTGGACTTCCCACAATGAAGTATGAGACTCCGTAATTAGCATTTCAGACATTTCTATTGTAAAAAACTATGCCATGAATGTGAAGGATCCCATCATCATCATGAAACCAATCAGGTGGTGACTTCCCACCATAAATGATATCCCTATATGACAAGAACTCTTTATTAGATACAAATATCCTATGAATGTTGTTTATAAGTGAATGATCAACTTATAACTATGTGAGGGTTTCATTCCTCTAATACACCTACACCTCAAAATACATATCAATGAAGAGGGACACCAACTACAATTGATCACTAAACACTCAAACAACCTATGCCTCAAAATTTATTCTTAAAGTTTTATCAAATATGTTTCCATTTTCAAAGGTATAACAAAATTCAAAATGAAATATTTCTGTTATTCCATCCACATTTATTGGTGAAGGTTGACGTCCAGTTGTGAGAATACAAATATCAGTCATTTAAGGTATGTATATACTATGAGCCTCTCATGAAGTAGATATAATTACAATTATATTAAGTAAATAATTATTACTTCTATTTCAGGGTCACATTTAGAAAAACTTCATTCATGTGGTCTCAACTTCAAGTTACAATAAACCTCAACATGACCTCCCTTCATTGGAACATCTCTAAACCCGACCCTTGATGCATCAGAATCTTCAATATATTCCCTACTAGGATTTGGTAGTGTTAGGATATGATCCATGTACCTTCACTTCACAAACTCATATATTGAATCCTCACATGAGACAAACTATAAAAATGTGAATCCCTACCGAGAAAATACTACTAATGAAACTTCAATGTGGGATAATTCATGTATAAATCTCTAATATCATCCTACAAAAAGAGAATATATATGTATAAATATTTTTCAGAGGACACACCAATTATACCATAACTCTATCCTTCTTTGGGTTAATTGAAAATCATACCTTAAAGCTAATATTCCCTATAAACTTCATATATTCCATTCATGATCAACACTAAGTGATCTCAATATTAAGCTGAGGGTCCCTTTGCATTACTAATAGAAACAGCAAATACTTCTTATGTACGTTCCTTGAAATTAAATTCAAAAAGGGTATCATCAGTGAATAAAATAGTGAAGGAATATAAAAATGGATGAATGGACCGATTCATGAGGCCCATAAATACTCCTAGAACACTTTTTAGGCAGAATAAGATAAATGGGTTCTTATTCAAACCATATTACATTCTGAAATATATATGAGGTATGTATGAGGGTTTCACCCTAACAAGGTGATAGAACAACCTAAAATCATCTTGGTAAAAACTTGGTATCATATAAGTTGGTCAAACAAGATATCAATTATAGAAAGAGAGAACCAGTTATTTGCCATTATATGACTATGATTCCTATTATAAACACACAACCCTAGGGAACCATCAATATTTTTATAGATATATACCATAGACCCCAAATGAGGTTCTCGTCTTGATGAACCCCATGGATTAAAAGTCTTCTATTTAAAAATTATGTTCTTGATTCTCTGATACATCCATCCTTTATGTTGTGTGTGATATATGATCCATTAAAATTATGTTCTAAATCATTACATCAATCCCACTATTGGGTGGTAATATCATGAATTTATAAAGGAAAACATCAAATAATTGAACCACAATTGGAGGAAAGTCATCCTATTGTAACCTCTGTCATCTAACCTTATACTATGACCTAGGAGGCCAGATCACCTTAGTTTTAGAAATCTGGTCCATCACAACCTAGCTACATGTCTCATTCTCTTACATGAACGTATTGATTATAGTCATGGGATATGAATATAACCCACCTGTGATAGAATTAAATATTAGTTTGGTATGGAATAAACCAGTCTATATATAGAATCATGTTAAAACTACTCATCTATTAGGTGAATAGATCCCATATGAAATGGTAACCTCTGGAATCTAGGATACAATTTCAATAATTCCAAACACAGTCTGATCGTACTAGCTATAAAGTGTCAATATACATATATTCATCATATTACACCATAATGAAGCCCCAAAATTCCAAAAAACGAGCTTATATAATTAATTTTGAATCCCTTTTATCAAACAAATAATTTGGTAAATTGGAATATACGATGGTCATGACTCAAATAGTTGATCACCCAACAACCTGATATATGGGAGCACACAACATCTCATGTGACTGGATTTAAACACAACAATTCTATAAATCCTAACAACTCATCCAAGAACTACCCTACATGAACTACTTCTGCTAACTATGCACTCCATGGACACATCTTTTACTAGGTCGGCTCAAACAAATCCAAATATCCACCTTCAATGGTGTGGTAGAACTGACCTAAGAACCCTACAATTGTTTCTATCCTCCATCACTCAGTGTCTGCTGCATTATTTGATAGAACTGCTGATGGTGAACCATATATCTACATGATAAAAAATCTTCTAGTACTAGGTTACATTGAGGTAAAAGTTTTCCCCATCTACCTCATTAGTGACACTATGGGGAATTTATTCAATAGTTTTCCATCCCATAATAATAAAGGGTATACCCTAATAACTTCCCCTTTGGATGCAATATAACCAACTACTTGTCACAAAGTTAGCTTCCTAGTTTGGTCCTTTTCCCTCACCCAACTTCAATTCATAAATAAGTTTCTGGTTCACCAATATTCAAAAATGGATAACCTGGGAGACATTCATCGAATGATGAATCACATTACTCAACCCATCCACAAAATACCCATATTGAGACTTTTGATCATCTAAAATTGAATGGGAAATGTGTCTCATGTCTATATAGTGGTCGACATTATTCATTACTGATATAATTACTTTATTTAGGCATAAGAACTCCATATACCTATTAAATAATAGGGTCTTAGTGATGAAATGGTCAAATATTTTATTCTCCAAGTCCTTTTGGGAAATGAAATTGTACTTATCATCCTAGATTAAGGTGTCCCAATAATGTATTTTTGATCCAAATAACATATAAACAACCAACTACACCCTATAGTCATTATGAATTCCAATATGATTAAATATAGTATGAATCAACTCAATCCTGTATACAAATACATGGGGTAATCCCTCTCCCATAACCACCAGTGGATGTGGGGGCTGAATCTCTTTATATATCTCTCACAATGATGAAATTGTGTGAGGGGACACCCTCTCTATCACCAGTACTACTATGATTAAAATTTATCTAGGCTAACTGTTCTCAACTACACGCGGTGCTACAAGGAGAGTTTCCTAGATCCATTTGGGGAATAGACATCTGAACCCTCCTAATTCTCAAACTGTATCTAGTGTGGAGGAGTTTCACTATAATTCCAAACACACATCTTAGCTCACCACAACATAACTATTTGTAGTTTTCTAGTTTAAGTAATGTAATAAAAATAAATGATTCCTTATAAGTGTATACACCATAAATCATCACAAACATATAAAATGGGATTTTTCTATATCTCTATCAATCAATGAAAGTTCCATGGAAAATATTAATGTACAATTCATTTAACATCAATGTCTTCATCAATTTTAATTTTACATTAACAATTTTAGATATTTTCTTATCCAAGGTGATGTTATATAGTGTGTTGAACACACCATATAAAGGAAAAAAATTATAAGTTATTATTGTAACCCTATTTAACTATCAGCAATAATTAATAAACTCAATGTATGCACTCATTGTAAGAATTTTACCTATCTTTAGAATCAAATAAATATAAATCCAAAACGAATTTAGGTGATAATCAATTATAAATTAATTCAGACACATTAAATAATAGACCTCAGAAACATTGCAATATAAATAGTTTCAAGGGATAATGCCAAAATCATGAATACCTTTGTTTTTTAATTATATATCAATTCATCCCCCCTTCCATATTGAGCCAAGAGTGAAAACCCAAAAATCAGTAACATCCCAACCAGGGGCACCACTTGAGGTGGTAAAAATTCTACTATAAAAGAAAAAACCAATAAGGTCAATCTCATTCCCATTGAATTGAATTTACACACACACATGATTATCTACCCCAAGAAATGAACTAAATTTCATGCATAGAAGAAACATGTTTTCATGTCTACTAGCCCCAAATGGAAAGTTTAATATATTATCGGATACCACTTTGTAATTACCCGTCTTGGAATCTAATAAATATATAACCTAGCCCAATGTACTACATGGCTTCAAGCACACCTCCCCATACACCATAGGGAATCAAATAGTACCGAGGTCTTGTGAGGTTGACATTTGGATACTATAACTTCATGGTTAGATTACTAATCATGGAATAAAACATAGATTATATTATCAATATATAAATAACTAGATATAGAAAGGAATATAGCAGGTAATAGGTAAAAATCAATCCAATGCTATAATAAAATGCACTGAATTCCCATTAGTGATTCATAAATGTCAGATTCACATATATATAATTCCAAAAAATGACCTAAAGAACAAAAGTGGTAAAAAACTGAACCCTCAAGGAGGTTTGGTTGCTAGATTTGCCTCTGTCTCTATGCTCCATCACATATCATATCAATCATCAAAAATAGAAATATTTCCCTTATAAATCATGTATTTATGAAGTTAGTTTCAACATCAAATAGTGGATTAGAAGTTGTGTGAGTTTGACTTGGTAGGACACTACCAATGGTGTAAGAAATAATATCAAATTCGATCCAAATAGTGAATGCTTATAAATGTATTACAATAAGTAAAAAAAGTATAAAATACCCTCAATTATCATGCTCCACGATAACACCCAATTTGAATATACTTGATTCAGATAGTGAGTGATATCTCTTAGAACATCCAGATGTCCTTGATTAGTATAGTAAGCACAAAAGTCCTAAAATTCTTCCCGATATTCAAAATATTATGTATTATATAGAATCTAGGAACTCATTTTGGTGTTCCCAAGTGTTTATTATCATCTGGAATCCAAATATTATATCATATAATTACTAACTCATGTACTGTTTGAAACCCAAGGATAAAATAAAAATATTTCCATTCATATAGCATCATATATCGTCTGGAATTTAAATAGATAATTACAATTTTCCAATGCACATATAACAAATAATTATATATAATACATTAATATTTTCTCAGTATTCTATTTCACATGAAATCATATATCTCCTAGAATACAATTTTTAGAATTTTCATAGATACAGACTACAAAATGATTCCTGATGGGTTGAATTGCATTCCTAGAATTTTCATCATTTCTAAAACCTACTTCTTTGAGGATATGATTAGTTCCTAATACATTTTTAACATATTCACATAGTGGATATATGATTTGAATGGAATGAGAACAATCACAATGATTTAAAGTGCTCCAGGGAATAGAAAGCGCCTAGTCCACTACACCAACAATCTTCTCTACATGTTCAGTGATTTTCAGTAGACCAATCCCTATATTGGGGTACCACCCATCCTTTTTCTGGGGACTGTATGACTGAGGGAATGAAATCAACCCTTGGAGAATCATCACTGAAGATTTCAACCATGAACTAGAAAATATTTACAATAAATATCTTTTAAAGGAAATTTTAAAGGAACATTTACAATGAAATAGATGATAAACATAGAGTTTATAGATTGAGAATAATTTTCTAAAATACAACTGGAAGATTAGAAAAAATCTCTTGAAATTTTTTTAAAAAATAAATAAAGCTCAAGGAGATTATTATGATCACAGAAAAGATAATCGAGATAACATAAATATATTTCTACATTCTTCGTTATCTTTTTCGAGTAAAATGGAGCTACGTACATGGTACCTGATGAGGGAGAAATATATTATCACTTAAATTCTTCTCTAATTGATATATTCTTCACTAATGTCTATATATATTCATAACACATGAAAAAGTATTCTTTTGGCATATCACACATGACCCATAAAACCAAAATCTATTTACTTAAAAACAAACATCCTTATTTTGGAATTACCACAAAATGTACATTCTTTTAAATTATCCCTCTACTTGTTTCCTTTATAAGAACATACCTCTTATTATAATAATTTTACCATAGATCTGTAATAAACCATTTAATGAATTCACAAAATCATTAAATCTCATTTAATGTTCCCTAACAATAATAATACTAGGGTGTCGAATGACATAAGCGATTATTGATCAGTATGTAGCCGATATCACAATTTTTAATTCATGTATATAAATTTATGGATATACTTATTCTTCATAGTGGTGAATTGAGGCATTTTCAATGTGACCATTTTTCTTTACATAGAATATATCTCTCACACATCAATATTTTATTTAGCTAGAATAAATTTCATAACCATTTGGATCCACATAGACAAATTTAAAACATATAAAGCTCACTAATCCAATTACTCAAAATTACTAATTTACATAGATATTTGATCAATGTTTATAATTTCTATTGTTGGTAATGGATTGACATATATATTTTTTACATAGCTAATTCCTAAACGTAGACATTTCATCTATGTAATACCTTCACATAGCTGAAATATATTGCAGAATTCTCACATATATATTTATCTATGTAGGAAAATACTTCAAGAAAAAAAAATTTAATACAAAGACCAATTTTAAAATAATTGAAGAACAATGATATTTAATATCCTAATGACTTAGATAATTCTAAAACTCAATTAACTCACTTAAAATAAAAAGCACCAGTCATAAGAAACGGTATTTGAGATCATAAAAACCTAATGTATACCGGATAAGTTGGAACAACATTATGATTCCAACAATCTCCCAATTTTTTATGATCACATATCCCAAAAGATATTAATCACATTGTTTAAAATGGATCTTACAAAATTTTTCATAAAACTATATAATATATATCTATATATTTTTTAAAATGTTGTGTTTTCATTTAACTTTCCCCCTAATATTGTTTCTTTTCTAAATTTTGATGAAATATTCGGCCCCATTTTTGAAAGGAAAAACATCTCATCCTTTTTTTGACATTTAAAAGGAATATAAAGGGGGTGGAAAACCCATTTAATTTATAATATAGATATATTAGATATTTATTTATAGTTCTATTACTGAAATTGAAATGATGAAAAATAGAGTTCAGTAACCAAAATAAAAAAAATAAAAAAAATAAATGAAAATAATATCTATTAATAAAATAAGAATTGAATAATTATGAATATCATTTAACAACAACAAGTAAACAGAATAAATCTACCCAACACCCACATAAAATTAGAAATACAACTCTAGTAAGAAGCCCCATGCTTATGGATTAGCTCAAACTAAGAAGGCATTTTGGGTGGAGGTAACATGAATGTAGAAGTGGTTATAGATTCAATTGGAAGGTTCATTGGAGGAGGAAGAACTTCCTTTATTACCTATGTTGTTTTACTGGTTTAAAATCCAATAGTAGATTTAAGTCTTAGATGTGGAACTGGTGTACTGAGAAAATTTTCAAGATGACCTTTTGGTAAACTGAAGTCTTGCATACCACCACTGGAAAAGGAAAGTTTTTTAGGGGGCCTAGAGATGTAACACCCAAATATGATTTCTCAACATTTAAGGAAGCATTCACCTATTAGTTCTTTTTATTATATATTAGGTCTAGATCATAAACATAATCATCATTCTATTGGCTAAATTAAAATGTATCTGGAGTATCAGGGCCATGAGGCCTTGTTCCACTTAGTTAAAAAAGTATATTCATGCATCTCAAATTGGGGTGATATATGAGTTTCAAAAATCACGTAAAATGGTAGAATCATGTTTATAAATTTTAGAAACTAAGGAAATGAAACTAAATTGAAATACCATAAATAATTTAATATGGATATTTGAGAATCCTTGAGAAGCATGAAATAAATGAAAATGACAAAATTAGATCATATAAATAGAACTAAACAATGTTTCTACAAAACTATCTTATGAAGCGTATTTCAGGGCCATGGGATATGTTATTTTTTTTATTATTGGTCAACCCAAATTCCCACTTTCTTATTTTCAGTAGCATCAATCACATTAATTAGTGATGTATTATCCTTGACCAAAATATTAAGTGGTGATGTCAGTTCCTCCTTCCATGTATTCCTCCTTGATGACCATTTCTAAGTCTGGGTCAACCTTATAGACATAACTCATGTTATTGGAAATAATTCCCAGTGCCATATATTTGTGGATTCTATTCAATCACACTTCGTTTTTCCTGATATGTTGTATTTTTCCTCATAGGGTAGAAATATTTGGTAATGACAGTATTAACATTGGTCATCACTCAGAATTAATGGATTCTCAATGGATTGGTCACATGGTATCATCATCTATGGAGGGAATCTCATTTGAGGAATCACAATGAATATAGACAGAGGAATCTCATGTGGTTCATGATGAAATTTACATCTAGGGAATAATTCTTTCATTTTGTTACTTCAGACATCCCATGATTCACAGTATGAAGGACATTATTCTTTGTAGGAACTATAACTCAGACATCCCGTGTTTATTTCAAGGGGTATAGATTCTGGGTTAGGGTGGGTGTTTAACATAATATAGTCATGGGAATAGGTTTAACATCTTTTCAAGACAATATATTGTGCTAGAACCAAACATGAGGTGGATTAGGGAGGTGTGTCCCAAGGAGGAATAATGTTACAACTAGACAGTTTACCAATAGATCAAAACACTTCTTGGAGGAAGACTTGAGGTATGAGTTTAACATCTAGTGGTGTTGTAAATTGATTTAATGTCTTGAGAGGACAATATGGTTTATTAGACTGCCTCTTTAGGCGGATAAGGGTGTTGTTTCCTCAGGAGGGATGATATCATGCCTGGATGGTTTACCAATGGATGAGAAAAACCCACGGAGAAGGACCCCGAGTGGATGGAATAGAGATAACCCTTTTTAATGATTTGAGATGGTTGATCATGTATCCCCTTATAGTGGATCAAGGAGGTATGTCCCTAGGAGGGATCACATAAGTTTAATATTTTTTTGACCACCCATTGTGGTGGACATGAGTAGTTTATCCAAAAATATCCTAAAATGAATTGAAGTGGAATGTCCCTAACAGGGATGTTTTCACACCTATATGGTTTACCGAAAGATCAAAAAACTCCACAAAGGCATACATAGGGAAACAATTTAACGTCTTTTGGAGATGATCTTTGGTTTAACATCTTGCGGGGAAAACATGGTTGTTCAATATTCCCCTTAAGGTAGATCATGGAGGTGTGTCCCTAGGAGATATGTTGTGACACCTAGGTGGTTTACTAATGGATGAGAATGCCCTATGGAAATGGAATCCAAGTGGAAGGATCATAAAACCCATTGAAAAATGATCTGAGATATTTGATCAAGATACACCATGAGGTAGATTGAGGAGGTTTGACCCTAGAATGGAGCACCTATGTTTACTATTTGTTAGTACACCCCATGAGTAATACCTGAGTATTTGATTATAATACCTCTAAATGATAAGGGTGGTGTCTCCTTAATATTGGCACATGGTTTTACCATTAGTTAGGATTGAACCTTATGAAGGATTCCTATGTACCCTTTTTAGAAGAGAGGGATCAAAACCCATGTAGATTTATGCCTTATTTTAATGTAATTTGATGGGACCGATCCATGGTGTTTAGAATCATTAAGAAAGGACAATTTTGTTCCAAATAGATCATCGATGAGAAATATTTTGAGGATTACATGTGAATTTTTCCCATTACCGGAGGATTTCACTTTGTTCGATTTTGTGTAGGGATTATGAATTGAAAAAACTGAGGGACTGAGAGGAGATGTGGTCTCCTAGGTGAGGGGGTGGGATGATCTTATCGAAGATGTGGCCCGAAGAAAATCTTGGTGGATGTGAATTTCAGGTTTTGACCTTAGGGAGGCTTCCTATAGATCTAGGTTTTTACAAAATAAAATCTGACAAAGATCTTTATAGTATGGAGTTACACTTGGAAATAGGGCCATGGAAATAGTTTGGTTGGGTAATACATTAATGATAGATCAAGTATAGATGGGGATTATTCGTAGGATAAGCCTATTATGGTTGGAGATTATTCACCGGAGATGACTAATATGGTTGGGGCTTACACATACAATCATCAAAATATGTTTGGGACTTATGCATAGGAGGGGAAAAGTATGGTTGTGGATTATGCATAGGAGTGTCCCAGTATGGTTGGGGAATACATGTAAGAGAGGACCAATATGTTTAGGGAATACAAGTAGGAGAAACCAATTATGGTTGGGGAATATTCCTATGATCCGCTCAGTTTTCTTAATTCATACACGTAGAAGCATACCATTATGGTTGGGTCTAACACATATAAGGGGCCTGTAATGGTTGGGGTTTACATTTAGAAGAATCCCAATTTTTTGGGGATTACGTGTTGAGCCATCCCATGTTGGGATATTGGGTGGATTTCGTGATCACTAAAAACCACTAAGCCCATGTGAGTTAGGCATGGTATGATAAAAAATAGGAAGTAATAGACTTGATTCTTTTTCACTCAAAGAAACCTCAATAAGAGATGGTGTGAGGCTTACACATGAAATATTTCCTAGAAGGATATCATTCCATGTGATGGTAAGTGATGTGGAGACCATCCCATTCCACTCATATATAGAGCATATTATGCTTATTTTATAGGGTAAGGAAATATGTTAACATCATGTGTTGAGTAAGTAGTGACTTTGATGTTATATTTCATGCATCTCAGATGTGGGGGAATCACTTATTACCCCTTGGCCTTAAATAACCACCACTCATGCTCCTCTAGGTGGGGAATGTCTTTTTAAATTCTAGGTTGAAGCATAGGGGAGGAGTGGTCTGTCAGTATGTATACATTAGAATGACTATGACAAGAAGAAAGAGGAATTAAAATACATATATTCAGAAATAATAGGTTGGTGGGAGTCTTATAACTCACTTATAGTGGAGTGGGGAAAATGAATTGGTGGCACATGTCACACATGGACTAAATATGGAAGTGGACTGATCCTGGATTCTCATTGGGGCACTAAGAACCCTACCACTACTATTAGGTGACCAAAGAATGAAAGAAGCATGGAGTGGACCATGAGAGAGTTCTATTGATGCATACAGACTCACAAAGTGGTTATTCATGAATATTAGGTGCTTCTTAATGTTCTGGGGATTCACGAAGTAGGAGGCATCACAGTATATGTTTACCCTACCTTATGATGATTTCCTTTTTTTGAGTGGAGTGCTTCTTAAAGGCTGAATGGTTCTACAATCCTCAAGAACCCATGAGGATCTTCATCTTCTGTGAAGAATATAGGCCTTCATGAAAGGAATCTCCACCTAGTGTGGAGAATTTTATGAACACATGGGTGGGGGTTTCGTGAAGCCTAGGTACCTTGGATTGTATATTTATGGTTTTAATCATTCTGCTTTAGAGGTTTGTGAATTGGGATCAATTTTGAAGATGAATGGACTAGAAATCATCCCTAAAATATCAAAATAAAGGGGGGTTTTATTGTCATGGTGTTCCAATGAGACTTGAAGCAGTGCACAATGAATTTGTGGGATTCAAAAATCTGCGTGATGCTTTAAAACACATGAAAATATAGTAAAAACTTCACATGGTCATGATTCTCAATTTGAATCATTAAGTAAAATAATCATAAATTCATGTGTTCCTAAAGGGAACTTCTCATATATAGAGATTTACGAGCTCTGAACATTCGTTAAGGATAAGAGATTCACAAATCAGACTCCTTAGAGGGTTTTTTGTTGCCATATATCCATTAGGGAATCATCCCAAGTTGACAGTAGAGTATTTTTGGGACAATTTCATAGTTATAGATTTCCATGTTTATTGGAAAGATGATTGAAACAAAAAATGATGAATTCTTGATGTTCTCTTATTGAATGATGAATGCCCATTTGGGATTTAACATTATGGGTCCCATTACATAGTGCATTTAGGCACGCCAATGGGCCATAACAGGATGTTGGATCCCAACCCAGATGTTGTGAATAGTTTAAGATAATATTGAACAAAAAATGGTGTGGTTGCTTCAAATGGATATGTGTGACATGGTGAATCGATAAACCTGAGGTGAATGATTACTAAAGATACTGCCATCGCACCACAAATTCGGGTAACCACTTGCACATAGTTTAAGGACATACGTTCTAGATATTGGAAATCATTTTAATGTTGTGATGCTTATACTATGCAGGATGTTTTAACCGAGGGTATACGTATGGATTGAGAGAGTTTAAAATTGGATGTGAATGAGTTCATATGAGTCTCAAAAACCCCACATTTATCAGGAAGAAAAATGTATTCAGTTTGATGTCATAATGGTTGTACTATAACTGAGGACGGGGGACCAAAAGGTTTGAGGAATCATTGGCTACAACAAGACATTAAAATGCTAGGCATACCTACATATTATATTAGGATGTGAAATATTATAAATGTATTTCTGAAACACCACATAGTAGGATACCAACATCGGAATAGTGATCCACTATGGTGAGGTAAATGATGTATTTGACAATTTTTGTGGGGCATACCATATCAAAGACATGAGGTAATTCACATCCCTTATTTAGAGGCATCACATTTTAATGTAGGGTAGAATTATAGTTTAACTACATCTGTTGACGAATAAGGGGATCTTTTTTTGAATAAATAGATTTCAGACCCTATGAATGAGAATCCCAAAATGGAATTTTCCTATTGTGGAAAGGTGAAACACCTAACCCGAATGAGGGACAAGGAGTCCCAATTCCACACACCACCCATTTATATGTGAATATACACATAGTTTAATTTCATGATACTTGGAATATAGGAAATTTTATCATTGTGGATATATGTTTCGAATGAAAGAGGAAATACTAATTATGAATTAGGGATATAGTGGCTCAGTTCCACACATGATTCAAGAAAAAAATGACTCCCAGTTTTACAGTCATTATTGTTGGACTGTAAATGAGGTGAAGGTGCCAATGTTTTTATGAATTTGAAGTTTGGACTGATGAGGAAACGTTCAGGCATCGTTATATATCCCATAAGGATGGGAATCAACACACAAGCAGTTCTCAATTGACAAAAAACACTGCTTAACATTTCTTATTTTGGGCATTGGTCTTTGTATTTTAATATTATAAACAGTTTTAAATAGGAATCAAAAATTATTAAAGGTTGAAATTATTTAGAAATAAGGATCTTATTTTATGGACACATAGTTTAGACCATGGGATCTTCGAATTGATATATATATCATGGTGAGTTATATAACTGATTTCAATGAGGTCCAATTAGGATAATAAACACACCACACATTCCCAGGGAGACATTCACATAGTTTAGAGATGTGATGTGTGGACATTAGATATTAGTATAAGGTTATAATGTCTTGACATGGAAAATAGTTTAATGTCATTTGAAAAGGGATGTGGAAAAATATTTTAACAACTTATGGTGAGGATGAGACATTTCATAGATTATTGTCACGTAATCAGTACGGGGGCCCTCTATAAAAGAATTATTTATTAAGGAAGTTGGTGTTGGAGGATGGTATAATACGCACTTGGTACATGGTGACAAAGAGTACTCACCATTGAAACAGACCTTATGAATTATTTATGGTCCATCCCACATTGGATCCAAAATTTGAGGCTTATTCTCAGGTATCAATGGCATTATGTGAGACAATACAATGTCACCCTTGAGGAAGGAGTTGAGGAAAACCTTATCATTTAATTCCCCCACTATCGTGTTCTCATGTCTCTCGGTATTATGGAAGGCCTAGATACTATTTTCTTCAAGGGTGTCCAGATCAACTAGATCGACCATTTCTATTATTTATGACTTCTACAGATTGTAGATATCTATTTAGAGTGATTCCAACTAAAATTCAATAAGAAGAACAACCTATATCCTATTAACCATGGAATACCGAGTCACCTGGTTGGAGTTTCATATATTTTTTTCTAATAGACCTAGAAGATGGTTGAGGTATTATTAGGGTAACATATCTTATAGTGGATTAGAATCTTATGAAAAATATTAGAGTGTCTTGTTGAATTCCTCACTCTATCCATTTTCTATTGATTGATAGAGGGATATAGGGTTTGACTAGATACTATACTTAGCATACTATATCATCATATCAACAGAATGATAGTTGCTACAATTATCGGTGAGTATAACATGAGGGACTATGAATTGATGTATGATCTGGGAGATCATGAAATCAACAATAGATCATGCCTTATCTTCTTTGAATATAAGTTCTTCATCCTACTTGTAAAATAAATCCATCATGGTTAGAATGACTTCACATGTAAGATGTTTTTGGTGGGTATGAGACTAAAAAATCATGTTTCCATAGAGAAAAGGGCCATGAATAATTACGAGTGTAGATGATCATAAATGGTTGATGTACACATTTTTCATATATCTGACGGAGATGACACCTCTGGGAAATCTCAATGCAGTCATGGAAAATGGTGGCCCAGAAGTATCCCATCCTACAGAGTTGATTGGAAAGCATCAATCAATCGTGATGGGAACCACATTTCATGGAATGTATTTGTAATAAACATTTGAAATAACCTATCCTTGCATGAAATGAATTATAATTCCATCAAAACCACACATATAGAATTTATTCTCAATGTTGGGTCCACTCTAGAGGGTGTAATGCACTGTAAGTTAATGGGCCCATTCATGCTCTTCTTGATATGGAGGGAGAATTCCACGTTAACGATTCTCAATGAAATTAACAATAAAATCATATGATTATTCTATTCGGGGGTGGGGGGTCCTAGGGGTCCTAATGTGGAGGTTCTGATAGTCAACTAGTTTACCTATTGAATTTTATCATAATCTGATCTAATAGGATTGTTGAATATTTGATGTACCATGTTGATTAATAGGCCTCCCTGGTTACTCTCTTCAAAGGAGGTGAAAAAACATTCCAAGGAGAATGATCAAACATTCTATGACTTAGGGACATGGGACACATCTGGATGAGAATGGAACTAGGCTATTAATTAGTGACTGCATTCTATCAATTATATAAAATCTGTATTTCTAATAAATTTTTCACCATTGATATACTTGTTGATTAATTTATAGTCTCCCTTCACATAAAAGTGACAGACACCAATATGAAGAGATATCTTAAGACCCTTAGTGATAGAATAATAATCTACCTCATTGTTGGGGGAGCCTTCATAAAAAATTAATGTGTATGGAATGATATATGGTGGTGGGTTGATGAAGATGATCCCCATGCCAACTCTATTGAGCGTGAGGTCATTGATCCTTCTATTGGATAGGATATAGGAGGAAAAAATTATTTGAATCTTTATTAATGTCATAACATGGTCCACCGATAAGATAAAATCATCTTGGTAATAAACATCAATGGGTTATTTCAGGATCCATATGGTGTCCTGGAAGTCTCATAACACATCTCTTTTGATGGACTTCTATAGAATGAACCTGATGTTAAATTTATGGAGGATTACCACCCAACATGACAATCATCTTATCATCATGGAGAGATTCAGGATGTACATTCATTTTTCAAATATTGAAACCAAATGTATGACATGGTGTAGTAGGTAATGTCATAATTTCTTCACTAAAAAAACTCAAATCAATGAATTTGTTCTCAATAGGGGAATAAATAGTTTTATTGTTAATGATCATGTGATTTATGTAGTACAAAAAATTCTTTCTACACTCATTACTCTTCTAGGAGAAAAGGGAACCAGTGGAAAAATTCATCGATATCATGTAGAGGACCAAAGGTTTCCTTAATATGGGTGGCATAAAAAAATAGATGATGTAATATGTACTTCTAGATTTACTCAATGGTGGAATGAAATTCGTCGTCCCAATGGTAAGTGGTGCCTTTATTCACGACCCATGAAAAGGGATTACACTTGCTAGTCAAATTTTCGATGAATCTGTGTATACAGGTTATGTAGCCTTGGAGGGCTCATAACTCACAATGGTTACTAGAGGCGGCTTCTGGATGATATATTTTCCATTATCTAGGTCGATCTATATTCCTATGTATCTGAAAATGAAGCCATGTAATTTCTTGGAGGTATCCCTGGGGAACACTTCATGTGATCTTCTTCAAATTCTAGGAGTGGAGGATGCCGAATAATTTATGATGATCTATGATATGGAACAGAAACTAAAGGGATTTGAAAACAAATTCAACCTTATGGAATTCCACTAGAGTCTTGAGGATCAGTTTGAATATGCGAGACATGGCTCATTGATAAGTGGCCACTTCATTAATAAAGATGAAGAAGATAGTTCGTTGTGGAACCTTGAAGGAGTTATAATACTAATCATTAGGGGATATCTTGTTTTTGTTATACACATATAATCCTCTAATAATGTAGAGGGACTGGAACTTGATGTGGCCTCGATCAACAACTCCATTACTAGAAGGGGAAACCATTCTTCAATTAATTGATGTTCAATTCATGAAAGTCAAAAAATACCCTAATCTTCTCATTATGCGTCCTGAATGGGTTGATGTTGGTAAGAAATTTGTTGTATAGATATTCCCTAATGATGCTGGATTTTATAAGATTATAAAATATTTACGTAACCATTTCACCATGAGTGGGGTTCATTTTTCTAAGATTCCACATGAAAACCTAATGACTCACTGGAAGACCAATACGATGGTTAGAGACCTAAGGATCTATTTCTAGAATCTCTTCATTTTTAATCAAAATAATATATTGATTCTAATTTCATAAATCCATATAATTCTTCTTCACTTATTGTGGCACAAATTCACTGATCACGATCGACCTTTGGCCTTCCTATGTATCGAGATTGACTTTGACCAGCTCAATGATGGTGGTGGAGATAAATTATTTAAATGAAGGAGTGTACTTTTAAAAATCCACTTGATTACCTGAGGTAGGATAATTAACAAGAGGATATGATTTATCCAGACCAATTGACTAAGGAGGAAAACTTTTTTTTATTGTGTAGAAATGAAATCTCTACTAAGGTGTTCCTTCACTATTGAGACCATAGAGATTGTGTATGTCAAGAAAATTCCACATGGACTTCCACCATAGGGTTCATAATTGTTTTCAATGTAATGGTGGAAAGTAAGCTTATTTTGATTAAAACCTGCACCATAGAACTTGTGGGAATGCTACGAAGTAGTGGCCATAGAATTTTAATTTTGTTTCTTTATAGAAGAAAGGGTAATGGTATAACCTAGGACTGTCCTACATTAGAGTATGATGTAATATACTGACTTTCCTCTCACAAAATTATGAAACGACCCTTATTATTCAAATTAACAGGGAAATCTCACAATTATGGTGTTGTGGGATCCAACCAGTAGATTGGGAGAATGAACCCATCGTACCTATATACCCATGGATTAGCCATGGTTGTTGTTTATTCAACCCCATAGGTCTTAACCTTATTTCCCTCTCTCATGTAGTGTCCTATATGTATATAGTGGATTAACATTAGTCTATGAGAGACACAGAGCCTAGGAGTACCCCAAATCGAATGTTAGGGAAGTACTTGATGCATTGGTGATATTTGGAGGAAATTACCTTATGAGGATGTAGCCATGGCCTACCCAGAAACACATTGTAGGATGTAACATAAAAGAACAACATAAAATTATTTATTGATAAAAGACACAAAAACATGTCTTCAATTAGATCATTCCACATAATTGTTTTGTGTCCTGTCATAACCCTAAATGATCTATTCAGAAGAAGTCAGGTATGCATCACTAATTCCCCACATGTGGAGGTTCCTCTTTGGGGTGAGGTTGATCCCAGAACTGGTTTCCACATGAAAATGGTATAATTAAATGAAATTGAACAATCATTCGATGTACATTTGGAGGATGTTCCCCTACACTGGGGGTGTCCTCATCCTCTATAGAAAATGAGATGATGTCTTTTCATTATTCTCTCTAAACATCCTATGTATAGTTTGATTATTAGGAATCTACCTTTGATTCAAACTATATAAGTCTTGTTACATCTTTGGAAATGGCCTCGCACATTTCTGTTGACATGTGGAGGGCCTTGAGGGTTGAAATCCTTACATGTATAGTGGAATGATGATTCATTATGATGTAATTTTAGGCAAAATGCATCCTTTTTCCTATAGGGTGTCACTCCTTGGTTAGGGGGTCAATGAAATCTACTGGATGTAGAACATGATGTACTATATATTAAATGGTCCTAGAAAGGTTCGTTTGTTAAATAAATTACCTGATCTGATCAACTGTTTATGTACTATTAGTATACTATGACCTGGATCTGGCTAGAAGTTTTCGATCATGATGTGATCTCTAATGACCAAACATATCAACTGACATTATTGGATTCACAGATGACTATAGAGGAACGTATGATGGAGAAGGATGGGAATATTATGCTTGTTAATATCTACACATGACATATTGTTTATTATTTGTTTCCTGAACTTGCTGATTCGAGGAAATGTCATGAGCATTCTGGTAGTTTGCACAACTTCTTCTCCTCTTTGGAAATTTCTTCTATGGGAACCCAAAGGGGTTTCTTTTCATTCTATAGCATCAAGAATCATGAAGTTGTTTTAACATATCAATTAAATTCATGGGGGCATATTCAAGCTCATCAATAGAGGGGTCCTCCACCCTTGGAAATACCCTCAGTGCAGTACCCATATTTTAAAGAATAATGTATCTGAGAGTGTTTCCTGACTTCATCCCTGGTATGTGGGGATCCAGTTTCCCTTAAGCTATATTAATATTATATTCTATGATTTTGAGTTCTATGATGTGTATGTTAAGGATAAATCTTGAGATGTTTCATCATCTAGTAGACACTCTCTCCATCGTAGGGAGGCATGAATGATTCTATGAGTTAGAAAAACTGATTTACAACCCAACCAGTCATTGTACATAAGCGACTTACGGTCAAAGTGATACTCCCACTCACTTAAACACTCACTTTTACAATCAATATTTATATATACAAGGTAAAACTATTTGAGGAAAATTTTGAGATTGACTAAACTGTTGTCCACCATTTCTTAGAGTCATTACTTGGACACATATACATCCTTGATTGTATGTCCAAGGATACTATGGTATAGGCAAGGGCCATAGTGGTTACTGTGTGTAGCTTCTTATGGACTCCATAAATCTAGAATATTCTAAACCACATGCTGAATGGAAATGATGATGTAATTAGGGACATGTTCAAAATTGAAAAAATACACATGGTTCTTTCTGTACGGGAAGGGAAATCATAGAGATTTTCCCAGATAAGGGGCCTAATCTCGACAAGGAGATGTGATGTATTCTCTCATCTAAGGATCTAGGGTAGGTGAGGTTTCACCTGATGGATCTCTATTGAGATAGGATGTGATATGTAGTGTTTTCTCAGTCCGTAAGGCTTTTCTGACAAGTAATAAAATAATTCTAGTGGCTCTAGGGCCTCCTCCCAAGTAATGCCAGAAACATAGTCTTTGGTGATCCTTCTAACTTGGAATGAAAGTGGTAGTAGGGGAACTTTTTAATCCTATTTCAAGGATTCTTAAAGACACCGGTCCTTGTAAAAAAAACACCATAATCCTCTTTGCAAATTATGATTTATGAGTATAGGGACTAGCTCTGTCTTGACATTTCCCATGAACATTGTTAGTACCTTTTCTGAAGTGAGAGGTTTATATAGTGAGTACAAGTGGCCTTTCCGCATGGGGAGAAAATATTTTAATTTATCTTCATGATTTTTATTTCACATGAAGTGGTCATAATACATCCATTGAGAGTGGTGGTGCTAAACAGATAGAGGCACTACCTATTAAGAACATCATAACCTCTTATTCACCCTATTGGTATCAATCATTACCAGAAATGCACATGTACATCCAATGTTTTGATGAAAAAATAGAGCATGAAGACTTCATAATGTTTTGGGTTTACCAAAATAGTCACCCCCCTTGATATGGAGTTAGAAACATTATACAGTGGGTTAACCATCTCATTAAAAGAGGAAAATTTATGTTTCTAAATAACTGGAGGTAATCATTAAACATCCACCAATACTGGGTAGGGCTTTCAATCTTGTGGGATTACCACCTATTACATCTCCAAGTCCTCAAGCATATAAGTGATAGAGGATATAAAATCTTCATTATGAGGATATCTTTCATAATGATGATTCCTAACTTGTAATGCATATACATACTCGTCAACTTGGTAAGTACGCCAACCAGCTTGTGGAGAGGCATGACATTGTCCTATGGAGGGTAATCATGAGAATCGGGATGGTTAGAAGACTTTTATCTCGTTCATTATTCAAAAAATACTACCTCTTATTTTTTTAGATTCCCATGGTTTCCATTATCGACTTGGGAAACTATTTAAGAAATAAATGATTCCTTGTTGGAAGAGAGACAATTTTTCTTTGAGAGACATCATAATTCAAGCATCGACCCACCATGGAATCATTTAATAGATTGTTGTGTTCTAAAATATCATGATTGGATATAGTGGGTGTTTCCTTTTTCACTCTCAAGAACATAGATGGGGTAGATGGTTTTATTTTTTCATTGACAATTTCAATATTTTGATTGGCAGACAATGATGCCTCATTTAACGGATCCCCAATTCCAAGTGTATGGCTCTACCGGTGAGTACAAACACTCATATGTGGGTGTATCTGGTATTGTACTACCCCGGGTTGTGGGATATATCCTTAATGACCTTCTTTAATTCCCCTATTCTCTAAAATTTGGGTAACAACAATGTTCAACATGGCAAACCACGAATTAGAATTGGCGTCACCAACAAGTAAGTTGAGCTATCACAGGATGGGGTTGAAGTGAAGTGAAACATAATATCATCATCCCATGGTCTACACATGTGGAGAGGCCCTCTATAAGATCCTTCAAATCACTGTTAGGCTCCTGAGACATCTCTATTGAAGGTTTTAGTGGTATCCATGTGATAGCTGATGATGATCCACTAGGAGAACATCCAACTAAATCATTTGTCACTTCTAATCGATTTTGTCAAAATTATACTATCCCACAAGTAGTCTCACAAATGATCATGTATGTAGTGATGCATCTATCATATAGTCTAGCAGAAACATGCATCATGAACCTTAGTGAAGGATTACTAAATGTCTAATGTCGATGTCATAATAGGACAAAACACCACTTATAACTAAACAACTTGTTGAGTCTCCTGTATTTTCTATTGTTTAGAGGTAGGGACCATCTCTTTGTTAGACCAAACATCTATTAGTGTTGGTTGAATGATGGGTGTTGGCATCATGGTAGAGAAGTTCTGTGATAGGATGACTAATGAAGAAGTAGCTGCATGTGTGTACTGTTCACTATATGTTGGACTATATAATGGGGGAAAAACTGACCACATAATCACTTCCCGGTGAGACTGGGTGCTCACTACTACTTCTTGTGAAAGGAAAGTGGAAGTCATTTATATTTCAATGGAATTATCTCCATTAGAATGTCTCATCCAAGAGTATATCATATCTCCATTATCTTGGATTGAGGTAATGAAGATAGAAAATGGCACCGATGGGGATGGTTTAGCTATGATCCATTGGAAGGGATCTAGATCCTATTCTAATTACATGTTCCTATAAAGAGATTTAGGAATACTGTAGATTTTACCAATTTATATGAAAAAATTATATTATAAATTTTTTTCCCTTGATTATGGATGTTGAGTTAGGAAAATCTAGTAATCTGTTTCCTCAAAATCTTCTAAGTCAAGAGGTATGATTATGACTTAGCATTTCCGAGGGTTTCGCCCTCGTTAAATTTTCTTTTATTTTGACCCATTATCATTATTTATGGTTAGGAAGGTCTTTAGTATTGGTATGAACTCCATAATGGTGGGTGGTAGTATAGAGTGGAACTCTTAATTGGTATGTTGAAACATGGGAATGACCTCTATATTGGTTGTTCCAGAGTGGGGAGGGCATATACATTAATGGTGAAGGAGTGGGGAGAATCTACACTTTGGTTTTTGATGATGTGGGTATATCCTCTACTTTTATGTTTAGTATAATGGACTGGACCTCTATATTTACTGGTGGTGATGGAATGGGGATAAAATCCATGTTGGTTGATTGGAAGACAAGGAGGACCTTCATAGAGGTTGAAATAGACATGGGAATGAACTCCATGTTGATGAGTGGAAATATGGAGAAGAGATTAATATTGGATTGTTAATTTCTATATATTATCCCCACATTGATTGGTGGTGGTGGATTGAGGACCTTCTCTTGAGTTGGGAATTTCTTGAGGAATGAATGCATGCTGATAATGAGAGTTAATATGTCCTCTTCTAGAGTTGGTGTTGCAGCCAGGAAACCTATTCATGAGTTCCTGATAGTTATATGAGGATATATTCACTTAAAATAAAATAATGGGTCATACCATTTAAGATTTATTTGGTTTTGGTGTGTGATAGGGTAAACCCAACCTTCTAATTAGGTTTTTGTGGCCTCAATCTCAGTTAGACGAAGATGGAACCCAGTTTTTTCTCAGGGGTCTTATGGAATACATTGGCAGTGGTTGGCCCCCTGGAGATATGGAAAAAAACAACCCTTATTGGGAATTCTACTGATCCCACCCCTATGTTTATGTTGTGTTGTTCAGACTGTGGCTGGAAGAAATGGGCGATGTTAGAGTTTTCTTCAGCCTGAGGCATAGGTCATGGATAACACTATTGCTGCAATGTTACATCCCCCTTTGAGGGCTCATGGGATATAGTAATGGATAGGGGGGATTGGGAATCCCCCACCTCTTCATCATAGGTGTTCGATTGATAGGTTCACTATAGTGAGTGAATCCCAATGATATTGGTTTTTTGAATGGGAATTTCTTGTTCCTTTGTGACTCTAGGGGGTGGTGTTGGTGATGCCCTGAATCCACTAGGCCCTGATGAGACATATCCCTTGTTAGAATACCTACCTCCCACTCATAAAAACATATAAGGGTATTCATCACCCATTTTTGGATAATCTCCAAGGGTGATATTTGGAATGGGATCCCAGCAGCTAAAGATGTGGTAGAAGTCATGAAGGGATTATAGTTATGAGTTATTTCCACATCAGTAATTCCCATGCCCCGACAGCTTCTGGAACAAAGTTTTTGTTTCAGTAATATGTTGGTACTATAATCAATATATATTCATCCATCAGTATGGGTACATGGAAATAAATTACCAATTCCCTAGCATCATCCAATCTTCAATGACATGGAGGAATCTAAAATTAAAAATGTCACTGATCGTTGAGGCCTAATTTATAATTACTAAAATTTCTTGTGAGATCCATAGTGGGCCCACCATTATTAAAGTGGAACATATCACCAAATATCTATATCATGTGAAATGAAAGTATACTGATGTCCCAACACTACTTTTCCCCTAGATAAGGAGAATAGTCTCATTTCAAGTTCTCAATTTTTTCTTCCAATTCTTACATGAGGGCCCACTTTTATGTTATTATGCACTGACTATTTCTTACCCCACATTTACACTTTCAGCTATTGGGTGGATTCCATCACATTCATCAGTAATATATCATCCTTAATTAAAATGGGAAGCTGGTATGTCACATCCTCCTTCTATGGATTTCTCCTTGGAATTAATTTCATTGTTCGGGTCTCCCTCATAAACATAATTCATGTTCGTTTTACTCACTCCAAGTTCCATCTCTCTATGGATTCTGGTTAATTAGACTACATCTGTCTCGACATGATGTGTTCTTCATGAACTCTCAACATCCTTTATTTAGTATAGTTGTCAATTTGTGCTTCACTAGGAATGTATCGACACTAGTAACATTGGTCACATGTATTCCTCCTCTTTGGAGATAATATCATATGAGGAATCTTATGGCGTGGAAACTAAAAAATCCCGTGTCGATCATGTGGTAATTATCATGTGGGTAGTATTTTTTCAATGTATATTACCTCATGCATCGAATGTTTCACAATAGGTTGAATGTTATTATTCTAAGGATTTGTACCTCAGGAATCCCATTATTATTTCATGGGGTAGATATTATGGTTCATATTATGCGTTTAATGTCTTACTAAGACAATCTTAGGATTATTGTCTTATAGTGACAATATTGTTTATCATAATTCTCCATGATGTAGACAAGGGCGGTGTTTAGCTAAGAGAGATGATGTCAAACATGGATGGGTAACCAAGGGATTAAAAAACCCCATAGTGGTGGACCTAGTGAATGATTTTAATGTATTGTAGATAAGGGAACATGATTAACAACATATGAGGATAACGTGGTTGATTAGAATCCCCTTTGAGGTAGATAAGTGTGGTATGACCCTATGAGGTTTAATGTCACACATGGATGGTTTACCAATGTATGAGAACACCCATAAGAAAATTTGTGAATGGAGAAGAACTCCACTTGATATGGATCAGGGATGGTTGTCCAAGGATCCCCATGATGTAGATCAAAGAGGTACATCCCCATGAAGGGAGAACCATTGTTTACCATTGGTCATGAAACCCCTTGAGTCAGGCCCAAGTAGATTATTAGAACACCCCTTGTGAAAAATCATGTAGGTGATTCCCTTATAAGGATGATTTCGAACATGGATGGTTAACTAATGGATCAAAACACCTAATGTAGGCAGAATTGAGGCACGAGTTTATTTTCTTTTTGAGTCTAGTGCTTCTTTAATGTCTTTTGGAGAAAAGATAGTTGATTCAAATTCAACGTTAGGAATATAAGGGGGTGTTTACCTTGATGGAATGATGTCACACATGGATGATTTAAAAATGGAATAACATGGCCCATAGAGGTAGAACCAGAGTTGAAGGATAAAAATTCCACTTCATACAGATCTAGAATGGTTGATGAGGAGGCCCAATTAGGTAGATCAAAGAGGTATATCTCTAGGAGGTGTGCCTAATATTACCATTGGCCTAGCCACCCCTTGAGGGGTACCAAATTTGATGATCAAAACACCCTAGTATACTTAACATGAAGTTGTGTACCATGGATGAATCACATTGTTGTACCATTGGCTGGGATTGATCCATAGGGAGGGACCCTTCACACCCTATTTAGATGACAGGTAATGAAACCCAAGTAGTTTTATTCAATAACTTAATGCCACATTAAGATACTGATATATCTAGTTTAACTTCATGTGATAAGGATTATTTTATTTCTATAGGAGCTTCTATTATTAATGGTGTGGGGATTACATGTGTATGATTCCCTTTACTAGAGGATTATTCTTGGTTGGATTTGATGTGGGGATTACACATTGAGCTTCCCAAGAGATCAGGAGGATATTCAGTCTCTCACATGAGTTGGGAATGATCATATAAGGGATGTGTCCCATATAAAATCAGGTATGATGTGTATGTTGGGTTTGGACCTCATGGATGGTTTCAATATATATTAGTTAGTGAGGAATCAAAGCCCACGTAGTTCGGTATGGTAGGGTCTTACACATGGAAGGAGGTTGATGGGACCATTATGGTTGGGTATTAAGTATAGTAACAGCCTAGTATCGTAGGGTATTATATATAGGGGCAGGCTAGTAGTGTTTGGGATTATGCATTTGATATTCTTAGTATGGGTGGGGATTACACATAGGTGCAGCCCAATATTGAAGGGTATTATGCATAAGAGTATCCTAGAAGTGTTGGGTCTTAGGCATGTGAGGGGCATAGTATGGTTGGGATAATGCATAAGAGCACCCCAATATCATTGCTGATTACTCAAAGGGGGAGAACCGTATGTTTGGTTCTTATGTGTAGTATAGGTCAAGCATAGTTGGGGATTTTATGGAGGAGCGACCGAATATGGTTATGGCTCATGTATAGGAGTGACCCACAATGGTTGGGTCGTACACATAAGAGAATCCTAGTATGGTTGGGGATTATATGATGGAGAATAAAATCATGTTTATATTGTGTGTATGTAATGATTAATATTAAACTCTTATCCCACATGAGTAATGATTAGTGTGAGAAATAATATGAAGCATCTTACCTGATGTGACTGTCCAGAAATAAATGCCAACGAGAGATGGTATGGGGATTCATCATGAAAGATGGTCAAGGAGGATCTCATTTTATGAGAGGGTAGGGGGTGTGGAGACCATCCCATGAAACTCATACAAGGATTGGCCTATGATTATTTCATAGGGTAAGGACATCGTTTAATATCATGCATTGAGTTCATATGGACTACAGTGTTTTACATCATGTAGTTGAGACATGAGGTAATCAATTTGTTTCCCTTTGTCTTATGTGAACATCGCTCATGTGCCACTGGGAGTGGCATGGACTTGGAAATTCATGTGTGGAATGAGAGGCTGGAGTGGTTAGTCCTGAGGTCCATGTTAGAATGCCTATACTATGAATTAATAGGAGTTACTAAACCAATGTTGAGAATAAAGACATAGGAGAAAATGTGGGGAGACTCCTCAAGAGAATTGACAATGTCAGGGATTGCAAACCCTAAATCTCGTGTTTTCAATGATGGTTGTCCTTCTCCACTCTAGATCGAGTGAATCATGGGATCCTTCTACCCTGAAGGGGAGCGTTTTTTTGATCCCAAGACTCTAGAAAAAAAGGAGGAAAAATACCCAGAGGAAGCTAATCCTACTCGTGCAATGATTGACAATTACAAACGAATTTCTTTCATGGAGGCTCTCAAAGGCTTAGATCTACTCAAGATTTTATATACAAAACCTATTTTGTGCAAAAATCATGAAGATGGAGGATTTACAGTGATGGTCGATCCTGAACTGCTTCAACAAGGAGCCCAAATGTCTATGTTCACAGTTATGGGATACATCTCTTAAAGAAAAGGTAATAAACCCTGGTCTTACTCTAATCTTAAGCATCAAATTTCTCATCATTGGGTTTTTAATAATAGGAAGATTGTACCAATAGGGAAGGGATATTTTCATATACTGCTTACCTCCCAAGATAAATTTGATAGAGTTTAGAAGATAGGAAATACTCAACTCAAACCGGATCTACTTCATATTTCTGATTGGGAATATGCTTTCAATCTGCACACCCATAGGAAGACTACATACCAAATATGGGTAAGATTTCATGTTGTAAATTGGTACTTTTGGAACCCGAATATTTTTAATTACATGTCCTCTTTCATAAGAACACCCTTTAAGGTTGATCAGTGAACATTGAATGGTGAGATATGCCTAATTTCTAGAGTTATTATAGAAGATAATTTAGAATATAAGCTCTAGAAAACTGTCACCTTCAATGTGAATGATTATAGGAAAAAAGTTATAATTGGATATGAGTGTAAGCCCCCATTTTGAAATCATTGTAATATCATACGGAATTTTATTTTAAACTGTAGAGTGGTGAAGAAACAATTCACCAAACCAATTGAATCTAAATGGATAGGAAATAGAAAAAAAATGAAGGAAAAAGGCCCTTCCCTTGATAAACTAGTCCCCTCCAAGAAGAAAACTGAAAAATGGGTGAATAAATCGAAGACATTGAAACCCAATGAGGATAATTTAGGGAAATCATGGGAGGAATTAGTTGAATATGATGTTAAACCAACTAAATAACACTGCTTTGTTAATGAATTATAATATTTTATTATGGAGATAATTAAACAGTATCAAAATGAGATAGATCATATGTTTACTGGGTCACACATTAAGGATAACTCCACCAAGAAGTCCCTTGACTCCTCAAACACACCTTCTGACCATGAGGAAATAACCACCCCAACTGTTCTCCTGTTAGGGATTTGGTTGACTAGTGTGCTGGTCTCCCACTTCACACATCAAATGGGATAAGGGAACTTAGTCTTTCTCATGTCCAGAAAATCCATTCTAACATGCGACTAATGAATGAAAAAATATCGATTATGTTGTTTTGGAGCTTCAAACCGCAGTTCTTACTGAATACGATAGTATTCCTGTATCTACCGTGGTCAATTACAACCCCGTTATTTTCGATTCAGGTGTATGTAGTGAAAAACATGAAGTCTCCCACTTCACTTCAAACTCAACCACTAATCTTCCATGCAATGTCTTTCCTACAGTTCAGGTTGAGTGCGCATTGACTGTTTTAAATAGAAGGCCACCTATAAATCATATATTTAGAATTATATAAATGCTAAGGAAAATAATGATATTAATAACATTTCTATAATTTCTACTAGGAGTAAATAAGGAATTAAGTCCCATAAAATCTTGAAAAAAATCCCTTATATGATCTTCTAGGATGAAGGGTTCGTGGAATAATAGAAAGGCGGTTACATGCCCAAATGTTTTTTCTAATGAATATTTTGTTTTGGAATCGTTAGGGAATAGAAAACTCTGACACTTCTTCTATTTTAAAAATATTTATTAATACTGATCATCCTAATTTTTTTGAAACCCTTGAACTAAATATCTTCTTCTCCTATGATTTTTCTCATCGTTTTCAGTCTTGTTATAAATTCATAGGTGCTTGTAAAAACTGTTATTCCATTGAAATCCTTTGGGTATTTACTCACTCTACTCTCTATAATGTTTATATTTTCTATACTTTGGATCATGAGTTCACTTGTTATTTTACTATTGACTACTCACATTTATATTGTTCTTTTATCTATTCTAATAACAGATACTAAGACAACAGACAAATTTGGAATGTCATTTCTTTCTTATGAAATAGTTTTCATAACCCTTGGTGTGTGGTTTTTGAATTTAATGATATTCTTTTTCCTAGTGAAAAAATGGGACCAAATCACTCCTCTATATCATTTATAGAGTATAAATATTATATTGAGGCTAACAACCTTGTTGAAAATAATCTTATTGGTACCTAATACACGTGTTATAGAAGAAAATATAACAGGGTGGGGGCTAGAAAATTGGATAGGTATTTCAAAAATATTATAGCCTTGGATAAGTGGAACCCCATTTCTAGCATAAGACTTACTAAACATAATCCTTACCACCATCCTATCCTTGTCAACCTCTCTATGAAACACCAAAATATTGTTTTTCCATTTAGATTTAACAATAAGTCGTCTTCCGACCCTGATTGTGTTAACAATAGTAAAAATTCTTGGTCTTCAATGCATCGTTACGATGATTATGGTTGAACCAATAAATTAAAAAATAGCATACAAATCCTTAATGGTTTATGTATTACCAAATCCAAAAAAAATTATAATGACATTATTCTTTTGGAAGAAGAACCTACCCAACTTTATAACACCACTACTGGAACCAATTTTATCACTGATCCGCAACATGAAATAAATATTACTACAAAACTTGTTAACTTTGACAACTTTAAATATAACATGTGAAAAAAATTCAAGGCCAAATGGCTCACTGATGGTGACAGAAACACTAAATTTTACAACTCCCTTCAATGAATTAGGAATGCTAATAAACCTCTTGCCTTCCTGAGAGACGTGGATAACCTCTTTGATACTGAGAATAGAATTTCAAATCATGTTGTCTTTTATATTGAAAATATCTTAAATAGACCTACCAATAACAAGGACGTTCTACCTAATCTCATCCCAGTTGAGTTAAATGATGAGGGAAACTATTTTCTTACTAGCATCCCACTTAATCAAGAGATCTGAGACATTGTATGATGTTTAATTCATAATAGTTCACTAGGCCCTGATGGATTCAATAATGGATTCCACCATAATTTTTTGGATTTCCTTCAAACTGACGTGTGTAGGATATTTTAGAATTTATTTTCCAGTGGTATTATCCCTCATGGGATGAATTCATAGTTTCTCTCTTCTATCCCAAAAAAGATAATGCAGTCGAAATTCACCAATTAAGACCCATTTCTTTAATAAATACCCTTTATAAAATTATCACCAAACTTATTGCCAATGAAATATCATCTATTATCAATAAAATAGTATCATGGAACCAATTTGGCTTCGTTAAAGGCATGCCCATTCAATATTGTATTTTTCTTGACTCTGAATGTATGATCTTATTAAATAGAACTAATAGGGGAGGCAATATTTCCATTATGATCGATATTCGGAATGCCTTAGATAACATGGATTAGAGTATTATTTTCAAGGTCCATTAGAACATTGGGTATAATGATTACTTTATCAGTATAATTAAAAATATCTTCAACTCGGCCTGCATATCCAACCTTGTTAATTATTCTCCAATGGGTTATTTAAAATGTACCAAAGGTGTCTGACAGGGTGAACCTCTCTATTCCATTCTTTTCATGATTAAGGAAGATTACCTAAGAGGATTGATCACTCACCTGGTTGAGAAAAACACTATTAAACCGATTAAGGCTTCTAGGAATTTAAATGTTCCCCTGAACCTTATATATTCAGATGATATTATTCTTATTCTACAAGGGTATAAATGGAATATCCAAAATCTCAAATGTTCCCTCTCACAATATGAAGAGATTTCTGGTCAAATAATTAATTGAAAAAATTCCTTTACATTTTTTGTGAAAACTTTTCCCACTAATAAAAAATCAAATATTATTTTCGATTTAGGTATTAAAGAAGGATCCCTTCGTTTACCTATCTTGGTGTTCCTATTTTTTGGGGCAGACCAAATGCTTGTTACTTTTCTAAAATTGTTGAACAAATCCTCTACCAAATTTCATATTGGAAAGGAAAATCCCTCTCTATGGATGGAAGTATTTGAATGGTCAACTATACGATTGTTTCTAAAATGGTCTAATCTTTGAGGATTTATAAATGGCTTGCTGGTATTCTTAAAAGAATTAACATAGCCATTAAAAACATTGTTTGGAGCGTAAGCATTCTTGAAAGGAAACTGGTCACTATTCCTTGGTCTACTTTTTAAAAACATTTAGAGTAGGGTGTTCTTGGTATAAAAAAATATCAAACTCTTTAATGATGACCTACAAGACACACTCACTTGAAACATCTTTCATAACAACTCTAATTCCATTTTTATCCTTAAAAAAGACTTCTTGACAAGCTGAAGAAGGTAAATTTGAATTACATGAGCTCTTCCATTAAGAATTCCATTAAGAATTCGTTTTCCAACAATATGTCCAACTCTAGATTGATGGTGAGAAGAGACACATTAATGAATTTTGGATCAAAAAATGGGCTGGTCCTCCTCTCAAATTACTATTTCCAAATCAACTTCTTTCTCACACTAATTATAGTATCATGGAGGTTGTTATCTCTCACAACCTTAATTTTCCTGACAATATTAATTATGACATTGACAGATACCCTTTTCCTAGCACTGATGATTTTATAATATGGGAACTAGCACATAATGACATTCTCAACTCAAACAACTTTTTATAACCATGTATTTATTAATTCTAAAAATACTTTTAGTTGGATTAATACATTAACAAATTATGGTTAAAACATTTGAGATTAGCTCAAATTTGGCATGTTGCCCACAAAAGGACTCCCACTGACACCTATCTTCCATATTTTGGTATCCATCATTTCTCTAAATTCTATCTTTGTAACCAACATCGAGAACATGTTAAATAGCTTTTTATATACTGTGATACTTTGACTGCTCTGTGAAATTATGTGATTGATGTTTTTGAGTGTAGAAGGTTACTTAATAACTCATTCAACTCTCAACTTCAACGTTGTGTGGATCTTTATGCCTCTAATCAAATCAAGAGACATTTATTAACTATTTTTTATGAACTTATTCATGTTCTATGGTATGATAAGAATTATATTATTCATAAAAACTACTAACATAGTATACATGCTGGTCAGATGTGAATCCTCATAGCCATTCGTGAAGCTGCTTTGATTAAAATGAATTTTGAAACAACAGGGTGAATGACTTTGCTATTTTGCATCATTTTGGGGTTGATGGTGTTTATCCTCAACCTAGAAGCACTTTTTAAGTGTTCTAGAAAGCATCTCTCCCAAGCTAGATTAATGTTTATGTAGAAGGTTCTTAAAAAGGGAACTCAGGCCCTTCAGGTTGAAGTACTTTTTTCAGAAATCACTTTGGACAGATTATTGGATGATTCTATGGCATTTGTGGAATCTCCATGGCATTAGAGGATGAAATGATGAGCGTGATATATGAAATATCCTCTCCAAGAAACATGGTTGGAACAACATATATATTGAAAGTGACTCGACTACCATCGTTCAAGCTATTTGGAATTGTGTGATGCACCTTTCTTGGCATCTTATAACCCAGTGGATTCACTATATTCATTTTCTCATGGACATGAACTACATTATTAAGCATGACTTTCAGAAAGAGAATACAGTGACAGATGTTCTTGTAAATATGGGAGTCAACCATGTCCCCACATGGTTGGATGACCTCCCTATTGATTTTCTACCCCTTTATGATAGAAATTGTAAAATAATCCTATCTTTTAGAATCATGTAATTCCTTGTTTTAATAACATATTTTTTCTTTGGACTTTGACCAAGTCAGTGTATTCTTAAAAAAGGCAGATGGGTGGCTCAAGAGGCTCTTGAAGTTGATTGGGACACAAGAATGGGTGGCACATGTCACATAAGGACTTTAGATTTAATTGGACCAAGCATGGATTGGTGTGGTGGTCCTATGTACTCATCCTCTATGAATAGGATTCAACAGAAGGGA
The DNA here is from genome assembly GCA_963277665.1 of Viscum album. Classification (NCBI taxonomy): domain Eukaryota; kingdom Viridiplantae; phylum Streptophyta; class Magnoliopsida; order Santalales; family Viscaceae; genus Viscum; species Viscum album. The sequence goes on from OY728166.1 coordinate 1,299,557,190, forward strand.
GGTATCAAGGATAAATCCATGAGAGAGGATCCAACAAGCTCTAGGCTTTACATTGAGGTCCTTCATGAAGTAATGGTTATTTGTGGATGTTAGGGTTTCATGAAGGAGGAGGATTGAAGCAACTTGTTTAATCATCCTCATGATAAATCCTATTTTATTAGTGAAGTGATCTGTGAAGGATGAATGCTTCCCAAATCCTCAATGGCCTATAGGGACTTCATCCAACTTGAAGGGTGTATAACATCATGAAAGGCATACAATATTGGGTTGAAGGATTTTAATAACACTTGTAAAGGGTTTTTATAAAGCATAGGCACCTTGGATTATCCATTTTGGATCTTTTTCATGATAATCTTGAGGTTCATGAGTTTGGAAAAATTTGTAAGCTGAAAGGCCCTACAACTATCTCTGAAATATCAAAATTAAGGTGTTATTTATAAGAAATGGTTTTAAAAAATATTTAAAAATGTGAAAGAATAATTTTTAGGCTTCGTGAATATGTGTAGCTCTTTCATAATCAAGAATAATCTACTAAAGGTTCATGTGGGCACAAATCGCCCTCGGATTCGATGAGGAACACCATAATTTGTTTTTTCATTCAGGAAGAGAACATATTGGTCAGGGTGCTTCATGAGGTCTGATCACTGTTAATGACTTGTTCATCACAAAACTCCTTCGATAATTTTTTTGGTTAATTTTTCTAGGATTTTATCCAGAGAAACCATTCTTTCCTTGACTATTACCATAGAACATATTTTGGTGCAAACAAGAACTCTATCAACATAACATTTCACATGGATCATTCTTCTATTACTAGATTCTTATTTTCCATTGAAATGCGATACACATTCTACTATACATTAATATAATCATGAATAGTACTGAAATGGGGTTATATAATTTGAGCTCATGTAGAAGAAACATTATCAATTGTAGCTAAGACATGTGAAACTGGTGATGGTGCAAAAACGTAAGTCATAAAAGGTGTAAAACATGATGAATTTTGAAAATATCCTCTATTTATATAAATAAAAATAGAGTAATTAAGGTTTCAAGGGACTCTAAGGACCTAAAATACTCATCATAGTACAATACTTCCTCTTATTAAAAATGAATTTCCAAGAGGTATATTAATTTACGATGATTTCTAGGAATGTCATTATGTGACATGAAGATCATGCGTCAAATATCATTAAAATCGTCTAGAAGTTCCTTAATCTTATCATTATATTCATTATGAATCCCCAATTCATCATTTGTGTAAATATTTTTTAATATAACATGATTCATAATAGATTATCAGGTATCATTATACTCAAGAAACATGTCCCTTTTGAATTATTGTAGAAGAACAATTGTGGGAATTTCATTGTGAAGGCATTGAATATTGGAAGATAAATAATTCATATAGGAATTAATCTTATCCACCCAACATTGAAAATATAGAAAAAATTATGGTTAATATATGGAATTTATTAATCACAGAATCTTATTAATGAACATTAATTTTTTTAATAGAACAGATCTCAAAATTAGTAATAATTTTTTTCATTTTTGTTCTTAGGAATTGGAATTTATCTAATGCATTATAATACAGGAAAGGTTAATTGACATAAGGATTTTCAATATTATATCTATTAGATTCCTCCCTCACTCCATGCTCATTAAACACTAAATTGGTATGAAAAAACATGTATATCATATTAATTGATCAATGATATCCTAGAACCCATTTTCTTGTACCATAGAAAAATCAGGCAATATATGAGTGACTTGTTGAATATTCTTGATCAGATCTATCTAGGTTTCCATTACCATACCCAATTTCTCAAAATCATTATTTTAAATACAGTATACATTGAGTTCTCTTATCTTATCCTTAGATGACATTTGGTTCCTTATCAAGTCAGTATAATACTGAAAAAGGTTTTAAAACCCAGATAACATAGTAGACGAAATTGGATGCATTTTTGAAATATCCTAACTCTCACTAATTCAGGGTGGTTACTCATGTGAATAAGGAGGTTATATTTTATGTGGTGACTTTGAAAGATCAATAGTCTCAATTTCCATATCAATAGAAGTATCATTATCAATACCTGAATCGAGAACAATGGCATAAACTATAGCGTGATCCTCTAAAATATCAATCCTTCACTCATCATCAGATAAAATAGGTATAGAATACACATTACCCTCTAAAAAACTATAGAAAATGTCTCAAAAACTAGATCATCAGGCTGAACTACTATTGAATCCTCTTCAACTTGGATCTGAATAACCCCTCCCAATCATGGGCACAATGAAAGATATCTTCCAATTCAAATGATAAAAATAGGGCTACATTCCCATTTATACTATAATAAAGAACATCCTATATTTTTAACTATAAATTAGTGTTCCTTATAAACTCATGAACTCATCTTCAGACAAAAAACATTATCATAAAAAATAAAATATGAACTATGAAATTGAACGACCTACTTTAGTAGCATGTTGTTTGAATTTATCTAGATCATATTGATTTCCTTCCCAATGAGAACACTTAGAGGAACATCACGATATCTCTATATATTGGAAAACCCATAGACTCAATGATCAAAATTCATTGATTTTACAATGGTATATAGGTCATATGAAGGTCGAGAGAAGATAAAGAGTTTCATTTTCATTGTTTATCTTTGAAAAAATTGACAATATGTACATTAAATGACGTATTGAGGGTCGATTGAATCTTAGTTATTGGACCCGATTCCTAACAAGAATACAAACACTATTTTCTCTAGTTTGATATTGGTATAATATAATTATATAAAATTAAAAAATAAATGAATTTATTTTCTAAATCAACTATATACATTATTTGATAGAATAGACTAATGTAATTTCCATAAATCATTAAAACTAAAGGTTAATAAAATAATTAATAAATTGAAAAAAAAATATAAATAAAATACTTTTATGTTTTATTAAGATCTATTCTATTTCAATACAACAAAAATGGGTAGACTCATGTGTTTTGGTAATAATATCTTTATATTTGATTATAAATATGGATAAAATCATGAGTAATATCACATTTTTTAGTCTGAATTTTAAAGATGACACCTTAAGTCTATATGATTCATTATATAATGATTTAATTAATTATTGGAAATGATTATAGAACTAGTTTTATCAAATTTAATTGAAACATGATTATAATTTAATCCAAAATCTTTTAAGGTCTGTTTTATACTCAATACTTTTTCACAACCACTACGTGTAGCAATATATTCTTATTTGAGATTAGATAATGAAACAGAGTGTTGTTTCATAATAGACCAGGATAACATGTATTTAAATAGAATATGAATAGTGTTTCATTTACTCTTCCCATCCTGTCTACAATCACCAATGTTTGCATCTGAATATGAAATAAGATTTATATCGTATTTTTTTGAATAAGTAAGGAAAAAATTAATCATTTTAAAAACAATAACATTCTTTTAGCAGCTTATAAATTAGATTCTACAGTATTTTATTGACATCTATCACATATGTATAACTCAAATATAATATATAGTCTACAATGATTAAAAAATAACTGGAATCAAATTATTCATCTATAGAACATGGTGTTATCTTATATTACAGCTTCATATAAGTCAATACTTTAATTTGAACTCATAAGTGTTGTATGTAATTTACCATTTTATTGTACAAACTTTTATTCATGTATATTATATATTTTCATTTATTTACCACATTCCCATTGTATTTTTGAAAAAATCTGAAAAAATAAAATATAATTTTACTCTTCCATCAAGCTCATTTCAAATTCCATTTTCATGAGTTTCAAAATTTCATTAAAACATTTATTATTTATAAAATGAAGAATCAAATCATTGACATTTATCTATACTAAATAAATAATAAAAAATGAAATTTTATTGAAAATAATATGATTATCCATTCCAAATGTAATTTTTATTGATAAAATAAAATAACTTAAATGTTCATTCTCAGAACTAGGTTTTGATTTTATTCTATAAACTGATTTGTTATGTTTGGAAAATGAATTTTTAAAAAAGGTATCCTAAAAACTAAGAGGTTGTTCCACATAAAATTCAACTATATGTAATCAATTAATAATTTTTTACATCCATCAGATATAGTTTGAAATTCATATATGATGCATAGTCTAGGAGAATACCAATTAGTAAAAACATAGCTATATGTGCTAAGGACTCTTCATAATATATACATTGTAGATGAATATAAACCCTATTAACTAGTATATTTTTATTTCTAGGGATTACACCATGATCATGATCTTTATTTACAAAAACCCATTAATTATATATAACATAATAATTATACTATATTATAACTAATTCACATACTTTATTATTCTGGAACAAGTGTATTTATTTTTCATATCTCAAAACACACTCTAAAATACTAATCCATATTCTATATTTTTATTTTCTGGATAAGATAAACACGAGAACAATTATATTAGGTTTACAACACTTATTCTAGTTTTTTTATTAATGAATATTATGAGTCATATACTTTGATTTATTATTTAAAACCATGAATACTAATGTTCACGGAAAGGTAGGATATGTTGGGTGAGTCTCAAGTAATACTGTATTAATGAGTAATGTGAGAAAGGATTTCTCCTTTAATTCTCTAAGGGAAGTTAATATCTCATTCCATTTGATAGAAATGATATAGCTTTAATATATACATGTCAATGGAGTTCTATAGGAATTTTATATTTCTGGAATTCAAAAGAAAGAGATAATAATGAAAATTTGTTGGTGTCACTAACATGCAACCTGCTTGAATTGAGATGTTGTGATAAAAGGTTCACATTACATAGTATTCATAGGTATGATGTGCCCTGTATTTTTAGGATTAACATCATTATCTATGGGTTAATTGTCATGTTTCTAGATGTTAACATTGGAATAAATGTTTCATCCCCTAAAACCACAGAGAAAGTGGCCTAGAAGGTCACACACTATTGTATCTTGAATCTCAGTTAAGTAATATATTATTATTTACTATTTAAAAGTTTGAATAAATATTATTCCCACGCATGGATTAATAATTATTCATGTATGAATGATCACACTTATTTTGTCACTAGTATTTTAAGAGAATATATTGTGAGAATAATATTTAATAAATATTTGTTTTAAATTTAATTAATAATATATATATATATATATATATATTAGATAATAATGATGTGAGATTTATTTAATAAATAAATAGATATATATTCAAGGGCAGATAAATATTTTTGAGGAATGGAGGACTAAGTTTAATGATCTGGTGAAAAGTAAAAAAACAATTTGAATATTAATTAATTAAAAATAATTACATTATTTATAAATATAAGTTCTTGTCACGAAATATAAATTATATTATTATTATTTGGCATGGGTTTTTTCTAGGATTAAATAAATAATTAAAGGTGCATGGGAAATTAATTTCATTTAACCCTAGAAATAGAAATTATCAATTATGTTATTTTTCTCATTAGCCAATTCAGTTGTGCAGAACGAATTTTGGAGAATCCTCTAAAGCCTTGGAATCTCCCTTCTCAGAAAAAATCTCCCATGAATAGATAACAATACTATTCCACGAGATCAAGTAGAATTCTTTGGAATTGATTCTCAAGGAGATCAATGGTTGATGTCGCAAGTGCCAGGATATTTTGTGCTAGCACTCAGAGACTCTTATGGATATGTCTGGAGATTGATGGAACATGTGGGCCTCACCTCTAGAGGAATTTAACAAATGGTTTCTATAATGAAATAATGGTGCACCATAGATATATCATTAGATTCACCAATAAATAAATAATTCCATAGAGGTATTTATTTATCTAATTAAATTTATTATAAATAATATATGTTGATCTGTCCTCTCATGGTTCTAGAATTCTTTCCCTTGACTATTTGTTTGACTCAATTATTTTGATCACTCTGTTCACTATCACATAGATCACATATTGATCATCAATTATTCAAAAAAATAAAATTTGGGTACCGCCCAATACATGCTTTCACTATGCTTAGAACCTTTATGATCATTTAACCATAGAAGCATTGTATGTCTCCCTACATAAGGATGTCAAGAAAAACTTATGGCATAAGGGATTAAATTCTATACTCAAGATTTATGGCCTTTTATAGACAATGTATATTGACAGAAAAACAACTTTAAATTTATTTAAAAATCTATTATACCTTGGTAAATCCAAAAAATGATTTTAGGATAGATTTTGTTAGATATATTATTAAATATTCCATTGTATTTTTCAATAAGATATATATTGATGAAAACTGGACTAATATATTGACTAAGTTTTTGGTAATATCAATATCAATATACTATTTAGATATATTGAATTTAGATCCTATTAAATAACAATAGTTTAAATATAATTCTTAATTTCAATTTAAAATAATGGAAATTTTTGAATTATGTTGTATTCATATTGAAACTACATATTTTATATTCTTATATTTATATTCCTATTATATATACATGCATGGAGAATTAGTTTTGAATTATTATTCTTCTCAATTTATATATTAGAGATATGCAATGTTTTAGGATCTTATTTAAATGGGTTCTCCTATACTAGTTTGTTGGATCCGTTTTATTATGACCTTCTTCAGTGTATGCGTATTTCCTCATCGATCTGATGTTGGTGAACATCGTGAAATTGATTAATGTTGTATCCCTTTACCTATGAGGACATCATATATCTAGCTGTACTTGAGTGCATAGATTCATTTTTCATTTGAATTTTTATATGGTGATAGCTATTTGGTTGGGATGACTCAACCAGAAGTAGGGTGTCAATGTGATTGATTACCCCTTCTCCCCATGTCCTTTGGAATTGGTATAATTCTCTCTTATGGTCTAGGATTTTCTCTTACTTTGGTTCTAGGAACCCTTTCCATTACTGTGTTATTCTTCTTTAGAAATAAAATTCAGATATTATTGTTCTATAGGTACACTAATAGTGTGCATCTTATAGTGGAGTATTGGGAACATCCTTCATTTAAAGGATGTGTGGTGATGTTTTAAATCCTATAAAACATTCTATGACCGACAGATATTCCCTTTTATTCATGGAATTCTGAATTTTTGGTGACAAGTTCAACAGAATTGGATAGTCGGACCACTGTATTCATTATTGTATGTATTTTATTTCAATACATCTGATCATTGATTTATGTGTTACAATGCTTTTATCATCATTGTTTTCATTCTGATCATGTACATTGTAAATAATGTTTCATATTTTTAAGATTAATAAAATTCATGTGTATGGGTGGTGTTGTTACCATGATCGTATTCACCCAAAGTGACCAAAACACATTAAATCATTGTGTTCTTATATAATTGTTTCTTAGCTTTACAGATCATGAATGTTATGTTTTATTTTTATTGAAATGTTGTAGATAGGAAACCCAAACAGTCTTCATAGACTTGTAAAAACTATCTCCATATAGTGCACCATCCCTCACATTATTGTTAAATTTTTTATGTTATCATTTGATAATCTTATTCAATTGTACTTTTCAAATTAATGCAACTATCAAATGATAATATAAAAAAATCATCTATTTTAATTTTCACACAATTTTCATTTTATAATATTCTAAATTACCCCTATAATAAATAGCTTTTATCATTTTATTCAATTTATTTTTCTTCGATAAATTTTAAGAAGGAATATATAAAATTAAATTTAATAATTAAAAAAACCAACCTTACTTATTCATTTGCAGTGCACATGGGGGAAGACATGACAGAAATTCCTCCTCTGAAGAGAAGTAAAAACTCAAACATGATCATTGGAAAAATACTCACATAGTTTAAGGGAATATAATGATTCATTAACAAGATGAGATTATCCATAATTGGGATTCAATCATCTACATGAAGCAAAGAACATATAAATCATCAGAAAAATTAAAACACTAATTTAATCTTTCATTTCAACCAAACAAATTAGGCGAACTGTTTAATTTCACAACATTAATGCATTTGTTAATTAATTAGGTCAAAAAAACATCAAATGTTGTCGTTTTTATAGCGACCAACATCAAAATGGACGGGTGAGGTGTTTAGGGGAAGATGATCAAGGTAAAATATGATTTAATTAATAATAATAATAATAATAATACAATGGAAAATGTAAATATAAATTACTATCATGTCAAAGGTAAGACCCACATACAATACCTAATGGTTGTAATAGATTTCCAATATGAAAATCTAATCAATATATATTCAATTACTTTATAAAAATCATGCATCTGTAATATAATATATTTACCCTACCATGTTATTTAACCAAATACAAGAATTTTCTTTGGTAATATCAGGAATAGGGTAAAAATCATGTTTCAGATTTAATGTTCATCTTAGATTTGCCATCAGATATAGTATTCAAGATGTATTCAATTATTTTAGGAAAACCACTTGTGCTTGATATAATATATTTAATATGTTCAACCTATCAGCATCGATGATCTACGAGCCAAAGAACCTCAAGTTGACTATGTAAGAAACTCTAAAACTACTTAATAGAATATCCAAAATGTGTTAAAAACATATTATGAATACATAAATAATTTCAATAATTTATAATGTTTTTTCATCAACTAATTTCATTAAATGAAATCAAAAAAAAAACAAAATAGGGTTTTATTTTTATTAAGATTTAAGGACATTACTGGTTTGTATATATTTATTAAAATATTAGACTATATTTCAAATTTTTACGATATAATTTAAAATGTACAAACATATTGTATTTATAGATATATTTATTCAAATATACAATAGAAATATTCACATGAAATTTGATGTGTAAATACAGACTACAAAATTCCAATGAAAATTGAAATTCTAAATTTTTTAGTAGGACATTATAAAATATATATATAGTTATAAAAATATACTCTTTTAGTTGAAAATATTTTAGGTTAAATATCATTGAAAATAATTATTGGTCTTTTAAAATTTACATTACATATTAAATTTCAATTATAAATCTGCACTCATAATTGATATTTTTTTGTGAAACATTTCAAAGAAAATATCATATTCAAATGATAAAAATATTTATTGAACATTGAATTTCATTGTGATATTTTCAGTGAAAATTTTAAATTTTCATTGTAAATTTACATTAACAATTTTAGAATTTTTTTGGATATTTCCATTTGATATGAAATTCCAAGGGGACATTTCTTATGGTACCTGAAATGTTAAGAATTTTATTGTGTTAATATGAATTATAGATTTATATAAAAAATTGAAAATATTTATTTTAGATAAATTTTGATATAATATTAATCATTATATATATATAAATCATATATATATCTATGAAATGAAAATTTTCATTTTAAATTTCTACTAAAAAATTAAATTTTTTATATTATGAGATTTATGGTCTGTAGAAAATAGAAATAGATGATTTTAAATGAATCTTTTAGTGGAACTTAATACATGATATTTTCTTATTAAATTTGAAGATAAAATATTTAGTAACATTATAAAAAAAATTCTCTGGAAATTTTCACATAATGTTAACGTGGAAATTTGAAATAAACCTTTAATGTGGTATATTACATTAATAATTTCAATTGTAAAATTTGAATGAAAATTTCCACAAAAAATAAATATTATATAACTATGTGTTAATATATTTTACATATAATTTTTAGTTAAAATTTTAGGTTGTTGTTTTTATTGTAAATTTCCAATGAAAACTCAAAGTGAAAACTCACAATGGAAACTTATGATGGATTTTTTCTAAATAAATTTCCCAAAAAATCATTAATTCAAATTTTGAGTGAAAAATTACATAGATTAATTTTTTGTAAATTTATTTATAGTAAAAATTTAGAAATGAATATATATTAATATATTTATAATGTAATTTAAAATAGAAATCAAAAAGTGAAATTTCCAGTGGGAATTTATACTATAAATTTTAAGTGGTTATTTTATCTGGAATTTTTCATCAAATATTTACATGGGAAATTTCATTTTTAATTATGTTAAAATTTTATGTTCCAAATTATATTTGTAATATATTAATATATTTTTCTTAAAAGTTTGCACATGAATTTATTATTTCATTTTTAAATAAAATTTATAAATAAGTATTATAAAATTTCAATGAAATTTTCATGGGGAATCTATGTAGAAATTTCCATTAAAAGATTCTTGTGATAATTTATAATTCAAATTTGTGGGGAAAATTTATATTTTTTATTTATGTGATAATATTTTTGAATTTGTATGTTAAGTGAAAATATGAATAAGAAATATGATGTGGAATTGTTCTTTGTAATAACCTATGAAACTTTTCAGTGGAAATTTCATTATGAAAATTATAGTCTAAATAATTCTGTGTATGTATGTAAAGACTTATATTAAAATGTTTTTATATATTTATGCACATATATTAATATATATTTATTTATGTAAGTTTTTTATATACTTTTATTGATATCTATATATATATATGTGTGTATATATGTATATGCCTATATTTAATTTTTTTTATAAATTTCAATTAATATATTACAAACATTTATCAACATTGTTATGGAAAATTTAAATGGAAATTATTGGAGACTATTAGAAATTATATTTTTAGTATATATTTCCACATATAAATATAAAAAAATATTGAAAATGTATATTGAAATTTGGATTTCTCTGTTGGGAATTAAATTTTGAGTAAAAATTTTCAAATTAAGATAAATAGAAACAGAAATATATATATATATATATATATCTAATAACGATTTATATTGAATAAATTAATATATTAATTTAATTATTTTTCAATAATTATAATAAAAAATATACTAAAATTTATTAATAATAAAATTTATAAGGTACATCATAATTTCAATATATATATATTATCTCTATGACTATTATTAATAAAATTAATATTAAAAAATTCCGTGTCGAAATTAACTATAGAAATTTCCCTAGAAAAATTGAAATTCATATTTTGAGTGTAATTATAATATAAATTATGTGGATATTTTTACATAAATTTTATGAGAAATATAAAATTAAAATTTTACACTATCAGTTTGGAAGGACAATTTCCATTGAAAAATTACTTTTGTATTTATGTATTAAAATATTTATATTTTTATTTTTAGTTAAAAGTTAAAAGTGAATATTATAATGGATGTTTTCTCTAAGAAATCAACGTGAAAATTCACAATTGAAATTTCCTTATAAAATATGTAATTCAAATTTTGAGTGAAAATGATGAGTCCCATTTTTTTCATGGAATTAAATTGAAATATTTATATATATATATATATAGGAATGAGTTGAGATTACATATGATTCCAATGCCCATATTTCTGGGAAATCATATTATTAAAAACTACTAATATACCATATATTTCATGATTGGTGTTCCTTAGGTAAAATAAGATAACTCCTAAATGAATGGTTCTATAGGAAATCTATGACCATGATTGAGTCTGGAATTTATTTTTATGCTTAGAATAACAAAAAAATATTTTAGTGTGGGGCGTTCAAACACCTCTGCCAATGGTCATACATTTATTGTATTAATTTATTAATTAATTCTTTCAATCATTCATTCTAGATCAATGGAATTTTCATTAGGAATACTGCCAACAAAAAATCATTAGGTTTGGATATATAATTCTTGTGATAATTCTAAATCTATACCTTCATCTTTCATTGGTTAATCACCTCGAATGATGAAAAAATTATGAATCACAGCAGATCAGGTTGTATTAAATTCTACAACATTTATTGATCATTTTTGGAACCTTATATAATGACGAATGTTCCAGTATCAATGCAGGACTCGTCAATTTTGTGATTTAGGTCTGTTTGATTTAACTGATTGATCAGATCAATCCAATCTATCGATCTGCACCAATTATAGAAAAATCATTTGCCTTCGTACACTAATTTTTTTAATTATTATATAACTATAGTATCACCAATATTAATCATTGGACAAGACCTATTGGAATGTGATGTTTAAATATTTTTATGATTCCCTTATTCCAAATATTTTTCGTGTTCATCAGAGGAAGGACCACGCAGTCCCGGTTAAATGTTTCCTGGTAGTTCCCTCCATTGTTAATTTTGAGATATAATATTATATGTTGTATGAATTGACTTATATAGGTAATTGTTTATGATATCAGTGATCAGGCGTGGTCACTAGAGAATATCGAGTTGTACAATCCAGTAGGGCTAGACGATGGAGTTACTCAATGAAAATTGAGTGGTTTCTTCCCTTGGGGATAGGAATTAGAGTTACTCAATGACTATAAAGTGGAACCCTACAACAAGGATGGAAAATGGATTTCCATTACAACAATCAAGGGGTTACCTACACCAGGGCGAAGCGGTGGAGTTTGTTTACGACTGTCGAGTTGTATGCTCTAGTATGCTTGGGTGGTGGAGTCCCTAAATGAATTTCTTAGTTGTACCATCGATAAGGTATGGGTAGTGGTTTTTCATGATGAAAATAGAGCAGTACCCTCAAGAAAGGCTAGGTATTGGAGTTACTTGATGACTTTATGAGCGATACCCTCTAGTAGAAATTTTTAGTGGAGTTCCTCAAAAACTATCAAAGTAGAACCCTCCTAATGTAACGGAGTATGGGTTCCCTGTCAAGAGTTTGTGGCACCATTTACTAAGTTGTATAGTAATGAGGTATTCTTTGACTTCTTTGGCTACTTCTAAGAAGACACATGAGAATTTGGCCATCATTGAATAACATTTTAACAATTGGATACTTTTCTTCTTGGTAAGAGATGTTATATGGAGATCTCATTACTCCATCATTTAGGATTCATTGACTGAGATTATATATCATTATCTTTATCCATACGCTTAAATTTGGTTACTCTCCTTACATGATAATTGAAAATGAATTGGGTATACCTTGTGATTTTTGTGTTTAACTTCTTGTGGTTAGATTATTCTACTATCCTACTATATGTATGAATACTTGATGTCTAGTTTATTTATGCACCATGCCATGCCCTTTATGCTTGGATGAGGTTACTCCCTCTTGGTTTAGGATAATATGTTCCCATATATTAATTTTTAATATTAATATGGGAATTTTATAATATAAAACTTCATTTGATGATTCTATTTAGTCATTAAATCAAGTACACTATAACAATAAAACAAATGTTCATACTGAATGAATTATGGGAATGTTTACAAACAATTACAATTTTTATTTATTTATTTTTTACATATAATTTATTTTTACAAAATTATTTCGACATCTATTGTATAAATAATATTTTATTAATGGAAGTATAAATGTTTAAAAAACCTAAGCTGAAACCAAACATATGCTATCTAGATGATATGCCTCATCAAATGACCCAATCCACAAATAACTAGATCAACATTTTGCACATTGAAATTATTCATATTATGATTATAATAATTGACTATATCCTAATTTTTTTTACCTATTTAACCACTAATAAATTAATTATTAGTAGGTTATAATAAATGTTTAATAGTTTTTTCTGTTATAAATACCTCATATATCTCATAATGAATTTTTTTGGCTACTTAGATTCTTACTTTTCTAAAATTCATTTTTGTATTTATGATTATGTGATACATATATCCTGAAGTAGTGTTTTAAAATTCATTTCTCAGGGTTCCACTCTTCAAGTCCTGAACGAAGCAAGATAAAAGATTTAACTTTTAAAGAAATCAATTCATACAAGGACTTAAATGGAATTCCCAATCCACACGGTCATGAATCTATCTCATGATAATTAACAAAAATAAGATCAAATGACATCACCATATGAATTACTCATCAAAATAAAGTAGTGCACATAAAATGATAAATAGTTTGTATTCAAAACACTCCACAAGGGAGAAAAAAACAAGTAAATAGATACAAGTCACAAAAATAAGTATGCCTCATGAAATATATCATATAAACTATGAATTAATCAACAATATCTCTCTATATAGTATGTTCTTCATATGATCCACCTATCACCGCCAACACCCAATCTCTACTAAGCAAGAACATATACTACATTTTAGTGGTGCCTTCTCTTTACCATAACCTAGTATAAAATATCTACAAAAACTTGATGGATATTTTTTGGGGTGTTTAACAACCTAGGATTTTATAATAACACAATGTTCAATTATATACATAACACGAAACACCGAGCTTAAAAAACCACAAAATATTATTATAAATATTTTGTCATTATAACCTAGTAATTGACATAGCAGGTATGAATAAGTTTAAAATCATTATCAAATATACATAAATATCTTACTCAATAAAAATGTGTCAATTAATTCTTAGTAAATAAGAACTCAAGTTTTAATAAAGTCAATTTATTATTCAAAAATTCATTTTTTTCAAAAAGAATAATATTAATTCATTAAATGAATATTATAATTATATTGTGGGAATTTATGAAATATTATTTATTACAAAAATATCAATTTTGATATCATTCTATAAAAATTATATGAATATTGGTATGTTGATAAAGATATTGATATTTTAATGAAACGTGAAAATACTGATTTTTTTAAAATTAACATATCCTTTCATTACAAAATACCATTTTGATTAAATTTTTATATTAAATTAAAATAATTCAAATTTAATTCAAAAAATCTAATTAATTAAAAGTTAATTAGAAATTTACCTAATTTTGGTATAATTTAATTATTATGTCTAAAAACACATTTTCAGAAATATTTTTTTTCATTTTTTGTATTTATTGAAAATTAATTTATACCCCAAATATTAAATAAAATTTTATAAATTGATTCCATATATGGAATCAAGTAGCTTAAATATTTTATATAAGCCCATTTTATTTTTTTTAGTATAAATAGTAACCATATTAAATTTCTAGTACAATACTAAAGGTAAATTAGGCAATTGGGGATAAAAATAGCATGATATGTTCTAAAATTCAACCCAAAACATACTTATATTTCATTTAATGAGTATATATCTAACATGTTAATCAAAAATTAAAAAATTGGAAAAATATTCTCACTTTTTTTATTATGAAATTTTTATTATTTTATTTAAATATACTGTCAATAATGTCAGTATATCACTTTTAATATTTATTACACTTTTTGATAGGGATAAAAAAAACTTATGCTCAGTTATAAACATTTATTTTATATATTAATGAATTTTTTGGTCATGGTATCATATTTATATGTTTTATTAATGATAAAATTACCATAAATGCCTATGCAATCCCATCATAGTGCTTATGTAAATAGTAAATGATCATTTAAATGATTATTAAAACCCTAAAAGATATATTGTTTGGTTGAGTTAATGTAGCAATGATCTTTGAAGATAAATATAACATATATATGTGTAAAGTTTTTATATTTAAATTAAATTTCTATAATGTTGTTTTAAATGTAAAATTATTTGAATAGGAATTAAAATGAAAATAATAGTATTTTATGATACAAAATATTTCAATAACTTATTTATATATCATAAAAACCAAAACTTTGGCCAATTAAAATTAGATAATATCTAAACATTCATCCAATGGACATTTATTATCAAAATTGTTCATTATATATAAAATTATAACCCTTTAATATTAAAAAAATCCATTACCATTGTTGCGTTTAAAAATGGATAACCAATGGGTTTAACCAAAATATAAGATTAAATATGACATCTAAACTTATAAACATTTGAGTGGGTCATTATATTATGTCCATATCTTTATTATATTTAATCCATGTCATTTTTCATCCATTTTACATATATTTAGACACATATTATATTATATTGTTTCTTCTATTTCCAAAATTCAAATAAATGATGTTTTATAATAAATGTTTTTACTAACTGATTTAAGTTAAAATAAAATATTTTATTCTGTATATTTAATTTGATATGGTTTAAAATATCAAACACATTCCGTTTATGTGTCATTCATCCCTTTATAGTAACATTATTCAACCTTTAAGAGTGATAATTATTGATGTAGACTTAAATGTAAAATGGGTTAACATGGGAAAAAAATTAACAAGGTTTAAAAAAAATTTAAATATGTCTATTGGATGAGATATTTTATAGTCTTCCCCATATTATCATATAATTATATCAATTTGGATCCATTTTACATTCAAATTATTTTATATTAATTTAATAATTTATTTAATTCCAATTGTGCGTGTACCGTCACTTATAAAATATGACCCCTTCAAAATCATAATTATACCATGTTGATAAAAATAATTCTATCATAACATTAAAATTTCTATTAATAAATTATCTTGACATATTTTATAGGATTTTTTATTATTGGAATTCCATTACAAGGGTCCCTTTAAGAAGGGATCTAAATGATGTCTATCAAAGAAGAGGTTATCATCTTTGACGAATCTTTCAAATTTATTTATCTTTTACATCCTCAAACTCTATTTTAACCCTCATAAAATAATCAATATATAATCATAAATGTATTTATTATTATTATTATTATTATTATTGTACAACCATTTTCCATCTCCTTTTTATCCTATAAATATTTAAAACATCACCCGGGCATACATACGACTTACCAACTCCATGTTGTTTTGTAATTATTTTTTCATCTCTCTATTAATTGGATTGTAATAAAGATAGATATAATGAATATATATGGACTTTAGGAATTTATATTCTTCTAGAATTATAATATCATTGTTACTATATTACATTATAAGTTGTTGGAAAACTATAATTTCACTCATGCATACTTGTGGGAAAAATCCTTTAAGAAGGGATGAAATTCATTTTTCAGTAATGGGTTATATGGATGGTTATAAGGATATATTTAATGAATATATAGTATATATATGATATAATAATTTTTCTACAAATAAAAATTATTATTTACTTTTCTTTCATTTCATCCTTTGATAAGTGAAAACAAAATTCATGCATATGTCCGGCATACCATCTCAATGAATGATGTAATTAATTTTCTAATCTCTAAATTATTTGGATTACTATAGATATATATTTAATAAATATATATTATACTTATTCCGCGAATAAAATTATGATTATTTTGTAATGATAACAATTTGAAATGATAAAAATACACAATCAAAACATACATGAAAAAATAAGTAGTTGTCACCCGAAATAATTATAATAAAAACGACTGTTAACAAATAGGTGAAAAAATACTATAAATAGATCATATATGATATTGTAGATATTTATATGGTGGTGGTATTTATTTATAATAAATCAATATTTATAGTAAATGAGGATATAATAACTAAATAATAATTTCAAACTTGAGGTAAGGGATTCATAACAAAATTTACTCTCATTAGGTTATACTTATAATTAACAAACTATGTGATGAAATAATTTGGTGTTAAATGAACTATGAATTTATTATATTTCATTTTCAATATTTTTGTTTTTATATAATTTTTTATGATTACTCACTTTGTTGATTAATTCTCCCAATAATTATATGATCTTTATAGAGGATTTTGTATCCCAATTTATTTTCATTGGGTTATATTTCTTCTTCATTGTCTTTGTTGTTCCAATATAATTTGTGTAATGACATTTTATTAATTTATTTCTAATTAAAAATTATTTTATGTGGATTTATATTTATTACATATAATCTCATCATTGATTAATTCTCACATCCTTGTTATGATCATTGAATGTGATTTCATTTTTATTTCCACTCCATTTAGGAGTATTTATTATTATACACCAATTAACTTTTATGTGGTGTATATAGTACCCAATTTATTTATTTATAAGTAATATATATTTATTGATGATGGTTCAAGTTTTAAGTAATTTTTAATCATTCAAAGCGATATAATGAATATAATGGTCCATCTATTTACAATTTTGTGGGGGTATATAAAACCCCATTAAGCTATTTAACAGGAATTAATATTTATTCATCATGATTATTGATTAAATTAATGATTAAACATTCAAGGGGTAACAATTAAATTGTTACCAAATATGTAAGATTTTATTTTACAATATCATTTCACTGGGATTTCTTATGTTGTTCAATAAATGACTCATATAATATATATAATATACACTCCATATATTTTCCTTTCATATATATATTTAAGAATTTCTTATTCTTTCTTACAACTTTTTTACCATTGGTATATGAATCATTTAAATATTTTTTAAAGAAAATATGGCCTTATTTATATTTTTTATTAGGTATATTTTTTTAATGTCCATATTTTTAATAATTATTTTACAAAAGTCATATTTATTCACTAAAAAGATTTATTAATGAAATTTTATTTTATATTTAACTTATCAAAAGTTTTAATTGGAATTTTAATTTTTCAAAAGGGCTCATTTTTTGGAATTTTATTATAATAAATTATGTTTATTTTTTTAACATATAAGACATTAATATATTTTCCCATAACCATAACAGTTTTATTATTTTTTCCTTCTTCTATATGTGTTCAATTGGTTTAGAAAAGAATATCTTTAATGAAAGGTTATTTTAAAATTTAGATAATATTTTTATAAAGATATTATTTTAATACAATTCCAATTTTATGTGGAATTAATTTTCCTCTTTAATAAGTTATTAATATCATAGAAATTAATATTCTCTTGAAATATTCACTTTCTTTTTATACTTTTTTATTGGAAAATATATTTATCATAAATATCACTTTTCATTGAATCCTGGATATTATTATTTTGTAAACAATATATAATTAATAAATATATAATTTTATAATAAAAGTTATTTAATATAATCGATAAATATTTATATTTCATATTAATTTAAAAATAGATATATTTTTTCAAAATAATTGTTGTTTATGAATTAAATTTATTTTTGAAAATATGTGGAATGATTTGGAAAATCAGTGACTGCTTGGGACTAGAATTACATAACCCATTTAAGAATTATCATACTACATGAGATATTTGGTTTCCTAGCCTTATTAATTGTGTTTTTGGTGTATACTTACACATATTTTAAAATACCTTGGTACAAGTTCTTGGTTTTAATGATATTATGATTTCATATATCACAATGTATAATTTTATGAATTTTACATCATTGAGAATTCATTTTTTATCCATGATATTATTCCCTCGATACTATTAATTGATTCATTTCATTATCATATTATTGAATAAATTTCATGTTTATTAATTTATTTACCATTACATATTCAAATTCCTTATTTACTCGTTATATAATCCAATCATTGTAACCCGTACTAAGCTTTTGATATCAATGATATTTTATTTCTCATTCCCTTGGGAAATGAAGAAGGAATATTTGAATGAGTTGAAGGATTCATAATAATTACTATCACTATGTTTTATATTAAATTTATAATGTAAACTGTGATGAATTTATGTATATAATTTACTAAGGCTACTAAAATATATTGTCCTTTAGGATGTGATATTTTGTATATAGTGATAATGTTATAATGTAACCAGTAACTATAGGTTACTGAGTCCAGGTCTATATAGGGAGATAAAAAATTCTTGGAATAATCTCACAAAACATATCATAATAAAACTATAATAAGAAAATCATACTTACTCAATTTTAAATAAAACAGATAATGGATATGTCTTCAAATTTTATATCAAATTATGATTTATAAAACATTTCTATTGATAATATAAAATTGATTTAATTTTTTTTCATCAAATCATGTAGATATAATAATCATTATCCAAATAAGATTGATTATATATTCTTATCAAAATCAACATGATTAATTCATTTTCAATCAATCATCAAAATGTATAATAAATTTATTTCATAGAATCATGATTAAGAGACCAAGGGTTAGACTAATTTAGATAGCTTGTGAATAATAGTGAAGTAAGGATCTATGTGTGAACACACTCACAATATCTATAGTCCTAGTCTTAATATGAGAGAATATAAAAGAATAATATTTATACCATCAAATATTTAAGTTATTGTTTTCATCATAAAACTACCTCTATGTAGAGATAATACATTTTTGGAATGAGTACATACCACCTAACTAAATACTATCCCAGGTAATTCATGGTAAATCAATGATTTATGGGGATACCATTCAATTCAATCAATATAAAAATTTCAAATATTCATTTCAATCATCCCCATATTCAAATTTCAAAAACATTAAAATTCATTCAAAAAACCATGAAACAAATGATATTTATGAAAAACTAATGTATTTTATTTTAAATAATCACATTTAGAATCAGAAATCATTTAAAAAAATTAATCTCATAAAAATAATTATCAAGAAATTCATTTTAATTAACGATCAATTTTATGAAAATATACTCATCATTTCAAATTTCATATTAATATTAATTCATTTCCCGCACACCATTTCATTTCAATCCTTTATCAATAATAATATTTCTAGTTTTATAAATCAATTAAGAAAAAAATTGAAATAAGAAAATAATCCAGGATTTAAATTGAATGCCACTACCTTATGAAACCACCTACATTAATTAATAATCAGCACCACCAAACAAGTGACCCACAACGAGATTAAAAGGCTGGAAAGATAAAGGGAGAAACCAAGTACCATAAAGAAACAAAGAACTGTTGTCATGGGTTAATTAAATAAGGATCTACTACACTCAAAATATGTGAGATAAGAAAAAATAATAATACCCAACGAAAGAGATTATAATAATTGGATGGATTCCAAAACATAAAATGGAACATCGATCTAAGAAGAAAGGTAGACGATGGAGCCAAAATCACCTCAATAGAGACTCCAAGGACAAAATGATCATATTAGATTAAAATGGTTGAGTAAATTATTTAAACTGGGGTGTTTTTAAAATTTAATTTAAAAACATAATGGGATTATATTCTTATTTAATGTTTTCCTAGGGTATCCCAACTTGTTGGTACAAACCGTGTGCCTTTCTATTCACCCTTGTTGGGAATATAGAGATAGAATAATGGATTAATAAACCATTTTCCAACTGTTAGAACCATTTTAGTATATTGGAAGAGGTTATACACTTTGACCATACCGTTTGACAAAACCATGCACCAACCATGCACCCCCACTATCCAATGCCGAATGGTTAAAGGGTTATGTCACATGGTTTGTAGTAAACATGAATGTCACATCTCTGGTAAATAACGAATATGATATTTTCATATATATTAATATTTGATAATTAAATATTAATTTTAATTTAAAGGGGATTCTATGTTTGATGGTTTACTAAACACACAACAATGGGTTTCTCCAAAATCTTATGTTACATACAAGGCTGATTCATACTGAGAAAAATAATAATAATATAATATTATTATTTTAAATAGTAGTCAATGACTAGATTCTATATTGATGGGAATGAACAGAAGTAACCATATTATGATTGAAATTTTTTTATTAATTTTTTTACATTTATCCATTAAAATATAGATTCTTAAAATGAAAATGAATCCAATTTTAAGTATAAATTCTCTAATATTTTTAAATGGTAGTATTATCGCCTTTTGATGTAGAACCATTTTCAATATAGTTTTTTCAATTTTATATTTCCCATCTGAAAAAATGAACATATTATTTAGAAGTGGGACATAAAAATTTAAATTGTATAATTTTTGGATATTTTTCTGATAAACGTCATTTTTAATGAATAGTGAAAAATACAGCATTTTATGTGAAAACTGTCTTTTCATGTAATTTATATATATGTTCATATTTCCCTTTTAATTTGTTTTATATTGAAATTAGATTATATTTTTATCATTTAATCCAATTTTTGTCATTGAAAGTAATTTCACATTGAAATTGGACATAAACACATGTCAATATTTTGGTAGTTTTTAATTCTTAAAAACATGTTTTTTGGTTTTGAAAATAGGAAATAATTTTAAATTAATTTATACAACTTTTGTATTTTGAATTTCAAATAATTTATTCCATATTTGTATTCAAATGGTCCAAATTGTGTAAAATGGAAACTTTTATTTTTATACATTACGAATAGTAACTTCATTAAATATTTTATTTACCATGTTTAAATAGTAAATCCGCTAAATAAATGTAAAAAAAATTTTATATTGATATTAAATTACACTAAAAAATATTAAAAAAACTATTTTATGAGATATTTAAAACAATGGGAATCCATGGGTCGATTTTAGGACCCTATGGTGCCAATTGTCTGTCAAAATTACATTTAATTACTTTTAATGTAATGTAATGAATAATATTACCTAAACATATATCTTTTACTAAAACAACTTTTATATGGGGTTATATAAGTGATATATTCTACTATAAATAGTAATTAGAAATATAAAACGATTTCCTACATCATGGTATTTTATTTATAATTTTTAGAGATTAAATAAACAAATTTATTTGTGACACAATTGTGATGTAGTGATTACCTTATTAATGAATGATTTAAATAAATGAGATTATAAATATCAATATATATTTTTTTTTGAAAATTTTTATGTCACAAAAAATGTTTATGGATTTTTTTACTTTTTATACTTTAAATAATGATGTTTCTTAAATAATAAAGTTTGTTATGGATTTTGTAAAAGTCCTAATATGAATATTATATTCTTTGACGCAAATGTGTTTTTTACAAAATACTATATTATTAAATGATATAATAGTTTAAAAAATATATGATTCTACCAAAGAACTTATATATTGTTTTTAAAAGTAATTAATTTACCAGTTCAGTTTCTATTGAGATTTTATAGTTATTATATTAACCATATAGAATGAATATACAAGAAGACGTGGTAAAAGTAAAATAAGTTTACTAAGTATTAATTCTAAATGATAAGGTTAGATTTATGACCAAAACTTGTAAAAAACCCATTATATGATAATATTTGGATCCATCCTCATCTGATTTTTGAAATATATCACTTTTCTGTTATTATAATTTGAAAATCCATTAATAATAAAATAATACTTTTGAACTTTCCTAAAGAGCCCCTCATCCCTCTTATAAAAGGACACCACCTCTAACCCATACTCACACATCTAAAGAACCCTTGGATTGTCAAAACAATACCAAAATAATATCCTATACTCCTTATATTCCTCTTAGAAGCCTTCCACTAGGCAGAACTCAATTCAAGATATCCCATTGGCAGAAATCAAAAGAAGTTACCAGATTTGAGGTAACGTCTTCTCTCATGTTCATTTACATTATTTTTCCTTATCCACTCTATATGATCTTATTTTAATTTATTTATATAATGAAACAAGTATCATAAATGCATTATGTTACTATTATTTGAAGGATTATAACTACACTTATACAGACCTCCGTCTAATAGTTATAGAACATACTGCTTCTGTGCACAGAAAACAACTACCTCACGAAACGATGATTGTAAATATTCTACTACCACATATTATGGTGGCCATTATGATGTAAATGTATTTATATATGATATATTTTATATTTATTTAATCTATATTATTTTTAAATTTTAATTTATAACATACTTTTATGCTTTTCATGTTGTATAAATATGATAATTTTATTTAAGGAAGTGCGGACTACCAGCCCCTCAAAGTGATTTCACTCATTCGTGCTATACATAGAAACTATAATGGTCTGAACTAAGGGAATTATCTTACCTACATAACATAGATATTATTCTGGAATTATAATATACATATGTATCATTTAGTTTTCATTCCTTTAAATATGAAAAAATTGAAAGTAGCGTTCATTCGTACGTACGACTTACCGTCTCAATGAACAGTGCATTTCATTTCATATAAACAAATGTTATGAACTATTATAAATACATAAATATTAGATATATATATTTATGATATATATTATATATAAATCCTTAATATAATTTTGGATATAATGTACTTTTGAAATCATGGACAATTTATAATTATAACAATATCATTTTTGACTCATGTTCCGAACATCGACAAAATGTCTAATATGAACTCAAACAATTAAATAATTGTTATAACAAGGTATTAAGTGATATAAAATGAATAATTAACTTGAAAAAGTTTCTGAATCAAGTATAAATTAACTTATGTTTATTATTAAGGAAGAAAAGGAACATATGAGACAAGTCAGACTCTATGTAAGGGCACTATCTCAATCTCATTTCATTGAGGCATGTTTTTGATAATATACACCTCATTATTTTACATGGTGTATAATAAGACCATTTTAGTTATATATTCATTCAAATGGAATATTTTATCTTCAAAGATTTTCACTAAACGACAAAAGTAATGTTTTTAATTTCTTTGGTGACAATGACCTCTCTATCACCGTAATTGTTATTTTGCATCCCCTATAAGCCTTAATGTTTTTTAATGCAAAAGGAATACCTTATTCAATTTTTGGGTGTTTTTATTATTGAAAATGGGGTTTTAAATGGATTTTTTATTTCAATATCTTGAAATTATTTCTAGTAATTTCTAATGAAATGTTATTATTGAAATGTTTATATTTTCAATATATATTGTGTTATGATTATATAATGGTACATTGACATTTGGCAGGTGGTTTGGTGATAAAACAAATGATGGGTGGTTCTATGATAAACTAAGGAAGGGTGGTTATTTTATAACCTCCAATTCATTGGGTATGGAAGTCGACATTATGGTAATTCCATTTGTAAGAATTATTTATGGATATCGACCATATGGTTATTCCAGTTCAGTATGATTATGTCCTAAGTATACATTTTATATGTTATGTGTGCTTTCTATGGGTATTATTGTTATATTTTTGTTGCAAAAGGGTATGAAATAAGCTATTTTTCAGTGAATATTATTTACTACTTCATAAAGTTGAGACGTATTAATTATGATAATGTTTAAATGGATTACATTTTGTTTTGAAAAACTAACAATTTTCCTTCTTTATGTATCCCTTACCGATATTTTTAAGCTCATACCATTTTTTTTAATGTTTTTCATAGGACATTAAGTTTAATAGAGTCAATTATGAGATCAATGAAAAATCATATTATTTAAAACATTGAACTGAACTTGTTTATTTTCTTTTACGTGTTTTAATTTTATAAAAAATGGATGCTGAGTAGAAGTGTCCACGTGTAATATTCGAGTTGTTATGTATAATTTATGTCCTAATTATATAAATCACTAAACCTGAAAAGTTATTTAATGTGAATTATTAACTTAATTCAAAATTATGTAATGTTTAAGGCTGGGGGATTATAGTTAGTATCAGAGGACGGTTTAGATGACTTTAAGAGTTATAGTTTTGTTAATAGAATATGCGTAAATTATTTTTACATTATGGTCAAATTTAAATGATATAAGATTTTAATATTACCAAGTTTCATAGTCTACAGCATGTTTTTTCATAATGGTTTTCCATAAAGGAAACATGTAAGTAGTGTGGGGAAGGCATACATAAGAGAATAACCTTCCAAAACAGCATCCTTATATGGTTGGAATCAAAACATAACTATTTTTTGAATTGATGGAATAATTGAATCAGGCTATAAATGGTGGCAGTATTCCTGTATTAGATTAACCAGATCAACCCTAGTGGAATATGTATTTAGTGGATACTTTCATGAGGCACAATCCCCCATCATTCAGAGGAACATATGACACTATTCAAGATGAAGGGTGGATTGAAGCAATGGAAATGATTTTCGATGCAATGGGTTGTACAGACAATCAAAAGGATAGTCTTGGTGTTTATCGTTTTTAAGGGGAATCATATAAGTGGTGGTCGATTGTTAAAAATATCAGGGATAGTGAGTACATTGATCATCTTTCTTTGGATGAATTCAAAGGAATGATTCTTGAGTAATATTTTCCTAATATGGTTTCACATTGTATAGAAAAACTAATTCATGGCATTCATGTAGGAGGATGACCAAGTGTATTCTTACTATGAAAAGATCACTTGACTAGGAATGTATGATATAAATTTCATTTGAGTTCTTGATAGTAAGATAAAACGATTTTACTTAGGACTGAAGCTGCTATATCGAAGACCATTATCCCCATGTGAATTAATAATATATGACGAACTTTTCAGATGTGTCGAGAAGGCACAAATTGAGTAATTTGATGATTATGTGTTCCAACAATGAAAGGAAAATAAGAGTATTAGTTGGTTGAGGAAGGGAAATATTTCACCAATGAATCCTGCAGGTATGAAAATTAAATTTCCATCTTGTGAGAAGTATGGTAAAAAGAATCCGAGAAAATGTTTATCAAATTCTGGGAAGGGCTTTTAGTGGGGTAATACTAGTAGTATTTGTCATAACTGTAAGAAAGATGACCAACATGGAAATGAAAAGCCAACTGTAAGAAGTTTTAGATGCAATGGGTTTGGGAATTATTCCAATCTGGGTCCAATGTAGAGTACCTAGGGTAAAAACAAGACATATCAAAAGTCGAAGGGTGGGGAGAAATCATTCTCAACTCCTACGGTTGATGTAGGACCATCAAATGAAGTGGTATCAGGCACTTTGGTTGTGTTTTCAAATTATCCCAATGTATTATTTGATTTAGGGTATACACATTCATTAATTTCTAAGAAATTCTCAGGTAAATTTGGAATTCGACCTCAATAAATGTATCCATAACTTATGGTAAAAAAACCTAAGGGAAATGTTGAGGCAATTTTCTTTAATAATCTTTTTATCCTTATTTGGGGAAATAAATTACCTTCAAACCTTTTTGTTTTTCCTCTAGTAGAGTTTGATATTGTTTTTTGAATGCATTGGATTTTTTCTTACCATGCTTTGATTGACTATAGAGCTAAATTGGTTTGTTTTCAGAAAGAATTTCATTTTGTGTACAAGAAAGAACCCTTATCTCTGAAAACATATCAGGAATATGAGAAACTAGTGAAAGATAGAAATGAATGTTACCTTGTAGGAGTTGATATAGTTCTTGATGTTAATCCAATTTCAAACCCCCCTTATCAAATGGACCGAATTGATCTTTTAGAATTAAAGAAACAGTTGCAGGAGTTGTTGGATAAAGGTTTTATTTGACCTAGTACATCACCGTGGGGTGATCCAGTCTTGTTTTTTAAAATGAAATATGGTTTAATGATACTTTTAAATGATTATAGAGTCTTGAAAAATTTCACTATTAAGATCATGTATCATTTTCCTCATATCGATTATTTTTTGATCTTCTCTAGGTAGCTCAGTATTTCTCAAAGATTGACTTGCGATCGGGGTATCATCAGTTCAAATTAATGGGAAAATAAATTTAGAACACTGCGTTTTGTACTAGATATGACTACTATGAATTTGTAGTTATGACTATTGAGTTTACCAATGTACCTGATGTATTCATGGATCATATAATTTTTGTGAGTTCATGGATAAATTTTTAGTTGTGTTTATTGATGATATTTTGATGTATTCCAAAAGTATAATGGAACATGAAATTCATTTATGGATTTTCTTGATAATCTTAAAAGAACATAAATTGTATGGGAAATTCAGAAAATGTGAGTTTTGGTTACAACAAATTTCATTACTTGGTCACATTGTTTAAAAAAATGGCATAACTGTTGATCCTGCTAAAACAAAAGTCGATAAAAAATGGCCAAAAACCACAAATATAAACTAGATTCATAGTTTTCTTTATTTGGAAGGATATTAACAATATTTTGTGGGGAAGTTTTTATTGGTATCTAGATCACTGACTATGTTAACTCGAAAAGGTGTAATGTTCATATGGAAAAAAATGTGGTGATTGTTTTCATGAATTTATAAGACGATTGGTGAATGTTCAAGTTTTTGAATTACATTCCAGAGATGGTGAATTAGTTATCTATAGTGACTATTCGTTGAAAGGACTCAGTTATGTCCTAATTCTAAATGATCAGGTAATTTATTATGCTTCACGTCAGTTGAAACCTCATGAATTATTTTACCATACACATGATTTGGAATTGGATATTGTTTTTATTTCATTAATAATATGGAGGCATCATTTGTATGGAGTAAATTGTAAAATATATTCTAATCACAAAATTATGAAGTATATATTCACTTAGAAATAATTAAACATTAGATAGAGGTGATGAATAGAATTAATCATGGATTAGGATTGCACGATCCTTTATAATTCAGGAAAGGGAAATAAAGTGTCTGACGCTTTATGTTGAAAGAGTAAATCTAAATTAACTATGCAAGTTATGGAATGAGTTTCTTTGGTTTTTGATTTGATGCATTTTGGATTAGAAGATATTGGTGTTGGGAATTCATCTGTTTTGTTTCAGATTTTAGTGAATTCATCCCTATCCGATAGAATTAAGCAAGCACAAAATGAAGACAGTGAGTTGCAGAAAAAAGGTAGAGTTGGTTCAGAAGGGTATGTTACAAGAGTTAAAATTGATAAAGACTGTGTTTTGAGGTATAGAAAATGATTATGTGTGCCTTTTGATTCAAATTTATAGAAATAGTTGTTATGTGATGCTCATAGTTCTCCTTTTCAGTTCATCATGTTGTTACTAAGATGTATAGAGAACTATTATAAGGCCCAGCCTTAAACCTTACTTAATCTTGAGTTATTACAAGATTACACATTGAGTATCTTTTCGGGTTTAGAGTTTTAGAGAATTAGATCATAAAACTTTCATTACATTCCACATATAAACAAAGTGGTTACATAAAGATAGTATTCTTCTTTCCCATCAATGGAAACATATTTTAAATAAAACATGGATTCTTTCTTGACACTTCCTTGATACTATCATCAAATCATGTACCATTCCCTTGACCTGTGAAAAACATTTCAAAAAACTTGGGATGAGCATAAAAAGCTCAGTAAGTGATATAAAAATATGGAAAGGAAACATGGGTACATATATACATAAGAATAAAATCATACTTTACCCATAAAACATAAGCACTTTAACATACCTCATCAAATCATGAATAAATCATAAAAATCATAAGACATAAAGGAAACTTGAGGCATTCATAACATTATTACGTAGGGAGTAACCCTCTTAGTTACGTTTGGAATACCCATCATAGTATATTCCCTAAATCTCTTCGGAGAAACCTTAACGTTTCACTCCTTCGCGTTACCCAATGCATTGGAGAGCTATATCGAGCTCACCCGCCCTTAGTTTATCATGGAACCACCCGTCTTCATAATAATTCCCAAGAACCTCAACATAATCGTATCACATAAAACATGCATAAAGGAAACATAACATTTCCACCTTTCAATCACAAGATATCAATACAACACATTGATATAAAAACATTATGAAAACCATTTTCAATACCAAAAATAAAAGAAAAGTAACGCATGGTATTTATTTTTCTTTTAAAAAAAGTATGGCTTGCAGGGGAAGCCAAAACTCAAATAATGGCCACGGCGGTGGAGAAGTCGTTGTCGCCGCATACGTACGAAAAAAACATTCCCTTTTGTCATTTTGTTAAACGCTTCGTGTAAAAAAGTATTCTTTTTGGATAAAAGTAAAAGTCAAAGGGGTTTATACACCGTATAAAAGGAGGTTGTGTATAAAACAAAATATGCCTCAATGAAAGGAGATTGAGACGAAGTCCCATACCTCGGGTCCGACTTGACTCGATTGTTCTTTAATGTCCTGAATAATAAACTTGAGTTAATTTCTACTCTCTTAAGAACCTTTTTCAAGTTCATTATTCCTTTTATATAACTTATTTCCATGTCATGAACACTATGTAATTATTTAAGTTAATAACGGTCGTTTTAACGATCATTGGTACTTGAGTCAAAAATAAACCCTTTATAATTACAAGTTGTTCATGTATCCATTATATCCAGAATTATAATCATGATGTATATATCATATATATCTAGTATATACATGCATTTATAATATTACATAATCATTTATAGGTAAGAAATGAAATGCACCGTTCATGGAGACAGTAAGCCGTACGTACGCATGAACGCTACTTTCATTTCTATTTCATATTTTATAGAATGGAATCATAATTATATAAAGGTATATTATAATTCCTGTATAATATCATAGTTCCATCTTTTATATGTCCCACATATGGTATTTAACGAATCAAATAACTTTGAGGGGGCGGTAGTCTGCACTTCCTTAAATGAAGATATCGCGTTTACCCATAATGAAAACCATAAAGGTATACCCAAAATGAAAAATACATAAGCTTAAGGAAAACATAAACATAGTATATATCATATATAAATATAGTGACATCTTAATGGACATCTTTTAAGGTGTTAATAGAATGTTGAACAATCATCGTTTCGGGAGGCCTAAATTCACCATCCACGGAAACAGTATGTTCGTTAACCATTAGATGTAGGTGTGTGTAAGTTTAGCTCGAATCCTTATTATAACAACATCCTAGTATATTTAGGACACTGGATTTGTTTCAAAATAAAAGAATAAAAAGAGTTTAGGGGGTTGGAGAAGCAAAATAAAACAAAAGGACTCAAAAGAAGACATTACCTTAAAATCGGGTAACTCCATTTGGTTTGAGCACAAAGGCTTCCTTGGGAAGACTTCTGCCCAAAGTGAGGCTTCAAGGAGTAATAGAGGGAAGTGGAGAGACAAAATGGGCAGGTGTTGGCCGAGCGAAAGGCTTTGGAAGTGTGGGTAAGGAGGTAGAGGTGGGGGCCTTTTATAAGAGGAGAGGAGGGGCACTCTTGGAAAGTAAAGATAAGTTACTTTATTTTAAAATGATTTTCGGATTAAAAAGGTCTCACATTGATATAATTCGAGGATAAGGTGATAAGGCTTCGAAATCCACTCATCCAATTGGTTTTTTCCATGTGTAGGTTTTATATTTTACATTATCTTTCCATTTTATTTAAATCGTTAAATAATGAGGTCATCGCTGCATCATCATGATGTCAAAATAATTTAATTTATTTAATGTCTAAAAATTATAAAAAAAATTACTATGATGTAGGCAATCTTTTTAGATTTCTAATGATTATTTATAGTAACAAATATGACTTGTATAACCCCATTTAAAATTGTTTTAGTAAAATAACTCATGTTTGTGTCATTTTTACTTTAACATTAAATAAAAAGTTATTTATGTCATTTCCCAACCAAAGTGGCTCCATGGGGTCCCCAAGATGACCCATGGCTTGTCTGGGTCGGCCATGACACAACCAATGGGGGTAGGACATGTGTCATGCTCATCTCATTTTATTAAAACATTATTTTTACCTTAAACTATACTAATTACCTCTAATCGCGAGTAAGAACTTAATAAGTTACTATTCACCAAAAAATTATTTTAATCCCATTGAACCACATTTTATTTCTTAATTACAACCATTTATGTCGGATTTTTGAAATTCAAAACACAATTAGGGAAAAATTTTATTTAAATGGAAAAATCAGTTTTTATAAGTACAACTTAGTGGTTTCACTATTCATCAAAAATTGAAGTTTTTTAGAAAATTACCAAAAATTTACCCTAAGATATATTTGATATTCCGAATTCAAAAATTAAGTCTATTTTAAAAAATTCAAAACATATAAGTCACATTGATTAATTTAATAATTAATTCCCGTTGTCATGACAAATAGCGTGTTTTTATGAAACAATAAGTATCAAAAGATTTATACCAGTTTAAGTCCAATTTCAAAGTGAAATTTTTTCCAATGACCACCATTGGATTAAATGGTAAAAATATATTCTAATTTTACTTTAAAACCAATTCAAAATATAATCTAATCATATAAATGAATTAGATTAAAAAGCAATTTTGATGTAAAAAGCAGTATTTTTCACTATTCATTAAAAAAATGAACATTGTCAGAAAAATACCAAAACATTATCCAATGTAAATTTAAATGTCCCAATCATAAAGAATAAGTTTATTTTGACAAACATAGCTTAAAAAATTTTCAAACGATAGATTTAAAAAGGGTTTTCCATCAAAAGACAGTAAAACAATCTTTTAAAAATATTAGTGTATTACATGCTTAAGATTGGATTTATTTTCATTCTAAGCCTCTAAAACACTATCTAATTCATTAATAGGAATAGATAAAAATATCTATTATTCATTACTTACTTGGGATGTTACATCCTTCCCCCCTTTAGAAAATTGCATCCCCACAATTTATTTACTTATCGAATAAATGGGGGTACTTATCCCTCATTGCATTTTCAGATTCCAATGTTGCCTCTTCCATCATGTGGTTTTTCCACAAAACCTTTACCTAATTAATCACCTTATTTCGTAACACTTGCTCCCTATGGTCAAGAATCTGGACTGGTTGTTCCTCATAAGATAGGTTCTCTTCCAACTGGACTACCTCTGGACTCAAAACATGAGATGGATCTGGCATATACTTTCTCAACATCGAAACGTGAAAAGCATTGTGTACCTGAGATAAACTTGGAGGTAAATCCACCCGGTATGCAAC
This sequence comes from Viscum album, assembly GCA_963277665.1. Taxonomy (NCBI): domain Eukaryota; kingdom Viridiplantae; phylum Streptophyta; class Magnoliopsida; order Santalales; family Viscaceae; genus Viscum; species Viscum album. The sequence goes on from OY728166.1 coordinate 1,299,589,726, forward strand.
TGATCCAACTCTCTCCAGAATTTCATATGGTCCAATGAACTTTGGACTCAACTTTCCTTTATTACCAAATCTCATCACACTTTTCCATGGTGAGACTTTGAGAAAAACATGATCACCTACCTCAAAAGTTAAATCCTTCCTCCTATTGTCTGCATAACTCTTCTGCCTACTCTGAGCTGTTCTCATGTGTTTCTGAATCAGCTAAACTTTTTCTGCCATCTGTTCTACTAATTCTGGTTCCATCAACTTCCTTTCACCCACTTCATCCCAGAAAGCTGGATTTCGACACCGCTTCCCATATAATGCCTGAAATGGTGCCATCTGTATACTGGAATGAAAACTGTTATGATATGAAAATTCAACCAAAGAAATATGTTGGTCCCAACATCCCTGATAATCCATAGGTCAAGCTCGTAGCATATCCTCCAAGGTCTGAATTGTTCGTTCTGACTGCCCATCTGATTGAGGGTGAAAATCTGTACTATAATTTAATTCAGTACCCAACGACTTCTGAAGGCCTTTCCAAATGTTAAAAGTGAACCTGGGATCACGATCAGATACAATGGAGAGGGGAACTTCATGTAACCTGACTATCTCATTAAGATACAAACGAGAAAGTTGATCTAGGGAAAAAGTATCTTGTATAGTAAGGAAATGAGCAGATTTAGTCAAGCGATCAACAATAACCCAGATTGCATTATTACCTCAAGATGTCTTCGGTAATCCCACAACAAAATCCATGGATATATTCTCCCATTTCCACTCTGGCACTGGTAATGGCTGAAGCATCCCTTTCGGTAACTGCCGCTCTTCTTTAACCTGTTGACAAGTCAAACACTTCACAGTAAAATCAGCAATATCTCTTTTCATTCCATCCCACTAGTAATACTCCCGCAGATCTCTGTACATCTTAGTACTGCCAGGATGAACTGAAAATGGAGAACTATGGGCTTCACATAACAACTCTCTCTTCAACCATGAATCACAAGGCACACACAATCTCTTACCAAATCTCAAAACGCAATCATTATCAATGTTTAATTCAGGCAACTTACCTTTCTGAACCATCTCTACCTTTTTCTGCAACTCACTGTCTTGCTTCTATGCTTTCTAGATTCTATTTAATAGAGATGATCTCACTGATACCTGAAACAAATCAGAAGAACTTTCTTCACCGACAACTTTTATGCGAAATTTCATCAAATCCTTAACCAAAGGATCACATTCCAAACGCAACATTGATAATGAAGCATTACTTTTTCGACTCAAATCATCAGCCACATTATTTTCTTTTCCCGGATGGTAATGAATTGTACAATCATAATCCTTGATTAATTCTAGCCATCTTTTTTGTCTCATGTTTAACTCTTTCTGAGTGAATATATACTTAAAACTTTTGTGATCAGTATATATTTCACACTTTACTCCATACAAATGATGCCTCCAAAATTTTAAAGCGAAAACAACAGCAGCTAATTCCAAATCATGTGTAGGGTAATTTACCTCATGAGTTTCAACTGTCGTGAAGCATAAGCAATTACCTAATCATTCTGCATTAGGACGCAACCAAGTCCTTTCAATGAATCATCACTGTATATAACAAACTCACCATTCCTGGAAGGTAGTGCCAAAACTGGAGCATTCACCAATCTTCATTTCAATTCCTGAAAACAATCATCACATTCTTTTGTCCAGATAAACATAACACCCTTTCGAGTTAGCTTAGTCATTGGACTAGATAACCGTGAAAAATTTCTAACAAACCTTCAGTAATAGCCTTCCAAACCAAGGAAGCTACGAATCTCAGTTACATTTGTGGGTCTTGGCCAGTCTTCCACAACTTTTGTTTTTGCAGGATCAATAGTTATCCCATCTTTAGAAACAATGTGACCAAGGAAAGAAATTTGTTGCAACCAAAACTCACACTTGCTGAATTTCCCATACAATTTCTTTTCTTTTAAGGTTTGCAAGATAACCCTTAAATGTCTTTCATGCTCCTCTTTACTTTTAGAAAACACCAAAATATCATCAATGAAAACCACCACAAACTTATCCAAGAACTCACGGAAAATTCTATTCATTAAGTCCATGAATACAGCAGGTGCATTGGTTAGACCAAAAGGCATTACTAAAAATTCATAATGGCCATATCTTGTACGAAACGTAGTCTTCGGAATGTTTACTTACTTTACCTTCAGCTGATGGTACACCGATCTCAGGTCAATCTTTGAAAAAAAACTGAGCTCCCTGGAGCTGATCAAACAAATCATCGATATGAGGCAAAGGATATTTGTTCTTAATAGTGATATTATTCAAGGCTCTATAATAAATGAATAGTCTCATAGAACCATCTTTCTTTTTAACAAATAAAACAGGAGCACCCCATGGTGATGTGCTAGGTCGAATGAAACCTTTCTCTAATAAATCTTGCAATTCCTCCTTCAACTCTAAAAGTTCAATTTGAGCCATTCGATAAGGGGGTTTTGAAATTGGCTTAGCATCAGGAACTAAGTCAACAGTAAAATCAACTTTCTGATCTGGTATTATTCTAGGAAACTCATCAGAAAAAACATCAGGATACTCATTTACCACTGGCACATCATTAATCTGAACAGCTCCTTTATTTTCAACGATGTGTGCAAGGTAACATTCATTTCCATCTTTTACAAGTTTCTCGTCCTCTTGATAAGTTATCAACAGTAAGGGTTAATTCTTGTACATAAACTGATAGTCTTTCTGAAAAGAAACTTCTTTAGCTCTACAGTCAATCTTAGCATGGTAAATAGAGAGCCAATCCATACCCAGGATAACCTCAAACTCTACTAGAGGTAGAACAATAAGGTTTGCAAGTAGGTTCTTTCCACAGATAAGGATAAGAAGATTCTTATAAATTCCTTTTGCCTCCACATTTCCCCAAAGTGTTTTTACCAAAAGATCAGGAGTCACTTCTTGAGATGGTATTCCCATTTTACTAGAATATTTTTCAGAGATGAAAGAATGTGTAGACCCCGAATCAAACAACACACTGTCATAATCTGAAAAAACAAACAAAGTACCTGATACAACTTCATTTGATGGCCCGACATCTGTTGAAGTAGTTGCAAAGGATTTCACCACCCCTTTCTGCTTGTAGTCTAACTGCTTCCCATCACTCATGCTCTTTGTCGGACACTCGTTTGCATAGTGACCCATCTCATTGCACTTATAACATTTCACTAACTATAAATCAAATTTGGTCTTACCTTCACCCTGATCCTTTTCAGTGCGATCACGAGCCTTATGTCCCATCTTACCACATCAGTAGCACTTTCCAGAATTCATAAAACATTCCCCAGCATGCATTTTTCCACATTTATCACAAACTGGAAACTTAGTTTTCTTACCATCGGACTTTTTTGAAGAATTCTTACCTTTCTCCTGCCACCTCGGTCTGTTCTTCTGTTGGTTGTTATAGAACACTTGATCATCGGCAAACTCCATTTCCACCTTCTCAGCACAATGAACAAGCTTTTCATAACTTTTAAACTCACGAGAAGCTAATTCCCTTCGATATTTTGGATTTAATCCTGATTAAAAATGATTGATTTTACTATCAAGGTCTCGGATAAAATTTGGAGCATACCTTGCCAATCGAGTGAACCTTTCTTCATAAGTAGCCACTGAGTATTCCTCTTGCCTCAATTCCAAGAATTGCTTTTCCATCCTTTGTCGAACAACCTCAGGAAAATACTTCTCAAGAAACATACCTTTGAATTCATCCCAGTCGAGAGCATCAATATCATCAGCGTCCCTGATATTTTTAACCATCGACCACCACTGATCTGCTTCACCCTCCAAACGGTAAATAGCAAGACTAACCTTTTGATTGTCTGAACACCCCATGACATCGAAAATCTTCTCCTGTGTTTTAATCCACCCTTCAGCTAAAACAGGGTCAGATGATCCTCTGAATGATGGGGGATGTTGCCTCATGAAATTTTCCCCCACTTACATGTTCCTCTGCGGTTGATCTGGCTGATCTCGTGTATGGATACCACCACCATTTATCGCTTCAGTCAACTGCGCCATTACTGCAAAAAACTGGTCAGTTCCAATTTTGACCATCTCAGGATGCTGATTCGGAAGGTTATTTCCTTCTGTATGCCTTCCTAGCACTTCTTCCCGGTTTCCTCTGCGGAAACCCATTCTCAACAAACATTTCTTAGATGAAGCAACATAGTAATCTTCAAATGCTATATCATTTCAAAAAAAAATGGATAATTATTTATTAGAATTATAACTCCTAAAGTTATCTAAACCGACCTTTGATACCAACTATAAGGCCCCAGCCTTAAACCTTACTTAATCTTGAGTTATTATAAGATTACACATTGAGGATCTTTTCAGGTTTAGCGTTTTAGAGAATTAGATCATAAAACATGCATTACATTCCACATATAAACAAAGTGGTTACATAAAGATAGTATTTTTCATTCCCATCAATGGAAACATATTTAAAATAAAACATTGATTCTTTCTTGACACTTCCTTGACACTATCATCATATCATGTACCTTTCCCTTGACCTGTGAAAAACATTTCAAAAAACTTGGGATGAGCATAAAAATCTCAGTAAGGGATATACAAATATGGAAAAGAAACATGGGTACATATATACATAAGAATAAAATCATACTTTACCCATAAAACATAAGCACTTTAACATACCTCTCCAATCATGAATAAATCATAGATATCATAAGACATAAAGGTAACTTGAGGCATTCATAACATTCTTACGTAGGGAGTAACCCTCTTGATTACGTTTGGAATACCCATCACAGTATATTCCCTAAATATCTTCGGAGAAACCTCAACGTTTCACTCCTTCACATTACCCAATGCATTGGAGAGCTATATCGGGCTCACCCGCCCTTAGTTTATCACAGAACCACCCGTCATAATAATTCCTAAGAACCTCAACATAATCGTATCACATAAAACATACATAAAGGAAACATAACATTTCCACCTTTCAATCACAAGATATAAATACAACACATTGATATAAAAACATTATGAAAACCATTTTCAATAAAAAAAATAAAAGAAAAGTAAAACATGGTATTTATTTTTCTGTTAAAAAAAAGTATGGCTTGTAGAGGAAGCCAAAACTCAAATAATGGCCACGGCGGTGGAGAAGTCGTTGTCACCGCATACGTACGAAAAAAACATTCCCTTTTGTCATTTTGTTAAACGTTTCGTATAAAAAAGATTCCTTTTGGATAAAAGTAAAAGTCAAAGGGGTTTATACACCATATAAAAGGAGGTTGTGTATAAAACAAAATATGCCTCAATGAAAAGAGATTGAGATGAAGTCCCATACCTCGGGTCCGACATGACTCGATCGTTCTTTAATGTCCTGAATAATAAACTTGAGTTAATTTCTACTTGCTTAAGAACCTTTTTCAAGTTCATTATTCGTTTTATATCACTTATTTCCATGTCATGAACACTATGTAATTATTTAAGTTAATAACGGTCGTTTTAACGATCATTGGTACTTGAGTCAAAAATAAACCCTTTATAATTACAAGTTGTTCATGTATCCATTATATCCAGAATTATAATCATGATGTATATATCATATATATCCAGTATATACTTGCATTTATAATATTACATAATCATTTATAAGTATGAAATGAAATGCACCGTTCATGGAGACGGTAAGCCGTACGTACGCATGAACGCTACTTTCATTTCTATTTCATATTTTATAGAATGGAATCATAATGATATAAAGGAATATTATAATTCCTGTATAATATCATATATAATATCATAGTTCCATCCTTTATACGTCCCACATATGGTATTTAATAAATCAAATCACTTTGAGGGGGCAGTAGTCCGCACTTCCTTAAATGAAGATATCGCGTTTACCCATAATGGAAACCATAAAGGTATACCCAAAATGAAAAATACAGAATCTTAAGGAAAAAATAAACATAATATATATCATATATAAATATAGTGACATCTTAATGGCCACCTTTGAAGGTGTTAAAATAATGTTGAACAATCATCGTTTCGGGAGGTATAAATTAACCATCCACGGAAACAGTATGTTCATTAACCATTAGATGTAGGTGTGGGTAAGTGTAGCTAGAATCCTTATTATAAAAACATCCTAGTATATTTAGGATACTGGAGTTGTTACAAAATAAAAGAATAAAAAGAGTTTAGGGGGTTGGAGAAGCAAAATAAAACAAAAGGACTCAAAAGAAGACATTACCTTAAAATCGGGTAACTCCCTTTGGTTTGAGCTCAAAGGCTTCCTTGGGAAGACTTCTGCCCAAAGTGAGGCTTCAAGGAGTAAGAGAGGGAATTGGAGAGACAAAGTGGGAAGGGTTTGGCCGAGCCAAAGGCTTTGGAAGTGTGGGTTAGGAGGTAGAGGTGGGGGCCTTTTATAAGAGGAGAGGAGGGCACTCTTGGAAAGTAAAGATAAGTTACTTTATTCTAAAATGAGTTTAGGATTCAAAAGGTCCCACATTGATATAATTCGAGGATAAGGTGATAAGGCTTTGAAATCCACTCATCCAATTGGTTTTGGCCATGTGTAGGTTTTAGATTTTACATTATCTTTCCATTTTATTTAAATCGTTAAATAATGAGGTCATCGTTGTATCATCATGATGTCATAAATAATTTAATTTATTTAATGTCTAAAAATTATAAAAAAAATTACTATGATGTAGGCAATATTTTTAGATTTCTAATGATTATTTATAGTAAAAAATATGACTTGTATAACCCCATTTAAAATTGTTTTAGTAAAATAACTCATGTTTGTGTCATTTTTACTTTAACATTAAATAAAAAGTTATTTATGTCATTTCCCAACCAAAGTGGCTCCATGGGGTCCCCAAGTTTTCCCATGGATTTTCTTGGTCGGCCATGACACAAAAAATGGGGGTAGGACATGTGTCATGCTCATCTCATTTTATTAAAACATTATTTTTACCTTAAACTACACTAATTACCTCTAATCGCAATTAAGAACTTAATAAGTTACTATTCACCAAAAAAATATTTTAATCCCACTGAACCACATTTTACTTCTTAATGACAACCATGTATGTCGGATTTTTGAAATTCAAAACACAATGATGGCAAAATTTCATTTAAACGGAAAAATTAGTTTTTATAAGTACCACTTAGTGGTTTCACTATTTATCAAAAATTGAAGTTTTTCAGAAAATTACCAAAAATTCACCCTAAGCTACATTTGATATTCCGAATTCAAAAATGAAGTCTATTTTACAAAATTCAAAACATATAAGTCACATTAATTAATTTAATAATTAATTCCCGCTGTCATGACAAATAGCTTGTTTTTATGAAACAATAATTATCAAAAGATTGATACCAGTTTAAGTCCAATTTCAAAGTGAAATTTATTCCAATGACCATCATTGGATTAAATGGTAAAAATATATTCTAATTTCACTTTAAAACCAATTCAAAATATAATCTAATCATATAAATAAATTAGATTAAAAAGCAGTTTTGATGTAAAATACAGTATTTTTCACTATTCATTAAAAAAATGAACATTGTCAGAAAAATACCAAAATTTTATCCAATGTAAATTTCAATATCCCAATCATAATGAATAAGATTATTTTGACAAACATAGCTTATAAAATTGTCAAAATATAGATTTAAAAAGGGTTTTCCTTCAAAAGGCAGTAAAACAATCTTTTAAAAATATTAGTGTATTCCATACTTAAGATTGGATTTATTTTCATTTTAAGCCTCTAAAACACTATAGAATTCATTAATAGGCGTAGATAAAAATATCTATTATTCATTACTTACTTTTTATGTTACAACTATGGGAGTATTACTGATGGGATGGAATGTGAAAAGATATTTCTGAATTTACTTTGAATCATTTGACTTTTAAACAGGTTAAATTAGAGCAGTATTTATAGAAAGGGATGCTTCATCCTTTATCGGTGCCTGAGTGGGAAATGGGAAAATATATCAACGGACTTCGGTACGGGATTACAAAAGAAATCTTGAGGTATTAATGAAATTTTCCTTATTGTGGATCGATTGAGTAAATATGCTCATTTGCTTCCTATTCGAGATACTCTATCTCTAGATCAACATTTTTGGTTTTATATTAAAGAGATGGTCAGGTTGCATTGAGTTACCCTCTCCATTGTATCTGATCATGATACCATGTTTATTTATAAATTTTTGAAAGGCCTTCAAAAGTCATTGGGTAATGAATTAAATATTAGTACAACTTTTTACCCTCAATAAGATGGGTAGTCATAATTAAAAATTCATACATTGGAAGATATACCACATGCTTGTTTAATGGATTACCAGGGATGTTGCGATCAATAACATTCTTTGGTTGAGTTTTCTTATAATAACTGTTCTCATTCCAGTATTCAGATGGCTCAATTTGAGGAATTATATGACAAGCAGTCTCGAACTCCATCTTTTTTTGGATAAATTTGGTCAAATGAAACTAATGGGGAAAGAATTGCTAGAAGAGATGGAAAAAAGTTCAGTTGATACAGAAACACATAAGGAAATATCATAGCAGGAATAAAAGTTATGCAGATAACTGAATGACCAGATCTTTTTTGAGGAATGCGATCATGTTTTTCAGAATTTTTCTCCATTAAAAAGTGTGATGTGATTTTCTAAGAAGGGGATGTTGAGTCCGAGGTTCATTTTACCCAAACAATCCTAGATAAAGTTGGATTAGTTGACTACAGAGTGGCTTTACATCCTTTTTTTTCCCATGTACATAATTTTTTCATGTTTCAATGTCGAGAATGTATATTCCAGATCCATATCATGTTTTTAGTCGATAGGTAGTATAGTTGAAAGAGAATATTTCTTATGAGGAACAACCAGTACAGATTCTTGACTTAAGGGAGCATGTATTGAGTAATAAGGTAATTCATTAGGTATTGGTTTATTGGAAAACCCACATGGATGAAGAGGAAACATGGGAATCTGAAAATTTTATGAGGGATAAATACCCCCACAAATTTTATAAGTAAATAAAATTGTGATGATGAAATTACCAAAAGGGGGTAAGGATGTAACATCCCAGATAAACAAATAATTTTATATTTTTATGTTTATTAACATTTTTTAATTAAATATTAATTTTACTTTAAAGGGGATACTATGTTCGATGGCGTACCTGACTTGAAACAATGGGTTTCTTAGAAATTTTATGTTGCACACAAGGCTAAGTTATTCTAAGAAAAATAATAATAATAAAATATTATTATTTTAAATGGTAGTTAAGGCCTAGTCGTTGTATTAGAGAGAATGAACAGAACTAACCATATTATAATTAATCATGTTTGTTAAATGTTTTTAAAATTATCAAATAAAATTTAGTGGCTTGATATGAGAATTAATCTAATTTTAAGCATAAATACTCTAATATTTTTAAAATGTAGTTTTATCACCTTTCTATAGAAAACCCTTTTTTAAATATAGTTCTTTTTCACATTTATATGTTTCGTATGAAAAAATAAACTTCTTTTTTAGAAGTGGGACATAAAAATTTACATTAGGTAAATTTTTGGTTTTTTTCTAATAAAGTTCATTTTAATGAATAGTGAAAAATACTGCATTTTAAATCAAACCTATCTTTTTCTTAATTTATTTATATGATAAGATTGTCCTTTTAATTGATTTTAATGTAAAATTATATAATATTTTTACCAATTAATCCAATGTTGGTCATTGGAAGTAATTTCTATTTGAAATTGGACATAAACACAAGTCAATATCTTGGTAGTTTTACATCTTAAAAACACGCTTTTAGGTTTTAACAGGGGGTATTAATTTAAAATTTATTTCTACAAATTCATTGTTTTGAATTTGGAAAAATTTCTTCCATATTTTCAATCCGGATGTCTGATTTTTTTTAAAATATATTTCTTTTATTTTTAGAAATTATAAAAAGTAAATTCAATAAATATTTTATTTACCATGGTTAATGGGTAATTCTGGTAAATAAGGATAAAAATAATATTATAACATTAATAAATTACCTTAACTCATGTACTAATCCTATTGGATGAGGTATTCCAGACCATGGAAATCTATGGGTATATTTTAGGATCTCATGGAGCCACTTGTGTGTGAAACTGACTTTTAATTACGTTTAATTTAATGTTAAGGAAAATATAACCTAAACATATATATTTTACTAAAAAAAATATACGGGGTTTTATAAGTGATATCTTTGACTATAAGAGGTCATTAGAACGAAAAAAATTATACATCATGCTATTTTATTTATAATTTTTAGAGATTAAATAAATAAATTTATTTGTGACGCAATGGTAATGTAGGGATTACATTATTAATGAATGATTTAAATAAATGATTTTATGAATATAAAAATAAATTTATTTTGAAACTTTTTATGTCACCTAAAAAATATATGGATTATTATTACTTGTTATACTTGATTTAATGATGTTTTTTCAATCGAATCATGTTGTTATGTATTTTTTAAAATCCAAGATATGAATGGAATATAAATTCACATAAATGACTTTTTAAAACAATTACTATATTATAAAATGATATAATAGTATTAAAAATCTATGACTTTTCCAAACAACTTATATAAGGTTTAACATGTTATTAACGAACCACTTTAGGTTATATTGTCATTTTATAGTAATTATATTTACTATATACTATGAATATACAATAATACATGGTAAAATTTAAATAAAATTACTACGGGATAATGAAAAATGATAAGGTTACTTTTATAACATAAACTTGTCAAAAACCCAGTTGTCTTATATGATTTTGAATAATAATAATCAAATATTATAAATATATCACATTTGTGTTATTAAATTTTGAAAATCAATTAATTAAAAAATAATACTTTCAAACATTCCTAATGTGCCCCTCCTCCCTCTCATAAAAGGACACCACCTATAACCCTTACTCACACCTCTCAAGCCCCCTTGGCTCATCCAAACTCTTCCTAAATAAATTCTCAACGTCCCTAACTTCCTACTAGAATCCTTCCCTAAGGAATTATGCAATTAAAGTGAGCCCTTTGTAACAAATCAAAAGACGTTACCCAATTTTAGGCAACGTCTTCTCTCAAGTTCCTTTCCATTATTTTTTCTTCTATAATCCCTATGATATTCATATTATATGATTATATATAAGTAGTAGTATAATAAATATAATATGTTTTTATTATTATATGTATCTGAACTACACTTACACACACCTCCATCTAATGGGTATTGAACATAATGTTTCTGTGGACGACGAACTACTACCTCACGAAACGATGATTGTTATAATTTATCCTACCACCAATTATGGTGGCCATTTTGATGTAAATGTAATTATATATGAAATATATGATATTTATTTTATCTCTATACTTCTTTAATTATCATTTAGTACATACCTTTATGCTTTTAATGTCGAATAAATATGATAATTTCACTTGAGGAAATGCGGAGTACCACCCCCTCAAAGTGATATGACTCGTTATTGCTATACATAGAACCTATGAAAGATGGAATTAATGAAATTATTTAACATATATTAAATATATATTATAATGGAATTACAATATACCTACGTATCATTTATTTTTTATTTCATTAAATATGAAAAAAATTAAAGTAGCGTTCATGTGTACGTACGTCTTACCGTCTCAATGAACGTTGCAATTTATTTCTTATATCCAAATGTTATGGAATATTATAAATACATATATACAGGATATATATGATATATATGATATCTATATCTTGAATTTCATTCTGTAGATAATGTAATTTTGACCATATGGACAATTTATAATTATAACAAGTTCAATTTTTGACTCACGTTTCAAGCATCAAAAAAACATCTGATATGAACTCAAATAAATAACTAAATTTTTTAGTATGTGATATAAAAGGAATAATAAACTTGAATAAGATTATGAATCGAGTATATATTAACTTAAGTTTATTATTCTGGAAGAATAAAGAACAATAAGGCAAGTTGGACTCAAGGTAAGGGACTTTGTCTCAATCTCCGTTCATTGAGGCATGTTTTGATAGTAGACACCTCCATCCTTTAAATGGTGTTTAATAAACCCCTTTGAATTTAATGTGAATTCAAAGGGAATATTTTATCTACGAATCATTTTAATAAATGAAAAAAGTAATGTTTTTATCTTTTGTGCCAACAATGACCTCTCTGCTGATGTAATCGTTATTTGGATTCCTCTATAAGCTTAATGTTTTTAAAAGGAAATGGAATTCCTTATTACATTTTTGGGTGTTATCATTAATGGAAACAATTTTTGAAAGGGATTTTGTATTTCAAAATCATGAAATGATATCTTTTGATTTCAAATGAAAAAAAATATTATCGAAATGTAGATATTTTAAATAATTTTTGTGTTGTGATTATATAATGGTACTTAGACATTTGACGAGTGGTTACGTGAGAAATCAAATGACGGATTGTTTTTTGATATACCAAGGAAGGGTGGTTACGTTATAACCTCAAATGCATTGGGTATGGAAGTCGATCATATGGTTATTCCATTTGTAAGAAAGATTTTTGAATTTCGACTGTATGGTTATTCCATTTCAGTATAACTATATCCCAAGTTTACCTTTTATATGTTATATGTGCATTCTATGGGGTTTATTGTAATCGTTTGGTCAAAAAAGGGTAATAAATGAGCGTTTATTAAGTGAAGAGTATTTACTACTTCATAAAGGTGAAATGTATTATTTATGATAAAGTATTAATGGTTTACATGTTGTTTTGAAAAATTAACATTTTTTCTTCTTTGTGTATCCTTCACTCAGTTTTTATGCTTATACCAAGTGTTGGAAATGTTTTTCACATGACATAAATTGGAATAAGGTCAAGTATGGAATCATGTAAAAGTCAAAATTTTCAATACATGGAATTATTTTTTTTTATAGTTTTTATTTTATAAAAATAATGAATTCTGTGTAGAAGTGTCCATATGAAATATTCAAGTTGTTATGTATAATTTATGACCTAATTCTCTAATGCTTTAAACCTGAAAAGATTCTCAATGTAAATTATTAACATAGTTCATGATTAGGTAATGTTTATTTTTAGGGCCTTATAATGAACCTCTTTACATAATTGAAGCACATGTAAAGCTATTTTCTGGGATGTACCCCATGATTTTACTTAATTGTTCACCAACCATGCATAAGTCCATAAGAATCCAACAAAATTCCAAAAGTGAGTAAGGATAGTGAACGAATGGCTCTCTCTCCAGCTTGGGAGAACGCACTGCACACGCCTCCAGTTGTTTCAAAATTTTCGACCATTGCGGCATCTTTTGTCCGATCGGTGCCTCCCCTGTCGGCGTCGGCTCTCTTTGATCCTGGCTCTTCCTGCTGTCCCTCTCCCTCACCCTCCGATACGGTGGTTGTGGTGCCTTTTGTTTCTCCTGACGCATGGACCTCTTTCCGGGATTCTATCTGCGGATCCTCCGGTGTCCTCCCTATTTTCCCGGGAGTCTCCTTTGCCCGACCTCATTCGTCGTGCGATGGCTCTTGGATCAACCTTAATGTTCCGGCAACGGCATTTGAAGAGGCCTAGGCTTGCCTGCGCTTCAACCTGATTGCCTGTTTTGGTGCAGCGAAGCCATCTCTGGTGGTGTTTCAACGTTTCGTGAGTTCCTGGGGACATCGCATTCCGGTGCAGGTCTCTATGCTCCATCACCTCTCTTTCTGTATCGTTCTTTCTTCACAAGAGGACTTTATTCAGGCGTGGTGTAAGGCTCCTCACTCATGGGATATATGGATCTTCAATCTTTCCATATGGTCAATGGATGCTCACAGTGGGAGCGAGTCTCCCCATGTTGCGGTGTGGGGTAGCCTCATAGGCCTCCCTCTCCCCTTCCAAAATGAAGGTCTTCTAAAAGCCATTGGTGATTCTCTTGGTGGATACCTGTGCTCAGATCCTCATACAAGGTGCTTCGTAGAGGTGGTTGTTGCCCACATCTACGTGGAACTGGTTATCTCCCTTCGAATTCCAGAGCATCTGGATAATCAGGTGGCTGACTCGCCCCGCTGGTCCCAAGTCCTTTCCTACCCTATTTTCCCGAGATTCTGTTCCCACTGCGTCCTCCAGGGCCACTCCCTGCAAGTGTGCCAGCGTCTTCGGAAGGGTTGTCGCAGTGGTCTGGCTTCGTCCAGATCCTCGAGCGCATGGGATTCTCTCCCTTCCTCTCCACCATTTGGTAGTTCCGCGGAAGTGGCCTCAACTTCTGTTGATGGGTCCACGTGCCTCCAGGGGTCTGCGACTTTTGAACCTCCTTCTGAGACAAAGAAGGAATCAGTCATTCGGCGTTGTAGACACATGGTTCCCTTTGTTCCGAGGGGTCAATATCAATAGGTTAGTTCCCTTTTATCCTCATTTACAGTCTTCCCAGATATGCATTGTCCTCTCCCTCCCTTCACATGGAATCTTATGGTTCCCTGGAGTGGCCTTGGGTGGGATGTCTAGTCCATCGAAATAGTTCCCTTGGGTTTCTCCTTCACCGGATCCCCACCTGGCTCGGAGCTAGATCATTCCACGTGCCCTTCAAAGGAAGATGTTGCATGGTCGGATGATAGGTAGGTGAGTCTGAGTCAACCCCTCTCGTAAATCAAGAACACAATTCATTCTATGTCACATGATTCTGATAGCCCATATATTATTCAAAAGCCTAGCAACACTGGTTTATGTACTAGATCACAATCCAGGAAACTTAAGGGGAGAGTCCCGTCCCACTTCGAAATGGCCCTGCAATATGGGGCCAGTCCCAGACTCCTATTTTCTCAAAGACTATGATGCCCATCTGGAATGTACGAGGTGATGGAGGTCGAATTAATTTAGACTTTGTGTCCTCAGAGATTTCCAAACACGGGATCTCCATCATTTCCCTTCTGGAACACAAGAAACCATCAGGTAAAATCACCCATTTCTCATGGAAAATTAATTTGCTTGGGTGCATGCATGCTGAACCGGATAAGAAGCACATTTGTTTCTTCTAGAACCGGAGCTCTTCGGTTGTCCTCTCCAGGGCGGGGGATCAGTTCATCACCGTGGAGGTGTCTCAGGGGCCTCACTCTCTCTTCGTTTCTTTTATATATGCAAGCTGCGACTCTCACCAAAGGGAAGTTTTATGGGGAGATCTTAACTCCTTTTACCCTGGGAATCATCCTTTTTTTAGGGGGATTTAAATTTTGTTGCTGATGTAGAGGATAGAAAGGGTTGTGGGCCTTTTAATAGGCAAGCAAGCCGCTCTTTCTCCAAATTCATGGCTGGTCAGGGGCTTCTGGACCTTGGATTTTCAGGTGACCGTTTCATGTGGTGAAACAATCAACAGGGGAATTGGAGGTCGTGGAGTCGTCTTGACCGAGGCTTGGCCAACATGCATGCATTATCTATGTATCCTAACTCCTAGGTGATGCATTTAGCATGAGGGATCTCCGACCACTCTCTGCTCCTTCCTTCTCTCTCTACTGGACAAGAGAGTCCTCTTCCATTTCGCTTCTATCCTCACTGGGAGAAACTTCTTGGTTATAATAAGCTGTTGAGTGCCTCCTAGAATGACCTAGCCACAGGGCACACATGGACAGCCTTACACATCAAACTTTGTCGTCTCAAAGAGAAGCTCTCGAGAGGTTGATCAGCTCGAAAGGAAACTTGGATTGGACTAGAATGAATGGATCTTCATGGATCTTTCCAATAGAAAATAGGAGCTAGGGGATATGTTTCTCAGATAGGAATGTTAGGCGAGAGCGGATGAATCCATCAAATGGCTTACACAGGGTGATAAAAACTCTTCGTACATCCATTCATGTATCAAAGATAGGAAAAGGTGGGTGTTCCTGAGGATCAATCTATAGGATGGGTCATTTCTTGATGATAGGGAGACGATTGGGGAGCTTGCATGATCCCACTTCTATAACCTCCTTGCTGGACCTTGCGAGCATCCTTCTCATGGATACCCTGAAGACGCTTTTGGCTTCTTCGATGTTGTTCAATATTCATTTACTGATTGTGCCAATGTGAACCAGAGCGCCATTCCCCATGAGGTGGAAATCCGTGAGGCCATGTAGAATCTTTATCCTGATAGCATGGCTGGGCCAGATGGATTCTCTTGAGTTTTTTACAAAGCATCGTGGGAGTAAGTGAAAAGTTATCTCATTGAGGAGATTCAGGACTTCTTATGTGGATGTCTTTTTCCTTGTGTGGCCTACACTTATTCTATAGTGCTCATTCCTAAATATAATACTCCCTCCTTTATTGATCACATTCGTTCAATCATCATGTGCAATGCACCCTATAAAATCCTCTCCAGTATCCTTAACAACCACCCAGTCCTCCATCTTCCTATCTTCATTTTTCCCAAACAACATGGATTTGTAAGGGGATGCTCCATCCATGGGGCAATAGCTCTTGCCCAAGAAATGATCAGAGATATCAACCATAAAACTCGGGGATCCTACATGGAAATCAAGCATGATATGAGTACAGACTATGATCACGTCAAATGGGGATTCATCAACAATGTCTTGGCAGGTATGGGATTGACCACGTGGAATATCGATATCATTTTTTATTGTTTCACCTCAACATGAATGTCAGTTATCTTCATGGGAAAAGACTTTAGCTTCTTCAAGATGTCTCGTGGTCTTTGCCAGGGATACCCCATCTCGCCAACTATTTTTATCATCACCAAGAACATTCATAGCCATCTCATTCAGTAGAAAATTAGCAGCGGGGGGATCTTATAGCTTTGTAGAAGAATGTGTCTTCCTTCGATATCGTATCTCATGTTCGCGGATGACTCCATTGTCTTCTTTAATGCCTCGAGTAGGTTGGTGAGGGAAATTAACAACGTGTTGGAGGCTTATAGAAATTGGAGTGGAAAATTCATAAACTGTAATAAGAGTATCTTCTTCATAACAAATATTTTCTTGGATACTCAAACCCTCTCTATAAGCAACACTCTGTGTATCCAAAAGGCTAATTTTCATATGAATTATCTGGGAGCTACCCTATCTTCAAAATCCCTATGCATCCACAACTTCGACCCCTTTTTTAAAAGTATCACTAATAGAATCCTAAATTGGAAAAATATGTACCATTATTTTGGGGAAGGATCACATTGGTTACCAGTGTCCTTCTATCCACCGCAATTCATGCCCTTTCCACCATCAAAGCCCCCAAGGGAGTCATTCGGTGCTTGGATAGAATTCTCGCAGGATTTATATGGGATCCCCTATTCAAGGGAAAATGGCATTGGGTCTCCTAGGATAGGATGGAGATGCCTAGTAGTGAAGGGGGTATTAACGTCTGTAACCATCAGGATACCATCGCATGCATGCATGTGAAACTCGCCTGGGAAGTGTTGGAGCAGCGCTCACTATGGGGTATATCCATGAATGCATGCTATACTGCGGATGGGGTCTGTCCTGTGATTCAATCCTCTAGCCTCTAGAATGCGGTAGCTTCACGTATCATCTCCATATCTCTACCCATGTTCTTTGGATTTTTGGTACATAGGACATTTCATTCTGGCATGAAAACTAGTGCGGCGCGACCATCTGTTACCTGGGGTGCCTTGCTACGAACAATACGTTCAGGGACGTTTGCTACTACCCTCCATTCATTAACACAATCCTTTACAGGAACCAGCAGGAGGAGTTCCATCTTATTGAACATTAATCTTCCCCTAATAAATGTGTGTTTACTTTGTCCTCTTCAGGGTCGTTCTCTTCCAAATATTACTGGCGCACAATTCCCCTGCATCACGAAGGCGATACCTAGAATGAGACACTTTGGGGTAAACTCATCCAAGAAAAGGTCAACATTCTGGTATGTAGAGTTCATAACATATCACTCCCCACTGATGAAAACGTTAGAAGATACGGTGTGATTATGGATTCCAGTTGTGTCTGTTGTAGGAGGCAGTAGGAGGAGACCTCGATGCACCTATTCTTCGAAAGTGAGTGGGCACAGGGGATTTGGGCCTTCTTTGGAAAGTTCATGGAAATATCTATTCCTTACATGGAGGAGGAACATTTCATAGTTCTTTGTTTTCATAGCTCAGGCGAGGCGAGCTCTGAGAGAAAGGCATGTAACCTTGTCCTGCAGGTAGGCTGTAGGTGCTTATTGCAAGCACGCAACAAAAACGTCTTCGATGGGGTGATGTCTTCTGGTTGTGAGATCATCTCGAAAACCTCTTCCCTTCTTCTAGACATGAACATGGCCCTCAATATTTTCCGGGAGGCTCCAACGCTGCAACAGCTTCATCTGAATCCTCATGGAGCACCTGTCTACGCTAATTTACGTTTATGTAATTGGGTAAGGTGGATCCCTCCACCTCGTGGTTTAAAACATAACATTGATGGCTCTTGCAAATCTGGAGTCATGAGAAGAGGAGGGATTGTCCGTGATTACTCTGGTTCGATCTTTTTGGTGTTCTTCTTCCAGATGGGGCATGGTACCTCGCTTTTGGTAGAAGCAAAGACTATGCTCACATGACTGTCGGTGTGTCGGAAGCGAAACCTTCATCTTCTGGAAGCCGAAACAGATTCAATGGTGGTCCATAACGCTATTCAGGGTCTTGGACCTCTCCCTTGGTTGATGGAATATGTCACCCGTAAGTTCTTTACTCTTCTCAACAATCACACAAAAGTGTTCCACACTTGGCGGGATGGTAACATGGTGGTAGATTATTTGGCCTCTCTTGATTTTCCTAAAACTGAGTGCGTATTTTCTCATGACTTCTAGAGCTTGAAACCCCTAGGGATTAACATTCTAAGACGTGATTCTCTATGTCTCCATTATTTTAGACCCCTGTAGAAATATGTCGTTCTGCCCTATTTTTGAGCCTTGTTTGTTTTTCCCTTTTTGAAAATCTTATATATATATATATATATATAATGATAATGATGATCCAACAAAATATAATCAAAATAAATGGTTATAAGTTCAAAAAACTGTTAACATGATGTTAAAACCATCCCACCATTAATGCTTTCCTTCAAATAAATCGTGTCATGAAGAATCTACATTGAGAAGTATGGTCAATTCTCTCTTACTGGTGCCTAACACTCCCAAATATCATATGAATCATAACCTTGCTACCATAAAACTTGAACCAAGTGTATAGATATTCCATAATGTAAATTTATTTAAAAATCCAAAATCCAAAATGGAAAATCAGTCATGGGAAAATCTTGATTCACATCAAGGTCCTTTAAACTCAAGAGATAAGATAGTTTAGGGATATGAATTATATGTTATGAAACATGAAACAATTTTTTGAAATTCAACATGGTAATATAAAATAATAATATGATCAATATCCTCAAACAGACCCACATTTCATGGTGTTAACAACCCTTTCTTTCCAACCTTATGGTGAACCAATCATAGTGATACTCCGAAAAACACCAGTTCAAAAACTGAGAACTCTAAGGAGTGAATTTTATGATTCACATAGGACTTATACAAAATATGATCCATTACGTTTTTTTACAAAACAAATGAATAATTTGTTTCATCCCATGGACAAAACTATGTCTAACTAGGGAATCGTCGCTGATCATGAACCAACAATTTAGAGATCGGCAAGGTGAACCATACAGTGCCTCAAAGGGTTCCACATTCCTAGCTGATTAGTAACTAATATTATATGAAAACAATACTAGTACCAATTTTAATATCAAATTCCTCCATATCATGGAAATATGCTTGGATCATGTCCCCAATAATCAATAGATCCCATTATATTTGACCAAATTTTTGAGGATGGTATGTTCTGCTCAACATTATTTGGTATGTTCTCCAAAAATGAGATGTAAAATAGGGATCCATACAAAAAAAAAATAAATTAGATGTCTAGGAAATATTACGATCTCTCATATGTATAAATGTCCAAATACCGCATAATCGATGGTATCCCAAATGGGAACAAAGTTCTCTGATTTGGTTAACCAGTCAATCACCACCAAAATCACATTCTTTCTAGGATGTTTAAATTGAATCCAAACCACACATTCTATTTCTACCTCATCCCACATACAATTAATTACATTAATGGGAAAATGTAATTATGAATTCTTCAGATGATTGACATTAATAATTGACATGTATAACAATGATAAATGAATAAAATATTTATTGTAACATAATTATCCACTACAGAATTGTTTTTCTTATAATAAATCAAATTCAAGGTCTATGGGTGTACCGCCCACTAGCAATAATGAAAATTACCTATGATGACATTTATCAAGGGAGAAAAAATCATTTAATGTCTTTGAAAGAAAATGATTCCCTATGAATATAGAGACAATTCCATGGTGGTACCCTCACCATATACAGAATCCATCATGCCTTAAAACTCATCATTAGGATTTTTTACCCTATTGAACCTACCTGAAAAGTAAGGTCATCAACTATACACATAAAAAAATTTCATTCTCATCCTCCTAAAATGCCACATGCATATGATAAAATAGATATATTAGATTATTTTTTACAATGGGATGAAAGCTTCACACTCAATGAATCATCCACAATATTCCCATTTCCATGGGTGTAGAAATTCTCAAAATAAATTTATTTTAGGTGCTACACCTACCATCTCTGTCAAAGATTAAAATAATTTTAATAGAATATATAACTCAATATTTTATGATCATAATTGATAGTAATCTTTTTGTGTAAATGGTAATTCCTTAAGTTGTTCAGTGTTGGAATGACATCTATGTGATTGCGACCACATTTAGGATTATTCTTCTCATGAGGATTAAGATAATGACTATTATATTCCATGAAATGATTACCCGGTATAAAAATAATCCCAAAACACAAAACTAATGAATCAAAAAATACCACATAACTATACACAACATCTATAGGATTCAAAACTAGCACTGAAGTTAATAGATGCATCATCTAGGTTTGGACATCTAAAATTTTATATCCCATATGATCATCACTCCCTTCCATGTAAGGGAAATCATTATAGACTCAAACAGTTTATAGGCCTTTAAAAACATGTGGTATTATCCTACCAATCCAAAAAATATCTGATTCTCAATGACATTACGTGGTTCCCCTTGGTCATATAATCATTCACCTTATTTAGTTCAATTGAAATACCATCATCAGAAACTATGTGTCCCATGTACATTACCTCTTAAATAAAAAAAATTACTGATAAGGAATGGAATAAATTTTTTCATTTCACAATATACAAGTAACTTCCCTCAAGTGACAAACATTGTTTTCCTATTTATTAGAGTAAAACAATATTTAATCCATGAATATGACAACAAAAGAATAGAGGAACTAATGGAAATTATTTTTCATTAATTCCATGAACAGGTAGGGATCCTTCGTTGCACTACACGTCATAAAAAGGTTCCCATAATGGACATAACGTCACTTAAAGTCTCTTATATGGACATCAAACAACTTGATGAAAAGGTTGTGACAACTAAACAAAAGATTAATTTTTGATAACCAGTTCACACCATTCAGTTGGTCAAAAAAGCATCAATTTGATGCAATGAATATTTTTTCTTGACTGGGAACTAATTGAAAAAATATATAATGAACTAAAATTGAAAGGGTTCTATTAGAATTATTATAAAAATGAAATAGTTCTTCCCAAGTCGACACACCAATAAAAATAAATATTCGGAAATCAATTCCTCAAATTGATTATTTGACTCATTCAATTAAGAAAGTGAATTTTGGCAATAGAGAATGGATATAGGATTGGTACCGAGTTCTATTTCAATAGAAATAACCACCTCTTTCATTGAGGGAAAACCCAAAAAACCATATGCAAATACATCAGGAAACTCATTTACCTCTTAGAGGATATCACCAATTGATAAATCCTACTACATTTTAAATGAAACCATCTATATCACTTGATCCAAAATAAGATGAGTAGGTCTGACACAAATCAATCTTAGGTCCAATTTTCCCCGAAAAAAAAGACACACCACATTAGGGGTAGAAAATGAGACCAAATATAGCCAAACATTTTTAAAATATTTCTATTCAATGAGCCAATCGATTTGGGGAATGAAATCTAGAGGTTTCATATCTAGAATTAAAAAGTTCCATAATTCTTGATTTTTGATAAAGATAAAGTTGAATAATCGTATCAGATACCCTACTTTCTCTTCATCCATAGAAGCATATACATTTATATCAAATAAAGTTGGATATCTATAGGAAGATTCAACAAATCCATTTCATGGGGAGATATTAATTAATTAAAGGAACATGTATCAAATAAATAATAGAATAAATTCATTGAAATAGTTACGATGCCCCTCACAATTATGTAGCAAGTATTAATGTCATTTGGAAACGCTTCCACTGCATAAAGAATATTCATTCATGATTCCTATGGAGGAAACCCTTGTGTTAATGATGAATATGATTGTTCCATTGATAATAGGAGTATTTTTGATCCAATACCATTATGTGTATTTGTAATGGAAAATCATTGAAAGTTTCCTAAACTCCCACAAGAGATATAGATCATAGATATCATTGAGAAAGCATGATTTGGGTACCTAAATTTTCCACACTAGAAACAAGTATGTGGTGTTTTACAATATAAATTTGAAGATTTAGAAAATTTATGCTTCCAAGATACATCACCATGGTTTCCACCAAAGTCACATCCTATTTTCTATTCCCAATAAAGTAACTGCTTGAACCACGACTAGGAGTAATGTGAAGTCCATTCAAACCTGATTTCCCAACCAAGTCATTTTCCACCGTCAATGATCTATGCACAATGTCAATATATGATATGAGATTAAAGAGGAAAATTTATCATAAAACATATATCTGAATACACAATGAAAACCTCATAGATTTCAACTTCTCATTCAACCCTGCCTTAGATGGAAAATAACGATGATTAACAAAATTTTTAGAAAACAATGTCACTTCTTGATAACCTTTATTGAGTTTAAGTAACTCTATAAACATATAAAAGCCCATTTATTAGTTATATAATGGGTCTATAATAATATCCCCAATTTCTGAAAACCTCAATCCCATATTATTTCCAACCATAACTACTATATCCTACTACGTTCTTCTAGGAAATTCATATTTAAAGGAATAAAATTTCACGGTAACTAAATGTGAAACATCTAAAATCACAAATAGATACTCCAAATCCCTTAACCAATCCTCTACATCCAATGGATTATTGGTATCAATGAATGATTGTTTCATTAGATGATGAATTTCCTAGGAATAATCTCTAATTACATCCATCTTGGGAATAACCTATTCATCCTATATAAGAAAAATTTTATCATCTTGACACAAAGAACATACTTCACACCCAAAATTTCCAGACGCTTTTCATCAATTAGAGGGTTATATTAAAATATACAATATATAGCTCCCTAATGATGTCTATTCAAAAAGATTTTTTGTGGGAATTGTACTACACAACATTAATATATAATAATTGAAATATTAATAAACATACATGATATTATAAACTCTATTAATCATAATTCAATTTTTAAAAAATATCATATCCAATCATTTGAAAACTTATGTTATTAGATCAAACAACTACTCACATACACTTTTTCCTAAAATCCAATGGTATATTAAGTCTCGTTATGATGAGAACTGGCTAGGTACTCATTTATATCATAGCACTTACATCTCAATAATCACATTTCTTGTATACCATTATATCCTAAACTATATACTAATATCAATGAATTAGAATGACCTCCATGGATACTAATTTCACAAGAACCAACCTAGAAAACACACACATATGGTACCTAAATTAATTCTGATATGGGCCATTGTGCAATATCATTCCCCAAAGACAGGCGACTACTTCCTAAAAAACATAACAAATCATAGGGATTTATATCTAGAAAAAATAACTCATTTTGACATGGTATCGTATAAAAATTTATAAAACCTCATCATGCTAACATTCCATAAGGAATAAAACCAATATTAAATAGATAAATGTCTCAAAAAATGGTACATATCATAAAATACTTCATATACACTATCAATATATCAACGCCATGTCTCTTTGTAACAAGTAGAACACATGCTTCACATTTCACCACTAACTCACAAGGTCTCTTAAAAAATAACATCCAAACCTCTGCGTGGTTTCCTCCATTTTCTTGGATATTAAATCTGAAAATAATGAAATTATTGATTGAAAATGTTGGATGTGTGATAAAATCCTTCCATGATCTAATTAATTATTTACAAATAAATATATAAAAGAAAAAATAATTATAAATATAAAATAAACAAGGAATGTATATCTCTTCACAATTAATTACATATTATGATTTATAAAAAACACTATGGAATATAAAAAATATTTTTTAAAGTGAATTTTTATCAATTCATGCATAATAATAATTGTTATGAAGACAGGAATGATTATGAATTTCTATCAAAATCTATTTTAGAAAATAATTTTCAATCTATCATCAACATTTATAATCAGTTTAAATCATCGAACCATATTTAAGGGAACCTTGGTATGAATAGGGTAGGAACTCTCAAACATCACAATGATGTACATTTCCATGTGTGACCACACTCTCATGATCATAAATCCTAGTGCAGATAGGGAAAAATAATAAATAATAATCTCCCAAGACTAATTAATTTTTAATTAAAATTATCATGTTCAATAAAATTCCATATTAAGATAATACATGACATGTTTTTGTTCATCCCACCTAACTACATAGGCCCCCGTCTTGTTCTAGGTAAGTAACATATTTATGGTGTTATCATTAAATTAATTCAATCTCAGTCATCTAAAATTATCATTTCAATTGTCTTGTTGTTATTATCTAAAAATACTTCCCCTCCATTCAAAATCCAAGAAAAAATAGTATTTATAACAAACATATATTTCAATTAAAATCATATCATTTCAAATAACAATTAACTTCATTCCATTTATCTTATAAAAACCATGATCAACTCAATCATTTCAAATCGAGATCATTTGTTTGAAAATCAAAACTTCATTCCAAATTCCATTTTTAATTGAATTTACCACACACACACTATTTAATTTTAACCATTAATCAAGGGACACAATTAATTAATTATAAGTCCATTGTAAAACCAATTTAAAATATATATGAATCATGATTTAAAATTTAATGTCATTTCCTTATGAAACCACACACTTTAATTATCAATCTTCAACACATAACAACTGATCGACATGGGGATTATGGGGCTAAAACTATCAAGGGGGAATCATTGATCAATAATAAATTAATGCATAATCTAGATATATTAGTTAAATGAGGATTTATTATTCTCAATGAAGGTATGAGAGGTATAAATAATAATCCAAAACCAATGAGACTATAATTACTGGATGTAATACTATGCATAGACAAAAACATTCATCCAATAAGAAAAGAGGTTAAAGGGGCCAAAATTTCCTCTATATAGCCTCCAAAAAGAAAAGGATAATATTATGTTTTATTGGGGGTTATTTACACTAGGGTAGGGGTGTTTTGAGATTTTAATTATTAAAATTGGATAATTTAAATCGTAGTACATAGTTTCCTAGGCTAGGCCACATGGTTTTTGCTGACCAAGATCTTATATGTGTACCATTAACAAGATTATAAATATTGTTTAATTGATTCGCTAAATATTTCAACAAACATTGATCATGATTTGAGACCCCACCATGGATATTGGAAGAGTATTCATGGTTTAGTT
Source organism: Viscum album (assembly GCA_963277665.1). Lineage (NCBI taxonomy): Eukaryota > Viridiplantae > Streptophyta > Magnoliopsida > Santalales > Viscaceae > Viscum > Viscum album. Next base: position 1,299,615,598 of record OY728166.1, read on the forward strand.
TCATAGTTTCACATCCATTCATTAAACATGTGCCCCGACTGTCACTTGACACACAATTTGAGTGTACGAAACATGGTTTGTACTAACTATACAAATTCCCCCAGAACTCAATCACATGGAACATTATTTTATATGAACATATAAATGTTTTACCAAATCATTCTATAATTATAAATATGACTTAAAATTCCAAAACAAATCTAAACTGCACAAAAAGTAACCTAAAATAGGAATAAAATAAAGGATGATAAAAAAAGGGGATAGATGTTTTAAAATGTGGTAACATGATATGAAATCATGGTTAATACACATTCTATATTTAATATTTTATAGGTTCTATAATGGATTGAAAAGTGTTTGTGGTGATCCAAGAGTTATTGAAAAAGAATACGGCTCTTCATTGGATTTAAAACTTGTTCACACCATGAATAGTATAGTCATGATGTCTAATTACTTATGGAATGAATCTATGGATATTTTTCATGATTTGAAAAAAATGATTTCAATTTAATCAATGCTGTTAATTTTTTTTTGGTTTTATTAGATAAATATGATTCACTCATTTTCATACATACAATCTACGAGATTCACATCTTGGATGGATGAATAATGATAGGTAATTTTTTCCCCACAATTAAATTTCTACTTCAGACCTATCTCCCTAGTAATTTATTTTCCCACTATACCCCTTGAAAACTAGATAATTGGTGGATTATACTTCTATATTCTACTTTTGTTGGCTCTATGATATCCATTTTGGTTTTTTCTCTTATATTTGTAAATACAATCATTATCTTTTCGTTTCCTTTTTTTATTGTAAATAGACATTTTGTTGAAATTATTTTCATTATCAATTTTTTATGATTCTTATTCATAACAATCTAGATATGTTTTGTTATCATCATATAGAGTGTGGATCTAGTGTTTTTTCATGAAGTGTTTGAATATCTGGAGGAATGTTTTGATCAAAATTTTATACTGAAACTTTTTCTTTTGATATTTGAATCTTTTTTAAGATAATAATTTATAGATCCTCTATTTTTTCACTTGTGTTTTCACTATTCTATTGTTGTGTGGATCCTAGAATGTTTTATGTGCAACCTATGTTTGAGGTAAGTGGTTTGGTATCTCGTCGATGTTTTTTTAAACATGAATGATCTTGATTTGTAAAAGGATAATCTAAATTAATTTTTATGATTTTAATATTTATGTGTGAAAAATGTTTCTTGATAAAATTTTGAATTTTTTCATATTTTGGTAAACATAATGGGTTTTTCAAAATATTTTAATATGGTTTGTGAAATTGGTTTTCAACACATTTTTTTGATGAATAAATGGTGGTTTGGAACTAGTTTTGAAATGTCGAATCTGTAAAGTCCATGTCCCTAGTAGCCTAAATCTGGTGCCTTACATTAATACATTGGAATAGATAAAATATTTAAATCCCAAAGGACTAATTTTTTATTAGTTTCTGAATCCATTTTACATACATGAAATTTACATTAGAACTTTAAAGGAAAAAACAACATATAAATTACATTGTAAACACCCATAAACTCATACATTATCCCTAAAATTCATTTATAATACACATCTTCACAACTCAGGAAACAATATAACATATTTAAGGGGTGATAATTGTTGAACAGTAATGGTAAAAAATAGAGTGGAATTTATCATGAAAATAATCAATATGCAGGATAAATAACAAAAAAATAGAGTCCCTTAAAACATAATTTTGAGCATCAAATGGCAGGAATAAAATCTGGTTAAATATTTCCATAATAAAATGTGACCATGGATATTATAATATTTTAATAACCACATGGACTATAAATTATTTGTTTTATATGTAGGGAACACCTGATTTCATACATCATAAACTATCCCCCAAGTCTTTGACCAAGACACCAAACATAATGGGTAAGAACCAAGTCCATTTTTTCTCATCAGACCTACTGATGTATTGATGTCTATATAGGGCCCCAACCATCACTTATAAAATCCAATTTATTATTCACTTGAATGGGGTGAGACATAATATATATATATATACCTATATATATAATCTCAATATGTTCCCAATATTGTAAACACAGTCACTATCCATTTTGAGTAATATAGTGAATGGTATCAAGATATCACACACACAATCAAACTTACCATAATATGTTTAATAAAATATTGTAGATGATAATATAAAGAGACCAATATTAATATAACATAAGATTCAACAGAGGTGTTAAAATAGATAAAAATACTCTGATAAAATCATTTAAGAAATCTTTAAAGAAATACACTTCATTTTTCAAATAAGAGTTCTTTTGAAAAAAATATTAATTTTCATATTATTTGGTATAAAAATAGAAATAAAATACTAATGATTTTTTGACAACATTAGTTATAATTTTTCCTTAAAACACATTATGGATGGAACTTGAAAATTATTAATTTATTATTAAGTTCCTTTAAATTGAGATTTCTTATCAGATAGAATTGTGTAGGGAACCTTATAAGACTTGTGATCTTACATCAAATAAAGATAAACTGATCTAGATATATGAGTTTGGAATATATAAACAAAATATCGAATAATATTATAAATATAATGAATAATTACATTATGGTAGTGAGAGATATTTCAGAACCTGAATGAAAAATGGATGTTCCTGATGAAACACTTACCTTATTCCGAAAGTGTTCTTCACCTAACCATAATGTCCTAGAATATGATATTACATTAATTAATAAATTAATTAAGAAAAATTTATAGATTTATTTGATTTATTATAATTTTATTTTGTTCATTTATGGTATTTTTTTGAGTTATATGATATACTTGTGTCATTAAGTAATGTTTGTTTCACTGGTTTTTAATGATTGGTCTACCAGTATATGAGTATGGAAGATCATGTAAAATTTGAGTATATATCCCGAATTTAATTTATATAATTTTAATGAATTTATCGAATATTAAATTGTTATATATGACGTTTTTATATTTATAGTTTGGATGAATCATTAGATAAGTCATTATTCATAATCATTTAGAGTATTTTTTCGGTTTTTGGATCATGAAAATAGTGTATTGTTATTGTAATTAATATCATGTATATATGATTATTTCAGAACATTAAATAGGATATAATACTTATATTATAAAATATTTTAACCATTATAATGGTTTTATGGCCATCCTTTAAGGAATTGAAGGATATTGAAAACTCTTCATCCTTGAATATGATAAATCAACACATCACAAACATTGTTTTCATTTACATAAAAACCCGAGAGGGAAGATAAATGATGATGGATTATTATCTAAAAAAATATCATTACAGTACATATAGAATACTGGAGGTATCATGTCAATTTCTAATAGGGTGGTGATAAGAATATATTACATGAAAATAACTTGATAATAAATTATAAGAAAAAGAAATAGGTGTGTACCTCTAGATTTTATACTCCTTGAGAACCTCTTTAGCAAAAAAGGTTTGGTTATTTAATGAGACCAAGGGATAATATATGTGGGATATGGTCTTGGAAATATTATTAGGAAGATAATTTTACATGGTACAGTGCTTGGAATGTGTGAGGAGAAGGGGTGGTGAGTGGTCATATTTATAGTGGAAGAGAGGCGGTTGATTTTTGTTCATTTGTTTATTATTTGGGGTCAATGTAACACCCTGAACCCAGTTACCTAGATTCGGTGCATTATTATATAACATAGATATTACCCCAAGAGATCATGTACCAAAAAGCTAATCAGTTTATTATCCTTTTAAGTAATAGATACATACATTAGTTTCACATAACACTATGAAATGAAAAAGCAACATTGTGTCTCTATTTAACACACGTATATTACTTAGCCTATCCTTGAAGGTCAGTCATAATATTCTTTTTTTCATCTTGGTAAAAATAAAATATAAGAAAGGTGTGAGCTTAGATGCTTAGTAAGGATAACAATATAGGATAAACAATCATAAATTCAGATAAACAGTGAAAGAAATTTATAAGACTAAAACACAAGCCTTTTAAACATAAAATTCAGTATAATATGACAAAGATAAATTAAATTATACCATTTAATTATTCACATGGATATTATACTAGTCGAATAATAACATTTATTATCAATAGATAATCTCATAATGATAGAATGCATAATTCTGTACATCTGAACCAGAATGTCAAGGCCTTGTGCCAATACCCAAAAATATAAATTTTTTCAAGGACTTGGGCCAAGACATTTGATTTCCTCGTGAGACTTGTCGATGCATCGAGGGACTATAGAGGTCCCCAACCATGACATACTATGTCCAATTCATTCGCCATATGAAAAGGGTAAATCATAACATAAACAATCTTATTAAACTAATATACGGAATGATAATACATTAACCATAAACTATGAATGACATTAAAATATTACATCCACAGTCAAACATATCATAAAACTATCAATACAATATGGAATATTGTATCATAATAAATCAACATCAATTCAACATAAAATCCCAAAATAGATGTTTACATAGATGAAATATATCCAATAACTATTTTAGAGAAATATCTCTTTCTACTTTGAAATCATATAAATGTCAAATAATTATAAAAGAAAACATTTATTTTGAAAATATTCATATGATCATGTAAGGTAACCTTTGAATGTGTTATAACAGAGTAAAATAGCTGCATCCTCCGTATAAGTTATAAAAAATTATTTCATTAATTTTTTGAAAAGGTTATAGATCACCTTGTTTGGAAAACAACAAAAATATTCCATTGAAGACATTTCATAAAAATTCAGAAAGGGTATAAATAACATTAACCAAAAGTTTGGGAAATATTAAAAATGTTTTGAAATACGTTTTTAAGAAACACAGATGTTGATGATAATGATTTCCAAGTAGATACCTACATATAAACAACCTCAGATAATAAAGAGAATGTAAAAGTAAACCTTACATTGTACTTTTAATTATTTAAGGGTAATTTAACCTATTATATAATAGTTAAGTCATTATTATTAAATTATAAAAGAACCACATACATAAATACAATATCATATATGATCCTATAACATTTCTTTGTTAATAATATTTCAGTATTATCTTTGTTTCGGGTATTGACTAATTCATTTTCCTTCATATGTTTTGTTACGTAAGTATTGTTTGTTATGGATATGATGTATGTTAATCATTAACAGAATTATATTTGGATCTTCAATATTATTTTTAATCACCAAATCAAAAATATTCATGAATGGTTACGATGAGGAATGAAATATCATCACGTTCTGGAGAAAGGTGATATATACGTACACATGAGCAAGAATATGATTCAATTGATTCTGAAATAGTATTTAATTGGATGGTATAATGTAGATAAAGAATTAGTAACATGTTATATTTATTATGTACATCAATTATACTCATTATTATACCCATACAAATAATGAGGTATTGAATAAAAAACTACACCATGACGTGGAGATGGTAAGCCGTACGTACGCACATATGGTGACTTTGTCCTTCATATGATGGATAGAATATTGAATATGGTGTTACCATATATATAATAATATCATAGTATTTATATGGTATTGGATTTATTATTTTTTTATGGAAACAACAAAGAAATAATAGGTGGAAGAAGAAAATAACATTGAAAGAAGTTGTGAAATGATTCCCTCTTCTTCAGGTTCTTTGTTTTGATTTGACCAAAAGGGATTTGTAAGATGGATTTATAATAAAATTAAGGCCTCTATGTTGAAGTGAGGGTATCTGGGAGGATATTTGACCAGGTTTTGGAAGAGACAAATGTATTTTGAGGTGTCAATTTAAGATAAGGAGAAGTCCCCTTTTATAAGGCAGCTGAAGGGCACTTTATGAAAAGTGTGAAATATTATTTTATTATAGAATAATTTCATGATTCTAATAGATAAAAATGGATTTATTTCATGGCTAAGGTGGGGATGAGTAGAAATACTCAAAACAATTATGTGTTATACAAGTTTAGGTCACCATATTATCATTATCTTTTACATTTAACTTATAGTTAAATAGTTTAACATTTAGAATTTCTTCTGGTACTATTATATTACACGGCTAATAAAATTACTATAAAATGAAAAGAAAACCTCAAGTTGTTCATTAATGAAATATCTATAATTATAATGTCCTTTGAATGAAACTTAGTGTTTTAGGAATATTATATCATTTAATAATATTACATTGTTTTAAAAACTCATTTATGTCAATTTTGACACTATTTATATTTGTTTATTTGATAGTCAAAACAACATGATTACATCGAAAAAAACTCATTGAATCAACCCTAAAAAGTCATATTAACCTATAAAATTTTTCTAATGTATTCAAAGTCTTAATTTTAAATTTATTTTGATATTTATAATATCAAATAATTTAATTATTCATTAATAAGGTAATTACTGCATCATCATTGTGTCATAAATAAACTTAATTAATTAGTGTCTAATAATTATAACTAAAATACCATGATGTAGGAAATATTATTAGATTTATAATTAATATTTATATTCTATTTTATCTTATGTATAACCCTACATTAAAAATGGTTTAACTTTTAAAATTTCAATTTAACACTTTTAACTCCTCTTTAAATAAAATATAATAATTGTCGTAATCTAATCCAAGTGGATCGAAAAGTACCATATATTCTTCCTAAGGTATATTTTGGTATAAATACACTTATTAAATAGAATTAGGACATATGATAGGTTAATTATTATGTCATTTTTACCTTTAATCACCATATTTACTTTCAATCGTGGTAAAGAAAATTCAAAAGTTACTATTCACCAAAAATTATTTTAATCATATTGAACAACATTTTACGTACTAATTTAAATAGTGTCTCTTGTATTTTTTAAATGAAATTCAATGAGTCAGTAAAATTATAATTTTTGCATTTTTGCAACTGTGCCTAGAAGGTTGATAAAAGATGGTAAATAGTTCAATAAAATTTTATATATCTAATATTATTATATAATGACTTAAATGAATTACATTAGAATAATATAGGTATTATGTATCTATTTTTCCATTAAAATAAATTTAAATTTAAAAATGATTATTCAAATAAAAAGTCTGTTTTAAACAATAACGCAGTGTTTTTCACTGTTCATCAAAAATTGAATGTTTTAAAAAATACATAAAATTCACCCTAAGATAATCTTGATATTCCAAATCCAAAAACGAAGTCTATTTCGGAAATAAAATTAATTAAAATTTCAAAAAGTGTGTATTACTATTCATATTTTTTTAAACAACTAGTTTGATTTTTTGTGGTCTATTAGAACTCGAAGTTGCATACAACACAAGATATTTTATTATTCAAAGAGAAACATATCGTGGAAGCTTGGGGTGTTATATTCTCCCCTCCAAATAATTTTGTCCTCAAAGTTTTTATAATACTACTACATAAAAAGAATTAGGTGGTTCTTCATCCAATGTTCCTCAGGTTCCAGTGCTGCATCTTCCATTTTATGGTTTCCCCAAAGAACTTTTACCAGACGAGTCATCCAGTTTCTCAATAAATGTTCTCCGGTATCATGATTCTTGATAGGCTCTTTACAATAAGACATATCAAGTTCCATCTCTATTTCATCATAGGTGAGTACATGTTTTGGTTCAGGGATTCATTTTCTCAATAGTGATACGTGGAACACATCATGAACATTGGAGAGACTTAGCGGTATTTCCAAATGGTAAGCTATAACCCCAATTTGTTCCAGAATATTGAAAGGTCTGATGTACCTGGGACTTAATTTACACTTCCTACCGAATCGTATAACGCCATTCCATGGAGATACCATCAAGAAAACTTGAACTCCTACTTGAAATTTCAAATCCTTCCTTCGGTTATCGGCATAACTATTTTTCCTACATTGACCTGATTTGATGTGGGTTTGGATAATTTTCAACTTTTCCATTGTTTCATCAAAAAGTATTGGGCCTACGAGTTTTCTTTCACCAACATCATCCCAACAAGTTGGTGTGTGGCATCTCTTTCCATATGACACTTTATTTGGTACAAACTGAATACTTGAATGGAAGCTATTGTTATAGGAAAATTCTACCAAAGGTAAGTAGTAATCCCACATAACAGAAAATTCATGTGAGAAATATATCAATATATCTTCTATGGTTTGAATAGTCAGTTCCAATTGTCCATCAATTTGAGGGTGGTTGGCAGTTCCCAAATGAAGTTCAGTATCTAGGTATTTGTGAATACATTTCCATAATCTTGATATAAAACAGTTATCACGATCAGAAACAATCGATAGGGGTACACTAGACGTCGTAAAACTTCATTAATATATTGTCTTTCTAAACGTTCAACTAGTAAATATTACCTTATAGCAAGAAAATATGCTGACTTTGTATGGAGATCGACAATGAAACATACAACATCATTCTTTATAAGATTCCTTGGTATCCCCATCAAAAATTTCATCATAATATCATACCATTTCCACCTAAGTATGGGAAGAGGTTGTATGACTCTTATAGGATGATGTCCTCCAGCCTTCACCTATTGAAAAACAATACATCCTAACACATAATCAGCAATATCCTTCATCATGTTATCCCAACAAAACTTTTCCCTCAAATATCTATACATCTTTTTGCTAACATGGTCAATAGAGAAATTAGGGCTCTGAGTATCATCAAACAACTCCCTTTTTAGATCAGGTATATCGAGTACACAATGCCTCTTCTCATATTTCTAAAATTCCATCTTCATATAAGAAATAAATCAATATCTTATCATGCACAGCTACAACTATCTTTTGTAACTCTTCATAATTAGTCTGAGAACTTTTTGTCCTTTCTATTAAAGATGGTTGGGAAACTATTTGAAATAGTATTAATGTTTCACCTTCCATGGTTATTCCTATATCTAACATTACTAGATCCATGAACAAAGGATCCCTTTAAACTCTCATCTTGCTCAAAACTCCATGATACATTCTACTCAAAGAATATTACACCTTATTTTCCTTCACTGGTTGTTAGTGTATTATGAAATCATAATACTTGAGTTGTTCGAGTCGTCGCCTCTTCCTCATGTTCTGTTCTTTCTGTAAGAAAATATAATTCAATCTCTTGTGATAATCTTATATCTCCCATTTCTTAAAATTGATATGGTGTCTCCAAATATTTAGAGAAAATATTACAGATTCTAACTCAAGATCATGAGTAGGATAGTTTTGTTCAGGAATTTTTAGTTATTGTGATGCATAATCAATAACATTAGCATTCTGTATAAGAACATAACCAATTCATTTATTTGAATCATCACTATAAATAACAAACACATCATTCCCCGATGGTAGAGTCAAGATATGAGGATTGACTAATATTCTCTTCAGTTCGTCAAAAACTTCTTGAAACTATTTTGTCAAAAAAATTAACACCTTTACGTGTGAGATTTGTTAAATGGTTTGAAAATTGGTCAAAATTCTTGATGAAACATCGATAGTAACCTGATATACAAATAAAACTATGTACTTATGTTATACACATTAGTGTTGTCCACAGTTGGATTGACCTTATCTTTGATGGATCAAAAAAGATTCCATACTTAAAGGCAATATAGCCAAGAAAATAAATCTCTTAAAGCCATAATTCATACTTACTGAACATCCCATATAATTCATTTATTATAAGTGTCATTAGAATAGTGCATAACTTATTTTCATGAAGTTCGTAACAATTTGAGGATACCAATATATCACCAATAAATACCACTAAAATTTTATCAAGATATTACGTGAAAACTCTATTCATTAGATCCATGAAAACAAGGGGTGCATTAGTCAGTCCAAATGGAATTACTGTGTACTGATAATGCACATACCTTGTTAAAAAAGATGTCTTTGGAATGTCTTCCTTTTCCATGAACAACTAATGATATCCACATAGAATGTTAATCTTTAAATCATATTGAGATCCATGATGTTGATCAGATAAACCATCAATGTGAGTTGGGAGATACTTGTTCATTATTATCATATCATTGATGTCTCTATAGTCAATTCACAACCTCAAATATCAATCTCTCTTATTAACAAAAAGAATAGGGGCTCCCCACGAAGAAACAATAGGTCGAATAAATCTTTTATTACTCAGATCATATAGATTTTTCTTTAGTGAAAATAATTTAATAGTGGCCATTCTATATGGTGTCTTTGATATAGGCCTTGATCTTGGAATTAAGTCAATGGAAAATTCAATTTATCATTCTTGAGTATGTCCAGGTAAATCATTTAGAAACACATCAACATATTTTTTCACAATAGTTAAATCCCCTTTTTGAACATTCCTTTACTCACCCATATTTATTTTACTCCCTTCCTACCCAATAATTTATTTTAGTATAGAAAGAGAGGATGGATCAAGAAGAGAATAAAATAGTGATGTTTTTACTCTAAGGATAAGGGATTCCTTATCATCATCACAAATTTTAACCTACATATTATTACAATAAATTCACACATCATGGTCTTAAATCCTATCCATACTGAATATTATTTCAAATTAAATCATGGGTATGACAATAAGATTAGTAGGTAAAGAATTTTTATATTCAATAATGGAAACTTATTGGAAAAACTCTATTGTTATGATACTTCCCTTAAGAGTTTTGACTATAAATTCCCTTGTTAAGTAAAATTGTAAATATCCAATTTTCTTGGAAAACATGGAATTTTTGAAAGAATACGAGGATTTAGAATCAAATAAAACAATGCTTAATTTTGAGGAAACATTTAATGTACCTTCCATCACATCATTCGAAGCATCAACCTTAGTAGTTTTTATCACATAAGCATGACCATTATCCCTTGTCTTTTTTATGTGGTATGTTTCCTTGATGAATAGAAAATTCATTTGAATAATTCCCCATTTCATTACAATTTTAGAAGTGTACATTGGCAACCTCTTTCTTCCCCTTGCAATCACAAGCATGGAGGCCTTCTTCTCCACAATAGTAACAAACTCATATCCCCTTTTGGATTGTACAAGGGTGTTTATTCCCACATTTACTACATGATGGAAATTCAACTTTTCCCTTCATCCCCTTATTTATTTTTCTAGAATGTTCAGCAGATCTCTTATTCCCTTTCTTCTATTTGAAGTCATAAGACTCAGAGAATTCATTTTCTATCTTGATAGTAATTGAGAATATATCGTCATATGACTAGAAGGATTGTGAGACTAAATCTCGACATAGAAATGGTTTTTACCCATAAATTAATCGACCAATATTACTTCTCGGTTTACGTATATAATTTGTATCATGCCTTCCTATCCCTGTAATTCTCACCTCATAATTTCTGATATTCTCATCCTCTTTTTCCTCAGACTCGGAAATTGGCTTCCAATATCTTCTCGATGTTCATGGTGAATGTATTTTTCTAAGAAAATATCTTTAAAATATCATTACTCCATATTTGATACTTTTTCATCCTCCTTTTTATTTTGAATTAATGACCACAATTGATATGTATCTCTTAAGAGGTGATAAAATGCCATGAAAACTTTTTCCATTTCTCTACTCTGCAATGCTTGATATATTTTCTTTGAATAACATACCCATTAATTAGATACAAATTGATTTGTAGTCACATTGAACGTTGGTGGTTTTTGCCTCATGAAACGATCTAACATTGATCCTTTGGATGGTGGATCAAGTTTCTCTATATGGGTAAGGTTATTATTAATAACCTGAGTGATTTTTCCCAGTATGGTTATAGGCTTTTTAGCACAAGTTTCATCACCAGCTCCACGATAATTATCCTCAATAGGAGAAAAATCCCTACATGGATTATGTACGTTGATACTAATTAGATTTATCCCACAACGTTCCATTTATAAACAATGACATACACTAGATTAGTTTATGAATCACAATTCATAATTCGAAACAGGTAAAATACTTAAAATAAATTGAACAGTTTAGGAACATAATCCATAATCATAAAAATGTTTCCCTTGGGGAAGTATTTACTCATAAATCCATCATAATGGATTGTAATGTAATTGTGAATTATCATCAGCATATCCGTTGAGAGTGTCAAACTAGGATCCCAGTAAGGCCTGTTGTCTTGTACTAGGATACCCTAGGTCAAGCCCAAAACTCTTTGTCAGAGTTTTCACTCATAGTTACATCTGTTCCAGAACCACGTCCACGTGTAGTATTCAGGCAGATATGTATTTCTTATAAAACCCAAAAATATCAATATTATGAAATTTTTTGTTTGTGCTTCTATAGTAGTCCTGAAAGTATATCTTAGGGTAATGTTCTGTAATCAGAGTTTTTTTATAAATCTAGTTTCCAAGGTTTGTTCTAAACATCCTATGATACCAACTCTAACACCCCAAACCCAGTTATCTAGGGTTAGTGCATTATTACATAACATTTTCATGATCACAAGATATCATGTCCCAAAAGACCGATCAGTTTTATAGCCTTAGAAGAACTATATACATACATAAATTTCACATTAAATTTTGAAATGAAAAAGAAACATTGTGTCTACATTGAAGAAAATTATATTTCTTTTACTATCCCTACAGGTCAGTCATAATATTATTCTTCGAATCCTGGAAAAAATAAATACTGAGAAAGTGGTGAGCTCAGATGCTCTGTAAGGATAACAATATTGTGGAAACTATCATAAATAAGAATAAACATTTAAGGAAATGTATAAGAGTAAAACAAAGGACTTTTAAACATAAACATAAACATAATATTAAAATGATAAATCAAATAATCAAATTTACATATTCACTTGGATATTATACTAGTAGAATAATCACATGTAATATCAATAGCTACTCTCATAATGATGGAATGCATAATGTCAGTCATCTTAAACAAAATGTCAAGACCTCGTCCCAGGACTCTAAATATATATTTTTTCAAGGCCTTGTGGCAAGACACTATTTGGTCTCATGAGATCTACCGATGTATCGAGGGGCTATATCGAGTCCACCCATCACTTACCACGTTCAATGCATTCCTCATATTAAAAGGGTGAAACCTAACATAAACATTTGTATAAGACTAACATAAAAAATGTTAATACTTTAACCATTAAAAGTGAATGACATAAAAATAGAACATCCACGACCAAAAAAATCATTAAAATATCAATACAATATGGAATATTATATGAAAAAAATAAACTTCAATTAATCATAAAATCCAAAATTAGATGTTGAGATATATGAAATCAATCCAAAAAATATATCACAGAAATATCTCTTTCTACTTAGAAATAATTTAAAAGAAGCATAATTATAAAAGAAGACATTTATTATGAATATATTAATATAATATTTTATGGGAATCTTCGATGGTTTTATAATGGTGGAAAATGTCCTCATCCACTGTATAAGTTAAAAAACATTATTTCCTTAATTTTTTGAAAAGGTCATAAAGCACCTTGTTTGGAAAATGATAGAAATATTCCTTTCAACATATTTTAAAAAAATTAAAAAAAGGTTATAAATGGCTTTAATCAATAGACTATGAAATAGTAAAAACATTTGAAATATATTTTTATGAAACGCGTATGTGTATGATAAAGATGTCCTAGTAGATACTTACATTTAAAAACCCTCAGATAATAAAGGTATTGTAAAATTAACCCTTACCAGGTACTTTTACATATTGAAGGGTATGTTAGCCTACTTTATAATAGTTAAATCATTGTAAATAAATTATACAAGAACCACATACATTAATATTATATCATATATGATCCTCTAATATTGCATTGTTAAAAATATTTCGTAGTAGTATCATTGTTTCGGGTGTTAACTGAATCATTTTCCTTCATATGTTTCGTTACGTAATTCATGTTTGTTATGCATAGGATTTATTTGACTCAAATATATAATGATATTAAGTTCTTAAACATTATTTTGAATCATCAAATGAAAATTACTCATGAATGGTTATGATGGGGAATGGAATCTGATCGCGTCATGGAGACGGTAATCCGTACGTATGCACGAGTGAAAATATCATTCTATGGATGGTGAAATCATACTTAATTGGATATTTTATTATATATAATGAATCATTAACATTTTATATTTGTTATTTACATCAATTATTCACATTATTATATCCATCCAAATAATGATGTATTGAATAACACAGTACACCACGACATGGAGACGGTAAGCCGTACATACACGCGTATGGTGACTTTTCCATTCATAGGATTGTTAGAATAATGAATATCATTGTTCCATATTTAAAAAAAATTATAAGGTAATGGATTTAATATTTTGGTCTGGAAACAAGAAATAAAGAGGAAGTGGGAGAAGAAAAGAACTTTGAAAGAGGTGATGTGTAACACACCAGGTAAATAAAGAATATGATATTTTTATATTTTTCCATATTTTTTAATAAAATATTAATATTAATTTAAAGGTAACGCTATGCTTGATGGCTTCCCAATATGCAACAACGAGTTCCTTTGAAATCTTACGTTGAACACTAATAATAAAATAATTTTATTCTAAATGGTAGTTAACACCTAGCCGTTGTAATGACGGGAATGAATAGAACTAACTAAAAAATAATTATATATGTTTGTAAAATATTTTTACTTTTTACAAAAATATTTAGAGGATTAAAAATGCAAATGAATCCAATTTTAAGCATAAATCTTCTAATATTCTTTAAAAGGTCGATTAACCGCCTTTTGATGGAGATCCCTTTTTAAATATAATATTTACAATTTTATATGTTGTATTTGAAATACTAAAATTCTTCTTTAGAATCGGGACATCAAAATTTACTTTGGGTAAATTTTTGATATTTTTCCGATAAAGTTAATTTTTTAATGAATAGTGAAAAATGTTGTATTTTAATACAAAAACTCTTTTTAATCAAATTTATTTATATGATAAGATTATCTTTTTAATTGGTTTTAAAGTTAAATTAGAATATATTTTTACCATTTAACCCAATAGTGGTCATTGGAATTAATTTCAATTTGAAATTGGACTTAAACTAGTTTCAATCTTTTGATATATATTGTTTCATAAAAACTTGGTATTTGTTCTGACAGTGAGAATTAATTATAACATTAATTAATGTAACACATATTTTTGGAATTTTGTAAAAAAGACATCATTTTTTAATTCGGAATATCAAATATATCTTAGGGTGAATTTTTGGTATTTTTTCTGAAAAACTTAAATTTTTGATGAACAGTGAAACCACTAAGTGGTACATAAAAAACTGATTTTTCGTTTAAATGAAAATTTACCACCTTTGTGTTTTGAATTTCAAAAATATGACATACATGGTTTTCATTAGGAAGTAAAATGTTGTTCAATGTGATTAAAATATTTTTTTGGTGAATAGTAACTTTTAAGTTTTTAATCGCGATTAGAGTTAATTAGTGTAATTTTATTTAAAAATAATATTTTAATAATATGAAATGACCTTGAAACATGTAATACACTTATTGGATGTGTCATGAACGACCAAGAAAATCCATGGGTCAACTTGGGGACCCCATGGAGCCACTTTGGTAGGAAAATGACATTAAAAACGTTTTATTTAATGTTAAAATTAAAATGTCACAAACATGTGTTTTTTAACTAAAAAATTTTTTAAATGGGGTTATAAAAGTCATATTTTTTTAATATAAATATCCATTAGAAATATAAAATTATTTCCTACATCATGATAATTTTTTTTATAATTTTTAGACATTAAATAAATTAAATTATTTATGACACCATGATGATGCAGTGATTACCTCATTATTTAACGATTTAAATAAAATGAAAAGATAATGTAAAATATAAGACCTACAATTATCAAAAACCTATTTTATGAATTTATTTCGAACTATTTTCACCTTATCCTTTAAATATATAATTTTTGGACCTTTAAAATCTGAAAAGCATTTTATAATAAAGTAAAAGTTTATAACTTTCCAAGAGTGCCCCTCCTCTCCTCTTATAAAAGGCCCCCACCACTACCACCTTACTCACACCTCTCAAGACTTTTGCTCAGACAAACCCCGCCCATTTCATCTCTCCACATCCCTCTATTCATCATTGAATCCTCACCTTTGCGCAGAATTCTTTCCAAGGAAGCCTTTGAGCTCAAATCAAAAAGAGTTACCTGATTTAAAGGTAATGTCTTCCCTTGTGTTCTTTTGTTTTATTTTGCTTCTCCAACCCTCTAAAATAGTTTTATTCATTTATTTTGTAACAAAAACAGTATCTTCAATATACTAGTATGTTTTTATGTGAAGGATTCGAGCTTCACTTACACACACCTTCATCTAATGGTTAAAGAACATACTGTTTCTGTGGATGACGAATTTTTGCCTCACGAAACGATGAATGTTCAATCTTCTCTTAACACGTTTCATGGTGGCCATTATGATGCAACTATATTTTATATATGATATATATGGAATTTATGTTTACTATATGCTTCTTAATTTTATATTTAAAACATGCCTTTATGCTTTTCATGTTGTGCAAATGCGATAATTTCATACGAGGAAGTATGGACTACCGCCCCCTCAAGTGATGTGAGTCATTCATACAATACATGGACTGTATAAAGAATGAAATTAATGAACATATGTGACCTATATAACATATATATTATACCTGAATTATAATATATATATATATCTCTCTCAATTATTTTTAATTCCATTAATATGACAAAGAAATCAAAGCAGCGTTCATGCGTACGTACGGCCTACCGTCTCCATGAACGGTGCATTTCATTTATTTTTATCTCCAAATGCTATGGAGTAGTATAAAATGAGAATGTACTAGATATATATGATATTTAAATCATTAATACTATTCTGGAGATGATTTACTTATAACTACTTGGACAATCATTTTGAAACAAGTTCATTTTTGACTCATGTACCAAACATCGACAAAAATGTCTGATAAGAACACACATTAATAACCAATTATTATAACATTATAATATGTGATATGAACTGAATAATAATCTTTAAAAGAGTTCCTTAAGAAATTATAAATTGACCAAAGTTTATTATTCAGGAATATAATGAAACGAACAAGACAAGTGAGACTTGAGGTAAGGGATCCAACCTCTCTCGTTCTTTTTAAGTACTCTCTTTTATGTCATTTCTTATAAGCTCATCATTATTAAGTTTGGGGATGTTGTTTTATATTCATAATACTGTAATTTTTTTTATCATATTATGAGAGACCCAATTTGATCTCATAAATCTATTTTGGGATATTTTTAAGTGGCGTCGTTATGCTGCCGAGTTTTCGTAAGGGATTTTTCATCTAACTTTTATTCCTGTGATATTTATGATAAATTTACACCATTTTCCTTTGAGTGGTGTATGTAATGACCATTATTATACTCTTGGTTTAATATAATTTTGTTTATGGGTATTTACATCAATGTTTTATAGTCCTTCTTTCATGGGGTGTACGTTTCGGAAGTTACCCAATTCGGTAAGGGATCCTTTCACCCTCCACATTTTAAAAGACTTCTTTTTTAGGTATTTTAATCTTATTATGATGGGATATGTTCTTATATATCCTTATTGATATAAGTGTTATGTCAAAGTGACGAGATACCAATTTTTATCTCTCACCAACTCATTTTCTGAATTTTGAAGTGATGCTGTTAGGCTGTCAAATTTTTTCAAGGGAACTTCTTAACCAAATTTTGATTCTTTGGGATAAACTTGTACTCCTTGAATATGTCATTATATGAATATGTGTGAATAACCTCTGATAGTTTTACACTTAATATCCAATTATATTTGATGTATTCCTTTGTCACACATAATTATGTAACTGATTTATCCTTAATCCAAGGTTAATGTCTTTATTAGGGACTTCGTCTCGATCTCCTCTCATTAAGGAATATTTTTGTTCTAATACAAGGCTTTCTTTTATTGGTGTATAAAACCCTTTGACTTATACTTTTATTTTAAAGGAATATTTTCTATACTAAGCATTTTATGAAATGACAAAAAGTATGTTTCTTTTAACGTATGCTGTGACAATGACCTTTTCGCCGTCGTGAGTATTATTTGGTCTTTGGCTTCCTCAAAAAGCCGTTATATTTTTAAAAGTAAATAAATACAATATACTCTTTTTTGGTATTGAAAATGGTTTTGATAATGGGTTTTTTATGTCAATATATTTATGTGATATATTGTGCTTGAAATGTGGAAATGTTTTCTTTCCTTTATAATTGTTTTATGGGTTATGATTTTATAATGGTACTTGGACATTTGACAATAGGTTACATGATAAACCATATGATGGGTGGTGCCGTGAATACTAGGACAGGTGGTTACATTGTAACCTCCAATGCATTGGGTATGTAATTCAGTCGTATGGCTATTCCATGAAGTATGTGTGGATGTCGACCGTATGGTTATTCCATTTAAGTATGTTTATGTACCAAGTTACCTTTATATGTTATGTGTTCTTTATATCGGATTTATGGTAATATTTTGGTTACAAAAGGTTATGTAATGGTATTTTATTGATTTATGAGTTTTTACTACTTCATAAAGGTGAAAAGTATTACTTTGGTAAAGTACTCATGGTTTACTTGTTGTTTTGAAAAACTAACAGTTTTCCTTCTTTGTGTATCCTTTACTGGGCTTTTTATGCTCATCCCATGTTTTTGAAATGTTTTCCACAAGACTTAAAGATGAATAGGGTCATGTATGGGATCAAGGAAAGACTTTCTATTTAAAACATGGAATTAGACATGTTTCTTTTTAAGGGTTTTTTTTATTTTATGGAAAATTATTAGAAGTGTCTACTATGTAATCTTTTGAGATGTAATATTTATGACCTAATTCTCTAAAACTCTAAACCTGCAAAGATCCTCTTTGTGAATTATTCATTTAAATGATGATTAAGTAATGTTTAAGGCTGGGGCCTTGTAGTTGGTATCAGAGGTCGGTTTAGATAACTTTAGAGGTTAGGGTATTCTCTAAGAATAAGAGACATTACCATAATGGTTAGGATTTCAGAAAGAGTCCAAGTTTTAGATAAAGTGAATGATTAAGTATATCTTAGTGTTTATCTTCCTCATTAGTACATGATTGTGTTGCTGATATACTCACACTAACCTTTTTGGTTTTAGTAAATGGCGGGATCTAGCAGGCACCAAAGTAACAGTGGATGTGAAGGAAACTATGACAGTTTTCTGAGTGAGAAACTGAATGATATGGGTGTTGCAATGAGAACTCTTGTGTTTATCCTCAACCAACTATCTGGAGACATGATTGACCACCTAAACCTTGGTGATTTCTATAAGGCTTAATATATGCGAGAAAAAAATCCTTACGGAACTACAGGTAATAATAATAATGGTAAGTGTGCTAAAAATTCTATGTGTCAAATATGTGGAAAGAAACACCTAGGAAATTGTTTCAAAGGGATAGAAATATGCTATAGATTTGGAAATGAAGGTCATAAATCAAGAACCTACCATGGAAAAAGGAAGCATCTAGTTGACTCGAGGAAATGGAAAGAAGTTCTTTCTGAGGGATGAATTGAATGTTTTAAATTTGGTGTGCATGGTCATTATGCAAACACATGTCCTATGAAGAAGTTTCAGGAATGGGATCACCAAGATTGTACAAATATTCATTTACCAATACCTAATGCCATTCCGATTGAGGATGAAGAAACTGATAATGACCAATCAAAGGTATGGATTATTTCTTAACTTTTGTTTTCCTATTTTGGAATCTTAGGATATGATTCATGATTTTGTTTATAGGAAAGAAGTATTTCAGAATAAGTTGGAAAGGAATGGTTAATGGATCATGAAGAATGATGAATGAGTAAGTAGTCAACATATAAGGGCTTCAAGAGTTATGGTGAAATTCTTAAGAGTAATAAGTCTCTTTTGATGATGGGGTTACATTAGAAGACTTTTTATAGTATGTGTAACCCTGATGTTTGATATATGAAAATTTTATTAAAGGAATAGTTATCTATTCTTTTGTGGACATAGTTTTAAAGAACCATTTGGGTTTATATGATCCTTAATTTTGAGTTAATTATGGGTTACTATATGTTATGATGGAAAGTGAAAGGCATGAGATAAAATTGAGGTTAAATTATGTTATGGTTATTTTTGATGATTTTTTCTCTTTTTGGGGAATGATTTGAGAATTATATAGTTTGGAAAAAGGACAACACGCAGACCGTGTGACAACCGGTCATGTCGGACAAAGCTGCGGGAATCGAACCCACAACCAAAGTGCGACTGGTATTTATCACCTACCACTGGACTACGTGAAGTCCCTAGTTAGTTTGACTAATTCTTTTTAGTTAGATTATTTTATGAATTAATAGTAAGTTGATTTTGGGTTTTCTATTGAAATTATTAAACTATCATGGAGGATAGGTGATTAGTTTAATTACTTTTCAATACGAGACTTTAAGAATAGCTGATGTTGTTTGGAGATAAATGTTACGATTCAACTTGGAAGACTATGTGATTAAATCCTTAAAATATTTGGGTTTCAATCATAGTATGGTTTACTTTTGGTCTTCGTTGAACTTTGGGTCTTGCTGGACACGTTTTAGAGATTAAAAATAGATTTCCTTTTTATAAAGGATTATCCTTTTGGGTATTATCTGATCTCATACTAACCTTTTTTGTTTTAGTTTTAGTTAAGGTCTAAATACATGGGAAGTATACAGTTCTCTTTTTTGGATTAGGTGATTCTATAGAAGTTTATTATAGCCCTCTTAATGAAAACAAGTCATCCTAAATACTCATCATTTGGAGAAAATATGAGTTCGTGTAAGAAATATAGTAAAAGTTGATAATCAACATGACAAGTAAGTATGTTTCCTTATGTTTTAGTTAAGCTCAAAAATAAATTCCTCAATGAAAAGTAACTAAAAAAATGTTTTCTGTTAACTTTTCCTATTGGGGAATCCAATACCATTTAACCCATCACATGTTTTTGATTTTCTGGTGGTTAACTTTCTCCTAAACATGTTTTCTATCACACTCCCTCAGAACATGACCCTTTGTTTTTTCTTCCATATCCATGTTTTCATACATGGAAGCCTAGTATGGGTTAACTCGGGTGACCTTTGTACTTCCCTTTCTTTCTTTTAAAGTGATATCTTAATTTACACCTTTTCCGATGTGGGGCTTTCAATGATGTTTCCGAGCCCAATTTTAAAATTGCGAGGACGCAATTCCCAAAAGGGGGGAAGGATGTAACACACCAGGTATATAAAGAATATTACATTTTTATATTTATCCACATTTTTTAATAAAATATTAATATTACTTTAATGGAAACGCTATGCTTGATGGCTTACTGAATACGCAACAACGAGTTCCTCTGAAATCTTATGTAGCACTCTAATAATAAAATAATTTAATTCTAAATTTTAGTTATCACCTAGCCGTTGTAATGAAGGGAATGAACAGAACTAACTAAAAAATTATTATATATGTTTTTCAAATATTTTTAGTTTTTACGATAAATTTTAGAGGATTAAAAATGCAAAAGAATCCAATTTTAAGCATAAATCTTCTAATATTCTTTAAAAGGTCGATTAACCGCCTTTTGACGGAGAACCCTTTTTAAATATACTTTTGACAATTTTATATGTTGTATTTGAAAAAATAAAATTCTTCTTTAGAATCGGGACATCATAATTTACTTTGAGTAAAGTTTTGGTATTTTTCGATAAAGTTCATTTTTTTAATGAATAGTGAAAATGTTGTATTTTAATTCAAAGCCTCTTTTTAATCTAATTTATTTTTATGATTAGATTATATTTTGATTTGGTTTTAATGTGAAATTAGAATATATTTTTACCATTTAATCCAATATTGGTCATTGGAATTAATTTCACTTTGAAATTGGACTTAAACTAGTGCCAATCTTTTCATATATATTGTTTCATAAAAACACGCTCTTTGTTCTGACAGCGGGAATTAATTATAAAATTAATTAATATAACTTATATGTTTTTAATTTTTTAAAATAGACATAATTTTTGAATTGGGAATATCAAATATATCATAGGGTGAATTTTTGGTATTTTCTGAAAAACTTCAATTTTTGATGAATAGTGAAACTACTAAGAAGTACTTAAAAAACTGATTTTTCGTTTAAATGATATTTTACCGCCTCTGTTTTTTGAATTTAAAAAATCATACATACATGGGTTTCATTAGGATGTAAAATGTGGTTCAATGGGATTAAAATAATTTTTTGGTGAATAGTAACTTTTATGTTTTTAATCGCGATTAGAGGTAATTAGTGTAATTTAAGGTAAAAATAATGTTTTAATAATAAGAAATGACCATGAAACATGTCCTACCTTTATTGGATGTGTCAAGGCCGGCCACGTAAATCCATGGGTCAACTTGGGGACCCCATGAAGCCACTTTGGTAGGAAAATGACATTAAAAACATTTTATTTAATGTTAAAATAAAAATGTCACAAACATGTGTTGTTTTACTAAAACAATTTTTAAATGGGGTTATAAAAGTCATATTTTTTACCATAAATATTAATTAGAAATATAATAAGATTTCCTACATAAGTATATTTTTTTAATAATTTTTAGACATTAAATAAATTAAATTATTTATGACACAATGATGATGTAGTGATTATCTCATTATTTATCGATTTAAATAAACTGAAAAGATGATGTAAACCATAAGACCTAAACTTGTCAAAAACATATTGGATGGATGGATTTTGAACTATTATTACCTTATCCTATAAAAATTTAATTTTGGGACCTTAAAAATCTGAAAAGCATTTTATAATAAAGTAAAAGTTTATAACTTTCCAAGAGTTCCCCTCCTCTCCTCTTATAAAAGGCCCCCACCTCTACCACCTTAATCACACCTCTCACGCCTTTGGCTCGGCCAAACCCTGCCCATTTCATCTCTCCACATCCCTCTATTAATCATTGAAGTCTCACCTTTGGGCATAATCCTTTCAAAGGATGCCTTTGAGCTCAAATCAAAAAGTGTTACCTGATTTAAAGTTAATGTCTTCCCTTGTGTTCTTTTGTTTTATTTTAATTCTCCAACCCTCTAAACACTTTTTATTCCTTTATTTTGTTACAAAAACAGTATATTCAATATACTAGTATGTTTTTATGTGAAAGATTCGAGCTACAATTACACACACCTTCGTCTAATGGTTAAAGAACATACTGTTTCTGTGGTTGGCGAATTTCTGCCTCACGAAATGATGATTCTTCAATCTTCACTGAACAACTTTCATGGTGGCCATTATGATGTCACTATATTATATATATGATATATATGGAATTTATGTTTATTATATTCTTCTTAATTTTATATTTAAAACATTCCTTTATGCTTTTCATGTTGTGCAAATGCGATAATTTCATATGAGGAAGTGTGGACTACCACCCCCTCAAGTGATTGACTCGTTCATACAATACATGGAATGTATAAAGAATTAAATTAAAGAACATATTTTACCTATATAAAATATATATTATACTGGAATTATAATATATATATATATATCTCTCAATAATTTTTAATTCCATTAATATGAGAAAGAAATTAAAGTAGCGTTCATGCGTACGTACGGCCTACCGTCTCCATGAACGGTGCATTTCATTTCTTTATATCTCCAAATGTTTTGGAGTAGTATAAAATGATTATGTACTAGATATATATTATATTTAGATCCTTAATACTATTATGGAGATGATTTACTTATAACCACATGGACAATCATTTTCAAACATGTTCATT
Source organism: Viscum album (assembly GCA_963277665.1). Taxonomy (NCBI): domain Eukaryota; kingdom Viridiplantae; phylum Streptophyta; class Magnoliopsida; order Santalales; family Viscaceae; genus Viscum; species Viscum album. Next base: position 1,299,639,473 of record OY728166.1, read on the forward strand.
TTTGACTAATGTGCCAAACATCGACAAAAACGTCTTATATGAACTCAGATTATTAACCAATTATTATAACATTATAATATATGATAATAACTAAATAATAAACTTTAAAATAGGTCCTTAAGAAATTATAAATTGACCAAAGTTTATTATTCAAGAATATAAAGAAACGAACAAGACAAGTCAGACTTGAGAGAAGGGATCCAACCTCTCTCGTTCTTTTTATGTACTCTCATTTATGTCATTTCTTATAAGATCATCATTATTATGTTTGGGGATGTTCTTTTATATAAATAATACTGTAATTTTTTTATCATATTACGAGAGAGCCAATTTGATCTCATAATTCCATTTTTGGATGTTTTAAGTGGCGTTGTTAGGCTGCCGAGTTTTCATAAGGGATTTTTCATCTCACTTGTATTCCTATGATATTTATGCTACATTTTCAACCATTTTACTTCGTTTGGTGTATGTACTGACCATTATTATACTCTTGGTGTAATATTCTTTCGTTTATGGGTATTTACATCAAAGTTATATAGTCCTTCTTTCATGGGGTGTACGTTTCGGAAGTTACCCAATTCGGTAAGGGAACCTTTCACCCTCCTCATTTTAAAAGACTTCTTTTTAGGTATTTTAATATTATTATGATGGGATTTGTTATTATATATCTTTATTTCTATAAATGCTATGTCCAAGTGATGAGATATCCCTTTTTATCTCTCATCAACTCATTTTCTGAATTTTGAAGTGACGCTGTTAGGCTGTCAAATTTTTGCAAGGGAACTTCTTAACCCAATTTTGATTCTTTGGGATAAACTTGTACTCCATGAATATGTCGTTCTATGAATATGTGTGAATAACCTCAGATTGTTTTACACTTAATATCCACTTATATTTGGTGTATTTGTTTGTCACACATAATTATGTAATTGATTTATCCTTAATACAAGGATTCCGTCTTTGTAAGGGACTTCGTCTCGATCTCCTTTCATTAAGGAATTTTTTTTGTTCTAATACAAGGCCTTATTTTATACGGTGTATAAACCCCTTTGACTTTTACTTTTATTTGAAAGAAATCTTTTCTATACGAATCATTTTACTAAACGACAAAAAGTATATTTCTTTTAATGTACGCGGTGACAATGACCTTTCGGCTGCCGCGAGTATTATTTGATCTTTGGCTTCCTCAACAAGACGTTATATTTTTAAAAGTAAATAAATACCATATAAACTTTTTTGGTATTGAAAAATGTTTTGATAATGGGTTTGTTATGTCAATATATTTAAGTGATATATTGTGCTTGAAATGTGGAAATGTTTTCTTTCCTTTATAATTGTTTTTTGTGTTATGATTTTATAATGGTACTTGGACATTTGATGGGTGGTTATGTGATAAACCATATGACAGGTGGTGCTGTGAATACCAGGACGGGTGGTTACGTTATAACCTCCAATGCATTGTGTATGGAAGTCGGTCGTATGGCTATTCCGTGAAGTATGTGTGGAAGTCGACTGTATGGTTATTCCGCTTAAGTATGTTTATTTCCCAAGATACCTTTGTATGTTATGTGTTTTTTATATGGGTTTTATGGTAATATTTTGGTTACAAAAGGGTAAGTAATGGACTTTCATTCAGTGATGAGTTTTTACTACTTCATAAAGGTGAAAAGTATTGCTTTGGTAAAGTACTCATGGTTTACTTGTTGTTTTGAAAAACTAAGAGTTTTCCTTCTTTGTGTATCCTTTACTGAGATTTTTATGCTCATCCCAAGTTTTCGAAATGTTTTCTACAGGACTTAAAGATGAATAGGGTCAATGATGGGATCAAGGAAAGACATTCTATGTATATCATGGAACTAGACATGTTTCTTTTTAAGTGTTTTTTTATTTTATGGAAACATAGTAGAAGTGTCTACTATGTAATGTTTTGAGATGTAATAGTTACGACCTAATTCTCTAAAACACTAAACCTGAAATGATCATCTATGTGAATTATTCATTTATTTCATGATTAAGTAATGTTTAAGGCCGATGCCTTATATGATGAAATAATTATCTCTTCTATGGGTGGTTCCTTTTCATTTTAACAAAAGATATCCATAGGATGGCATTCTGATCAATGTAAAGCCTCTATGTTGAATTTAGGGTAGTTGGTAGGATATTGGAGTATTTTTGTCCTAGAAAAATGGCTTTGGTGGTGTGAATTTATGATAAGGGTAAGTATCCTTTTATAAAGGAGGTGAGGGGCACTTTCGGAAAAGTTTGAATTATTAATTTATTATAAAATAATTTTGTATTTATAAAAGATCCAAATAGATTTATTTATAGGATAAGGTTGGGATGGATATAAATCCTCACAACCAATAGGTTTTGGAGATGTTTAGGTCACCATATCAAACTTATCTTTTATATTTTACTCTTAGTTATATAGTTTAACATTTACCATGTGTTCTCGTATTTTTATATTACATGGTTATCAAAACACTATAAAATTACAAGAGAACCTCAAGTGGTTCATTAATGACATATATATCATTATATAATTCTTTTGTCCAATACTTATATTTTTAATAATATCTTATCATTTAATAAAATAGTATTTGTTTTAAAAACTAATTTATCCCAATTTGACACTATTTTGTATTTGGTTTTTTTGAAAATCATAACAACATTATTACTTTAAAAAAATTGATTTAATCAACCTTAACATGTCATATTAACCTTGAATGTGTTGGAATGTATAAAAATTATCAATTTACATTTATTTTAATATTTCTAATATCAATTATTTTAATCTTTCATTAACAAGGTAATTATTATGTCATCATCATGGCATAAATAAATTTAGTTATTTATTTTAAAAAAATAATAAATGAAATACAATGATGTAGGAAATATTTTTATCCTTCTAATGCATATTTATAGTCAAATTTATCTTATATATTACCTGATATTAAAAATTGATTATTTATTATTCATTGAATTTAACACTTCAAACTCGTTTTTAAATTAAATATAATAAACGTTATAATATAATTCATGTGGATAAAAAGGATCATAATTTTGTCCTAATTTTGATTTTGGTTGAGATACACTTATCTAATAGAATTATGACATGTGTTAGGGTAATTATAATATCATTTTTACCTTCAATTACACTATTTACTTTTAACCATGGTAAATAAAATTCAAAAGTTACTATTCACAAAAATCTATTTTCATCCTATTGAACCACATTTTACATACTGATGTAAATTATGTCTCTTATATTATTTAAATTCAATTCAAATAAGTGGTAAAATTACATTTTATGCTAATTTTCAAATGTCACTAGATGGTGGGTAAAAGTCTGTAAAAAGTTCAATAAAATTTTATATATCTGACCTTATTATAAAATTACATCAATGAATTACATTGGACTAAAATAGGTATTATGTATCTATTATTACATTAAAACAAATTTAAATTTAAAAATAAATATTTAAATAAAATGTTGGTTTTAAACAATAAAACATTGTTTTTCAGTATTCATAAAAAATTGAATGTTTTCCGAAAGATACCAAAATTTTACCCTAAGATAATTTTGATATTCTAAATCCAAAGATGAATTCCATTTTGAAAAAATTTATTTTTAAAATTTAAAAATTGGGTATTACTATTCATTACTGCTTTTTAAATGGCTAGTTTGATTGGTTGTGGTGTGGTAGAACTCAATGTTGCACAAAACACAAGCTATTGTATTATTCAAAGAGAAATGTATTGTGGAAACATGGGGTTTGACACTCAAGCTAATAAAGAGTGTTGATTCATTTGACTATGTACAATAATTAATCATCTCAGTCTGAGATAATTGGATTATATAATAAATAAATTAGCTAAAGAAACAATACATCAGTTATTTATCTTGTGTCATGAATTTGTGTAGTTTACTATTGAAAAAAATCAACTATTTTTGAAAAATCCTAAAAATTCACTATAATTGTATTCAAATGTGTAGAATTCAAAAATAAAATCCATTTTTGAAAACAACATTCTAATTATGATAAATTTAATATCTTATTAAAAACATCATTTACTCAAAAAATAATAATTTTAACATTATAAATTATTTTATGAAACAGTCAAAAATTTAGTAAGATCTCAGAAATTTTTCTTATAATCATAAGATAACAAAATATTAATTTATGATTGTATATTATGAAAATAAATTTTCATTTAAGTTATTGTATTAATTACAAAATTGAAAATAATATATTATTCTTTATAAAAATACCACAACAAAATTAATAATTTTCACATCATTTATTAACATAAACTATGATATAATGATATCATATATTCATTTATAGGAAGGATAAATTTTGTTTATACATTCATTGCTGAGGTTAATATTCTATTTTTTGGTTTACTATTCATAAGGGTAGCATTACTATCCCAATGGTCTAGTTATTATTCTATCAGTATTGGATCTATAACTTGTACACAGACTTCTTATTTCATTCATTAAACTTTTATAAAGTATGTATTATGTTATATTTGTGATATTATGTGATTTATTTTATAGGAAATAATCAAAAGATTTGAAATTTCACTGATAGAATTACAGGATGTCACATTCACTCATCCTCTTAACATTTCATCATTGAAATTTTCATAATGCCACCCCATAAAAAGATTTGGATTTTTCTTCATCATCATTTCCTTTAGTTCCCATGTTGTGTCTTCAATTTTATGATTTTGTAAATGTACCTTTACCAGTTGATTCATTTGATTAAACAAAACAGGTTCTTTAGTGTCCATAATATGCATTTTTAAAAAAAAAAAGTAAAATCATGTTCCAATTCAATTGCTTTATATTTTAATACATGTGTTGCGTATAGAGTATACTTCATTAACAAAGAGATGAGGAAGTCATTGCATACTTTAGAAAGGATATGAGGAATCTCTATACGATATTAAACATCTGAAACTCTCATTAGGATTTTGAAAGGCCCAACATAATTGGAGCTTAGTTTTCCTTTCATCCCAAATATTATAACACCCTTACATATAGATACCTTCAAGAATGACACGATCTCCCACTCAAAATTCTTTATATTTTCATTTGTTTTAGCATAACACTTTTTCCTACATTGAGATTCATTAAAATGAGACTAAATATAATACACCATTGAGGATTTCCTAAATATGATTAGGAACTATGAGAATCCATTCACTATATCCATACAACCATGTTGGTGTACGAAATATCTTTCCATATAACACTTCATACATAGCCATTGGAATACTTGAATGAAAACTATTATCATGGGAAAACCCTGACAATGGTAAATAGCGGTCCCACATACCTTGAATGTCATGTGATCATGATATAAACATGTCTTCCAATGTTTGAATTGTCCATTCAGACAACATGTCAGTTTGAGGGTGATAAATAGTACTCAAATGAATCTTAGAATTCAATACTTTGTGAAGAATAATACCAAATTTTGATGTAAATCATGGATTGTGATCAGACACAATTGAAATTAGATCTCCATGAAATATTAAAAATTTATTTACATATATTTTTTCTAGGAACACCGGTGGAAAATCCTCCCTTATAAAAAGGGAATGTGTGGATTTGGTAAGCCTATCAACAATTGTCCACATTGCATTATTATTTCGTGGATTTTTTAGTAATCCAGTGACAATATTGATGGTGAAATCATCCCATTTCAATGTAGGATAATACAGAGGTTACATGAATCATCAATGATGTTTCCTTTCAGAATTCACTACTACAAAACAGGCATTTAAAAAATCTACTATTTATCAATGCTAGAAAAAAAGCCCTGATAAATGGCATACTTATAAGTTTTAATGAAAGTGCTGATAAATATAACCCTTTATTAGTTCTATATTTTCATCACTCATAATGGAATCCTTTATCTTTTCTTTTTTAGCACGGGTATATGTCTGAATAAGTAAAAATAATTTTTTTAATAAATATAAAAAATGAGTTTATTAATAAACTATATAAATTTATTAGTTAAATAATTATTGATAAAATTGATAAAAATGATTATATTATATATAATTTTTAAATAATAGTATATATTATGAATTAAATATGTAAATATATGAAAATGGAAATTAAACAATTTAAAATTAAAAATCAGTGAATTGTGAAAAAATATTAATCATTTTATTAATAAGATGACTATTGATAATGTTAATAAATAGTACATTTTCAATATACGGATATATATTAATGTACATAAATATTATTTATATATTAGACAATATTTATGTTATTTACATTAGATAGTAATAAATTTAGTGAATAAGGGTTTATAATTGAAAATTAATATCAATAAAAAATATTAAATAATTTCATAATGGACATATAATTTAATATCATTTGATTTTTAAATTTAACATAGTTAGAATTTTTGTTATATTGATTTCCCACATGCATAATCAATTAATTTTTATAAACAATTCACACACAGAAAACATACCGACTGTCTCAATATTGTTAAATATATTTATAAATAATGAACATATATATATATATATATCGTAAATATATTTATAAATATTATTAAAAAAAATAATTCTATAATTACAAATAAATAATTACATATTTAAATAATTATAAAAATTTAAAAAATATATTTAAAAAGAAATATATATAATATATTTATATTTATATTTATTTATTGAGTATATATATATTTATATAATTTCAGTTATTTATAATTATAATCCAAAATCATTTATTATTTCTTATGTAATAAGAACTGGTAAAGGTCATCTTTATCAGTATATTTTTAGCATTGATAAAGATGAGGCTTTAGTATTTATTTTTTTCATTGTTAAAGACCTACCTTTATCCTAGTTAAAAACGAGCTGATAAATATGACTTTTTTCAGGGCTTATTATTTATGCACTAATAACCAGACTACTTATCAGTTCCATTTTGAATGCACTGAAGAAAGTGTCTCGATATGTTTAAAAACCTCACTAGTTTCGAACCCATTGTGACATCAGAAACTTTCCATGGAATACCACCACTACTGGTGCTCCGCCTTAGGGAATCAAATCTCAAATCACACAAACCCACATGAATCACACAAGCCTAATACCTTAGGATTATTGAACATCATCCACCATCTGGTGTTCACATTCATTTAGGGTTTTGGAAGAAAACATTGAGATATGGATCTGAGGGTCTATGATTTTATTCAACCTATCAAGGCAGCCAAGTGTTTACCTGGGTATGTTCTGATTTTCTTTCTGTATTTTAAATTTTTTGGAATTGTAAATATGAGTATTTATATAGACAAATTAACATTCCAATGGAATTATATCACCTTAAAGTAATATTTTTGGATCCCTCTATAATAAAAGAAATTGAAGGATGGAACTGACATATATCTGTGATGGTGATCCATAGATTTCTTGTATTACCTAGGTTCTATGATAATTTTTTGGGAAACCTCACTCTATTTGTAAGACCAATAAAAAAGATAACACATAATTTTGGGATGATTTTATATATTCATCATTAAGAGTAGTGATTAAATAGTTGAAGAATAATGTAATAACTACACATGTTCTTACATTACCCACCAATGGGGAAGACTTTTTTTTCTATAGTGAATTTAAAAAAGGTTTGTGTTGTGTACTCTTGAAAGATGAAAAGGTGACATCCTTTTCTTCAAACCAATGGAATATCTATGTGAAGAAGTACTATACACATGATCTAGAATTAGATACAATTATCCTCATATTAAATATTTGGTGACATTATCTATTTAGAGAGAAGTGTGACATATATATAGACCATAAAATACTCAAGTATAAATTACACAAAATTAGAAAAATATGCACCAAATAGGGTGGTTATAAATGAACAAGGATTATGACTGTTCAATAAATTACCATCTGGGAAATTCGAAACATTTTGTATATAATTTGAGTTGAATGAATCCTACAAACCTATCTATAATGAGGATATAAAGGGATAAAATATTCTCAAAAAAATGTATATACTTAGGAATAATCAATGTGTCAGCATCCTGTATTATCGAATAAGGTCTCAAACTTACATTCATGAGATAATCAAGGAGGCCCAATAATATTATTAGGTTCTACAGAAAATGAAGCTTACATTCCATAGTGAGACATTTCTTATATTTTAGTTATAAGGTTTGGAACTTAGATATTTTTCCCATAATCACCATAATGTAAAAGGGAACATTTGTATGATGAACATAGATCATCCTTATCTATGTATCCTTGAATCACTTTGACATATAGAAATATAAAGAGATACTATTGGTTGGATAACATGAAGGGGAAGATTGCATAATTTTTATCTTAATGGTTGATATGTCAACAAGTCAACGATAAATTATATATGACTAAGGGGATTATGAGAACATTTCAAATAACAATATGGAAATGGGAAAACATAACAATGTATTTCATCATAGGAATCACTAGGTCATTTACTATACATAATTACATCTTGTTAGTATTAGATTACCTAAAAAACTAAATAAATTTCATTATAATAGAGTACCATTTATTAATTTACGAGCATGTTATGATTTAAATAACTGAAATTCTAGAACTACATGCAGTGCCTCTATCCCTTATATATGGTCATGTTTTGATGTATACATTGAGGTTCTACAGAAAACATCAACATGAGTTTTATACATTGTTGAGCTTACGTAATCATTAATAACCTCATATAGATGGTATGTCTAAAAGAACCATTGAAACTCTAGAGGATATTCAAAGATCACATGAAATACACTGGCAAGGACATTGAAAACATCTCCTTCCTCTAGTAGAGTTCATACATGGAATAATATTCCACTAAAACATTATAATGGAACCATTTGAGGATCTATATTGGATATGGTGTAGGAGTACAATTTATTAGGAAGTAGTTGGATGAAAAAAATATGGGACTTGATCTTATGAAAGAGATTATAATTATTTTTTTAATAAAAAACATTATATGAAATCAAATATTTTTTTAAAAAAAATCCTTGAATACTACAATTAATGAGACCTTTTATTTAAGGTCAGAGATAAGGTGTTCTCTTATATATAATCATGGTAAAAAATCATGAGGATTTTTTATTAAGGGAATGATTCTTCCATGATATAACATCCCATTTGAGATCCTTGATCACATCAATGTTGTGACCTATCAACTTTTACTCCCACCAATCCTTCTGAAGTACCTGATATGTTTCTTGTTTCCGTTTCAGGGAAATACATACTAGACCCCTCACATGTACTTAAACTATAGGTTCTACCATTATAGAATGATCATTCATATGAGTTGTAAACACTGAAGATATTAGATCATAGAGAAAAATATCTATATAACAACAAAACCCTCCTAGTCAATGTTCTATGGAAGAACCACATGTTTGAGGATGAATCATTAGGACTTGAATATTTGATGAAATAGAAATACCCTAATCTTTTTTCCCTTGAGATTAAATTTCACAGGATAAAGTTCTGAATGTGGGATGAAAGTAATGAAATGAACTTTTATAAATGAAATTATATTTTAAATAAATATATATTCATTATTAAGAAATATAGTAATATAAAAACACGTTCACTAATCTGGTAATTCAAGACCATTATAAAATATAACATGTTGGATTTTAAAGACCATTATGTATCATAACCATATATAATATATCCCGTGTACAATGACTATTAATATTACTGTACTGAGGGTTATGATAAAGTTCATTATATACAGACCAAGTAAGTGATTTCCTTAACCTGTAGAATCTTACCCTATAAAGCCCATTTATTAGATCTTATGACGGAGATGAAATCAAAAGATTGTTCCCTTGACCAATCCTAAGGAATGTTTCAACAACTGATGATTGATAAAAACAATTTATTGGAGAAGTACAAGCTTATCGATATCGTAACCCAAACCAGATTTGTAGAACCACCCCAAGAATGTACCACAGTAACACACCTTGCCTTTAGGACAAACATTAACATAATAATGTGTTCAATATCTGGACCCTTGTAGTACAAATTTTTATATTACCCTTTTTAATAAAATAATTATCACTTTTATCACTTTTAATTATTATATTATATATACAATTCAATATGATTTGATTAAAATTATATTTTGATACGAAGAAACAAAGATTGTATTTTGGGAAAATATATGGCTTTAATTAAAACAAAATTTACAATATATTATATAATTTTGAAATAAATTTTCTTTTCCAATAATATACATAAAAAATATATTTATTTAGATACATAATTTTATATAATTTGACGAAGTTGGATATAATTGTTATTAGGTTCTGAAAACTGTTAGTTTCGTAAAAACCATTAATTTTCAATAAAAAAGGAATTTGATTGAAAGGTATTAATATAAATATTTAGAAAATTATTTTCAAGAAATATATATTATTTTTTAAATCATGACATCAAAATTAACCCATGATTATTTTTTAATAATTATCTTAGATAATTAAATTTTAGGGTGAAAATTAAATACGGTATAAATATATGATATGTATTATGAATTAATAATATACCAAATATAATGTGATAACCACTCTAAATGTGATACTTGGAAAAATATTTATTTATCAATTAAAATAATTTTCTTTTTAATTTGTTTTACTAATTTTATAAACCAATAATGAATCCTCCAAAGCATATGTTATATTTTAAAGATTTAAAATCAATTATTTTTTAACATTACTCCCTTCAACATCACCAATGTATTATATTAATTATCTAAATCCTTATCCTAATATTATATTTACATCAACACCACTTTTTAAGAAATCTTGTGATAAAATAATTGTGTGTTTTTTGGTTTTAATAATTTTATCATATTGATTCCAACATCTATGTTTAGAAATTAATAAATAATTACCCACTATTTTTCTATATATACCCTCCCAAAATGAAAATCATATTTACAAAAATCCCATTTATAATGAATTTATGCTCTCTCTCCCACTTTAAATCCTTCCTAATGTGTTCCCAAGATCTTAATATGGTCCTCCCAAGCATTTAGAAGATCCCTCTCAATGTAAGAGATTCTCTTAATCTCCCCTTAATTCTAGCAGTTTCTTTATATTATTGTATTTGATTTATAATTATTGATGTTGGAGTATGGTTTAACTTATCATGTTTAGTATAAATATGATGTTTATGCCATGATATACCATCTTTCACTCTCATTAAACCCTTTCCTAAATCGTTATATACACATGATTAAATTTCAAAATTATCATGTGGCTTTTCATACAAAATATCTATATAGTTAATTCCAATCCATATTTCTCCTCAAGAATATTCACATAGATGTAAATATATATTATTTTATTAGGGATTTCAATTTATTATATCCATACCTATAATTTATGGGATTAAAATGGATTAAATACGTTCTTATATTGTATGATCAATATGGTAGAAAAAATCATTTACATTATATGAATGTGATAGGTGGGCCCTAAATTAAATATCCCTCCAATACATAAGTTAATTGTTTTATATTGTGAGACATTATTATAGTTTTTTTCTATGAGAAAATGATTTTATTTTTATTAGATGTATATTCAATGATATGAATATTAATTAAATATATTATTATATAATTTTAATTGTTCTACATGTATTTAATGTAATAAATCCATAGAGTATTTCTCGCATTGACATGTTCACAAAATTTCATTTCAATGATGAGAACCATGAAGTTGTATGAAAATAATCATAATATAGTTCTACAATTGGATAACATATTATTATATCACACATATTAGTTAGACTGTCAAGTGCGAGTACTCATGAGTGGATGGGGTTTCTTCTCATGAAGTTCGCACACGGTAATCATTATAATGGATGACTATTAGATCAAACCACGAGTAATAATTTTACATGTTTTTGTGTTGTTGAATATTCTAGTATTTGACATTTTGTAAGGGTCTTTAATAGTATTATTATTATTATTATTACATGTGATGACATGCATACTTAGATTTACTGAAAAATCATCAATCTATCTGTTAGAGGGAAGTAGCATATGTTGGGTGAATCGAGACTTCCATTTAATTAATAGATATTTAGACTATGAAATTTTCCCTTCAATCTTAATGGGAGTTGATATATCATCCCTCTAATTAAAATATGACCATATCTAATATTTCTTGGTCATTGTGCATCGATGTGTTTATTTTAGATAGTCAAAGGAAGAAGTATCGAGAATATATGTTGATGATAACATCATTAAACCATCTTGATGAGATATTTTCACAGTTGGACAATGTTAAATACTTAACATTTGTATGTGGTTTTCTAAAAGGATACATAATGTTATTATCTTGGAATCTGTGACCTATTGATAGACCGTACTACTGGACTTTTGGGAAGCCCTATAATCCCAATGAGAAGGAATCCTAGAGGGTGGAACCTTAATTAATTTCATTTATCTCCATTAAATTTGACAGGAATTCAACTAATGGAATAAATATTATACTCAAGGAGAATGAATAATTTTATTCACGTTATATTGGACACATAAAATAAATAAATATTTACTCAGAAAATTTTTAAAAAAATTTATTCATCGGTATGTGAATAAAATATTTATTTATGTGTAAAAAATTTATTCAGATATTAAATAAATACAAATTAGTTCAAATGGATCATGAATTTTTCTAGGGATTAAATAATTATTTATAACATGATAATTATTAATTATAAATATTTTCATGTGGGAACCCATCACAATAATAATATTATTAATTTTTTCATGGGTTTAAGAAAAGTTATTAAATATTATTTAATTTTTGGTATGTAATTGAATTATATTTTAACTAAAATTCTAAATCTATAAATCGATGGCTATTTCTATTGCGTTTTAATTCTAAAATTGAGAATAGATAATGGTTTCACACATGAAATTCTCACTCAATACATGGATGTCTCTCCCAATCATGAAAGATAAACTCCAGATAGATTTCTTCATTACCAATGAATGATAGATTGTGAATAAACCCAAAAATCCATTCAATTCTCTATTCTAACACCAAGAGATTGACTAGTATGTCTCATAGATCATCGGTGCACATGTTGATAACCTGTAAAGGTATTCTATCATTGGATAATCATAAGACAACAAACTAAATCTAGATAAGTCTTTTTGGATCACCAATATTAAACAAAGGATAATTTCACTAAGCCCATGAATTTATTTCATAAAAAATAGAAAAATATTAATTATAAATTTTATATGAAATGTCCTAAATTTTGGTTTCATGAAATAAATATTAAAGGAAATTTTAATATATCTCCCAACACTGCATATATCCTCTAGGCCCTGAAAAAACAAGTGACATCAAAGGGGTCATGTTTAAATTTATAATTATTTGTTTGATTAATGATCTATGGATAATTGTGATTAGATTTACATTTCATGTTATTAATTGTTTAATATTATTTGAATTAATGTGATTAAACATATTAAAAAAATTCATGTAGTGTTCCATTTTCATAAATGTCTAAGAATTGAGGATGAACGATCAGACATACCATCAAGAACTACTAGATTTTGGATTAAAATACATGGTTACTCAGTATGTACTCAGAAGTACATGAAATGTACCATATTGCACAAAATATAGATTCACTAACAGATACACAATATACCAAAAAACTATTACACACATTTAATGACATGTTTCAACCATCCAAGGTGGAACAAAAGTTTTTATGTTACAAGAAATGTATAGCTGTACATGCTGTGTTTTTTTCATGGGTTTGCGATGTAAATCACACAATCTATGTGGTCATTATACATAGTAAAAATGGTGTGGGATTGAACTCATGGAGAATTTATGATATACATGATGTGTAAGAAATGTACTAACCCTATAGTTATCAATTCCTAAATACAAAGAACACATCGAATGTACATACTTCTAGAAGATATTCATGTTGTGTAGCTAGCTTGTGCATGTTGTGTAGTACACTGAGACAAACTGCGAATACAGATGTGTATATCCCAAACACATATAAAGAAGAAAAAATTATGTGTATTTGGTCTTTACAAGTATTTTAGTCCATTTGAGGCACATTCCATAGACCTAGGTGTGTGACTTGGGAACACATCAACAGAGATATATGGTGTTTAGATGGTTGTACACACCGTGTAATCACTGATTAATGGAAAGAACTAAAAATTAAATTAAATTAAAAAAACACCATTAAAATTTTATTTAATTGATTAAAATAAAATATTTTGTTTGAATGTTTAATAATTGTTTTAAATGATTTTAAAGTGTCAATTATTTTATTTCAATAAATATTTAATAATTGGTTTTAAAATTTACTTTCCATAAATTCCATTAATCATGGGAATCTCTAATTATGTTCTGATGATTATTAAGTTGAATGGGAATAAATAAACAAATTATTTAATTAATGTATGTGAATTCATCATAAAAATAATGAATTAATAAAGAAATAAATTCTATCGAGTCACTTTTTCATTGCATGTATGTTCATTCAAGAGCTTGACCAATACCAGTGTATTTTTTGTATGTTTTAATTTAATTTATTACATGTTTATGAAATTACTTAATTTAAAATAAAATGAAGGCATGTGATTAATCAATCCATCCAGTATTATGCAGAACTGTTATTTCTAAGAATATTTTTGTAATCCTATTTAACCAATCCTATGGTTTCCCTGACCAACATTTGAGTAATAAATATTTCTAATTAATGTAGCATCCAAAGTATGGTGGAGGTTGTTCGAGAAGGATCCATAATCATACCAACATAGTGATACATAATTGTAAAAATGTAATTATGTAGCTAATTCCAAGACTAGAAAATGGAGTTATTCCCCTAGGTCATATATTGAATTAATTTCCAATCAAAAAATAAACTGTTTGATAAGATGTTGTTCAAAAAAAGTTTTATATAAAAATTTCTATATTTGATTTATTTTTTAAGGATTAAAGACCGCAAACACATAAATAAATGAATTAATGTTAAAATATGGAAATTAAATAAATTGATGATGTGGAAATGGTTTATCAAACATGATTAATTTATTTAAGAAAAATCTAAATGATATTATCAAGACATATAAAGGATAAAAAGTTTAAAAATTATGAAAACTAAAATTTTTAAATCCCTCAATAAAATATTAAATTAAACGTAACCTTCCATTACTTGATTTTGAAATGATCTCAATAGAACAATGTTTTTGAAAACCCATTGTTTTTGCACTTACTTTTATTAGGGGAGTTCTTATGAAGGTTTTCTATTAACATAAACATTTTTATCCAAGAGTTGTATCCATTTATATTCATGGTGAAATTTGGAGTCATATTTGGAGGCAATCAAAGTTATATTAATTTGATAGGAAAGTGCACTCAATGGATAAAGGAGCCCAAAGCCCATAGTTGTAAATGATATGCTGACCTATATACCATAAAGATGTAATAACTACCCTCAATGGGGTTATTCAAAAGGGAGTATGGATCTTTTCTACATGAATGTTAGAGATATTATACATTCTGAGTTTAGTGGTGAGGGATATTGGAACATGATAAACTAGTGGGATATTTTTTGAAAACATTCAGTTTATTATATATATTGCAATTTGTGATAAAGATATGTACTAATAATATTCTCATTTAATTTTAGTATAAAATGGAAATCATATCATCCACACTATACCTATAATCATTATTGTATAAATACAACCTTTTTACCAGTAGTATCATCCCAGAATGGTATAGATTATTCAGTCCAATGCTACTCCATGAATAGAAATATCACATTCTATAATCATCATTTACTTTTCCACATTCTATGTAGGAGAGTTATGAATAGATCCTAGTGTATAAAAACATATAAAAATGTAGTTGATGCTCAATTTTTTATGGTTTTGACTATATAATGTGAACTCATGAAGTCTTATGAAAAAATGGATACATATAACATACTGATAACCTCTATGGTATTCACCAGAAGAGAGACATACATTATTTATTGGATATTTCCAATGGTTCTTGATGTTATTTATTTATTCACAAATTTTTTTCTACTCCCTTTAGTATTTTTCATGTAAAAGTACATAAATGGTGTTAAATGCCATTTTTTTACAAAATATAATTTTTGAGCAAAATTTGAATTTATCTGGTTAGGTGAGTTTAATTTATTAATCATAGCACTCATCCTTATGATCCAAATAGTACGTTTTTTGTTTTTCGGATTTCATTTTCGATTTCCAGTAGATCATCATAAGGAAGCCTTCGCCTATTAGTCTTTTTGGAGTGTCATATGTTCCACATAAGAAATCCAAAAGAATCTGTGATGAAATTAGACTGGCCATTAATATTGAATTTATGGGCACAATATAGAAGTGAAAATATGATTAATCTCTAAACTATATTATTTTCAATATAAAGGAATCATGTATAAATATTTCAGGTCCAAATACAACAAAATAGGGCCCAACATATGGTTTTAATCCAACCCACCATTTTGTCTAGAATTTAAAATCATTAAACAAATAATGAGTTTTTTTCTGATATAAACATCACATAAAGATGATATTTTTCACTATGCAATAACATATGTTGAAATGCGTCGAACACAGAAGCCCGGAGCTGGAACATTATTTTAATACAATGGAATGATCAAAAGGGATTATATAACAAAAGATAGATCAGTTTAGTAGTCTTGGATGTTCTAGATACATACACATGTTTTACATTACATCTGAGATAAAAAACAAAAACAACATTGTCTCCATTGACCACACTCATATCCCTTAGACTATCCTTGATGGTCCGTCATAATATAATTCTTCGCATCTTGGGAATAATAAAACATAGAAATAGGTGATCTCAGATGATCACTAAGGATAACAATATAGAGAAAACTATCATAAATAATCATAAACATTTATGTTAATGAATAAAGCTAAAACACAATCCTTTTAAACTTAAAAATCAGCATAATATGGAAAATATAAATCAAATAATTACATTGACTTATTGACATGGATATTCTACTAGACAAAAAATCACATGCAATATCAATAGCCAATTTCATAATGATGAAATGCATAACTCCAGACTTCATAAAAACATAGTAAAGGCATCGTTCAAAGACTACAAATAAGATTTTGTCAATGCCTTATTCCAAGACACTAGTTTCTCTCATGAGACCTATCGATGTATCGAAGAGCTATAGCGGCCTCCACCAGTCATGTATTATGTCCAATGCATTCCTCATATGAAAATGTTGAAACATAACATAAACATTCGTATTAAAACTTGCATTAAAATTGTATATACATTAACCCTAAACCATGAATTGTATAAAAATAGCACATCCACAGTATAACATAGAAAAACCCATTCAACAAAATATGTAAGAATTTATTATAATAAATCAAACTCAATCAAGAATAAAATCTAATAAAGGATGAAAACATGGTTGAAAATGATCAATAAAACCTTTTGAGAGAAATAACCCATTTGTGAAATCATTTAATAGTCAATCATTTATAAAGGAAGTCATTTATAAGATATTTTTTAATAAAAGTGTCCCATACCACTTTGAAACTTCTGAAAGGAATTAACATTTTAAAACAATCATGTCTATATAAATAAATCCTTAAAACCAATTTGAAAACATGGAAATTAATGAGAAAGATTTAGAAGAATAAATATTTAAAACATTTAATGTGATGTTTTAGTTAAAAACTATCATAAAAGAATCATTTTTAAATGAATTTTTTGAAACATCTACATGGATAATAAATATTTCCCTAAAAATACTTACACCCAAATAATCTCCGATAATAATGAGATTTAGGAATCAACCCTTACCTTACACTTTCCATTGGTCGAGGGTACGTTTAACCTCTGTTATAATTACCGTAGTATGATATTAAATTTTATAATAACCAAATTTATATTTATTATATCATACATGAATCATTTTTTACTTTATACTACAAATTTAATAATGATTTCCATGATAAATTATCATTTCTGGTAATAATCGCTTTCTTTATCATACGTGTTTTAACATTTTATTCTTTATTGTATCATTTAGATAATGATTTAAATACATCCATAATATAAACCTTGATTTATATATCATATATATTTTGAATATAAGTATTTATTATAGATAGATATATCACATGGAAGGCACCGTTTATGGAGACAGTAGGTCGTACATACTCATAAATGTTGTTTCCATTTTCATATCATATTGAATGGAAGTATGTGAATAAGATATATGTAAGTGAATACATACATGTATATATATATATATATATATATATATAAATTTCCAGTATCATTATTATGTCCAATATTACTTACTTAATAATAATTTTTTTTTTATAATCATTGTTGAATGGTGAACGTTGAAATGAATCTCATCGCGTCGTGGAGATGATAATCCATACATACGCACGAGCGGCAATATCATTATTTTGATATTAAAATATTAGGTAAATAGATGTCATATCATGTATATAGAATAATTTAGAATTTATATTTAGTATTTACATCAATTATACATCATTATTATACCCATCCAAATAAGAATGTATGGAATAATAACTACACCACAATGTGGAGACGGTAAGCCGTACATACAGAAGTATGTTGACTTTTCCATTCATATAATGGATAAAATAATGAATATGTTTGTACCATGTTGATAATATCATCACAGTATGTAGAAATACCAAAGTTATTATTTTAGAATTGAAACTACAATGAATTCCGAAGTGGAGGAAAAAAAGAACATGAAAGAGGTGATGAAATATGTACCTCTTCTTCAAGTTCTTCATTTTGATTTGATCGAAAGGGCTCCTTTGGTAGGATTCCATTCCAAAGGAAGGCCTCTACGGTGATGTTAGGGTAGTTGGGAGGATATTTTGGAAGGTTTTGGCCAATCCAAATGGCATTGGAGGTGTGATTTGGAGAGAAGGGAAGTTCTCTTTTATAAGAGTGGTGAGGGTTCCTTTAGGAAAATATTAAAGTATTAATTTATTATACAATCATATTCAGTCTATAATGGATCCAAATGAATTTATTTCGTGACATGGGTAGTTATGGGTCTAAATCCTCTCAAAAAAATAGGTTTTAGAGAAGTTTTTCATACCATTTTAACCTGATCTTTTATATTTAAGTCTTAGTTAAATAGTTTAACATTTACTGTGTCTTCTTTTATTATAAAACAATATGGTTAATAAAAATACTCTAAACTTCCCAGAGAACCTCAAGTGGTTCATTAATGAAATATATAATATTATTTAATCCCTTTTTAAGAACCTTATATTTTTAGGAATAATATACCAACGAATAATATAGTAATTTAAAAAAAATAGTTTATGTCCATTTTGACACTATTTGGTATTTAATTTTTGTAAAAGTCATAAAAACAATATCACTTCAAAAAACATTTATCTAATCAACTCTAACATGTAATATTAACCTATAAAATTATTGGAATTCATCAAAGGTCTCAAATTACAATTATATGGATATTTATAACATAAATTATTTTAACCATTCATTAAAAAGGTAATTACTGCATCATCATTGTTTCATAAATAAATTTAATTATTTAATGTCTAAAAATTATAAATGAAATACCATTATGTAGGAAATATTATTATATTTCTAATGAATATTTATAGTCGAATTTATCTTATGTGTAACCATATATTAAAAATGGTTTAGTTATTAATGGTGGAATTTAATACTTTAAACACTTCTTTAAATAAAATAATAATAAATGACCTAATATAGTCCTAGTGGACCTAAAGGATCATATTTTTTTACTAAAATTGTTTATGGTATAATTACACTAATACAATAGAATTAATATATGTGTTAGGGTAATAATAATTACATTTTTACAATTAAATACCCAATTTACTTTTAACCGTGGTAAATAAAAGTTAAAACTTACTATTCCCCAAAAAATTATTATCATATTATTGAACCACATATTACTTACTGATATCAATCACGTCTCTCGGTGTTTTATAATTCAACTCACAAAAATGGTAAAATTATATTTTATGGAAATTTTGAAATACTCCTAGAAGGTAGGTAAAAAACATTAAAAAGTTCAATTAAATTTTATACTTATAATTTTATTATAAAATGAATCAAATGAATTAAATTAAACTTATATAGGTATTATATATCTATTTTTACTTAAAAGAAATTAGAATAAAATAAGTAATTATTTAAATTAAAAGTCAGTTTTAAATAATAACACAATGTTTTTCACTATTCATCAAAAATTGAATGTTTTCAGAAAAATACTAAAACATCACCCAAAGATTATTTTGATATTATGCATTCACAAAAAGAAGAACCTTTTACCAAATTAAAAACATTGAAGTTGAATTTATTTATTTAACATTAATTCCCATCGTCAAAACCAAAAAGTGGGTTTTTAAAAATAAAAACTATCAAAAGATTGACATTTGTTTATGTTAAATTTAAATGTGAAATTACTTATAATGACCTAAATTGTATTAAATGATACATATATAATCTAATTACACTTATAAACCATTAAAATGTTCAATTAAACACTATATATTTTTTGATTAAAAAATCAATTAAAATTTAGTTTTTTCACTATTCACCAATATATGAAAGTTATAAGAAAAACACCAAAAATTTATCTAAACTATACTCTTATGTACCGATTAAAATGAAGAAGATTATTTTTTAAAATTGAATATATAAAGATGTCAAATATTTTATTCAAAAAGGGTTCACTATTAAAAGGCGGTAAAATTTCATTTTCTGAAAAATACTTTATCTAACAAATTGAATTTTTCTAAAAAACATGTAATATGGATGTTAAAATTATATGGAGTATATAATATTCCAAAATTATGTTAATAATATTCATAGCCGTTTTTTGAAGGGCTAGATTGGTATGCCATGTTGCGCTCGAACTCAGTGTTGCATGTTGCGCATGTTATTGAATTACATTGAAGAGATAACGTAATATGAAATTTGGGTTGTTACAGATGAAGGTGGACAGATTTTTAGAAGAAATTGATTTCATTTGAAGGAATTTTCTTAGCCTAAAATTCATTCACATGTCGACAAGATAAATATGCGTCCCAAAACTGGACAAAAAAAATTGTTTAGTTAAATATCCATAACATTGTCTACAAAAGTCCATGGAATGGAAAATTTTTATATTATACATAACAAAAACGAATCTAAAACATATAATAATAATATATATCATTATTTAACTATCTATATGGTCTAATATGTGACCCAAGTGGAGGGTCATTTTTTGAATGAAAACAGTCGACAACCTTGAGCTATAAATACATCCCCCTACTCTTATTACAAGGGGTTGGAATTTCAAACATGAAAAGGATACATTGGAATGACCAAAGCCTTTAAAATTCATGGAAGGATCTAAAAAATTCTTTATCTAACTTGAGATACCATTCCTCCTATATTTTTTTTCATTTTCATTTTTGTTTGTTTTGATTTGTAATCTAGTAAGTGTTTTGTTGTGATTTTGTTTAAATATTTTAGAAATTTTATTTTTAATCCCTTATTAGAATCCACATTATTTAGTTTAATATTAATTTTATTATAATATTTTAAATCATGTTTAAAACCATCATCTTTTTTTATTTTATCATTCAATAAAAAGGCTATGTCTAATTATATCCCCAATTTCTGTGTATGTTCGATGCAAAACTATTTTCTTAACTTATTCATTTTTTTCAATTTATAATTCATCAAAATGAACATATTAATCCAGGGTATTTAAAATTTTAATTTTTTAGTAAATATTTTATTGGGGTAAGTCATAATTTTCAGATATTAAGTGATCACATGAATTTTCTATTGGAATATTCCTTAGGTTAACATTGTGTATGCTAAACTTAAAATGTCATAGATTAATGAAATGTTTTGTTTAACATATAAATTACATGTATTTTTGGAACCACACATACAATTCCATAAATAAGTAATGATTATTATTTGACCCCAAGTTATGTTATAGATTAGATTAAATCCTTAACACTTGGGAATTCCGATCGAATTCATCTTGTGAAGTGAGTGTTAATTTAATGTAATATAAATCAAATATCAAGGATATAATAATAATAAATCCAAAAAAGTGAACTCGCCAAAATATATATATAATTTGTAACTCAATCTACATTAATCAGTCAATTCATTTTATCTTTGAAAAAACCTCCATTAAAAAGTAAAATCACAAAAACAATCTATTATACAAATAAATTACCTTTATTGAGGATTCCACCCGAGTGATTCTATACAAATTATTAGAGAATCGAACCCTTGAAAGGTCGATAAGAGATAATTGGACATGCATAAAATGGTACTATTTATAGGGATGGTTCTTTAGGTAGTATGTAGTTTTTGGTTTTTATAAAAAACCTATAAAAATTTACCAAAAAAATTCTGATAAAAAGTTCAAAGAAAAATACACCTTCATTGTCCTTCCAAATATTCTCTAAATTCCACATACCATACCAAATAATCCATCAAATTTGACTTACCCAGAAATTAAGAGAAATCTTCATCAAATTAAAAGGATCATTAGGGATTATATAATAACCCCAGAACTATTCATTTCATATCCAATCATTCTAGATTTGGAAAATCCTTGGAAACAAAACCTTAATGAACTAGATGCCCAATATATGAATTAACATCCCATTGGTATTAAATATCTAAATTGTGAGACTAAATTTGACCTCATATTGGGTTTGATTCATCCTCTACCTCATTTATTTGGCCTACAAAGTGAGGGTTCTCATCTTGACCTTAATTCGTTCCAAGTGGTGTGCTCTACAATGAATCCTCAAGTGGTTTTTGAAGAAAAAAACTACCTTTTAACATTCCCTTACTCCCTAGATAACTCCAAAAAGTCATGGATATACTGCCTCACTCGTGTTCCATAATATCATGGAATAACATGAGGTAACTATTCACTGAGAAATTATTTCCTTCTACTCAGGATGCTTTTATCTGAAACGAAATAAGTGGACTCCAGAAATTCCTTAATGAGTCAATCCATGAGTATTGGAAGAGGTTTAAAAAGCTTGAGGAAACCTTCCCATATCCCTAAATACCTAAAACATTACTGATCCAATACATTTTATGAGGGGTTATTTTAAATTGAGTGAAATCTCATTAATATCACAAGTGGCAGTTCTCTTGTTGAAAAAACTCTTTCAGTTTCTAGAGATATTATAAGTAACATGTATTCAAAAACATTGCAATTCCATACTCAAGAACATTATCAAGTCAAATGAGTCCAAAAGAATCAATACATTAAGACCATCATGATGACTGAGTGGATGAGTGAACTTACTGGTCATGTAAGACAACTATTGGTGACTGCCAAATCCCCAACCTCATCTTCTGCACAATCTTTTTTCCTTCGAACTATCAAGAATTGTGAAATTTGTAGCTCACCAGATCATCCAAATGAAACATCTCTACAACTTCTTTATGAACAATCTAATTCATCTGGACCAATCGAACTCAATGAAACATATTCTCAGAGGAACACCAACCCTCAATAAGAAGGAAAGTTAATTAGAAAACTCATCCACCCCCCTCTAAGCCCTTCTCTTCTACCTTTAACCCTATATTTATGTATTGTAATCCCATTCCACATCCCCCTAATCTCCTTCCTCAAAATCCAGAAAAATTATAATATGGTAAAGGTGATGGTAACATCGGAAAACCATATCTTGTTGTTTCTCAACTTCATTGTATCAATCCTACTCTTGCTCCTCCTAGATTCCAATTTTCTAATCTTCCGTTACAATTATCAACCCAATAAAAGCACATTCCCATGAACAAAAATCTAGGTAATCCAAATTAAAGACATTAAAAATCATCCAAGAACCCATGGGAATGCATTGTGGAAGATCATTCCTCCTTCACCTATTCTTCCATTAAAAATATTGAAACCAAAATTGGTCAACATGCATCCTACATTATCCTTCAAAAAAATTGAATTCTTCCCAGATATGTGGTCAACCATTGCCCAACCCCCTTGGTAATGTATGTGAAATTTCAGTCATATTTGTAAAACAAATTTCCATGCCTTATGATGGATCCTCAAATGATACTTTGAATATTGATCTTTAATATGAAAAGAATAGGATTTTAGAAAATGAACCTAATGAAACTTCCTCACCTACATCCATTATACTAAGGAACCCAATTTCATTCTAAAAACTAAATCTAGGAAAATGATATCCTTTGAACCTAATCATAAAAGTTTCATCATTTTTAGACGTTTTGATATCAACATTCCTGTTTCGGTGCGGATGTGCGTCGGGTTACGCTGTTCCGCCAGGACGCGTTCGCACGTGCACCCGTCAACCCGAGGGGATGGGCGCGCGGCTTGTGGTCCCGCAGTCCCGCTTTCCAAAGGCGGGCGGCATCCGTCCCTTATTCAGGGGCGTCTGCTCCTTGATCGAAACCGGGATGATGGGATGTCGGCTCCTCCTTCCTTGGACGTCTCCTCGGAACTCGTCGCCTAATCCGGGTCTCCCTCATAGATTTAAGACATGCTCGTGAATCTCGTTCCCGGCGCCATATCTTCATGGACACCGGTTAATTACGCTCCTTCCGCCCGGACGCTCCAAGGAGTCTGGTCGGGGCGGCAACCTGCGGTGAGAAGGCCGGGTGGCTCTGGGTGCTGGGGGCGTGTCGTAACACTGCGGCTCTGCACGTCTGTCTTCCGTCCCTAATAGGGATTCTCGAAGGCATGATGGCCTGAGGCATCCCGCACTGGGTGCGGGGAACTGTGTCCCCTGAGGTTTTCCTCAGCTTCCCATGTTTAACACGGGGTATGCCGCGAGTTTAACGTCCAGCGGGGACGGCATCGGACCGATCAACACGAAGAGTGGATCAGATGACAGAACCCCTTGCGGGGAACCTCCGACGCTGGGGCCAACGCATGGGTGGCTTCCCAAGTAATATGGAGTGGAGTGAAGTGGCATGACCCCACCGGGATGTGGCGGCCCGGGTAAGGATCAGGATGGATGATGGAGTGAAGAGCTTGGACCCCGTAGGGGCTTCCTACGTACCGCGCGTTAGCACAGATCAAAGTCAACGTAGTTCGGATATACAGTTTAACGTCATGCTGGACGTCGGCAAGCCGACTCACGAAGAGGTCGAGGCCGCCGGGCGGAGGATTGAACCGAACCACCTCGCACAGAGGGCGATGGAACGGCCGGGTGGATCACAGTTTCACGTCATGCTGGACGATAAAAGGAGAGATGGAAAAATGGGTTGTGGGGAGGCACAGTGGAGATACACACGGGCAGTCTCCCACAGGGGCGGATTCATAGGTGAATCGACGCAAGCGTGAACCCTGGAGGGGTCCACTGATGGACGAACCGACGTGAATACGACCGGGACGACCAGGTGGTGGGCTTGAACCTCAGGGAGGTTTCCTACGTACCCTGTTTAGAAGACAGGGATCAAAGTCCACGTAGTTCATTCTGTCAGGACTTACGCACTTGAGGCAGCCCGGATGCGGCAAAACTCAGTTGGAAGGGACTTGGACCGAAAGTAGGAGACACCTCGATCCAGTCACACCCTCTACTGGCTTCGGCAGTGGGGAGGCGCAATGGAGATACACATGTGCAGCCCCCCACAAGAAACTAGGGGTTTGTAATACCCTACCCCCCGTGGGGAAAAGCCGCTCCCATTAAATCGTCCCTAAAGAGGGGCAATCCCGACATCCCTGCAGAGACGAGCGGGTGGGGGCCATATCCAAACCGGGGGGGGACCCTGCGTGCGAGGCACGAGATCGGGTGATGCGGACGGTTTAGCGTCTTGCCAGACGAAGTACAGTTTAACGTCGTGTGTTGAGGACGAAGCGGACGGTTTAACGTCTTGCCGGACGAGGTACAGTTTAACGTCGTGTGTTGAGGACGAAGGTGCTTGGCAGTTTAACGTCTTACAGCGCGGACGTGGTACAGTTTAACGTCATGCTGGACAAATGTGCAGTTTAACGTCATGCTGGACGAATGTGCAGTTTAACGTCATGCTGGACGTATGTGCAGTTTAACGTCATGCTGGACATTGGTGCAGTTTAACGTCATGCTGGACATATGTGGCCGCCGATGGGTCCGTGTCACTTCGCGCAAGCCTGGAAGGTCGCACGGAAAGACAACGCACGGTGCGGGCACCCAGGATGAAAATCATCGGGCGCCACGCAGGCGGGTACCCTCAGGGGGTCAAGGGAGGTGACCCTGGCGGGTTGCGCGCAAAAGAAGAGCTTTGCGCGCAATACCGCGGGTCGGCGCGCAAAATGGCGGGCTGGCGCACAATTGGGCCAGCTCTTTGCGCGCGGATGATTGAGATTGCGCGCACCGGGCTTCGGACAGCTCGCGGGGGCAACGGCTCATTCTCTAACGAATGGCCACTTTGAAGATGGGGGGTGCGCGCAATCGGGTTGGATTGCGCACACCCGGGGGCAATTGCGCGCAAGAGGCTTCTTTTGCGCGCAAAGGCCTTCGGGTTAAGTATTATTCAAAGGAAAGGAGCCAAGGGGATTGCGCGCGAAGGCGAACCCCAAGGCTCTATTGCGCGAAAGAAAGGAGGTTACCTGAAGATCGGAATTGCGCGCGGAAGGGGTTGGATTGCGCGAACGAGAGACGCTTCGGATTCTGGTAACCTTCAAAACGTCGGGGGTCGCCTTATATTTATAGGCAACCCCGGGCGCGGAATCCGGTCTCGGGCGCGGAATTCCCTTCGCGGGTGCGGAATCAGGACCCGTCGCGCAAGGGAGCCGCGCAGGCCACGGGCGCGCAAAATAGCGCGCCGGCCCAGCGCATTGCGCACATCCCGGGAGGATTGCGCGCCGAGGCTCAACTTTGCGCGCGGACCTCTGAAATTTCGCGCAAGTCCTCCGGGCCCTCCGGAACGTGCCTCTGACTCCAAATATCACTTCGCTTTCCGCATCCGGAGCTTTGTTTGGGAACAACGGACTTTTCCGGCGTCTACAAAAGCCCCCCCTCGGAATCTGATCGGCGAGAGGTCGCAACGATCGGGTTCCGAGGGAGACGCCGGAATGCCGAAGTCCTGGGCTGCGCGGGACGTAGGCGCGCAAAAAGGGGCGCCGGGCGCGCAATTCGCAGCTGCGGTCGCGCAATCGAGCGTTCCGCGCGGCGCGGAATCCCGGCCTCGTCTATAAATAGGGGTCCAGGGTTCCGCGTTCCGTACACAGGCCTTCCGCGCGATAAGCTTCAACGCTCTCGTGCGCGAAATTGCCTTTTCCGGTCGCGAAATTCGCCCGATCGGCGCGCAAAACCATCCGAAATTCACCTGTCTTTGCGCGAAAACCCGGAATTTTGCGCGACATTCTTCCCAATTGCGCGCCGTCCACTTGGATTGCGCGCCAACCTTCAAACTTCTATACCAGCCTCGTCCGACCCCGCACGCTTCATCCCTTAACCCGCACGACTCCCGAAACTTCTGAGATGGCCGCGCATCAAGGAAATGAGGGGGATGCCGCCACTCGCAGAGCTGAGATGGCGACGAACGAGGAGGTTTACGGAGCCAAGGAGATTGTTTCCAACAATCAATCCCTGTTCGACTTGCTGACGCCGGCCCAGAAGACATATCCGCTGTCAGACAACCTGCCGCTCTGGAACTTCGGCATCCTAGATGAGGTTCCGGTGCCAGGGTTCGAGGTTGATGCGCCACGGACCTGGGTGACTCGGGAGGATGAGCTTCGCCGCTATAACATCACCAACAATGGGCATCCTGCCAGGGAGACCAGGCACTTGGACGTCTACGTCCTGAACCCGAGGACACGAACCATTGACGGGGGTGAGCCTACTGCGGAGAATTCTCCAGCCCTCAACTCGAGCACATATCGCCAGAGTGTCACTGACGACACCAAGGGCTGGCTGAAGGACTGGGACTTGCGGTCTGGGGGCAATTTCACCAGCGAGTGGGCCTGGGCATTCTGGGTACGCCACACTTGCGATCACTTCGCAGAGGAGCTGCGGTACATCGGCCTATTTGAGGCGGTGTGGACGACGCAGTTCCACTTCTACCAGCAGTCCGAGCTCGGGCCGGAGCTGTTCACCTGCTGGTCCTCGGATACCAACACCTTCCATCTTCACCATGGGGAGGTCGGCATCGGTCTCTGGGAAATCCACTGCATCGGAGGTATCCCGCTGGAGGGCTACCAGTATGATGAGTTCCTGCCTCCGAGGAACACCTGGGGTGACAGGTCACGGACTCCCATCCGGACGTAGCATCTGCTGGACCTGGCTACAGAGCGGCTCGGGGTCAAGGACTTCCAGAAGGACATAGCCTACAAGGAGTGGTTCGGCCAGTTCTTGGAGCATGACCCAGCGGTCAAGATGCCAGGCAGGGGGAAGCGGTGCCCGACCGCAGCTCAGAGGAGCCGGAACGGGTCGTACTGGCGGGTCCTGGAGACGGGCGACTACCACTCATGGGGGTACCGCGTCATCGAGGCCCGGGACCCAAATGTCCAGTATGCGGCATTCCTGGCCGCCTTTCTGAGTGGGTGGCTCCTGCCAGTGCGGGACGTGAGAATGGGCGTTCGCCCGACGACACTGGCGGTGGCGGGCGCTATGGCCGCCAACAAAAGATACAACCTCGGGGTCCCAGTGCTGGCGAGGCTGTATGCCATCCTGGGACGCATATCACGAGGGGGGTCGCCACGAAGGATCTGTGGGCCCTTTCAGTTCTTCCACGGCTGGGTGGCTGCTCACCTCGGTGGGTACACGTTTCCGAACGCCATCATTCCTCCGGGCAACGGCCTGCGACCCTCCCTGCTGAACATCGCGGGTGTCGCTCCGATGACCCTAAGTGAGGAGGGCGTGAGGATTCGGATTGGCAATCATGCCAATTTCAACTTCAGTCCGTTCCCCACTCTCGTCGGCCAGATGATCGACAATGGGCAGGGTCCGCTGGAGCAGCATGAATACTTCCTGAACATGCGGGGCGGGGTGCTCGTGGCTCGGATCGACAGAAAGGTGATCTGCGAGCCTTACGTGCCAGCCCGGTTCGCCAGGCAGTTCGGGTGCCTTCAGCGGATGCCGAAGAGGGTATTCACTGCCGTCCAGGAGGAGACAAACCCTTGCGTCCTTTGCCAGATGTGGCTGATGTTTGCCGCATTCGGCTCTGGCGACGTCATCACTCTCCCTCCTACCGGGGTTGACGCAGGCTTGGCAACCGAGTACGCCGAACACTGGGCCATCGCGTACCCCGAGGGGCTTCTACGGAAGCCAGTTCGGTGGCTCGAGGTTACCCGTGCGGAGACCGGGCGTCAAGGAAGGAGGCGAGGCGCCGCCACACGGGGGAGAACGGAGGCGCGCCAAGCAGCGGAGCCGGCGCGGGTAGGGACTTCGGCGGCGGGCACATCGCGAGCTGCCGCTACGACCTCGGCGCCCAGAGAGGGGGCACGCGCGGTGGTCGAAGAGCGGCCCGGGAAGCAGGTGAGACGTCTGCTCGAACCCTCCCACGATGCAGTCTTCCCGGCGCTGTGGTCAGCCTGGATGACCCTGCGGCAGTCACTGGGGACCGATGCCATCTGGCGAAAGATTCTCAGAGAAAGAATCCATCTGCCAGAGGTCGGGCGCCTCCATATTGCCGACAGGGCGGACTTCAACCGGAAGTATGCGTATCTGACGGCCATGGACGATTATGCGCGCCAACGTGGTCAGCGTGCGGAGCCATCCCTTCTGGTGAAGGTGATGCTCGGTCTAGAGCCCGCTCCAGAACAGATGCCGCCGGAAGAAGACGACAGTAGCAACGAATCCGAGGAAGAGGAGGAGATGGGGGAGGATGAAGGCTCCGAGGGAAGATCCCATCAGGGGAGTCTGCGGGAGAGCGGCGAGGTGGCCGGCTCTGACAATGTTGATGTCACCGAGATCCTTGAGGTCCGCTTCTATCCCTACTCAATCTGCTTCATCCATTCTCTTATGCAGCTCCTAACCCATTTCTCCATCTTTCTCAGGAGCGCACGGATGTTGGTCAGGCGTCCTCAGCGGGAGTAGGAGGGGCGCCAGCAGGACAAGGCGGGGGCCAGGCACCCATTATCGAATTGACAGGCGCGGAAGGGCCCCCTGCTGCAACTGTTCCTGCGGCGGCCGGGATAGCGTAAGATGACGCTCTAACCTCCCGTAAGTCTCCTTGCTTTACTGCTGGTGCCTGCCGTTGGCGATCCGTGACTAACCATGGCATGCCCCGCGCAGTGATCTCAACATTGGAGGCTCGTCGGGTTGCCAAACCCGGGCCATCTACGAGTGGACCAGTGGTGGACATGCCGCCTACTCCGGAACAGACTTCCCAAACCGAGCCGGCCCCACCAACTGCTGATCAGGGGGCTGCGGACGCCGGCGGTGCTGACATCGGAGAGAGGTCGGGGGCTGACGAGGGTGTCAGCGCCGCTGGGGAGAGAGAAGAAGGTCGCCCAGATGTTGGGGAACCTATCCCTCATGAGGACCTCCCAGGGGCGGACCCTGCAGCAGACCTGCTGGCTGTCTTCCCTGTCTACCGGCCTGCCGACCCAGAGGAGATGGACGACTCGGACGCGGAGGCGGTCGAGGAGAGCCGGATAACGCGCCGCAGGGGGTGGAAGTGCATCCAGCGCTTCCTCAAGCGAGACCCATCGGAGTGGCTGGGGCGCGTGGGATCACTTCAAACCTGGCTGCGCTTCCTGTGTGCCGGGGGAGCTGATGCTCAACGCCTACATCTGACGGTCCGTGATTTCATGGCCGAAAAGATGCGCGAGAGCTGCCGGCGTGCCGACGTCACACAAAGTCGGGACATGTCGGAGAGCACGCGGGTGCTCCTCGCGGCGGAACAGGAAGTCCGGCGCCTCGAAGGGCAGGCGGCAGAGAAGGAGGCCTTCGTCGCAACGTGTACCGAGCTTGTGGAGCAACTAGCAGCCCAGCTGGTTGACGCCCAGGTACAGCTGACGGAGGCGGGCCAACAGATGGTCACAATTCAGGTCGAGCGGGAGCGTGCACAAGCCAGAATCGACGAACTGCGTGCTGCGACCGCCGACGAAGAGAGGGCACGCAGAGAGCGAGAAGCAGCTCTGGAGGCCACCAGCCAAAGGGTAGCGGCATTAGAAAGACTCATTCAGCACGCTAATCCCTAAGGGCTTTGTTTTTCCGTTCCCAAAACATTTGCTTCCGCTACTTTGATCCATTTGTATGAATCAATATTTTTATCTGCATCTTTTGGCTTAACATGCTCAACCACAATTCGTTGTCTTGTGGGAGCGTTAACCAAGCATCAGGCATCCATAGTTGGGCCTGGATTGCTGGAGAAAAAAGGGAGGTTATTCCTAGGAAAGGAGACCTCAGACCTAATCAATGTATCATCCCCCCAACTTGTTCCAACACACGAGCGGGACAATGCTAGGGGCGTTGAGATTTTATCCGAACATAGGGAAATGAGACAGGGTGAATCGCGTGTCCCGAATCCCGACATCCACAACGGTCGGCCTTCCAGGAAATGCCCAAGACGGTAGGCGGACAGTGGATCGACCATAACAACTGCAATAGACGGACCGAAGGTCATCATTCATATTGCAGGAGGCGGACCACATGTCATCATGAATACCGCTTTGGGGTTCCTTCAGACACAAGGGTGGAAATCCAGATCAACAGGGCATGCGAAGCGTGGGGCGAAGTGACGATTGTTCGGACAGAATCCAATGCTCTCAGAATTGCGCCACCTTGGGGAAAGCGTATTAGGCGGATGCACTAATCTGGCCGTGAATCACCCCAATTCTCAGACAGCACCTCTTTGACGAGGAAACCGTCACTTCCCATCATTGCAATGGGGCATCCCGAGCTGAATCGGGGAGAATATCACAACTGCACCACTCTACCCGAAGTCAGGCCAGACAGCCGGCGACGAGGAGGGGCGGGACTTAACGATCCCTAAGGCTGGACCCGAGTCGAAATGCCCGGGCGTTCCTACGTACTCCATCAGGCTGGAGATCAAGCCATACGTAGTTCTGAGAGTGCAGTTTAACGTCATGCAGGACGCAGAATCCCGTTTGGGGAGATCTTAGTTTAAGGTCTTAGAGCTCGGACCATCTGGAGAGATCTTAGTTTAATGTCTTAGAGCTCGGACCATAATGAGAGATCTTAGTTTAAGGTCTTAGAGCTCGGACCATAAGGGGAGATCTTAGTTTAAGGTCTTAGATCTCGGACCATAAAGGGAGATCTTAGTTTAAGGTCTTAGAGCTCGGACCATAAGGGGAGATCTTAGTTTAAGGTCTTAGAGCTCGGACCATAATGAGAGATCTTAGTTTAAGGTCTTAGAGCTCGGACCATAAGGGGAGATCTTAGTTTAAGGTCTTAGAGCTCGGACCATAAGGAGAGATCTTAGTTTAATGTCTTAGAGCTCGGACCATAAGGGGAGATCTTAGTTTAAGGTCTTAGAGCTCGGACCATAAAGGCTAGATCTTAGTTTAAGGTCTTAGAGCTCGGACCATAAGGACCTCAAAGTACGCCGCATCGTGGTCCTATCCCCTGGGTATGCGAAGATGCACTGAGGGATAGTGTCAAGAGTGTCGAGGTTTCGCCTGGTCAGAATGGGAGGTGGAAAATGTGAATCATGCGACCATTCACTCAAGGACTGGGGGCGCCGGAGTAACGATATGGGAGTACTGCCGACCGTGGCGGAAAAGCAGCATCAATATCGCACTAACCGTTGGTGGAATGAGGCAGCAAACGAGCATCGACCGCTCAATCGCAGGATTCATATCGATTTGCTGCCCGAGGCCATTGGGGGTACCGGCCCGAGTCGGTGGGAGAGCACTGAGGCATTGTGTCCGAACCGTTCACGGGGGCTCCACCCAGGGCGTAGACGATGGGTCCGAATGAAAGGGAGCACGAAGCCTGAAAAGTGGAGGAAACCTGACCAAGAAAATCCTGACCCTCCTGGCAATAGACCAGAGTACTCTTGACACCGGTGGACCACTGCAAGGGGTCGGGGAACACGCCTTGAGGGTGACCTGAAGGCGGCGGATTCCCGAGAGAAGGGGGAATCTCTAAGAGGTGGGGGGCTGGACCCGAAGTTTCAAACATCCGGGCGTTCCTACGTATCCCATAAGGATGGGAATCAAGCCACACGTAGTTCTTGAAGCGCGGCGCAACACAATCGGGCACCAGCGCGGGGAAGAGTGCGGGTCTGACCCTCGCACACAGAAGGAGCGGCATTTGATATTTCTTGTTTGTCCTTAAAGATGAATGGTTTTTCTTTGCGCGGCGACATGCCTGTGATTGAGAAATCTCTGGCGTCGCCACAATAATCAAGCCACAGAAGGCATTGATGAATGGCGTGGTTATTAACCAGCGCCCAACATGAGTGTCCCCTGAGGAGGACATCACGATGCAGTGCCATTTCTCGTCGGGCGGCCAAGACGATCACAGTTTACGGTCGTGTGGTAGGACCAGACAACACAGTTTAAGGTCGTGTGGTTCGGACCATGGAGGAACCCGCTTATTGCGGTACGGCGGACACGGCGGAGGTGGGAACATACCCAGCCCTGCGGTCACGCACGATTCCAAGAGAAGAGTCTTGGGATCGGGGCCTGCGTATATCCATCACCCGAGGGGCAGAGATGCTAGCCTCCAGATATACTGGGCCCAGAACGCGATTGTTCGGGAGACTCCTTCCTCCTTATGGGGACGAGGGTCCAGCTACGCATGGCCCTTAGGGAGGACATCTGCATATATCCTTGGTGCTCAGATCATGGGAGCCTCGAACGACATCATTACCCTGGTTGGTCTGCCTAACGTGTAGAGGTGTACTGAAGGTCAGTATGAAGAGAGTGTCGAGATTCCACTACAACGCACAAAGGCGGAGTGTGATGAGGACTGCGCAACCAATGTTCAGAGCCTGAAAGAGCCGACATGGCGATCAAGGACGTTGCTGACCATATTCGCAACACAACATCCGATCGCGTCAGCCTAAGACGGGGCATGCAAATGAGCATCGACCGCTCAATCGCAGGATTCATATCGATTTGCGGCCCAAGACCCGCCGGTAAATCGACCCGGAGCGGTAGGAGAGCACTGAGGAATCGTACCCAAACCGCAAACGAGGATCCCTTTGAGTGAAGTCTTGAACAAGAGGAAGCGCGAGGCCTGACAAGAAACACAGGACTTGTCGGGATTGAATCTGACACTACGAGTCATAGACCGAAGTACCCAAAACATGTTAACAGATCACCGGGAAGGGTCGGAGGACTCACCCTGAGAGCAACCAAAAGAGGGCAGATCCCCGTGATCAACCAAGAGACGGGGCTGGACCTGAAACACAAGCGTCCAGGCGGTCCTACGTATCCCATAAGGATGGGAATCAAGCCATACGTAGTTCTTGAGAGGCAGTTTAACGTCATGCAGGATGATGAGAGGTGTGAGGTGGTCCCACACACGGGGGGAGGCGTACGGCGCGGCCAGTAGACCGACGTGAATGAGGACATGATCCCCCGCTCACGCGATACGCCTCGCACAAAAAGGAGGGGAACTTGGGCCAGAGGCCCAACGCGGGATAGAGATTCCCGGGAAATGGGGCTGGGCCAGAAACATGAATGTCCAGGCGGTCCTACGTATCCCATAAGGATGGGAATCAAGCCGCACGTAGTTCTCGAAGTGCAGTTTAACGTCATGCAGGACGATGAGGGATAAAAAAGGAAGGGGGGAGCAGAAGGCATCCCCAAACGTGGGGGGGCGTACAGCGTGACGAGAAAACCGACGTGAATGAGGGCATAGCCCCGCGCTCACACCATACGCCGCACACCCGGGGGCAAC
Source organism: Viscum album (assembly GCA_963277665.1). Lineage (NCBI taxonomy): Eukaryota > Viridiplantae > Streptophyta > Magnoliopsida > Santalales > Viscaceae > Viscum > Viscum album. Next base: position 1,299,674,418 of record OY728166.1, read on the forward strand.
TGGGCCAAGGGCCCGAGATGGGATGGAAATTCCCGAAGGATGGGGCTGGGCCTGAAACATGGATGTTCAGGCGGTCCTACGTATCCCATAAGGATGGGAATCAAGCCGCACGTAGTTCTCGAGAGGCAGTTTAACGTCATGCAGGACGAATGCTGAACAGTTTAACGTCTTGTAGCTCGGACGTAGTACAGTTTAACGTCATGTTGGACGAAACACTTGGCAGTTTAACGTCTTGCAGCGCGGACGATATGCTAGGCAGTTTAACGTCGTGCAGCTTGGACGTATGCAGTTTAACGTCGTGCAGGACGAATGTGCAGTTTAACGTCATGCTGGACAAATGTGCAGTTTAACGTCATGCTGGACGTATGCTGAATAGTTTAACGTCTTGTAGCTTGGACGAATGGTGCTTGGCAGTTTAACGTCTTGCCGCGCGGACATATGCAGTTTAACGTCGTGCAGGACGTTGGCACACTCAGACAAAGTACTACTTGAGGAACCTAGCGTTTGTGGGAGGAGTGACACGCTCACCATCCATAGTCGCTAGGGAGTACGCGCCATTGGGATAGACCTTGTGGACAACAAAAGGTCCCTCCCACTTGGGATCCAACTTGGGCGGCTTCCTGCCGGGGATCATCGGTGCTCTTAGGGCTAGCACTAGATCACCCTGCAGGAAGGAGCGGAGGCGAACCTTCTTATTGAAAGCTCGAGCCATTCTGCTTTGATGCCTCTCCAAGTTGTACAAAGCGCGAAGTCTATTCTCATACAGTGCTTCCAACTCGACTAGACGGGCTTCAGCAACTCTGTCCGGCGCTTGCTGGTCGTGGACCGCAGTGCGCAAGGACGGCAACTGGATCTCAATGGGCAGGACGGCCTCAGCTCCATACACCAGGGAATAAGGGGTCATCTGGGTGGAATTGCGAGTCGTCGTCCGATAAGCCCAGAGGGCGTTGGGGAGCTTGTCCGGCCAACTCTTCTTGTTCTGACCAACCATCTTTTGTAGAATGTTAGAGAGGGTTTTGTTAAACGCCTCGATCTGTCCATTCGCCTGCGCATGATAGCGAGATGTATGGTTCGAGCGAATGTTATACTTGGCGTACAACTTCTTCAACTCGGCTGCTCGGAAATTGGTTCCGTTATCCGTGAGGATAGCGTGAGGCACTCCAAATCGATGAATGATGTTGGAGGTCACGAAGTCAGCGATCGAACAGGATTTGACCTCTCTGAGCGGAATCGCCTCTGCCCATTTGGAGAAAAAGTCCGTGGCGGTCAGAATGAACCGGCACTGGCGAGTTGTCGCCGGCGGGTAGGGTCCCACAACGTCCATCCCCCAAACTGCAAAGGGCCAAGAATACCTGGTGGTATGGAGAGGCTCCGGCGGCCGATGCACAAAGTTCGCATGAACCTGGCACGCATGGCACCTCCTGGCATACTCGATGCAGTCATGGATCATGGAGGGCCAGAAGTATCCCAACCTCCGAATCTGGTGGGACAGCTTCGGTCCAGTTTGGTGGGCGCCACATGAACCAGCATGAACCTCTTGCATGACTTGTGGGATCTCAACTCCCTGAAGGCAACGGAGGAGAACACCATCAAACCCGCGTTTGTAGAGGATCTGCTCCAGGCCGGGACTGCTCTGGAGGACGAACTGCGATGCGCGGCGTCGAACTCGCTCGCGCTCGGCCCGATCCGATGGAAGAATGCCATGTTGGAGGTACTCAACCAAAGGCGCCCTCCAATCAGGGGCTGATTCGACTGTCATATCTGGGGTACTCGGGGCTCCGGGCATAGGGGCAACCGTGGTGAGATTACTTACCAACGGGCCGCGATCTTCTTCCGGGATAACAGGAGCGATGAGCCTACGGCGCGTCACGCGGACGATCAGGTTGTCCTGTTCAGGCTCTGCAAGTGACGCAGCAAGGCTGGCCAAAGCATCTGCTCGACCGTTCTGCGACCGGGGAATATGGACAATTTCTGGCCGAGAAGGGAATCGAGCCATCAGAAGGAGGGTGCACTCCAGCAATGGCACAAGTTCCGGCTTCCTGACAACATAGTCGCCATTGATCTGCTTAACGACCAGCTCGGAGTCCCCTTTCACGCACAGACGGGGCACGTCGATCTCGAGAGCCAACTCGAGGCCGGTGATGAGGGCATGGCATTCCGCCTCATTGTTGGTACAGCCCTCTGACAACAGGAACGAGTATGGCAGCACGGCTCGCTCCGGGGTAATGAAGACGATACCCAAGCCCACTCTGTTGAGCTTAGGATTATCAAGTCTTCTACCGGTGGGGCTCTGGGAGGCACCGTCAAAGTGCATCTGCCAGCATGGATTGGCTCGATCAACCGAGAGAATGGTTTCATCAGGAAAGCCTAGATCCAGCGGCTGATCCGCGGAGGTCGGGTGAGCTGCCAGAAAGTCTGCCAATGCTTGCCCCTTGATGGCCTTCTGAGACACATACCTGATGTCGAACTGCTGGAGAATCACAGCCCACCGCGCTAGACGGCCAGTCAACATAGGCCGGCTCAGGATATATTTCAACGGGTCTACCCGAGAAACCAACTGTACCTCATGGTGCTGCAAGTAGTGCTGTAATTTCTGTACGGCAAATACGAGCGCCAGGCAGCTCTTCTCGATGGGGGAATACCTAACCTCCGCATCGAGGAGCATGCGACTGAGGTAATAGAGGCTATTCTCCGTTCCCTCGTTGTTCTTCTAGGCGAGAAGGGCACCCAAGGACCGTTCCAGGGCGGTCACATAGAGGACCAGCGGCTTCCCGGATACAGGCGGCATCAGAACCGGAGGTTGAAGCAGGTACTGCTTGATTTCCTCGAAAGCGGTCTAACACTCTTTATCCCAGACATAGGTGGCACCTTTCTTCATTATCCGAGAAAATAGCTTACACTTGCCGGCCAGATTCGCGATGAATCGGCGTATATAGGCTAAGTGGCCTTGGAACCCTTGCAGTTCCCGGACGGTATCTGGGGGAGGCATCTGGCTAATCGCCCTGATTTTCTCTGGGTCGATCTCAATACCCCGGTATCTTACCAAAAATCCAAGGAACTTTCCGGAGGTGACCCCAAAGGCACACTTCAACGGGTTCATCTTCAGGCAGCGAGACCGGAGGAAGCCGAACACTTTCTCAAGATCTTTGAGATGGTCCTGACGCTGGCGCGATTTGACCACCAAGTCGTCAACGTAGAATTCCACCAGTGTGCCGAGGATTGGCTTGAATATGCGGTGCATCGCCCGTTGATAGGTGGCACCTGCATTCTTCAGGCCGAAAGGCATGACCCGGTAGCAAAAGGTACCTTGGGGGGCCCTGAAGGCAGTGAACTCCTCATCCTCAGGGGACATCCGAATTTGGTTATATCCGGAGTATCCATCCATGAAGGAGAGGGCTTGGAACCCTGCCGTGGCATCAATCAACAGCTCTGTCACTGGAAGGGGAAAATCATCCTTCGGACAGTGGCGGTTGAGATCGCGGAAGTCGATGCAGACTCTAATCTGCCCGTTCTTCTTCCTGACCGGCACAATGTTGGCCATCCATTTGGGGTACTGAACATCCCTCACGAAGTTGGCTTTGATAAGCTTGTCAACTTCGGCCTCAACCATGGCACCGTGAGATGGGTGCATCTTCCTGGGAGGCTGCTTGAACCCGCGATGGTTCGCCGAGAGACCAAGGCGGTGGACGGCTACCTGAGGATCTAGCCCCGGCATCTCGTCATAGCCCCAAGCGAACACATCACGGTGCTACCTGAGAAAGTCCATGTACTGCTGCCGCTCCTCAAAGGGCATGGCGGCACTGACCAATGTGGGTCTTGGATCGGCCTCGGTTCCAAGGTTCACCTGTATTAACTCATCGACCGTGGCGGGGACGCCCTCCTCAAAGGCTGGGGGTGCGTCTTCCACGTCCTCTCCACTCGGGGAGGGATCGTCCACGGGAGAGACTGCGTTGGAAACTGCATTGGGGCTACCAGATCCTGCTGGGCCACTGGTGCTGGCACGGGCGGTCGCGGTCATCTCATTAGGAGACTTGCGGGCCGTCGAGACCATGGCTACGTCCAACCGTTGAACAGGGAGGACGTAAGCGTCATCCAGACTTGCCCAAGGATCACTTGCAACAGCGACAGGCTCAACCTCACCTGCCAGGATCTGCTTATCCTTACTCTTGTAATAGTTCGCGTCCAGATAGCGGGCTTCACATGAGGCAAAAGGAGAGGCATCTCCTTGAAGCACGCCTACTCGACCATTAAGGGAGTATTTGAGGCATTGGTGGTATGACGAGGGAACCGCCGCGTGAAGGTGGAGCCATGGCCTGCCCATCAATGCGTTGTACGCAGTGTCCTGAGAGACTACCATGAATTCGGTGTTGGCAACCAAGTCACCGAACTGGGTCTTCAAACGTATCTTGCTGACCGGGGTTTGCTCGGTGCGGTCGTACCCCTGGATCCTGAGGTCGGAGGGAATCAAGTCATCCTCAGACTACCCCAATCTCCGGAGCGTCCGAGTTGGAATCAGGTTAATCCCGGACCCCGTGTCGACAAGACAGCGCCGGACTTCAAGGCCATTGAACTAGCCAGTGACATACAGCGGACGAATGTGTCCCTGTATAGGAGGGTCTTCATCCTTACCAGAGAACGAGATAACTGCCTGACATTCGGCGTCCTCGATCGTTTCGGCGTGAAAGGCTTCTGCAGCCGCAACCTCTGTCTCAAACTGGAGGGGGCTTTTCAGGGCTTCAGCGAGTGCCTCGCGCATCTCAGATGACATGCGCAGAGCCTCAAGGATGGAGAGCCTTGCTGGGATGTCGGCCAAGTGCTTCAGAACATCATACTTTTTGGCCAAGCGCGAGCCCCTGGTTGCAGGAGGTTGCTCTGCGGTTGGCGGAATGACGGGCCTTGCCGGTTGGATCGGCGGCCGACTGGTACTTGGCGCATCTCGCTGTTCACTGGCTGCAGTCCGAGAAATGGTCACCGTACTGGGGTCAGGAGGCCGAGATGGACTCGTGGCAGGGCGGAGCTGGTCGCGACGCGGCTGAGGCGGTTCTGCCTGGTCCCACACCACAAACAGCGGCGGAGGCGAATCCGTCATCCCCGAATGGGGGGGCGGCGCACGTTGTGCTCGGTTTTGAGCCTGCTGCCTAGTCTCAGTGGCGTGCATGGCCTGGCTGGAGGTACCAACGGCTGTGCCCCGGCGACTCCTGCTGCTGCGGTTCTTCCGACGGTGGCGATGACCGGGGACACTAGGGAGGTCCACCTGGTGTTCTTCAACGTCGGGAACCAAAAAGGGATTTACCAGCTCGACGGTGTTAACCGAAGCGTACCCAACACCGTCATCAGACGAATCATCCATCACCGGGCGGATCCGAGGAGGGACCCCCATCTCCGGGGGCATGAAATCACCGAGAGTGCGGGATAGTGGCGGAACTGGCGGGGCGCGCTCTTCCTTCCTGCACTGCCGCCGTTTGCTCCTCTTGGAAGAGGCAGGCTGGGGCGACGATGCCGAAGCAGCACCCGCAGATTCTGGGGGCTCAGGCTGATTCAAGCGCGCACGGATGATTCCATGGGTGCGAATGGTCGTCTTGCGGGCCATCCAGTTATTATACTTCTGGGATCCGCGGTTGGAGACCAGCTGCCATTCGTCCTCGTTGCCACTATCGTCGTCTGATCCCACGAACACGCCCGCCACTTGTGCTGGAGCTGGGCCCAACCTGATTACATTGTTGTTAATCTGGTCTTGGAGCCAATCCTTAAACACATAGCACCACTGGATGGTGTGCCCCAAGGCCCGATGGTAGGGGCAGTAGCGGGGGTTATTCGTAAGATGTGCCTCCTCTGGCCTCCAACACTCAGGCAGTCGCACAATCCTCTGCTCCAGGGCGCTCCGGAAATAACCGGGGACCTGATCCTCATGGAATGAGTAAGTCAGGTGTCGCGGGCCCCGGGGAGCGTGGTCTTGACGAGGGGCTGGAGGGGCCGGCCGAGGAGGTGGACCCTGATTATCTCGCCTGGGTTGCGGCGGTACATTACGCGGAGGGGCCGGCCGGTTCTGAGGCTGCCGCTGCTGGGCCGGGAACTGAGCCCGTGGAGGCGGGTTCCTGTGAGGCTGTGGAGCTGGCCTCGCCGGAAGCAGCTCCAACGGCCTGGGGGCCTCTATCTGGGCAACAGCAGCGGGCTCAGCCCTGCTGACTCTCCTTGCAGGAATCATAGGAGGCAGCGGGTGTGCCTGGCTGGCCTGTTGCAGGGCTTCCTCAAGACGTTGAGCTTTGTCTGAGAAGTCCCTGAACCCTCCGGGGTAATTTTGAGTGATCAGGGAAGGGACCAGCTCGGTCTTGACGTTCCCGACGCACATTGTCAGCAACTGCTCCTGAGTCAATGGCATGTCAAGGGAATACGTGAGACCCTTCCACCAGGCGACGAAGTCCGCGACTCGCTCATCAGGCCTCTTCTTGCACTTGAAGAGGTCTGCGATACTTGTCTTCCGGGTCGTGGAACTAAACTGGTAGAGGAACTGTCTACGGAGGTCCTCCCAGCTGGTTACCGACCCGACGGGGAGCTGGCTGTACCAGACAAATGCTGGCCCTTCCAGTGTCTGAACAAAGCAGCGAAGCTTAGCGGCCTCTTGCTGCGCCGGAGTCCCCAACATAGGCCCGCACCTCGAGTTGAAGTGGGCTAAATGCTGTGGCGGATCTCCAGTCCCGTTGAAGGGAGCGAAAGTGGGATTCCCGAATCCCGGAGGCGCCGACATGTCATCCATCCATGCTGGGTAGGGCTTGCCGTCCGGTGGGATCGCCACCTGCCGAGTCTCCAAGGCCTCCAAGCGGGCGATGAGTGCCGCCATCGGATCGTCCGGACATGGGTTCCAGTCCTGGCGAGGATCTCTAACCATGAGCGCATTGCATGGCCCTTCAATCGGGTCGTCGACCGGGTCGTCGAACTCGACAGCTCGTGGGATGGCGGGCGGAGCGGCCCTTGGGGCAGCGGGAGGAATCCGAGCGGGGTCTCTCAGGTAGTCACGCCGCTCGGGAGGGTGTGGCGAAACATACCGCGCCCTCTTTCCATAGGCAATGGTCTCTCTCCTGTCGGCGAACACGACGTAATCACGGTTGCCCGGGAGAGTCTCGTCGAGGAGCGGTTGTTCCGGTCCCTGCTGTCCTGGCCTAGGATCACCGTAGTCAGGCCGCCGTTATGCAGCGCGCTCGGCGAGGAGCTGGTCAACCAGCTTCTTCTGTTCGGCGAGCTGCTGACGTAGCGTAGCCTTCTCGGGATCCTCCTCTGCCCTCTGCATGGAGGCAGATGGGTCGGCGGGTTTTATAGCCTCGCTGTGCTCTTTTCCTTTGCTGACGTTTCGGATCAACGTCAGTGCTTCAGTGGGTGCGGGGAGCCCCAGGAGGTTCCTCTGATGACGAGTAACTCTCACCGATGGCTCGGACGACGGCTTGTCTCCGGGAGGGAAGCCCCCGTCGAGAAGTTCCAAGTCGTTCCCCTCTCCCGACAGGTCAGCCATATTGACTGTCTCCGTCCCTGTGGATATACCCTCAGGGCCGCCCAGTGAATCGGGCTGTCGGCGAATCACACTGAAGCGTAGGGCAGCGTACTGCCCCCATCCACGGATATACATGTGGGGAGTGGCTTCCTCGATAACTTTGCGGAGTACTTGAAAACACTCAACGCATCGTTGTTGGAGGGCCTCGTGGTGCTCAAATGACCCGGGGTGCCGAACCGCGGGGAGCATGGCCAGGTCAATTTGACGGCACTGCTCACCAATATCCTCCAGGTGCGCTTGACTCCCGGGGTATGGCATTTGTAGGCGGTGAAGACAGGAGCGAGTCTCCCGGAGAGTTCGGCGGAAGCATTCGAACTCATCCGGGGTGAGCGATTCGGGTGCATCAAAGCCCGGTCCTGCGACTGGCCAAAACTTCTCGGGGAAGTGGCCCTCTGCAAGGACGGTCCAGAAGCTCCACGACTCAAACTCGGGACCCAGATCTCCTTGGTCCTCTTCAATGGCTGGGAACGGACGGGGAACCGGCAGTGGTGCCGAGGCGGGCCGCCGGGCTGACGGGCTGGCCGGCGGTGAATACGGCGAACAGGCCGATTGGCCTCCATATCCCGGGCTGCCCTCTGAGGGTGGCGGTGCCCTGGCTACCACATCACGATAGGACGGGCCGGCGAGCGAACATCCTGCCGTAGCATCGGTGCTCGCCGAGGGTGCACCAGATCGTGGTTCGACCGTCGGTCCCCAGAAAAAGTCTTCGGCTTCTCCGATCGAGACGGAAGGCACTTCCGGAGGGGCCGGTACCAACCGCAAGCTTGATCCTTGGGGGTCTACCAGGCCCTCGTTACTCCGGATATACCTTCGGAGAGAAGCGGGGATCACATCGATCTCGCTCTCGGGGAGCACGAGGCTGACGTTCCGCATTCCTACCCCTGCCCTTGACTGGCGGGATCGGGGAAAGGGCTCTGTCGCCGAATCGTACTCCGCCTCTGAATCAGAGAAGCGAACCGGCCGGATCTCTGTCCGGAATTCCGTAACATTCTTCCCTCGGCGTCGACGCCTTGCCTTCCTGCCCTTGGGTGGTTCTTCGGGGCAGGGCTGGTCTCTGTCCTGGCGTCCTCCGGCCGCACTGGTGCTGGGGCCAAGAGGACTGGAAACCAAGGTGCGAGGGGCACCGGGACAGATATCAAAGGGGACGCGGGGAGAGATGATTCCGGGCAGGACTCCGGGCCGGGATCGGAAGGTGGGATGACCCATGCCTCCTGGATCGGCCACACGGAGTAGATCCCGCTGGTGAATAGCGCTACCGCGAGGTGGTCCGCGGTGGCTACTACCCGCACCAGCAACCGGGAGAGTCGACCCAACCTGCCTTTGGGGCGGTCGAGGCCTCGATCCAGGTCGGGCACAGAAGTTCCCCTGCTCAGGATGCGCAGGGGCCTGGCGACTGGAGCCAAAAGTGGCTTGGGCCAATGCGGCCGCTGTTGCTAGGGCCCCAAGGCGGGCATCCTCCTCCGCTCGTGCCCGACGTTGGCGTCGGGACAGACGAGTCGGGATGAGCGGCGCGGGCAGGTGGAGAGCCCGCTCTTCGACTTGAGAGGCCTGGCGGCGGTGTCGCCATGGCCTGGCGGGTGTCCTTACCGTAGATCCCTGGAGCGAATCCCGGATAGGGTGATCCCGGGCATCTTCCACCTCATCCGCATAAGGAAGGGAACTGTCAGAGTGCTCCGGGGATAAGCTCCCGAAGCGGTTGGACGTTGAGGTGGGCAGCGGTGCCTCCCTGCGCGGCCCTCGGGGGTGGCGGTGGTGGCGAGGTGCAGCCTCCTCAAGGTCCAGGCGAGCCATGTCCCTAGTGGGGATGACTCCCTCTTCCTCATATCTCCACACCAGGGTGTTGATCACCCTTCTCTGGATGACCTCCGAGGGGGAGAGAGGGCGTGGTCGTCCCGCAATTGCGGCTGCTGGGACGGCCGTGGAACGGGCGGGACCGCGCGGAGGAGCCGCGTCGGCGTTTCCCCTACCTCTACGCCAGTGGGCGGGTGGCGATCGGGCACTGGATCGGGCGACCTGATTTCTGAAAGCAGGGAGAAGGACCCATTAACACTGACAGGAAAAAGGAATCGACAACCAACCATTAGCGCCACGACGCCTTCCGTGGGGGGAACCCAGGCCCTCGACGTTGCGAGACGGAGTGCTCGATGTCCCTTCCCCAGCCCCTGGCGGGTAAGGCTGAATGCTTGGCCGGGCAACATGCCGGTCTTCCAACACCTCTGAAAGCCATCGGTCTTCATATCGAGGAGAAGAGATTCACGTCGGGTTCACCATTTTTCTGTTTCGGTGCGGATGTGCGTCGGGTTACGCTGTTCCGCCAGGACGCGTTCGCGCGTGCACCCGTCAACCCGAGGGGATGGGCGCGCGGCTTGTGGTCCCGCAGTCCCGCTTTCCAATGGCGGGCGGCATCCGTCCCTTATTCAGGGGCGTCTGCTCCTTGATCGAAACCGGGATGATGGGATGTCTGCTCCTCCTTCCTTGGACGTCTCCTCGGAACTCGTCGCCTAATCTGGGTCTCCCTCATAGATTTAAGACATGCTCGTGAATCTCGTTCCCGGTGCCATATCTTCATGGACACCGGTTAATTACGCTGCTTCCGCCTGGACACTCCAAGGAGTCTGGTCGGGGCAGCAACATGCGGTGAGAAGGCCGGGTGGCTCTGGGTGCTGGGGGCGTGTCGTAACACTGCGGCTCTGCACGTCTGTCTTCCGTCCCTAATAGGGCTTCTCGAAGGCATGATGGCCTGAGGCATCCCGCACTGGGTGCGGGGAACTGTGTCCCCTGAGGTTTTCCTCAGCTTCCCATGTTTAACACGGGGTATGCCGCGAGTTTAACGTACAGCGGGGACGGCATCAGACCGATCAACACGAAGAGTGGATCAGATGACAGAACCCCTTGTGGGGAACCTCCGACGCTGGGGCCAACGCATGGGTGGCTTCCCAAGTAATATGGAGTGGAGTGAAGTGGCATGACCCCACCGGGATGTGGCGGCCCGGGTAAGGATCAGGATGGATGATGGAGTGAAGAGCTTTGACCCCGTAGGGGCTTCCTACGTACCGCGCGTTAGCACAGATCAAAGTCAACGTAGTTCGGATATACAGTTTAACGTCATGCTGGACGTCGGCAAGCCGACTCACGAAGAGGTCGAGGCCGCCGGGCGGAGGATTGAACCGAACCACCTCGCACAGAGGGCGATGGAACGGCCGGGTGGATCACAGTTTCACGTCATGCTGGACGATAAAAGGAGAGATGGAAAAAGGGGCTGTGGGGAGGCACAGTGGAGATACACACGGGAAGTCTCCCACAGGGGCGGATTCATAGGTGAATCGACGCAAGCGTGAACCCTGGAGGGGTCCACTGATGGACGAACCGACGTGAATACGACCGGGACGACCAGGTGGCGGGCTTGAACCTCAGGGAGGTTTCCTACGTACCCTGTTTAGAAGACAGGGATCAAAGTCCACATAGTTCATTCTGTCAGGACTTACGCACTTGAGGCATCCCGGATGCGGCAAAACTCAGTTGTAAGGGACTTGGACCGAAAGTAGGAGACACCTCGATCCCAGTCACACCCTCTACTGGCTTCGGCAGTGGGGAGGCGCAATGGAGATACACATGTGCAGCCCCCCACAAGAATCTAGGGGTTTGTAATACCCTACCCCCCGTGGGGAAAAGCCGCTCCCATTAAATCGTCCCTAAAGAGGGGCAATCCCGACATCCCTGCAGAGACGAGCGGGTGGGGGCCACATCCAAATCGGGGGGGGGGGGGACCCTGCGTGTGAGGCACGGGATCGGGTTATGCGGACGGTTTAGCATCTTGCCAGACGAAGTACAGTTTAACGTCTTGTGTTGAGGACGAAGCGGACGGTTTAACATCTTGCCGGACGAGGTACAGTTTAACGTCGTGTGTTGAGGACGAAGGTGCTTGGCAGCTTAACGTCTTACAGCGTGGACGTGGTACAGTTTAACGTCATGCTGGACAAATGTGCAGTTTAACGTCATGCTGGACGAATGTGCAGTTTAACGTCATGCTGGACGTATGTGCAGTTTAACGTCATGCTGGACATTGGTGCAGTTTAACGTCATGCTGGACATATGTGGCAGCCGATGGGTCCGTGTCACTTCGCGCAAGCCTGGAGGGTCGCACGGAAAGACAACACACGGTGCGGGCACCCAGGATGAAAATCATCGGGCGCCACGCAGGCGGGTACCCTCAGGGGGTCAAGGGAGGCGACCCTGGCGGGTTGCGCGCAAAAGAGGAGCTTTGCGCGCAATACCGCGGGTCGGCGCGCAAAATGGAGGGCTGGCGCGCAATTGGGCTAGCTCTTTGCGCGCGGATGATTGAGATTGCGCGCACCGGGCTTCGGATAGCTCACGGGGGCAACGGCTCATTCTCTAACGAATGGCCACTTTGAAGATGGGGGGTGCGCGCAATCGGGTTGGATTGCGCGCACCCGGGGGCAGTTGCGCGCAAGAGGCTTCTTTTGCGCGCAAAGGCCTTCGGGTTAAGGATTATTCAAAGGAAAGGAGCCAAGGGGATTGCCCGCGAAGGCGAACCCCAAGGCTCTATTGCGCGAAAGAAAGGAGGTTACCTGAAGATCGGCATTGCGCGCGGAAGGGGTTGGATTGCGCGAACGAGCGACGCTTTGGATTCTGGTAACCTTCAAAACGTCGGGGGTCGCCTTATATTTATAGGCAACCCCGGGCGCGGAATCCGGTCTCGGGCGCGGAATTCCCTTCGCGGGCGCGGAATCAGGACCCGTCGCGCAAGGGAGCTGCGCAGGCCACGGGCGCGCAAAATAGCGCGCCGGCCCAGCGCATTGCGCGCATCCCGGGAGGATTGCGCGCCGAGGCTCAACTTTGCGCGCGGACCTCTAAAATTTCGCGCAAGTCCTCCGGGCCCTCCGGAACGTGACTCTGACTCCAAATATCACTTCGCTTTCCACATCCGGAGCTTCGTTTGGGAACAACGGACTTTTCCGACGTCTACAATTCTCCTCTTTGATTAAATAAAAAAACCATAATTATGAAAAGTTTCTTACGGATTTTTCACCCATAAGAGACATATTTGGACCAATGAGAATGATTCAAACAAATATTTTATACCCATCAAGTGAAAATATCTATGGACCTTTACTATTCAACACAAAATATAGAGTTTCAACTTCTATGATGCACTCATAGACCTAGGTGCCTCAATAAATTCCTTGCCAAAATCCATCATTTCCAACCTTGGTCTTGGTACCTTACAGCCAACTATTGTTGTCATCTTGTTATCCAATCAAAACATAGAAAATACTAAGGGAATAACATAGGATTCCATTTTATGAGTTCATGATATTATCTTATGAGATATTTTTTATGACCTTGGCATGGACGGTTAGACATCCACTTCTTGATCTCCCATAATTATATAAAGAACATTACTACTAATGAAAATAACTAAGATTGATGTCCTTGTGGGTATGTTATCCCGGGAATTTGGTGACCAAATGGTAAACATTAATATCTTCCAAGCCATGTGATACCCATCAGATGATCACATTTTCTTCTCAATTCATGCTTCTGAGAAAAAATTTAAAATTTAATTGAACCTAATCATATCATATAAACATAGTTATAATGGGAGAGGAGATTTAGATCTTTATACCATGATTATCCAATTCATAAATAGGGAAATTGATGTTGACTTCTCATTCATGGACTACATCAATATAGAGGATCTTTAAAACTCTCTTGAATACCGTCTCAACTCTAATCTCTACTTTTCCACCATTGACAATATTAATTAAAATGAATCAAAACCAACTGAAAGATATTACTCCATTATTGAGATGTCTATCACACAAATGAAATATGAGATTGATCTGAAACCTCTTTTAACACAACTGAAATATAAATTACTTTACTGGGATCATGCTATTCCTTTCATTGTCTCTTCTAAACTTACTGAAACCAAAGAGTCCAAACATGTTCCGGTGTCAGTGTAAAAATGGAATTTTGTTGTAACGTATATGACATACTAGTATTCACCCCTTCCCCTTTCATGCAACACATACATATTTAGTAATCATCCCAACCAATCAGACAAACACAAAGAAGATTCAGTCCACTCATCATTGACTAAGTTAGGGAAGATAGTACCAAGCCTATCCAAGTTGGTATTATCTACAATGTTTTATAGAGTTATTAGGTTAGTCCAATTCAAGTGTTACATAAATAAGATGGGATAACTATTTTCCCAAGTGAACATGGAGATATAGTCACAACTATGGTGAAATAAAAACAGTGTGTATGCATCGATTATAAAAACATTAATGATGATACACAAAAAGATCACAACCCACTTCCCATCCTTGATCAAATTATAGAAGGATTAACAGGAAAGTCACACTACGTGATTCATTATGGATACACCGACTACTTACAAACCTCAATCACAACTCCTGAACAAGAATATAATATGTCCACTTTCCCCTATAGAACATATGAAAATAAGAGAATTCCTTTTAGACATTGCAATGCTCCTACAACATTCCAATTGTGTATGATAAGTATATTTTACTAATTCATTGGGAATTTCAGGGAGTTATTAATGGAAGAAATTTCCATTTATGGAGAGTTACTTGAATCAAACTTTCATTCACTCTCTCTAGTCCTCCAAAAGATTGTCAAATGTATCCTTCTGTTGAATTATGAAAATTGTCACTTCATGGTTACTAATGGGATTGTTCTAGGGAACATAATTTCAAAAGAGGTTGTTCATGTCAATACTGTAGAAATTGAGGTGATCCAGTCTCTTTCTTAACCCACAAAAATTTGACACATCCATTCATTCCTTGGTCATGCTGGGTTTTATCAATGATTCATCCAAAAATTTAGTAGTATTTCCCACCCACTCCCCCACCTACTTCAAAACGATGTATCATTACATTTCAATGAAATTTGTAATATTTCCTTTATGGAAGTCAAATCTATTCATATATATTCCCCAATAATCCATCCCCCATATTGGTCCTTACCCTTTTAATTGATTTTTGATGCTTTTGTTAGGGCCATTGAAGCCACTCTTGGCCAATTAAGAGAAAATATTCCTTATTTTATCTAATATGCCTCAAAACAATTCTATGAAACTCAATATAATTAGACTATGACTGAAAATTATCATTTTGATGTGGTTTTTTATGTGGATAAATCAGGGCCCTGTCTCTCAGGTTCCAAAAATCATCATCATTACTGACCATTCAACATTAAATTTCTTACTTATGAAAAGTTATTTCAACCCATGGATAAAATGATAGATCATCATTCCTCAAGATTTTCTCATTATGATTAAAGATATATATAGAATATAAAAACTTGTGGATGATCACCTGAGAATAATTTATAATTATTCTCATTATAAAATAATTTATCCTAAATTTCCAACTAAACACCTCAAATCTGTCTCTCAAACGATACAATAGTATGCCCTAATTGTAAACTACAGGGTTGCTGGTGTTTATCATAATTTTTTTTTCAAAAGAAATAAATTTGAAGCTAAAAAGTGATTCAAATTATATTTTTTGTTGATAATAAACATTGGAAAACTGGGGATGACATAGAAATAAGAATATGTGTTGATGAAAATGAACATTCCTCCATCTTGTAATTTTTTCACTCAATGTCAGGTGGTGGGTAGTTCGAATGACGAAGAACCTACTAAAATGTCCTTGACCCACGATTCTACTAGCCATTGCTCTTTATGGACTCATATGGGTTCTTTAAATCATTTCCATATTTTTAAAAGTTTTGAAAAATTCCTAAAAGAAATGAAATGACCCAAAAGCCTATAATTTTATGTGATATCATAGATGTTTTGGGAAATGATTTCATGGGACCATTTCCCACTTCCAATGGATTCTCATATATTAATATTACAGTGAATTATATTTCTACGTGGGTTGAGGCCAAACACAAAAGAAATAATGACTCACATACTATTATTGAGTTCCTAAAAACCATCATCTTCCGCCCGATTGGAACATGATGTGCTTTGATAAGTGACTTAGAAACTCATATCTATAATCAAACCATGGAATGTCTTCTGAAAATTAATAGGTTTGTACATAAGACCTCAAATTTATTTCACCCACAAAAAAATGGTATGGATTAACATTTTAATAGATAATTGAAAAGAGTTCTTAATACAATTTTAATACCCCCCAGAAAAGAATGTCCTGAAATAATTGGTGAAGCACTTTTGGATTATTAAAATGCCTATAAAACACCCATTTTCTTGACTCCATTTAGACTAGTTTTTTGTAACTATAAAAACATGTAATTTTTATTTTGAAAAATCTAGTGAATAATGATTATTGTAGTTTAATAAATTAGAGGAGGTTCTACTAGATTATTATGAGAATTCCAATCTCTACAAAGAAAAGGCTATAGAACTTGATGATCAACACATCCTATGAAAGGTATTTCTTGATTGTGAAAAGGTAATTATCTTCAAATTCAATTTCGGCTTCACCATGGTAAGACTTATTATCATTGGGAAGGTCCTTTTATTATTTCTAATTATTACCCATTTGGTGTCGTGCAAGTCTAAGACCCCTCTTCCTAAAGAAAATTCATATTTAATGGACATCAGTTAATGCATCATAATGAGAGGTCACACATCTTGGCTACCACATTAACTTCCATTGATTCCTAAACCACTAAGGTAGACCCATCACATGATGAAGATGGTGACCCACCAAATATAAACTAGGGGAACCTATTTCCCATTAACTATATCTATATATTTATATCTATCTCCCTCTCTTCCAAAATCTCCCTTTCTATTGTTCTTTATCTATATTTTAGTTTTTACCACTTTCTTCATCAAACCCTTTCATTTAATCTTTCTCTTTTTTGTGGGTGTGTATTTTTAAAACACTAAAAAACAAAAAACCAAAAAAATATTCATTATTATTCAGATCCACATTAAAAAAATTTCCAAACAAATTTTTTTGTAGTTGAAAGACATTTTTCCATCTCAATAATTATTTATTTTAATCATTAAATTGGATAATGAAATTTTTTTAGGAATAATACATTTTTAATGCTCAATTTTTTATTCAGAAAATTATTTTCCACAAATATGTGGAATAAAAATAGGTTTCATGTCAAGGCCACCTATAGTAATATTTTCAAAATGTATGTTTTCAATTGTGATTGTGAATTTTGAGTTTGGGGAACTTCGAGTTGAATTTCACACTTTTGTGTGAAATAATATGATAGAGGAATTTTCATAATATCAAGTCAATTATAATATACAAATAGCTTCCATTTACCTTTACATTGATCCTCATATTGAAATACACTTCGAGTCAATAGATACTATTTTGATAGACGAATTACAGGAACAAAACCTTATCCCACCAAACATCTCTATGGATTTTCATTTCATAATTTATTGAAATTTATTTTTGGGGGAAATGGATTTCATTTAAGGTCCCTTTTTCTTAATTTTCAGTCTGTCATCATATTCTATAGGGAATGCATCCATTTATGTGTGGGAGAGAGTTTTTAATTCAGTGATTTTTGGGAATGGATAATTTTTTATCTAATTTTGTAAATGTTATTGAATAGTGTTCAAAAAAATATAAAAAAATAAAAATAAAAATAAAATATGTGTTGTGTCTTGGGTAGGTAAAAAATCATTCTTTCTCAACTATTGATCTTTTTATAAATATTAAAATTATTATCATGGCGAGATAAAATAAGTGTTTGGAGATAAAATTGGAACATTTTTCATGTTCAACATTCAAAAAATGAAAATAAAAATAAAAAAATGAATAGTTATATCATGGGGATAAGTTTTGTTATTTGTTAATATTTCATCTTCTCATACCCTTCAATTTTTCTTCCTTTTTTGTGTCTTTCGCCTCACAGTTTCTCCAATATAAATATGTTTTCACATTTATACCCATGTTTTATTTCAAAATAATTGTGCATTGTTTTAATCATGTTTTTGTTTTACCCCTATTTTCCTCACTCTTGGACATTAAATTACAACTGTCGCATAGCCACATGATAACCATTAATAATTACCTCTTAATTCTTTGGAACATTCAGAGAGGTTATTGATGCATAGGGATCTTTCAAACTCTATGATTTTCACTTATTGTGGGTGAATGAGTGAACCTCAAGAAATATGTTTTTTTCAACATGAGAGGAATATGTTATGTGCTCCTATATTTTCCATTTATAAATTTGGGCATACAAAATTAATAGTTGTTGGAACATTGTTTCTATAAAAATTAGTGCTGGAATTAAATATTGATGAGTAAAATGGTGTAAACATCCCCTGATTGGGGAAAACAAAATTGTTATATTTTTTGGTGAGTGAGAATGATTTTTATAGATTATATTTTTTTCAAACATGAAGACATGAAGAATACTATGTGTGGGCAGTTTATTTTATTACTTTATTCATAATGTTTTTACTACCTTCCGTAATTTTCATCTAAAATAGCATAATTGGTGTGAAATACCAATTTTTTAATAAACAAATAATTTTTTATCATTATTTGATTTAATAAAATTTATTCAGATTAATTTATTAATCATAAATATATTCCTCCATATCCAAATTGTTTTATTCTTAGTTTATAAGATTATTTTTTATATTTTAAAAAATATCATTAGAAGGAATATTTACCCAATTATTCCATTTAATGTGTCAAATAGTCCACACAAGAAGGCCTAATGAATCTGTGAAGAAACTAGACCCACCATTGATATATAATTGTTTGTCTCAATACTTATTAACAAATGTGGTGAAACATCATAATATATTATTGATTACCCATGTAATCAAGGATAAAAATTTCAAGGAACAAATCCAAAAAGTGTCCCAACAAATGGTTTTAAATCCATCCCAACATTATGTCCAAAATTAATAATCATAACACAAATAATAAATTTTCTACTGATATAGATATCAATTATATGTTATATTTTTTAGTGTGAAATTGATGATATATGTTTATGATGTTTTTATAAGAAATTGTTCAAATTTTCAGGATTCTTCCTCACCTAAATTTCATTCACATGTAGACTAGGGAATTATTCGACACAAAAATGGTTAGAAAAAAATTGTTTAGTAAAATAGACATCCCATTGGTTATAATAGTCCAATAGCCAACACATTTTTAGAGTATATGAATGAAATCCATGTATACAAATTTTAAGAAGAATATATCTCATGATTATGATATTTTTATGGACTAATTTGTGACCAAAGTGAAGGGTTGGTTTTGGATTGCAAACAATCCACATCACTAGGCTATAAATATATCCCCCTGTTATCCTTGAAAGAAGTTGTAATTTCAGACTATGGGATAAATTGGCACAACCAAAGCCTTTCTTATGTCCTGGGAGGACCTTCAAAACTAATGTTTTCATTTGATATAACATTCCTCCCCCCTTTGTTTTCATGTTCTTTACTGCAAATTATAATTTGTAATTTTGTAAGTGTTTTGTTGTGATTTTTTTCAATATTAAGAGAAGATTATTCATATAATCTTTTTTATCATCAACCTCATATAGTTTTATATTAATTTTCTTAAAATAGTTTAAATCAAGTTGTAAACCATCATCTTCCAACATTTTCTCATTCAATCAAATGTGTGTGTTTAATTCTCTCCATTGTTTGTGCGTGTGTTCGACACACAATTTTTTTATTATCTTATACTTTTTGTTCACTATATAATTAATCAACATGAACATATTAAACCAGAGTAATAAAGATATAAATTTATAAGAAAATATATTATTGGGGTAACTCATAATTTGAGGATATTAAGTTGTTGACGTCTCTTCTTAATTGAATATTATTTATATCCACATTGTGTATGCTAAACATAGAATTTCATAGATTAATAACACGTTTTTTTACATGTGGAATCCATGGATTATTGGAACCCAAAATAAATCATCAAAAAAAATTAATGATTAGGATAAGACCCATAGTCATTTCATGGCATGGATTGAAGCCTTAACACTTGGGAACTCTGATCAAAGTCTTCTTGGGATGTGCGTGTTAATTTAATGCAGTACAAATAAATGATCAAGGATATAATCATATTATATCCTGTATGCTGAACTCTATATAATATTTATAAAAATTTTAAGTCAATATGAATAAATTAATCATTTCATTTCATCTCTAAAAATAACCCCCAATTAAAAATAAAAAAAGACAATCGACTAAAAAAAGTAATATTTCTAAGTATGCATCTCATTTTCCACTATACACATTAGCATAGAACCAAACCCTTGAACAGTCGATGGGAAAAAATCTTCCTTGCCTCAATTCACTTTTAGATTAATCTTGGAGAGATTTCCCCAGCCGGGTCTCATGTAGTCAAGCTCATTGACGACATTTAGAGTATTGATTTAGGTTTTAAAATACATAAAGAACTGGGCCCAAATCTCATTTTTCAATCCCTCCTGTAGTGCCTCCTAGGATTTTTTGTTGATTTTAAAATAAAAAACATTGAGATGTCTCTTCCAGATCATCATACCATCCTTTTGGAGTATATAAGAATTTGAATCTTGGTAAAATATATATACTTATGGTGAACAAAAGGAAATGGAAAGTGAAAATCTATAATACCAATTATTAATCACATCCATATTAGAAGAGGATGATCAAGGTGAAAGAAAGGGATTCCTATATTTTTTGTTACAAACATGGATTTAAGGGCCAATGGGTGAATAATTTATCCCATATAATGAATCAAAGGGGAATCATTAGGGTAATTTTTTTATAGAGTGAAATTTATCTGTTTCTAAAAATTGTGCATTAGATTTATATTGTGATGATAAAAAATTTAATCATGTATAGGAACTAAGTAGATTCAGAATTCCTGAGTGAGGGGATTCAGATCTACAAGAACATAATGGATAAAAACTTGTATATTTTTTTATTAGGGCCTACTGCCTCCTGCTTTCAGTCGGAATGATATTGGTTTTAAAGGGTTGTTATTATGTACCTTCATTTTCCAAAAAGAATGTTTCTGTATCCAAACCAGATACAGATGTATTTGTGATCAAATTTAGGAATAAGTTTTTCTTAATTTATAAATATAGTAGTTTATATATCAAGGAATACTTATGTAATGATCATTATGTGTTGTATTACAAGAAACAAGTAGTGGAAATAAATAAAGAATTTAATTGACATGAGTAAAACCATATCCAACATTTGAACCAGTGGATAGGTTATGTAAATGAAAGAAACATGACTAAATTACCTCATGGTAGATATTTATTTTCTTTTTAACTAAATCCACTTGGTTTCTGTCACACATGTTTATAAGGAAACAATAACAAATACCCATTTAGTGTCAAATCTGATAGTGATAGATATAATATTGATTATGTTTATACCGATGTGTGTGGAGAATTTTCTATTTAAATAAGTATTGGTTACTTATACTACATAAATTTAATTTTGATTTTAGTAGATATTAAATTCATACATAATTATATATATGTTGGACCATTTTGAAAAAATCATCGAATAAAAGAATGAATGTGAAAACCACCATGGTATGAGGATTAAGAAACTCTTCTAAGACCATGGTGGACAATATCTTATTCAAGATTTAATTTATTACTTAATGGATATTGGTATCCTATTAAAAATAACACCACCATATAAGCCTTAGTGTAATAGTGTAAATAAATAGAGAATGTACAACTCGATGTACATGTTGATATCAATGATGTGTCATGTGAGTCATTCATTATCATTTTGGGAATATGAATTTAAAAGAGTAGGAAATATACTAAACTGAGGAAGAAATAAATTGATAAATGGTACTTGATATGAATTTTTAGTGGAAATAAACCGTGTTACCAATTAATATGTGTCTTGTGGAGAATTTTTTATTAACGACTCTATATGTGACAAAGTTATACACCAAGGTACAATGTGAACCTTTATAGGATAACCATATGAAATAAAGGGATATTACCTACATTAATCCTCAGAAAAATTGGTTATAGTAGAATGAAAAAACATATTCATTGGAACAGAGAACGTATGTAAAAGATATAGTGAGATCAATATAGGATTTGAAGAATTCTTAGATGAAGGAACAAAAGGGTCGGTACATGAACAATTTCCACAATGCCCTTTTGAAAAAGATATTGTTCTAGAGACAAAAGTACTATTTGTGAGTACAAGAGAGGATAGAGAACCATTATTTTATGGTTTTCTAGACATTGAGGATTTTTACACATTATTAGTTGATAATAATTACCCTCTAACCTATAAAAAATTAGTATGTGGAAAATATTATTCCATGTCTAAAGAAACCATGAATTCCGAAATAGATTCCATGTACCAAAACCACTTTACAATTTTAGTTTATCCTCCACTAGAGGTAAATACAATTTTTTTAAAATGGGTATTCAATAAGAAATTGGAAATGGAATGATAATTCAAAACCTATAAGGAATGACAAGTTTAAATGTGTTTAAACACTATCAAGGCATTGACTACGATGAAACATTTTCTCCAATTGTAATGATTAAATTCCTCAAAATTATACATGCCATTGCATTCTACCATGATTATGAGATTTAAAGAATGGATGTCAAAATACAATTCCTTAATGGGAACATTTGGGAAGATGTCTATATTAAACAACCTGAAGGTTTTGTTATTCAAAAGGATGCAACAAGGTATACAAGTTTAAAGAACTATTTAAGTATTAATGAAAGAATATATATATTGGAACATTTATTTAGACACGGCCATAATGAAATTTGGTTAAAAAACTATCATGAGCCTTATGTATATAATTGATTTGGTGAAACTATGGTCATTTTCATTATAGTTTTTGTTAATGACATATTACTCATAGGAAACAAACCAGATTTTTTATAGTCTATTTAGATGTGGTCGAATAAATGATTCTATTTGATGGAATTGGGTGAGGAAACATGTATTCATGTAATCAATATCCACTATGATTGGTCCATGAAGTTTCTATTACTATGTAAATGTACATAAAATGACATGATACCAAATACATTTAGTTTAAAAAATCCATGAGGTGGTTGTTTCGAGTGTCACATTGAATTAATCTTTCCTAGAAAATGTGTCCTTAGATACATGAGGGAATAAAAAGATTAGAATGGATTCCATAAATGTCCAAAATTGGATAATTCGTGTTTTACTTTCAATATAATGGGATAGATATATCATACACATTGAGTCTGATAGTCATATATCAAGTTGATCCTCTTGACTATCATTGGCTGGAAATCAAGACAATCATTATTTATCTCAAAAATACTGAGTATTTAAACATTGTCTATGGAGTAGATGATGAAATAATCATTAGAGGATTTTAATATTATAGTTTACAAACTAATTAATTGGTCATGATGTCACAAACACGGTACATATTCACTTTGAATGGAGGTAATGTAATCTAAAAGAGCTCTATGTAGGTTATAAACATAGATTCTATAGTAGATTCAGGGAATATTAAGGCTTAAGAAGAAACTATCTTATTAGTTTAGATTCAAAACATCTTCCTAGAGATTTATGTTGTTCCTACTATTAGTGACCCTTAAACACTCTATTATGGCAATACTGTAGTGGTGGATCTCATAAAAAACAAGGTCATATCAGTTGATGAAGCACAGAATTTGGAAGTATCATATCTTGAAGGATTTTTCTCATAGAGGCGGCATTATAGTGAGACGTACTTCCATGGAATACAACTTGGAGTACCCCTTGACTAATGTCTAGACTCAACAAAAACATGATTCTCATTTGATGTCTAATGGAAAAAAATTTATAGGGGTTTGGATCTATTCTAATTGGGAGTTTGTTAGAATTTTTTCCAATGATTAATTGATTCTACTTTGAATAAATGTATATTAGATTAATATAATATTAATTAAATATATTATTACATATTTTTCATTTTTTCTTGGATTTAATATGATAATGTACTAGAGTACTTGTCACATTGATGTGGCCATAAAAGTCCCTCTCTATGATAAGAATCATTAAATGAAATAAAAATAATATTAATATAGATATGTATTTGGATAATGTACTATTATTGGTTATGTAATGTTTAGGAAATCTGGTTTGATTACTCATAAATGTATGAGGCTTTATCACATGAAGTTAGCACTTGGTAATCTCCAAGACGGTAGATTACGGGAACAAAATATTATGTAGGAATTTCATATTGTTTGCTGTTGTCTTATATTCCTATATGTGAGCATGTAAAATGGACCTTGTACTTTTAGATTATAATTAAAATATTTCATAAATCTTGTACATATATTTACTGAGAGAAACCATCATGTTATATGTTGTTGGGATGTAGGGTATGTTCGTGTTTTCATGATTTAAATTCCATTAATGGATAAACCGATGAAGGATTTGTCCCTATCATATTTATGATAGTTTATATCTCGGACCTTTTACTAGAATATAACCTTCTCCTAAATTCTATTTCCATGGTGTATCAATCAATTTACTTCCGATTGTAAAAAACACGTATAAATAATATAGGTTAATTAAACTATTGTGAAACATGAATAATTAGATACATTCAAAAATTTATTAAGTTACATAGTGAAAATTCATAAGTGGTTTTCATCTTTATGAAATTAAGTTATTTCTCTTGTGTTCCATTACCTATTGTTAGACATTAATATTAGACTTTACACAAGTCCATCTAATGAAAATAAGAATGACTCCTAGAGGGCAAATCTTATGTGTTTCTGTTGATTTTGATTAAATTCTATTTGAATTTAATTAATGGAAATAATATTAATCTTAATATCGAGGAATAATTTTATTCAAGTTATATTAATCAAATAAATTAATGAAATATTTATTCACCACAATGGGGGAAAAATATATGTGTTTAATTTATTGGATATTTGATAAATATTTATTATCCAGTATGTCAATGAAATTTTCATTTATAAGTAAAATACTTATCTGGAAGATCAATGAATTCCGATGAATCTATATAGACCAAGACTGCTTCTGGGGATACAATAAGTATTTACAAGATGGTAAATATTATTTATCAATTAGTACATGTTGTCACACCATAAAATAAAAACATTATTATTATTATATAGAATTATGTTTATTAATGTTATATAAAGTCCAACAAGTAATTAAATCACATTTTAAGCTAAATACGATCTTGTTGATGCTCCTTTCATCACAGAATCTAAAAATCGGAAAAGGGGAATATCTGAGCTCAAAGTGATTCAACCTTTGAATAAAATATCAAAAATCGACAAAGGCATGAACAAAGGATCAAAAGAAACTTCACCGCGCAAGTTATATCACTGTCGCGCAAGTACAATTGCGCGACGCCCTTGGTCGCGCAAGTGACTTGCGCGGCCTAAGTGATAACCGCCCGGTAACCGCCCGGGGTCTTCTCCTGCCTATAAATAGACTCTGTGGGCCCCCATTCGAGAGGATCTTTTTCCAGAAACTCGGATTGAATCTCCCTACGCCCAAGTCTCTTTTCAAATCTTCCGGAACACTTCTAAGGTAATTTCTTACCTATAACGGAAGATCTAAAGAGAGGGAGGAAGGCCTAAGTGTTGAAACTCATCAACACTTGCGCGCCTGAGTGGCCAGCCCTTAAGGGAAGCGGTCACACTTGCGCGCCGCCTTATTCCTTCGATAGAAATTGCGCGTCCCTTTTCTGGGAGAACCTCAAAAGGATTCTAAAGGCATTAAGAAAGAGTCGCTCAAGTATTTTAATGCTGGTTGAAAATCGCGCAAGTACCCCACATGTCGCGCACGTATACCTGCGCGACCAATACTTGCGTGCTGCCGCAGTACCTGCGCGCCTTCCAAGACTAGCACGCCCCTTCCTTTTTGGGTGCCTTTCTTGCCCATTTCACCCATATTAAGCCATTACACCTTTCCTTTTCAAGATTCAGTCTTCAAGACACTCTTCAAATCCATTTATGGCATGATTTCTTGATTTGACTTCCTTATTTGAAAGGAATTCGGTGGAATATCTCTCAAAACCTAGTGATTTAAATATCCTTATGTCACTAAATATGGAGAGTTCATTCATTGAACCTCATCCTTTAAGATGAGAGAATCCTTAACCTAGGTCTCCTTTTTAGGAATAATCCCCAGTCATAAGTCCTCTAATTTGGGAAAACTCTTCATGAGTAAGCCCCAAACCAAGTCCCATAACCTGGGCTTCCTTTTCAGGAATACGTCCCAGTCATAATTTTGGGCATCCTTCTTAGGAGTAAGCCCCAATCTCAAATATCGGCATCCTCCTCAGGAGTAAGCCCCAAACATTAATCCCTAACCTAGGTCTCCTTTTCAGGAATAATCCCCAGTTATAAGTCCATTAATCTGGGCATCTTCCTCAGGAGTAAGTCCCAAATTCTTAAAGTTCCCAAATCTGGGCATCCTCCTCAGGAGTAAGCCCCAAACCTTAATTCCTTAACTTGGGCATCCTCCTCAGGAGTAAGCCCCAACCATAATCCTTTAATATGGGCATCCTTCTTAGGAGTAAGCCCCAAGTCCCTTAATTTCTCTTTAACCAGTCCTAATTTTCATTTGATCTGGGATTCCTTCTCATGAGTAAAACCCAGTTATCAATCCTGTCCTAATTTGGGTTTCCTTTTCAGGAATATGTCCTAAGTTAGACTATTAAAATCTCCATAAATCACATATACCTTTATGGACCCTGTTCTTGGATTTTCTCCATAAAATTAAATCCTCTGGGCAGTCATACATACATAAGCCCCAAACCATTTCTTATGATTGCATCTTTCATGGCACAATTGTCTAATTTTTACCAATACCTCTTGTTTCTCACACCGAGAATGAATCACGTGAGCTTAGAGTGTAAAAGTAATTGTGGCATCGTTCTTTGATCCATCAATCATAAACATCATACCCTTACTCTAACTACGTGGGTTCTGATTCATTTTCCAAAACAAAGGATACGTAGGTAGCCCATTTATGGGTTCGATCCCAACTCTGAAATAATCTATGTCCTTTTGAATGACGATAAACTTCAAGTGCCCCACTGAGTGGCTTTAAAACCAGCCTGATCATCAGAATGACCAAGAGACTTTTATATAAATGTTTTGAAGGATACCATTGACCAAGAATATCTAAATAGATACAGATGATTCTCTATTGATGAAGAACCTCGAATACATATAAAAGATTCTCTAAATTTCTTACATATTTAATCATTGATTGTTAAAACTAAAGGAAAGCTCATTTTATACATGGTAATGTAATAAGGATTCACGAACATAACTTAAATCTATAAAGAGAGTCCCGGAGTAGACAATAATTCCCCTCAAAAAGGTGTGATGAGTCCGACCTCCCATCCTCTCGACCAATGCAAATTCCTAAACCTCATCAGTCCATAAGCTAATGAGCACCTACCTTTGGAAAGTAGGTCCAAACGGATGTGGAATCATTGGATGTTTCCGGTTCTATGATCAAACCCGCTAGAAACCGATCAGAACGTTTGAATCTCCCGTCCAGGAGGTCATCCCCCAATTCCGTGCAAAACAAAAAATGGTGAACCCGACGTGAATCCTTAACCAAGTTAAAATGATGTTTTACCTATTTGTTAAGCCCCAATTTAAAACTCAGTAAGAGGGCTAAAAAAACAATTATTGACATATGTGCTCATCCAAATGATGAAGTGGCTGAATTTATCTTGATTATGTCTGTTATATCAAAACAGGCACTCTTTTCCAAGATTTTCTGTATTTCCGTAATGGCTGCTCTCAAATTCGCATCCGTGAATACTGCTGCTGCAAATACCACTGCTTCTATTCCTACTGGATCTTCATCCGCTCTGAGGATTACATCACCTACTCAGCGTCTTCAACACTGGGTATCAAATGCACTGGTTAAGGAGTACCGTCAACACGGTACCATCCCCAATCTGGAGGCTGCCCGACAGGCCCTCCAAGTGAACAACTCACACAGGTCGTCCGGACAACGACGACCAGTGACTAGGAGGCAGGCGGTGCTGACTACCGTCTCCAACCGTTTCAGGTCGTTATCCCCAGAACGCAATTTCCATTCACTCCCTTACTCTGAGGAAGTGAATGAGCAGGTCCCTCAGGGCCTTAATTCAAAAAGACAGGAGTCCTTCCTGAGGGCTCCCATCAACAATCGCCGCCAGACTCGTGTGGTAGTGCGACCTCAACATGATGAGGGTACCGACTCCAGGCATTCAGCTCAGGTTCCACGAACCCGAGCAGGCAAGATGAACCGCCAGAGACGCAATCCGGTTGACAATGGGCAGGTTGTCATCCCTGCCATCTCCGGAGAAGTCCACCAACCTAACTTGGTGGAAAATAACGAGCAGGCACACACACCTGTCTGTTTTAATTCCGTTGTCCAGCAGACTCGTCTAGAAGCATCACGCCAATCCCGCCAGGCAATTCCGACGGAGTACTATAGGCAGAAACATACACCAGCTTATACATCACCAGTTAGTCAGCAGGCTCATCTAACTACATATGATGGATCTCGTCAACCGCATTTGGAGAATTGTAATCAGCAGGCACATACACCTGCTAATACTAATCAAGCCTACCAACAGTCTCGCTTGGTAGCGCACGGAGAAGTCAGTCGAAAAGCCCCAACGACAAACAGGAGGCATACTCAACTCTCTGCCTCCACACTTAAGTACTGTCAAGATTCACTGACAAGAAAAGGAGGATAGGAGCAGGCACATACACCTACTCCAAACCTAGAATGGACCTATATTCCTGTTCCGACGGCTGAAGTCACCAAGCATATTTTGTCAATGGTGAAAGAGCAGAAGAAAATTCCTGCTCATATTCTGGATGCTTTCCAGGATATCATAACAGCTTCAGCATCATCTCAAGGAAAGACACATAAATCTATCCCTAGAAGTGGAGTGACACATCAACGATTCACTCTGGAACAGACACACACATCTGTTCCAGTCCAAGAGGGTTATGGGGAATACTCCCCCATATCACACGAACAACCAAGTCAGGCACATACACCTGATTTGAGTGGAGATCGTCAGCCTAACCTGACCATCTTTCCTGATCAGGCACATACACCTGCTCAGAGTAACCACTTTCGTCAACAAGTGGTTTCTAAAGCGAGTAAGAAGGCATCTAAGAAAAAGATCCGCCCAGCACAGTCAGGAGATCAAAGGCCATTCTATAACAAGGCCTTGCTCGATGCTGGAGTTCTTGAAGCCCTTAGACATTTATCTGTCGGAATTCAAGATTCTACTTCCTCAGTTACCAATAACGGGAACATTAATTCTGAAGGTCTTCAACAGACACTTCCTCACGAAGGCTTGCTTCATGAAAATTCGGTCAATCTTGAAGTTTCTTCTTCAGATGAGAGCCACAAGAACCCTATGTGTGGTCAGAAGACCAAGGAGCAAGAGATCTCATCTTTTGCTGTAACCCATTATGGTGTTCCTCCCCATGATGATGAATTTCGCTGTGAAAGTCCTCTCCGCAGTAGTGAATCACATTGCCTGGAAAATACTCCAGTGGACAATGTAGTGCTGAGAAAGCCCTCTTATCTTGAGGCACTTGAAAATGCGAAACCAGTCATGTCTGATGCTTTATCGCTAGCAAGTGAAATACTTTCTCAATCAGAAGATAGCCCAGGGTGTAGGTCATTCTCCGAACCACCCCTAAGTCTTGCATCTTCTAGTTTGATCAATGATCTCTCTACCAGTCTTGTTGAATCCGATGTAGCAACAAGGAAACACCAACTCTGGTCAAAAGAGGTAGAAGAATCTTCATTTAATGATAAAGAGGAAATGCTGAACATGAGGAAAAAAATGGAAAAAAGTGAAGTACCTGTCATGTTTTGGCCTTTGGCTAACTCCCAGTACGACATTCCAAAGATGTTGACGGATGATGGAATTCATGATATTCGTCTCAACATATGGAAAACACTTTGTCAATTGAAGAAGAAGGTATTATCGTATGATGAATATGAAAATCATCTTAAGATAATATAAGGGCTACAACGTCAGATTGATTTGGCATCTCTATCAGTCTCTCGGTATACGAAGGCTGAAAAGCAACAGAGAACCCTTCAACGTTCATGCCTTGGCGCACTAAGAAAATTGCGTCAGTTAATTGCCAATACTCCATCTGGTGTTCATATCAGAGGATGGGGTGTTCACGGAGCACAACATTTCACAGTGCTTTCTAGTCAGCAAAGCCCGCTGAAAATGGTCTCATGCAATGTTATTGCCTATGGCCGGCCACAGTCAATGGGCTTTGTTCATAATCAAAATCTTGCTCAAGAACATGCTTCAAATAGTTCCTCTCAAAATCAAGCATATAGAGAACAAGTTATTGAATTTCTCCTACATCAAGCAGGCGAGAATATTTCATAAGCCTCTCGTATGGAGAAAATACGTCATCAAATGACAGATGATTCGGAAATCATCCAATGGTATGTTGAACTAGGTGATAAAAGTGGATACATGCTAATGCATCCAGCTAATTTCCGAACTAAGATTAGCAAGATCAAGAGATCTTTTAAGAAGATCTCAGACGTATCATGTCAAGAGCCACCCCAGCTTGTCAGACTGGGGACTTCTATAACCCAACCCTCAGAGTCAACAAATGGGATTCAAGGAGTTGAGCGGAATCAGCAGGAACATCCCCAGTTCAAGAGACTGGGGACTCTTTCAAATCATCAATCCCCTTCTCAGAGAATATCGATCTTTTC
The DNA here is from genome assembly GCA_963277665.1 of Viscum album. NCBI lineage: Eukaryota > Viridiplantae > Streptophyta > Magnoliopsida > Santalales > Viscaceae > Viscum > Viscum album. The sequence continues at coordinate 1,299,704,750 of OY728166.1, forward strand.
TCGATTGGGGATGAAGCCCCAAGAGAAACAAAGATCCAAATTATCAGGAGATTCCCTCCAAATTATAGCTCATCAAGAAGTTCCTAAAGGATTGAACCAACAAAAGGCAATGTCTCATCAAAAACATGAAAGAAGACAATATCACAGAAATTTTGATAGAAGGGATGCGATGAATTATGCATCAATCAATGTCATCAATGCCGTTGTGGCTAATCCACCAGAGGAGGTTCACTCAGGGGACTCAGATGAAGAGCATCCTGCTCAAGAAAATGTACGCACTGATACAAATAGAGAAGGTGTGCGTACACGAAGTCAAAGGATTACTCAGAACCTAGGTAATCCACTTCCTTCTCTCCAAAAGGTATCCAACAAAGGGAAGGGAAAGAATCAGGTTACATATCCTTCCTCTTGAGAAGATCAATCGCTCTCGTTAGAGCAAAGGTTTGCACAACAAGAGAAATAAATGAATGAATTAAGAAGGTTGAATGCAGAACTACTTCAGAGTAGTCTTCTTCTTAAGAATGCTGAAGTCCGACAGCCGAAGGAATTTGTTGTAACTACTGAGATGGATCAGGAATATCCTCCTTTATTAGTACACCCTCAGAAGTCTAATCCTACGGGTCAAGTGCAACAACGGTTGGCAGCACTACCATCAGTTGCAGTACCAACCACCACGTCTGTCCAAGCTCCATTCATTGCACCTACCCAAAACCAAGTTCAACCTGATATTTCTCAAAAGTTAATAACTACTATTGAGTCATTAACAACTCAGTTAGAAACTATGGAAGGGAAACAGACGCAAGTTCAACCTGAAAAGAAAGTTTACCCTGAATGGGTAGATTCAATTTCTCCTCCATCCAGTTTTGGAAACCCTGTTTTCCCTAATTTCAATGGATCGGGCGACCATGAACAACATTTGACGCATTACGTGTCTTGTTGTGATCCTATGATGGGAACTCCAGAGCAGCAAGAAGCAGTGAAACTCAGATGCTTCGTGCGAACCTTGCAAGGACCAGCTTTTGTCTGGTATACAAGCTTGCAATCCCGGTCAATCATCGGGTGGGAGGATCTTCGCCAAAAATTCCTTCTTCAGTTCAGCTCAACCTTTCCAAAAACGACAGTTTTTTATCTTACAAACTGCAAGCAAAGGGAGAATGAAAGAGTCTCTGATTTCATTGCTCGCTAGAAGGGATTAACATATTCCCTTAGTTTAGCACTCCCTCAGGAAGAGCTGTTTCCAATCTGTGTGGAAAATTTGCATGACGAATTACACGCACCATTGATCCCTGTGAAATACACAGGAGGGTTTCAAGACCTTACTTCAATCGCTCAGCAGATTGAAGATTCCCTTATACAGGCTAAGGTTAAATCTCGTGTAATTCCATCAGCTTCAGGAAGGAGAATGGGTAAAGAAGAAACTGCTACAGTTATGCTTAAACAAGTACCTGTACCTATTTCTACTTCAAAACCTTCATCTTCTCGAAGGACTCCACCTCCTGAATGCCAACAACAAAGGCCGTTTCTTCCAAATGATCAAAGAGATCAATGACGAAAACAATTTGAGGATATGAAGAGTAAAACATACTCTTTCTGAAATGAGCAAGTTCCTGGTTACTTCATTTTAGCTTTGGAAAATAATTTGGTTCAATTACCAGTGCCCAAGAGGCCAAATAAGGAAGGAGATGAAGACCGCCCCAATTATTGTCCCTTTCATCAAATGTTTGGACATCCCATCCAGGAGTGTTTTGTCTTTAAAGACCTCTTGCAAAAGATGGTCAACTTGGGACGAGTCATGTTGAAAGGTTCTTTGACTCAGGTAGCATGTGTTACTGCTACAGTTCGAGAGGATGAAGGTGAGTGGCAGGAAGTCAAAAGCAAAACTGCGCAAAAATATGATGATTGGATGGTCAGAAAGACAATCAATTGGACCCATGCCATTTTGCGAACACAATTGAAGAATCCAATTGTGTCTCCTACAAAAGCTGTAGTGAAGCCTCCATCAAAAAACAAATCCTCAAAAGGGCAGCACAATTCAAAGAAGAAAGAGGAATGAGAAGAAGATTAATATGTATCGAGGCCTAAGTTGTCTTTGAATCTAGTATATTTCATGCCATCTACTTCAAAGCCACGGGCACCGCCCCATCAAACGGCACAGCCTAAAAAGGCTAACCAGGCAGAGTCTTTATCAGACGAAGAGTTAATCTTCGGTTCTGTTAATATGATTCAATTAACAGATCCGTATTCCAGTCGTAATTTTGATGAGCCTGAATTCCCTGTATCAAATAAGGAAATCCAAGGAATTTTCAGAGGTTCAGGATACAGGGGAAGATGTGGATCTTTCTGAAGCCACTACTCCAATTCTACCCCTTCTAGCACTGTGTATGCGGCCGAAACCCGTGGTAGAGCTCTTCAACGAGCTCAAAAAGAACAAGAAAGTTCTTCTTCCAATAGTCAACTCAGTCTTGGAACAGTTATTTTGGAAGAAAGATTGAAAATTCCATCTTCTTTATCTCAACAAGTAAATGGATCTAATCGGTCTAATCTTCCAAAACCAAGGATATTGCCAACTTCTATCCCAATACAAGATGCATTAGCTTCCAAAGCATCTGCTTCCAAGGTACTTGCTAAACCACATATTCCTGTTGGGAAACGCAGACCTTTAGATCAGAAGTATGATATATTGAAACACTTGTCCCAAGTACCAGCCAAGTTATCAATTTTGGATGCTTTGAATCTATCAAAAGATCTTTGGGAAGCACTCATCAAAGCTTTGTCAAGTCCTCGGGAGTTTGAAGCTGAAATTGCTGTAGCTGATGTCTATCACATAGAGAATAATCCTGCAGAATGCCATGCAGTGATATCTTTTACTGATAAAGATGAAGATGATGTTGTGCATGGGCACATAAAACCTTTGTACTTATCTGGAAAAGTCAATGGTGTAGATATCCGAAGAGCTTTCATTGACAATGGTTCAGGAGTCAACCTCATGCCCATTCGTACACTTCATCGGTTGGACCTCACAGAATCTGATTTATCTCCTTCTACCATGATGTTACAAGGATATGATAAAAATGAACAAGAACCACTGGGCGAAGTTACACTCAGAACTCAGTTTGGAGATCTTGTATCCAATTCGGATTTCATGATTGTTGATCAAGACTCAGCTTTCAACATCTTGCTTGGAAGAACCTGGCTACATCAGCATGCAGCTATCTCTTCATCATACCATAAATGTCTCAAATACTGTTTCAATAGTCAAGTTGGAACATTGTATGGTGATAAGGCCCCGTTCAAGACATGTGAGTCTCAATACATTGAGGCATAATTTTATCACATGAAGGGAAGAGAAAAATCTACAATGAAGGAAATTACCAAAGTTAATGCTCCATATGGTTTGGAGAATATTCCAATAAATCCATTTACACATGTGAGTACAGATTATGTGTTACCTATCAGTCAAATTGACAAAATAGGCCCAAATCAAAATACTCTTATGGAAAGATCCATAATGTCAATTACGGCAATTGAGCCAGACAACATGGGAGAAATTGGTAACCTACCAAACAGTGATGAAAACACAAGTGGTGAAGTCTTCATTTCATCTGCTGAAATCCAACAGGTCTATACTTCGCCAATCAGGTCATAAGAAGTTATAGCAACATCAGAGGTGAATAATGATGTCGATTCTCAATCCATCATCTCCTCTTTATTTCCCAAAGAAGACCCTTTATTATCAATAGGGTCAGAAATGGAAGCTTCTTCTTCAAAATGTGAAAATTTTGACATCTCTTATGATCATGAGAATTTCTTTTTGTCATCTACTTTGCAAGTAGAAACGGAAGAAATAGAATGTAATGAAGAGGAAGAGGAAGATCTTAGAGATGCTCCTCCAGCATTTGAGGAAGGTATGTCTACCAGTGTGGATGAACTCAGAGAAATAAATCTGGGTACAAAGAAAGATCCACGCCCCACTTTAATTAGTGCAGCCATGACCCTTGAAGAGCAAGAGATGTATATTTGTTTTCTAAAGAAAAATAAAGATATTTTTTGCTTGGAATTATACAGAAATGCCTGGGCTTGATCCTGATGTTTCTACTCATCATTTGGGTTTACCAAAAGAACATCGAGGATTTAAGCAAGCCGCGAGAAGAACACACCCAACCTATGCTTCCAAAATTGAAGCTGAAGTGGATAAGCTGATCAAAGCTAACTTCGTCAGAGAAGTTCAGTATCCCAAGTGGTTGGCTAATATTGTCCCTGTAAAGAAGCAGAACGGACAAATTAGGGTTTGCATCGATTTCAGAGATCTTAATCGGTATTGTCCTAAAGATGATTTCCCTGTTCCAATTACAGAACTCTTAATTGATGCGACGACTGACTATGAAGTAATTTCCTTCATGGATGGATATTCCAGATATAATCAGATCTGAATGGCCCCAGAAGATAAGGAATCTACAACCTTCAGAGCCCCTCAAGGTGTGTTTTGTTACCGGGTGATGCCCTTTGGTTTAAAGAATGCAGGTGGAACATATCAACGTGCCGTGAATCGTATCTTCAAACCTTTCTTACGAAAGTTTGTTGAATGCTATGTAGACGATTTGGTGGTTAAATCCAAACAACGTTCTTATCACTTGGCTGATTTGGAAGTCATATTCCACAAGATTAGACAACATAATTTGAAGATGAACCCCTTAAAATGTGCTTTTGGGGTAACCTCAGGAAAATTCCTCAGATTTGTTGTACGTCATCGTGGTATTGAAGTCGATCCTGAGAAGACCAAATCAATCCTTGGTATGTCACCTCCTCAAAATTTGAAATAATTAAGAGGACTTCAAGGACACTTAGCCTATATTCGGCGTTTCATCGCCAATTTGGAAGGCAAAAGTTTACCCTTTAGCAAATTATTGAAGAAAGGAGTCACTTACCAGTGGACTGAAGAATGTCAAGAAGCATTTGATGTTCTCAAGAAATACCTCTTGAGTCCACCAGTACTCATGCCACCTGTTGAAGGTACACCACTTATCCTCTATGTGACAGCTCTAGAGCGATCATTTGGTGCCTTTCTCGCTCAAAAGAATGACGCTGGGAATGAAAATAGCCTCTACTATCTCAGTAGAACTATGCTTGAAGCAGAAACCCAGTATTCAAGTATTGAGAAGTGCTTCCTGGCATTAATCTTTGCAGTTTAGAAACTGAGACACTACCCACAACATCACGAGGTCCAATTGGTTTCTCGCAATAATCCGCTCAAATTCATCCTTAGTCGTCTAATGCTTACAGGAGTTCTAGCAAGGTGGGCAGTTATTTTGCAGTAGTTCGACATTCAGTATATATCTCAAAAGGCAATTAAGGGCCAAGCTCTGGCTGATTTCCTGGCTGAACATCCTGCAGTGGATGACACGTCATCAGATATTGAATTCCCTGATGAGGAAGTTTTCTCTATTCAAGAGAGTCCTCAAACATGGGAAATGTATTTTGATGGTGCTTCCAGAAGTCCAACAGGGAATAAAATGGAAAATCCTAAATTCAACAAAGTTGGTTTAGGAATTGTACTCATTTATCCAGATAAGGAATTTTTTTATTCCTTTTTATTGTGGGAAGGTGGTACCAATAATGAAGCCGAATACCAAGCTCTTATCACAGGCTTGGAGTTAGCACTTCAAGCACAAGTGAATCACTTAAAGGTGAAAGGTGATTCAGACCTGGTAATCAAACAAGTCAATGGGGATTATGCCATCAGAAAAGAAGAGTTAATCCCTTTGTATGATTACGTCAGAAAGTTAATGGCGGAATTCCCTTCAGAACCGACATTTTCCTATGTCCCAAGATCACAAAATGCTCAAGCTGATGCACTAGCTAATATAGCCACAGCTCTAGCAGATCCAAATCGGGACGAGACAACCATCAGTATTACCCACCGTCGTGCAATTTCACCTTATGTCCAAGCCAGAATAGAGGAAATTAATGAAATTAGTCCCATTCCTGAACTGTATGGTCATACTACAGGATGGATATCACCTATCAGGGAATACCTTCAAAATGGAACACTTCCACCTGATAGAGCCGAGAAAGAACAAATCCGGCGACTTGTGGTCAATTTTACTCTTTATGATGGCCCAAACCGCCTAGAGAAAATTCTCTACAAATGTGGTTTTGATGGAGTTCTCTTCAGATGCATTGATGGTGAAGAGACAATGGCTATCAGGAAAGAAGTGCATGCAGGAGTCTGTGGTGCCCACCAGTCTGGACATAGACTGTCTGATCAAATTCGAAGGCTTGGATACTTTTGGCCTTCAATGATACAAGATTGTGTTTATTTCACAAAGAAGTGTCATTCATGTCAAGTACATGCCAACTTCATTCATCAACCTCCAGAGTTGCTTCACACAGCTAAATACTCATGGCCATTTGCCACATGGGGAATGGATGTGGTGGGACCTTACCCTTCAGCTACGGCCAAGCAGTTTAAGTACATTCTTACTGCTACTAATTTCTTTTCCAAATGGGCAGAGGTAGTACCTCTCAGAGAAGTCAGTTCTAAATGCATTGTTAGCTTCATCAAGTCTAACATCATTACTAGATTTGGTGTCCCTCATACCATATTGACGGACAAAGGCACCAACTTCTGTTCTTCTGACGTGAAGAAATTTTATAAAGAATACAACATTAAATCCAACCATTCATCTTGGTATCATGCGGTAGCCCATGGAAAAATAGAAGCCTTTAACAAGACTCTTTCGAATATACTGCAAAAGATGGTGGATAAAGATAAGAGGTCATGTCCTGATAAACTCTTTCATGCTTTATGGGCTTATCGGACTACCACCCGCAATGCAACGTGGTCAACTCCATATTCGTTGGTATATGGAACAGAAGTAGTCTTGCCAATTGAAGTTCAATTGACCTCACTCAGAGTAGCCATTTGTGATCAGTTATCTATAGATGATAAATCCCAAAAGCGATTGAATGAATTGGAATGGTTAGATGATAAAAGATTGTGCACTTTGCACCACTTGGAAATCTATCAGAATCGAATAGCACGAGCTTTTAACAAAATAGTTTGTCTTCGTTCATTCATTTAGGGATAATTGGTATTAGTTCTCAGAACTCCAATGATACCAGGAAAGAAACCTCCCAAGCTTGAACCAAAATGGGAAGGACCTTATTCAATACATAGGGTCTACTCCAATGGAGCTTATTCATTAATCTCAATGGATGGAGAACTCATCACGACTCCAACCAATGCCAGATTTCTGAAGAAATATTTTGTATAAACACAAAATATGGTCCCCAGAACCAAGACTCTTACAATTGGTTCATATAGCTCAATTGTCCAGTATGACCTTAAACTGCAATTTCGTCCAACATGACGTTAAACTGTATAAAAGTCCTTTATGTCCCAGCAACATGACACTAAACTGTGCAGCAGCAGAATGTCCCCACAACATGACACTAAACTGTGCGGCACTAGTTCATCCTTGCTATATGACGTTAAACTATACAACAATGGTCCAGTATGACCTTAAACTGCAACTTCGTCCAATATGACGTTAAACTGTATAAAAGCACCAGAATGTCCCCGCAACAAGACACTAAAAAGTGCAGCACCAGTTCGTCCTTTCTATATGACGTTAAACTATACAGCAATGGTCCAGTATGACCTTAAACTGCAACTTCATCCAACATGACATTAAACTTTAGGAAAGTCCCTTACGTCCGGAAAGACGTTAAACTACATAAGCACTTAAAAGTCCAGTATGAATTTAAAATGCATCATCCACAGTCTATGCATTTGACCTTAAACTATTTGCAAGTCCCTTATGTCCAGCAAGACGTTAAACTGTGACGTCCTAACTACACGATGCTAAAATGTATAAAAGTCCCTTACGTCCGGAAAGACGTTAAACTATATAATCATCAAAGGTCCAGCATGACAATAAACTACACCATCCACGGTCCATGCATATGACCTTAAACTATTCGCACTTTCTTCCAACATGACATTAAACTGTGGAAAAAAAATCCCCAATTCGTCCAACATGACATAAATGGTGTGTTATTTTGTCCTTACGGCATGACATTAAACTGCACAGTCCCCCTTTCTTCAAATATGACGTTAAACTGTATTGTCCCCATCATCCTAACTACATGACGCTAAACTGTACAGAAAGTCCTTGATATGTCCTACATGACATTAAACTATTATTTTGTCCCTGCTACATGACACTAAATTTTGCAGCACCAATAGTCCTAACTGCAAGACTTTAAACTGCATAGTCCCTTTTTTATGTCCTACATGACATTAAACTATGTATCATTAAGTTTGTTGTTACCTCTTGTTTCTCACACCGAGTATGACTCACGTGAGCTTAGAGAAAACATCAACCATAACACTCTCTTTGGGACGCTAACCATGTGTAAGTCCCGACAAAATTTTTATTAGATCATTGTCCCCAAGAACAACTTGATCATTAATTCATTCTTTAATTGAACTACACGAACTTTGATCCTTGCCCTCCAGGCTGGGTATGTAGGCAACCTCCCAGGGTTCAAGCCCAAAAAAACAATCTCTTCACGTCGGTTCATCACCATCTCATATGATGTTGATTCATAAAACCGCTCCAAGAATCAATATCTTTACAGTGATTCACTTTCGTCCTTGTTATATGACGTTAAACTATGCAACACTTTTGTCTGGTACGACAATAAACTACAATACTCTTTGATTTCCTCATTTGATAGAGAACAATTATTGACATTGATTTTTTTAATCATGTTTCATTTCAAAAGACTACGTGCATACATGGTAATGCCTAAACATTTTATCTTAGGTTAAACCATCATTGCACTAAAGTCCCCTTTCACCCTTCACATGTACAAACCAAATTTGTACAAAGGGTAGTTCTAGAACTACGTGGACTTGATTCCCATCCTTATGGGATATGTAGGAACATTCGTGTATCCCTCAAATCCAGTCCCAAGTCTTTTGGGCCTAACCCCAAACTTCACTTTCAGTCCCTTGGCTGAAAAGTCCACATGAAAACACACACTGTGTATTCATTATTATGGTCTGAATTCTATGACCCTAAACTAAGATCTCTCCTACTTTCATCCTGCACGACGTTAAACTGCATTTCAGGAACTATGTATGGCTTGATTCTCATTCTTATGAGATACATAGTGAAGTCCAAAATTTCAATTCAGGACCCAGCCACAACATTATTATGGTTATCATTGACCTATGTATCTCTATATACATTAGACAATACCCATCTTTATGTGTTATAATCCTAACCTTAAATATTTTCAGATCTTCATAACCCTTTTCATGACTTCTAGTCACAAAAATGTCAAACTTCTGAGAATTATTTTGCCCGACTATGCAGCACGTGCCCATAGGTGGCCTTGCATAAACAGTCCACATAACAGACTTGTCAGCTAAAAGATGCTATTTATTTGACCATGCAGCCAATTCCCTTAGGTGGCCCTGCATATTTCAACCCCCTAACGGGTTTTTGTCAAATAATAGTAACTTCATTCTTGGGAAGAATGCCTCTTTTGTCCTTATTTGTCTTAAATGACGGTATGTAGGGATCTGCAAAAAAATAGCCATCCTTAACATATTTGTCCCATATCCTTTTTCATGATCAGAAAGTATTCAAGTCTATGGTTTATTCTCTTTCCCTATGTTTGGGTCAGACCTTCGTAGGAGTGATATTCATCCAGTTCTTCGATAAACTTGTTTGGTAATATGTTCTCCATATTCAAGTACCTCTTTCCATACAACAAACTCTATACTTTTGAAAATTTGATTCTCCATAAACTTTCACTGGCTTTTATCACTAGGAAAGTAAACTTCTGAGAATTCTTTTGCCTGACTATGCAGCACGTTCCCATAGGCGGCCTTGCATAAATAGTCCACATAACAGACTTGTCAGCCAAAAATGTTATTTATTTGACAATGCAGCCAATGCCCTTAGGTGGCCCTGCATATTTCAACCCCCTAATGGGTTTTTGTTAAAATATAGTAACTTCATTCTTGGAAACTACTTCTTCTAATGCCTTTTAGCTCTTTTTCATATCATTCCTCTGATTCAAATATTCATAATCCATAGTTCACATATTTTCCCTCATACTTGAGTATGGTAGTATGTTTTCAGATGAACTTTCAAGGAATTCTGTCAATTCTAATCCATTTCGATCAAAGCTATTTCAACCTTAAACATTAGCCCCTTTATGTCCGGCGTGCATGACTTTAAACTGCCCACAAAAGACAAAGTAACTATGAATAAAAGTCAAGTTCCAGCTCACTAAACATACATTCTGTATGATTTAGGTAATATTGAGCAATTAAAAGATTCAAAGTTTGTAGGGTTATTTGTAATAAATCTAGTAAAGATCAAACTATGCTTACTAAGCCCATTGGTTTAAGTAAATTTGAACCAGGTAGTGAAAGAATGCAGGTACAAATGATTGAAGATGAAAGTGTTTTTCATTGATACACAAGAGTTAGAAGGACATCCACAGACTAGAGTCTCTTCTCCTTTTCAAGAATTACAAGAGGCTTTCAACATAACACTTCATTTGATTTACGGCATCCCGAACTTCATCAGCAACCACCTGGAATTCATTCATTCAACTGGATACAAAAAGAGATGTTGTGATACTATATCTTCTTGGAACAATTGTAAAAGGATGTTCTTGAGTGCGGTTTGAGAAACTTTTTTGCGGATCAAACAGTGATTCTGTTTCTGTCCAAGAGACTTGGAAGATGTATACATGGATTTGAGAATGGAGCATTGGAAGTAAAGAGCCATTTGGAGAGAGTACTCTTTTCAGATATTGCTCTAATACCATGTTTGTCTTCTCTCCACCAACTGGCAGTGGAAAACATTTCATCCCATGGGTTTTCCATTTTCGTATCTGCAAAGAAAACGCATGGAGGAAGAATTTGAAAGTTCACACCATTGTTGTTGCTCTTAATGTACAACATAACCGAAATAGAGGAGTAGCAGTGCAGCCGCATCTCAGGTGTATAATTGTTTGCATTTGGAACATTGACTCCTTGCAGATGACCATGACCACACAGAGGCAGATGAATGCTCTGTGGAAAATTAAGATGATATTTCTTCAAGTACTTAGCCAAATATGGGAGAGTATTGTTGCCGATATCATAGTAATTATGGCCAATAATGTTCATCATGTCATCAATCCGCTTGCAAGACAGTTCATCAGCCGTTCCAATTCCCTTGGGAACCACTGTATCTGCACAAAAGATGAGTAAACTAACTCTTAAATAGGTTTATTTTTCATAAATTTTTTGAAAGATTTCAAAAAATGGCTAAGGCATTATGGCGCGCAAGTCTAAAACATGGCGCGCAAGTACTCGTGTGCCGCGCTAGTTTTTGACGCGCAAGTGTAAACCACGCAAGTAAAAATACCTTTACAATAGCACGACATCAAGGAAAACATTGAAAAAACAGAGCACCTTGCACGACTAAGATAACATGCGCGACGAGAGCTCGATAAGTTTGATGTCCAGGAAGCCATATACTTTGTACGGAGGTGAGGCAGTGTATTTATAGGCCAGGAAGCCTATCTGTGCACCGTACCCAGTGCGCTTAAAGGCCTGCGCGACGCAAACTTGCGCGCCGACCTCTGTGCCCTTGAAGACTTGCGCGCCCCCTTTTCCTTTGGATGGATTCTATTTCCTCAGATTCAAATCCTCATTTCTCTCCGGATCCAACTCTGAGGGGGGAATTTTGTTGGTTCTCCTTTCGTCACAGAATCTAAAAATCGGAAAAGGGGAATATCTGAGCTCAAAGTGATTCAACCTTTGAAGAAAACATCAAAAATCGAAAAAGGAATGAACAATGGATCAAAAACAACTTCACCGCGCAAGTTATATCACTGTCGCGCAAGTACACTTGCGCGACGCCGTTGGTCGTGCAAGTGACTTGCGCGGCCTAAGTGATAACCGCCCGGTAACCGCCCGAGGTCTTCTCCTGCCTATAAATAGACCCTATGGGCCCCCATTCGAGAGGATCTTTTTCCAGTAAGTCGGATTGAAGCTCCCGACGCCCAAGTCTCTTCTCAAAGCTTCCGGAACACTTCTAATTTAATTTCTTACCTATAACGGAAGATCTAAAGAGAGGGAGGAAGGCCTAAGTGTTGAAACTCATCAACACTTGCGCGCCTGAGTGGCCAGCCCTTAAGGGAAGTGATCACACTTGCGCGCCGCCTTATTCCTTCGATAGAAATTGCGCGTCCCTTTTCTGGGAGAACCTAAAGAGGATTCTAAAGGCTTTAAGAAAGAGTCGCTCAATTATTTTAATGCTGGTTTAAAATCGTGCAAGTACCCCATATGTCGCACAAGTATACCTGCGTGACCAATACTTGCGCGCTGCCGCAGTACCTGTGCGCCTTCCAAGACTTGCGCGCCCCTTCCTTTTTGGGTGCCTTTCTTGCCCATTTCACCCCTCTTAAGCCATTACACCTTTCCTTTTCAAGATTCAGTCTTCAAGACACTCTTCAAAGCCATTTATGGCATGATTTCTTGATTTTACTTCCTAATTTGAAAGGAATTTGGTGGAATATCTCTCAAAACCTAGTGATTTAAATATCCTTATGTCACTAAATATGGAGAGTTCATTCATTGAACCTCATCCTTTAAGATGAGAGAATCCTTAACCTGAGTCTCCTTTTTAGGAATAATCCCCAGTCATAAGTCCTCTAATTTGGGCATCCTCTTCAGGAGTAAGCCCCAAACCAAGTCCCCTAACCTGGGCTTCCTTTTCAGGAATAAGTCCCAGTCATAATTTTGGGCATCCTTCTTAGGAGTAAGCCCCAATCTCAAATATGGGCATCCTACTCAGGAGTAAGCCCCAAACCTTAATCCCTATCCTCGGTCTCCTTTTCAGGAATAATCCCCAGTTATAAGTCCTTTAATCTGGGCATCTTCCTCAGGAGTAAGTCCCAAATTCTTAAAGTTCCCAAATATGGGCATCCTCCTCAGGAGTAAGCCCCAATCATAATCCTATAATATGGGCATCCTTCCTAAGAGTAAGCCCCAAGTCCCTTAATTTCTCTTTAACCAGTCCTAATTTTCATTTGATCTGGGATTCCTTCTCAGGAGTAAAACCTAGTTATCAATCCTCTCCTAATTTGGGTTTCCTTTTCAGGAATAAGTCCTATGATAGAGTATTCAAATCTCCATAAAGCACATATACCTTTATGGACCCTGTTCCTGGATTTTCTCCCTAAAAGTAAATCCTCTGGGCAGTCATACATACATAAGCCCCAAACCATTTCTTATGATTGCATCTTTCATGGAACAATTGTCTAATTTTTACCAATACCTCTTGTTTCTCACACCGAGCATGACTCACGTGAGCATAGAGTGTAAAAGTAATTGTGACATCCTACTTTGAGCCATCAATCATAAACATCATACCCTTACTCGAACTACGTGAGTTCTGATTCCTTTTCCAAAACAAATTATACATAGGTAGCCCATTTATGGGTTCGATCCCAACTCTGAAATAATCTATCTCCTTCTGAATGACGGTAAACTTCAAGTTCCCCACTAAGTGGCTTTAATTCCACCCTGGTCATCATAATGACCAAGAGACTTTTATATAAATGTTTTGAAGGATACCATTGACCAAGAATCTCTAAATAGATACAGATGATTCTCTATTGATGAAGAACCTCGAATACATATAAAAGATTCTCTAAATTTCTTACATATTTAATAATTGATTGTTAAAACTAAAGGAAAGCACATTTTATACCTGGTAATGTAATAAGGATTCACGAACATAACTTAAATCTATAAAGAGAGTCCCGGAGTAGACAATAATTCCCCTCAAAAAGGTGTGATGAGTCCGACCTCCCATCCTCTCAACCAATGCAAATTTTTAAACCTCATCAGTCCACAAGCTAATGAGCGCCTACCTTTAGAAAGTAGGTCCAAACGGATGTGGAATCATTGGATGTTTCCGGTTCTACGAACAAACCCGTTAGAAACCGATCAGAACGTTTGAATCTCCCGTCCAGGAGGTCATCCCCGAATTCTGTGCGAAACAGATCTATTTAAAAAAAATAACTATGTCTGTTGGTTTTTACATCCATAATTATGAATATATAATTTATGTTCACAAAAAATTCTCTCTCGACACATCCTTCTCTCTCCCTCTCATGAAAGAGAATTAAAAGAGATATTTATTTAATACTGATGAATGTGAGATAAGAAAAAACACAATACATTCAATTTGATGCCCTATCACCCATATATTGAGTGGTGTTGATCTAAGATCATTGGAAAATGTGTGGATCACATTGGTAGGGATTCTATACGAAAATCATCAGAGTGAAAAGATGAAAATACTAATTGGACATTATAGAAGATCAGAATTCCTCAATGAAGAATATTCTTAAGACTCGGTATTTATTTCATCAAATATTTTATAAATGAAATATAAATTTAATCTTATAGATCATCACTTATGGTTTTAGGCAACGATTATTAAGAGATATTTTATTATATCTCCCACCACATCACAATTATTATGTTCCAAAAACTAAAAAATATAACGTATGGTTCATCTAGGGTTATCTTATTCAAATTATGTTATAACTTCTCGGATGTTATACTGGAATTATTATTATGCATCATGTTTTATTTGGTTTTTATATTTTTATGTTTCCTTGTTGTTATCATATTATATCATGCATTGATGTTCATGTTTATGATTTTCATCACTTTTATGTCACCTTTTATGCATATTAACTCTGATTTATTTCTTTTATCAAGTTATGATTTTGATTATTCCCATACTGAAATTTATAGATAACACCTTACTTGTGGACTTCCTCTTGTTAAACCATATAGTAATAGAATATCAACGGATTTTATGGAAATATTATATTGTTGTTAAATAACATTTTTCCCCATATTTGACATTATTATTTATGTGTCTAGTTATCCAAATACAATTGGTCTCATGGTATTTTGGGATTTTATTAAGTGAAACATCATGTAATTTATCAAGAATTAAGGTGTATTAAATATATGGTTCGTCATACTGAATATTGAACATATATTGTAGAATACTATCAATATAATTCTATGATATCATCATATATGGGAGATTATATTTCTTATCAATTTATTTAATATTAAAATTTAATTAAAAATATAATGTAGTATATAATAATTTACATCATGTGATCAAATATTTATTATATTAATGTTTATTAATATAATAGTAATTGAAATTAAAAGTTGTTTGAATCCAAGGAACCATATCCAACACCTAGTTGGAATTAACCTAAAAACCCTTATTAGATTCCTTTTTCCAATGTTTAATTATTGAAAATATTTCTCCATCAAGTAATCCACGAAGTACACCAAAGCTATATAATCAAGTTGTTATACACATCTGTATGAGTCCTTAGATCATGAATTCTTTTGATAACTGGATTCAAGACTCTCATAAATAACCCTCCATAGAAATTAATCTATAACTACTAAGACCCTCATGGGGATGAAAAACCATATATTACATTGATAATGAGGGCCCTAATCATTAGACGATGGATAAAAACATATCTTTCTCAAGTTATTAATCCCAACAACCCTATATTAGGCATATTTTACATTAATATTCTAATATATTCATTGCATTACTGAATGGGATATGACTATCACGGTAATCCTCATAAGTTTGCTTCCAAACCATATTTTATATGATGAAATTTTTTATTTTAAAATTAATGATCCATTTGAATATTTTCTTTTTTTAATTTGACCAACTACATAAAGTTATCTTCACCTAATTCATTTATTAGGACAATATATATTAGCCTCCATCTAGGTGTAATCCATAACCAAGGCTCTCATATTTATTAAATTATAAAAAAATTGATTATAAAGGGCCAATAATGGATGGAATTCAAACTATCCTTTTCTAGATAACATATGATTATTAATCCTAGTTATATGTCTATAAAATGAAAATCATTTATTCCATTCCACATAATTTTAAATTACAATTAACTAGTCCTAACTATACGACCTTAAATGACATCATGGTATAGGATGTAGAATCATAAGAGGAAATTCACTTACTGGTGTCTGTAAAACCTTTAAAGGATCCAAATTGGACAATTTAACATGACCTTAATTGGTAAAAACATGTCATTTTTTACGGTACAATACTATTTGGGTTATGGTCTGAATGTTAATTTTTATTATTATTTCAATGGAGAAAAAGAAAAAAAAAATAGCCCTTCAACGGGGGGAAAATGATGTAGTCCAAGGGAATCCCCTTGCACCAAACAAAAGCACTCAAGGGGAAGAGACTGAAGACTATCATAAACCAAAAGAGTGTCCTCCTGGATGCCCAAACGAGCAAGTGAATCAGCAGCAAAGTTGGATTCCCTCCAGCTATAATGGATTAACCTTCCATGATTTGTTTTCGCCTTACACCTTCGAATAAGGCAGATCAACTCCCAATGTATCTAATAACCTCCCTGCAAAGCCTTGACCTGCACCTCCGAATCTGATTCCACCTCCGCCACTTGCAAGCCCCTCCTCCTACATACCATAATACTGGAAAGAAGAGATCAAACCTCCACACCCAGTTAATTACCTAGACCATAAAACACACTAAAAGAAACATGCATAGATCCCCAACAGTCAATAAGTAACACTCCACCCTTCATCACTCCCTCCATGAACGACTCATTGACATTCAATTTCAACCCATGGCTTGGAGGCTTCCACTTCACCCATAATCTGCCCCTCCTTTGCAGCATGCATGGTCTCTGAAGAAAATTACAAAACGGAGCTGACGCCACCCCCCCTTTAACCAGAGAATCCAATTACACAATGGGTGAATGAAGTGAAATACGAAGGGCGAAAGGAAATCTTTTAAAACCCAGCCTAACCTTGTTTCTTGCCTCCCAAATGGTCTAGTAAACAGCCACCGGAATGATGATCCTAATCATCCTCTCCGTAGCTCTATTTTCCATCACAAAAAACCAATTTGACACAAACACTTGAAAGGTAAAGGGCTCTCCACCAAGAAACGGAGGGTGAGTAAACAATTACCAAAGAAGTAAGGCCCATTTTCCTTATATGAAGAGATGATCCGCCGTCTCTGTATTAGGACACTCATAGTAGTAACACCGTGACACCATACAGACCCCTCTTTTTTGGATATTATCCTCCGTTGGTAAATCCCGATTTTTGATTCTCCACACCATGAAATTCATCCTCGTCGGTATTTCATTACACCAAACAATAGGTCCCCCTTCCTCTGTGCCGCTCTCCCTCCAGAGAATTCTCATATAGTCACGGATATTAAACCTTCCAGAACATGCCTCCATGAAGCAGCACACATCCGAATCATCGTTCATCACAATGTTTTCAAAAAGCCTCATCTAGGTGGGGTTTAACGATGCATGAATGAACTTATACATGTCACTTGCATCTCCGAATGAAATACCAGGTGATGGAAAAACTATGTAGGCAATTTTTTCACCCACACAGATATAATTCCATAAATCAAACTCCCCACAAAAAACAATCCATCTGGTGTAGCAATAAAACCCCGCCATCCGTGAGAACATACATTTGGCCAGACCCATCGCGCCATGCGTAATAATACCCTCATTCCATCAATAGTGCCCTCTGAAGAATTTTTCCCCAGGGTCTCCCCGTTAATAATTTCCTATGCTAACTGAGACTGCAGACCAAGGACGGTGTCATGAATGTCACGAAGGCCAACTCCTCCTTCACCAATTGGACGTGCCAGCCGCTTCCAAGAAGCCATGTGGAACCTCCCTTCTTCCTTCGCATAGCAAAGAAATGTAGTAATAATACACTCCATGTTCTCCATAGTACCCTTCGAAGGCTTAATAACAGAGAATATGTGCATGGGAATAGACAACAACACACTGTTAATGAGCATGACCCGTACTCCAAACGATAATAGCTTATTCTTCCAATTGAAAATCCTCCCAATAAAACAATAAATGATCCCAATAAATATATGTTTCCTGATCCGGCCACAAGAAATTCTCACCCCAAGATACAGAATGGGCAGCTGCTTCTTCTTGCAGACAATAGTTCTCTGAATATCGCTACCCCTCCTTCCCGAACAATTATCCAAGATAAAAACATGACTCCTCGAGGTGTTAATAGAATGGCCACCAAGCTTGCTATAACTGGAAATGATGGCTTTGAGATTATTTAAAGATCTGTACCTTCCATTCATGAAAAGAAAAACGTCATCAACAAACTTAAAGTGTGAGATGTTCCCCGAATTCCTTCTGCCACGATACAATTTTAGCTGGCCCTCTAACACGCCTCTATTCAGATTCCTGGACAGAGCATCCTACGTAAGGACAAACATATTTGGAGATAGAGTATCACCCTGTCTCACACCATAGAAAGATTTAAAGTAGCCAAATCATTTCCCCATCATGGCATCCGATATCCATGGGGATGAATAACACCTGAAACAAATATCGCCGAATCGTTCCAGGAACCCAAACCCCCTCATGACCAGAATGATAAATATAATTTACATTCTATAATAAGCCTTATTCATATCATATTGAATAATGACATTGGACCCGACTGTGCGTTTGTTAATGTCATCGACCAGCTCACTAGCAATGCCAACCGCTCCCTAGATACTTCGACCCTAAATGAAACCATGATGCTCCAATGATATAACCTTGGGAAAATTTTTGAAAGTCTCCTACCAATAACCGTGGACAAAATCATATAAGATACATTACAAAGAAAAATGGTCTGGAAGTGATTAATGAGGCTGGGGTATTTGATTTTTGGAACTAAGACCACCCGAGAAGAAGAAACACCCTTGATCAAGGGTCCCCCACTAAATAAATCGTGGATAGAATCCACCACAATTGGACCAACAATGTCCCAGGCAACCCTATAAAATGAAGTAGGAAAACCATTTGGACTGGGTGCACTGACCAGTAGCATGCTCAGTAAAGAATACCTGATCTCCTCCTCCTAAGGAGTATAGGAGAGACACACATTATCTCTATCATTCACTAAAAGAGGTAGGCAACATTGAAAATCCATACTATCCAACCCATTCCTCTCAAAACCCAACGTGGACTCCTCGACCAGAAGTCCCTCGAAGTGCTTCAATTCCATAGTTCCATCAATATTCACATCCGAGGTAAAAGACCTAGCCTCTATTTTAATATTGATCTTCGATATTTTCATTTCCTTGATGCAAGCCTAAAAAAGGCATTATTCTGATTGTCTTCTCTCACCCATCTAACCCAAGCCCTCTCTTTGTATTCTCTCTCCATCTCCAAAATTTTTTCAGTAAGAGAAACCTTCTTATTACAGAGGATAATAAATGTGTTCTCATCCCAGGTCAGCTGATGAGCACTCTCCAACCTCTCAATCTCATCCTGCATGCTAACCACCCCTTTAGAGGAATCTGGTTAATTAATTCCAACTCCACAATACATACTAATTATCTAGATGATAAATTTTTTTAGTAATCAGTTTTCTATATTTGAATTATTGTATATCTAAGAAAACCCATAAAAAATGAGATAGAGAACCATAGATACACACATATAGTCCCAAAATTGTAGGTGTATAATAAATAATTTTCATAGGGGATATTAGTATAATTAATATTATTATTAATATGGATTCAGAAACAAGTCTTAAATATAAAAGAGAGTACTTGAATGTAAAATAATAACTAATAAGGGATTATTTTACCTCCAATAATCTTATCCATTAGATAACCAAAATCATCACTAGGGTGTTTTAGTAACCACAAGCCTTTATAAAGAATCTCCACGCCAACACAAAATAAATGGGTGTAAGGAATTGTTGGAATCGGATTTCTGAACATAATCTAAATCCAATCCTTTGATAAATGTTGATAATCCTGGAACATTTTCTCATGATTCTTTTTTCATGGATTACTTGTTTATGTTTTTCTCATTTAGTAATCTATTTAATCAAAATGGAATCATCTAAAGTTTTTTTCCCTGTTAAGATTTTTTTGAATGATTGGTGACCACCATAATGAACCAAAGGATGCTAAACACTAATAAATGATGAATTGTATATATTATTGACACATCATAAATACTACAACACCAAAAAAATTAGGACATAATTTCCAGCACAATTCCTTTAGAACATTTTAATAAACACCCCACTATGAGACTACCATCTCAATATATCTGATCTCACTCAATTAGTATCCTGCGTGACCCTTTTTGAGATACATTCCATTATATAATCCCATTAGTGAAATAATATAGAAAATCTAGTTGCTGCCATTTCTATACGTCTGTGGGAATTAGGGTATTTTAGTGGTTTCACAATTTAAATATCATTAATGAATAAGCCAATGAAGGATTTTTCCCTCCCAAATTTATGACAGTTGATATCTCATCCCTTTGACTAGAATATAACCTTAACCTGAAATCTACTACCATGGTGTATCAATGATTTTATTTTATATTTTAAAAGAAATATGTGTCAATAAATAGGTTGAGTACACTATTTTGAAACATGTTTGATGAGATAATGTCAAAAAAGGATTATATTACATAGTCAGAATTCATAGGTGGTTTTTGTCTTTATGACCATAATTATTATCTCTTGGGTTCCTTGACCTATTATTAGACAATAATCTTGGTCTCTAGGAAAGTCCGTCTAATTCCAACAAGAATGAATACTAGAGGGTCATAGACTATGTGTTTCTATTTATTTTAGTTATATTCTATTTGAATTTAATTTAGCGAATTAATATTAATCATTATATTAATAAATAATTTTAGTTATGATATATTAATCACAAAATTAATGAAATGTTTTTTCACCAGAATGTGAATAAAAATATGTTTGTTTATTTTATTGGATATTGGATAAATATTTATTTTATGGTATGTCAATGAAATTTTTATTTATGAATAAAATACTTATTTGGATATTCAATGAATTCCAAGGAATCCAAATAGACCAAGACTGCTTATGGGGATAAAATAATTATTTACAATATGGTAAATAATATTTATGAGTTTTTGCAATTTTTCACACCAAAAAATAAAATCATTATTATAATTATGTGGAATGATGTTTATTAGAGATAATAAATGTTATTAAATTTCCATCATGTAATTAAATCATATATTAACCTAAATCCTAACTCCATAAAAATATGTCTATATCTATTGTGATTTACATCCGTACTTATAAATAGATAATTAATGTGCCCAAAAAATTCTATCTCTACTCCTCATTTTTTATCCCTCTCTAGAACATTAATTAAAAGACATATTTAGTCAAGATTGAGGAATGTGATATGAAGAAAGAAAAGTCAAGGCATTAAATTTTATTCCCTATAACCCATAGACCGAGTGATGCTTCTCAGATATCATTGGAAGATGTGTGGATCACCTCTAGAGAGTTTTTAAACTGGGATCCTCATAGTGAAATGATGGAACTCCTAAAGGGACTTTTTTAAAAATCCAAATTCATCATGAAGTATATTCTTAAGACCATGTATTTATTTCATCATATATTAAATAAATTAAATATAAATTTAATGCTCAAGATCCTTTCTCATGGATTCAAGAAATGATTATTTGAATAAATATTATTATTTCTTCCACCACCACACACTTCTGATGTACCGAAAATGGATAAATACACATAATGTTTCATCAACAGCTATCCTAATTACATTATGTAATCACTTCTTGGATGTTATTGTTGAATTATTCTTATGCATCAAGTTTTATTTGGTTTCAACATTTTTATGTTTCCTTATTTTTATTATATTATATCATGCTTTGATGTTCATGTTTATGATTTTAACCACTTTTATGTCACCTTATATGAATATTAACTCTGATTTAGTACTTTCATCATTTTATGATTTTATTATTCCCTTACTGGAATTTATAGATCACACCTTTCTTATCTACTTCCCCTTGTTAACCGATATAGTACTAGAAGATCAATGAATTTTAAAGAAATAATATAGAGTTTTTAAATAACATTGTTTTACCACTATTTTATAATATTTTTTTGTTTTTAATTAACCAAATACAATAGGTCTCATTGTATTTTAGGATTTTATTAAGTGAAACATTATGTAATAAATTAATAATTAAGCTGTATTAAATATACATGTCATCATACTGTATACAGAACATATATTGTAGAATACTATCAATGTAAATATTTTAGATCATCATATAGGGGATCTTCCTTTTCTTATCAATTTATTTAATAATATAATTTAACTAAAAAATAATATAATATTGAATAAACCAAATCATGTGGTCAAATATTTATTTTATTCATGTATATTAATATATATGTAATTGAAAGTAAAAATTGTTTTGATATAAGGAAGAACCACCGACATCGAAATAAAATTTACCTAAAAACCATTATTGGATTAATTTTTTCAATGATTAATTACTAAAAATATTTATCAATCAAGAAATCGACCAAGTACATCAATCCTATAATATCTTCTTGTTATACACATCTATAGGAATCCTTCAATGTAACATCCGAGGTGAATAAAGAATATGATATTTTCATAATATTTGTGAATTAAAAATTAATTTTACATTAAAGTGGATGTTATGTCTGATAGCGTACTCAACACGCAATAATGGATTTCTTTGAAATCATACATTGAACACAACGTTGAGTTATACCAAAAAATAATATAATAATACAATTATTTTAAATTGTAGTTAACGCCTAGACGTTTTAATGGAGGGAATTAACAAAACTAACTAAATTATGATTATACATTTCTGTTAAATGTTTTTACATTTATCCAATAAATTTGAGAGGCTTAAAAGAAGAAATAATCCAATTTTTCCCCAAATACTATAATATTCTTTAAAAGGTCGATTTATCGCCTTTTGATAGTGAACCTTTTTCGAATCTAGTTTTTGTAACTTTTATATGTTCTATTTTAAAATTTAATATTATTATTTAGAATTGTGACATCAAAATTTACATTGGATGAAATTTTTGTATTTTTCTGATAATGTTCAATTTTTAATTAATATTGAAAAATAATGTATTTTAATTCAAAATTTCATTTTAATATAATTTATTTATATAGTTAGATTATATTTTTTATTGGGTTTAAAGTGTAATTAGATTCTATTTTTACCATTTAATCCAATTTTGTCCATTGGAATAAATTTCAGTTTGAAAATGGAAAAAAATAAGTGTCAATATTTTGATAGTAATTATTTCATAAAAACACGCTTTTTGTTTTGACAACGGGAATTAATTTTAAATTAATTTTTGCAGCTTATGTGTTTTTAATTTGGAAAAATGAATTCCATGTTTGGAATCTTGAGTTCCAAATTTTATAAATAGTGAACATTTATTTTTAGACATTATTAATATTTAATTTAGTAAATATTTTATTTACCATGGTTAAAGGGTAAATCTAATAAATAAGGATAAAAAATATTAATACATTAATATTAAATTACCCTAACAGGTGTTCTAATACTATTTTATGATAAATTTTCAACCATGGGCATCCTTAGGTCAGTTGTGGGACCCAATGGAGCCACTTGGAAGTGATAATGACACTTTATATTAATTAATTTAAAGTAAAGAAAAAATGACATAAACATATATCTTTTAGTAAAAAAATTTATATGGGGTCATATATGTTATCTCTATAGATATAAATATTAATTTGAAAGATAAAATGACTTAACACATCATGTTATTTTATTTATAATTTTTAGACATCATATAAAAAACATGAATTATGACACAATGACGATGCAATGATTACCCTATTAATGAATGATTTAAATAAATGAGATTATAAAAATTAAAAAAATATCTAAAACCTGTAAATTTCTTATTGGGTGACATTATTTATAACAAAATTCATATTAAATTTGAGTTCAATGAGTTTTGGATCTTTTGAAACTGAATATATATTTATAATAAAAAAATACTCTCAATCTTTCCTAAAGAGCCCCACCTCCCCCTTGTAAAAGGACACCACATCTAACAAATTACTCACACCTCTCTTGCCCCTTGTATCATCCAAACATTACCTAATTATGCTCCCTAAATCCCTCTATTCCTCCATGGATCCTTCCCCTCGGAAGATGTAAATTCAAGTAATCCTTTTGGTCCAAACCAAAATGAGATACCTGATTTAAAGGCAACATCTTGGCTTAAGATCTTATCTTTTATTTTACTTTTCCAAACCCCTAAACACACTTTATGAATTTATTTTATAAAAATAATAGTATCATAAATATATTAGGTTGTTTTTCGAAGAATTATTAACACTACACTTCCTCTCACATCCATCTAATCGATACGAACATTCTGTTTTTTGGACTTCGAACTATTACCTCACAAAACGATGATTGTTAAAATATCTCTAGCCACCTCTCATGGTGGCCATTGTGATGGAACTGTTTTTATATGTGATATATATTATATTTATATTGTCTCTATAATTCTGTATTTTTTATTTATATCATACCATTTATGGTTTCCATAATGGGTAAATGTGATAATTTCATTTAAGGAAGTGCGGACTACTGCCCCCTCAAAGTGATATGACTCGTTCATGCCATACATGAAACATATAAATGATAGAGTTAATGAAATTATATATAATGTATTATACTATAATTATAATATACATATTAATAATTATGTTTTTATTCCATTAAATATGAATTAGAAATGAAAGTAGTGTTTATGTGTACGTACAACTTGCCATCTCCATGAACGATGCATTTCTGTTATTATCTCCAAATGTTATGTACTATTATAAATAAATAAATATATATAATGGATATATATGATATATATGATATGTAAATAATTAGTATCATTCTAGTGAAAATGAAATTTTTACCACATGGACAACTTGTAATTTTAAGAAGTCGAATTTTGACTCAAAACAAAATATCGACAAAACGACCATTATTAACTCAAATGACTGTGTAATATTTTTAAAATTGTAATAATTTATATAATGTAAAAATAAAATTTAAAAAGGTTATGAAGAAAGTATAAATTATCATTATTTTATTATTTTGTATATTAAATAATATATGAGTCATGTTGGACATGAGGTAAAGGACTTCTTCTCAATCTCATTTCATTGAGGCCTATTTTGATTTATACACGGATTTATTTTATATGGTGTATAAACACCATTTACTTTTTATTTAATTAAAATAGAATATTTTTATACGAATACATTTACTAAATAATAAAATGGAATATTTTTTAACATAGTCAGTGACAACGAGCTTGCCGCTGCCACGAGTATTATTTGATCTTCCGCTTCCTTAAAAAGCCGTAGTGTTTTTTTAATAGGAAAATAAATTCCATATACCATTTTTATGTATTTTTTATTGAAAATGGTTCTGATAATTGATTTGTTATTTCAATATATTTAAATCATATATTGTGATTGAAATTTGGAAATGTTATCTTTCCTTTATTCTTGTATTATGTGTTATGACTATGTTATGATTATTATGAATTGTTTACATATACGGGTTGTTCTGTGATAAACCTAGGGTGGGAGAGCCTGAGATAGCTCTCCAATGCAACGATTAATATGACGGAGGTAAACTTTTTTGTTTCTCCTAATAGATTTAGGGAATATACTGTGATGTCTATTCCAAATGTGACCCCCTAAGTAGCTGTGAAAGCTACAACGTAAGTATGTTATGGATTCCACAAGTTACCTTTATTATTTATGCTTTCTATGAGTAATTCAAAAATCTTATTATTTCATGTGGTATATTAAAGAGCTAATGTTTTGTATGAATTGGTAGACTAATTATTTCTTTCTTTATTTTATAATCATTACTAAGCTTGCTCATCCCAATTTTTTGAAATCTTTTTCACAGGACATAAAGATGAATAGGGTCAAGGATGGGATCAAGGAAAAGTCATGCCGTCTAAAACATGGAACTAGGCACGACTCTTTTTTCACGAGTTTTTATTTTATGAAAAAATGGAATCTGATTAGATGTGTCTACATGTAATATACATGTTTTTATGTCTATGTTATGACCTAATTCCCTAGAGATCTAAACTTGAAAAGATCCTCAATGTAAATTATTAACATAATTCAAGATTATGTAATGTTTAAGGCTGGGTCCTTATAGTTGGTATGAAAGGGATGTCTAGACAACTTTAGTAGTTAGAATATTGAATTTCCATAAATTAATTTATGGTACGATAAAAATGATATAGAATTTATATATTACCATATTGCTTCAATTAAGATATTTATGTTTTCAGAGTAGTTTTCCGCAGAGGAAACATGGAAGCTATGATAGGACAACATCAAGAGGAAGACAACCTTCCAAATCAGCAAGCTGAGATGTTTGGAATCGGAACGGAACAATTTGTTACATTGATGGAATAATTGACTAGGGATATAAATGGTGGTGGTATCCATTCATGATAACATTAAAATAAATCATAGAGAAACATGTCAATAGTAGAGCATTTAATGAGGTAGAACCCCCCATCATTTAGAGGATCATATTTCCTTGTTATATCTGAAAGGTGGATTAAAGAACTAGATAAGATTTTTATGTCATGGGGTGTTCAAAACATCAAATGGATAGTCTCTTTGTTTACTGTTTTAAAGGTGAAGCTGATCAGTGTCGATTGATGGTGAAAAATATCAAGGATAGTGAAGCGATTGATGATTTTCATTGATATGAATTCAAAGGTATGTATCTTAAGAAATATTATCATAAGGAAGTTAATCTTATGATGGAAAAAAATTCATGTAATTGAGGTAGGAGGTTGACTTAGTGTCTTCTTATGAAGATAAATTCACTCGACTTGTAAGGTATTCTCCAAATTTCTTACAATATCTTGAAAACAGAATCAACCATTTTTTCTTAGGTTTAATTCCAAAGTATCAAAGGGCTTTATCTTATCATGAGTTAAAATGTTATGAAAACTTATTCTATGAGTGGAGAAAGTGGAAATGGAGTTTGTCGATGATCAGATATTATTTGAAAAAAAATAGAATACGAGGTTAATGTGGCATATGAAAGGGAATAACTCTTCAAAAAAATATGATGGTAAGAAACATAAGATTATAGTTTTTGAAATTTTTTTTAAAAATCATGATGGGGAATTTCTTTTGAATTCTGGTAAGTGCTACTGATGTGGTGAAATGTGACACATGGCTCGTAATTGCACTGAAAAATATCAGGTTAATGGTATGACACAATCTGATTTATTGTTAGTAAAATGTTAGTGCAATTAAATTGGTCATTATGAAAATGAGTTACCAACGAAGAACTCAACATAGGGAAATTATCCAGACTACAAACAGAAAGGGGTGGTTAAATTTTTTTCAACTACTTCAGTAGATGTTGGTCCATCGAATGAAGTTGTATTAGGTAAACTCTTTTTTTATTCAGATTATTCAATTGTTTTATTTGATATAGTGTCTACACATTCTTTCATTTATGAGACATTTTATAGAAAATTGGTCATTTCAACTCAAGATATGAATCCTGCACTTATGGTAAAAACACCTGGAGGAAATTTTGAAACAAAAAGAAATCATAAGAACCATCTTATACTTGTTCGTAGAAAAAATATACATGCAAACCTTATTGTTTTTCCTCCAGTAGAGTTTATTGTCATTTTGGGTATGGATTTTATTTCTATTTATCATGAAAATATCAACTTCATATCTAAAGATGTTTCTTTTTACAAATATTTTCATTTTGTATACAAGAATGAACCCTTACTTTTGATAACATATCAGGAAGCTGAGAAACTAGTAAAAGATTGAAATGAATGTTACCTTGAACATATTATTGAAAACAAAAGAACAGTTCAGATTAATGATGCACCAGTGGTAAATGAGTATCTTGATGTTTTTCTATGATGAGTTTCATAGTATAATACATAATCGAGAAGTTCAATTTACTGTTGACATAGTTCCTAATGCTAATCCAACTTCAGAACCCCCTTATATAATGGATCAAATTGATCTTTATGAGTTAAAGAAGAAATTTTAGGAGTTATTAAATAAAGGTTTCATTTGATATAGAACATCACAATGAGGTAATCCAATCATATTTGTAAAAAATACGGATGGATCAATGAACCTTTTCATTGATTAGAGATCATTGACTAACATCACTATTAAGAACAAGTATCCTTTACCTCATATCGATGATTTTTTTGATCACCTCAAGGGAGATCTATATTTTTTGAAGATTTAACGGAGTTCGGGGTACCATCATTTGAAAGTAAAGGAAGAAAACATTTTGAAGAACATGTTTCATACTAGCTATGGCCATTATGAATTTGTAGTTATTCCATTTGGGTTAACCAATGCACATACTGCATTCATGGATCTTATGATATAATTTTTCGTGATTTCTTGGATATGTTTGTGGTTGTGTTCATTGATGGTATTTTGGTCTATTATAAATTTTAATATTAGTATGAAATTCATTTAATCATAAACATGAAAAACTTAAATGAAAAGTTATTGTTTGGAAAATTCACCAAATGTGAGTTTAATTTCCAAAATCATTTTTCCCTTGGTCAGGTTGTTTCTAAATAAAGCATAACATTTAATCCTGATAAACAAATTGTTGAATAATGGCCAAGAAACTAAAATATAACTAAGATTCGTAGTTTTCATGGTTTGTCAGGTAATTACCGGAGGGTTGTTGCGAATTTTTCATAGTTATCTAGCCCACATACTAAATTAACTCGAAAAGGTGTTATGTTCATCTGCACAAAATGATGTGATGATTGTTTTCAGGAATTGAAAAAAATATTTGTGAATGCTCCAGTTTTTTCAATACCTTCTAGAAATGGGGATTTTGTTATCTACAGTAATTTTTTGTTGAAAGGACTTGGTTATTTCCTTATGTAGAATGATTAGGAAATTGCTTATATTCCACGCCAGTTGAAACCTCATTAGTTAAATGACCCTACACATTATATGGAATTATCTATTATTTTTTTCCATAAATAATTTAAAGGAATAATTTTTATGGAGTAATGTCTGAAATATATACTGATCACAAAAGTTTGAAGTATCTATTCACTCAAAAAGAATTGAACATGATATAGAGGAGATGGCTAGAATTAATCAAGGATTATGATTTCAAATTTCATTACCATCCAGGAATGGAAAATAATGTGTCTGATGCTTTGATTTTGAATAGTAATGCTACATAAACCATGTTACATTTGGAACAAGATCCTTTGATTAATGATTTGATGAAATTTGGCATAGAAGTTTTTGGGGAAGAAAATTCCTCTATTTTGTTTGAGGTGTCAGTGAAATTATCTATATCAGATATAATTAACAAGCGTAGAAGGAAGGCAATGAGTTATATAAAATGGTAGAGTTGGTTCAGAATTATAAGATGCCTGAATTTGACATCGATAATGAATGTATTTTGAGATTTGGAAAGAGGTTATGCTTGCCTTGTGATTCAAAGTTAATGAAATATTTGTTATATGAAAATCATATTTCTCCATTATAAGTTAATCTTAGAGGCACTAAGATGTACAAATATCTTCAGAAATATTATTGGCGGGAAGGAATGAAAATAGATATTGTTGTCTTTACTATGAAGTGATTGATGGCTTCATTTAAGGCATTATATGGATAGTGGAGTCGAACTCTAGATTTTTGGGATGAAGTAGGTGAAAGGAAACTAATGGGACAATAATTTGTAGAAGGGATGAAAGAAAAATTTCATTGGATTCATAAGCACAAAAGAAAAGCTCAGAGTAGGAAGAAAAGTAATCCAGATAGTCAGAGGAAGGAACTTTCATTCCAGGCAGGTGATCATGTCTTTCTCAATGTTTCTCTATTGAAAAGTGTGATTCCTTTTGGTAAGAAAGGAATGTTGATTTTGCGGTTCATTGGACCCTATGAAATCATGGGGAAAGTTGGATCAGTTGCCCATATAGTGGATTTACCTCAAATTTTATCCCAGTTAAACAATGTTTTTTATGTTTCAATGTTGATAAAATATATTCCAGATCCATCTCATGTTTTGAGCCCAGAGGTAGATCAGTTGGAAGAGAATATCTCTTATGAGGAACAACCAGTCTAGATTCATTACTGAAGATAGAAAGTGTTGTAGAAAGTGTTGTAGATAATTATTCAGTTAAAGGTTTTGCGGAAAAACCATATGGTTTAAGAGACAACATGGGAATCTGAAAATGTTGTGAGGGATAAACACCCCCATTTATTTGATAGGTGAAGAGAATTGTGGGGACGTAATTCCCCAAAATGGAGGAAGGATGTAACATCCCCGGTGAATAATGAAAATGATATTTTCTTATTTATTAATATTTTTTAATTAAATATTAATTTTACCTTAAAGGGGATTCTATTTCTAATAGCATACTCAACATGCAACAATAGATTTCTCCAAAATCTTATATTGCACAGAACTTTGAGTTATACCGAAAAATAATATAATAATTATTATTATTTTAAATGGTAGTTAATGACTAGTCGTTGTAATGGTGGGAATGAACATAACTAACTAAAATATTATTATAAATTTTTTTAAATGTTTTTACATTTATACAATAAATATTAAAGGCTTAAATTAAAAAAGCCTCCAATTTTAAGAACAAATACTCTAATATTTTTTAACAAGTTGATTTACCGTCTTTTGATGGAGAAACATTATTAAATATAATTTTTTTCACATTTATATGTTCTATTTGATAAAATAATATTATTCATTAGAATTCGGACATAAAATTTTATTTTGAATGAAATGTAGTTATTTTTATGATAACATTCATTTTTTAACGAATACTAAAAAATACTGTATTTTAATTCCAAACCACCGTTTAATCTAATTTATTTATTTGGATATATTATCTTTTTAATCGGGTTTAAAGTCTAATTAGATTATATATTTTCTATATAGTCCAATATTGGTCATTGGATGTAATTTCACATTGAAATTTGACATAAACAAGTGTAAATCTTGTGATAGTTTTTATTTCTTAAATACACGCTTTTTTTATTTTGACAATGGGAATTAATTTTAAATTAATTTCTGCAAATTATTTATTTTGAATTTGGAGAAATGGATTCTATTTTTGGAATCTATAGGTCTAAATTGTGAAAAAAGGTATCTTTTATTTTTATACATTATGAATATTTACTTCAGTAAATATTTTTTTTACTGTGGTTAAATGGTAAATCAGGTAAATAAGGGTAAAAAAATATTATTATAATAATATTAAATTATGATAAAATGTGTCCTAATCATATTGGTTGATACATTTGCAACCATGGGCATCCTTGGGTAGATTTTGGGACCCAATGTAGCCACATTGGAGTTATAATGACACTTTATATTAATTAATTTAAAGTAATGACAAAAATGACATAAACCTTTATCTTTTAGTAAAACAATTTTTATATGGGGTTATATAAGTTATCCCTTCGACTAAATATATTCAGTTGAAAGATAAAAATATTTAATAAATCATGGTTTTTTATTTATATTTTTTAGGCATCAAATAAATAAAATTGTTTATAACATAATGATGATGTAGTGATTACCTTATTAAGGAATGATTTAAATAAATGAGATCATAAAAATTAAAAAAATGTCCAAAACTAGTCAGTTTCTTATTAGACAATTTCATTTCAAACAAGAGTAATATTATATTAGAATTTGATGAGTTTTGGACCTTCTGAAACATAATTTAAGTTTATAATAAAAAATACATTCAAACTTTCCTAAAGAGCCCCCCTCCCCCTTTTAAAGGACACCACCACCAATGCATTTCTCACACCTGTCAAGCCCCTTGGCTAATCCAAAATCGGCCAAATTATTCTCACTAAATAATTTTATTCCTTCTAAAATCCTTCCCCAGGTCAGAAGGAAATTAAAGTAATCCTTTTGGTTCAAACAAAAGGGTGATAGCCTATTTAAAGGTGACATCTTCTCTTAAGTTATTTTATTTTATTTTACATCTCCAACCACCTAAACTCTCTTTATACCTTTATTTTATAACAACACCCGTATCCTCTACATTCTAGTTTGTTTTTATAATATGTATTCAAACTACACTTCCACACACCACCATCTAATGTATACGAACATACTATTTTTGTTGACGGTGAACTACTGCCTCACGAAATGATGATTGTTCAAATATCACCAACCGCCTCTCATAGTGGACATTATGATGGCAATATATTTATATGTGATATATATTATATTAATATTTTCTCTATTCATATTTATTTTTCATTTATATCATAACTTTATGGTTTCCATAATGGTTAAACTTGAAAATTTCATTTGAGGAAGTGCGGACTACCGCCCCCTCAATGTGATATGATGCGTTCATTCCATATGTAGAACGTATAAAGGATGGAGTTTATGAAATTATATAGGATGTCATACTGGAATTTTAATATACATATTTATCATTTATTTTTCATTCCACTAAATAATAAATATAAATGAATGTAGCGTTCATGCGTACATATCGAATACCGTCTCGATGAACGGTGC
Source organism: Viscum album (assembly GCA_963277665.1). Taxonomy (NCBI): domain Eukaryota; kingdom Viridiplantae; phylum Streptophyta; class Magnoliopsida; order Santalales; family Viscaceae; genus Viscum; species Viscum album. Next base: position 1,299,737,390 of record OY728166.1, read on the forward strand.
ATTTCATTTCTTATCTACAAATGTAATGTACTATTATAAATAAATATATATACTAGATATATATGATATATATGATACCTAAATCATTAAAATAATTCTGTATATAATGGAATTTTTACAACTTGGTCAAACTGCAATTATAAGATGTTCATTTTTGACCCAAGTACCAAATATCGACAAAATGATTGTTATTAACTCAAATGATTATGTAATGTTTATAATGTGGTAATAAGTGATATAAAAATAATAATACACTATAAAAGGGTTATGAAGAAAGTATAAATTAACTTTTTTTATTATTTAGGAAATTAATGAATGAATGAGTCAAGTCGGACACGAGGTAAGGGACTTCGTCTCAATCTCCTTTCTTTGAGGCATATTTTGATTTGTATATGGATTTATTTTATATGGTGTATAAAGACCTTTGACTTTTAATTTCATTGAAAATAGAATCTTTTTCTACAAATCATTTTACTAAACAACCAAAAGGAATGTTTCTTTTTAATGTATGTAGTGACAATGACCATTTCGCCGCTAAGAGTATTATTTGATCTTTGACTTCAATAACATGCCTTAGTGTTTTTTTAAAGGAATATTAATAACATATACCCTTTTTACGTATTTTGTCATTGAAAATGGTTTTGATAATGTATTTTTTTGGAAATATATTTAAATGATATATTTTGATTGAAATTTTGAAATTATATCTTTCATTTATGCTTTTGTTATGTGTAATGACTATGTTATGGCTCTTGGGCATTGTTTACCTATACAGGTGGTTCCAAGATAAACCAAGGGCAGTTGAGCCCAATATAGCTCTCCAATGTATTGGGTAACGTGAAAGTTAAATATTAATGTTTCTCCTATGCAATTTAGGGAATATACTATGATGGGAGTTTCGAGTGTATCTCCCTGTGTAGCTATGAAAGCTACATCGTAAGTATGTTATGGATGCCACAAGTTACCATTATGATTTATGCTTTCTATGTGTTATTAAAAAATCTTATGATTTAATGAGTTATTTTAAAGAGCTTATGTTTGGTATGTATTGGTGTACTAATAGTATCTAAATTTATTTTATAATACTTACTGAGCTTTTTATGTTCTTCCCATGTTTTGGAAATGTTTTTCACAGGACCTAAATATGAATAGGGTCAAGGATGGATCAAGGAAAATTCATCTTGTCTAAAACATGAAACTAGGATGAACATTCTTCGAAGAGTTTTTTTAATGAAAAAAATGGATATTGATTAGTTGTTTCTACATGTTTTATTGATATTGTTATGTATTTGTTATGACCAAATTTTATAAAGCTCTAAAACTAAAAAGATCCTCAATGTGAATTTTTAACATTACTAAATATTATTTAATGTTTAAGGATGGGTCCTTATATTAGATCATGAATTCCTTTGAGAATAGGATTCAAGAGTCACATGATTAACCCTCCTTATGAGTTCATCCTTAACCAATAGGACCCTCATCGTAATGAAACTAATATTTTCCCTTGATAATGATGTCCCCCATCATTGGATGATTGATAAAAACATCCCTGACTAATGTTATTAATCTTAACTACCCTATATTTGGAAACATATCATTTAAGAATCTAATCTATTCAATCGTATGATCCATGGCCTATTCCCATAATTTGAATACATATAGGTTTAATCCAGAACAATATTTTGTAAAATAATATTTTCCAGGGTAGATTTAATGATCCATATTAATATATTGTTTTTTTACATTAACCAACTCCTTGAAATTATCATTACCTTATTCATCTATCAGGACAATAAATATTGGCCTCTATCTAAGTGTAATCCCTAACTGAGGCTCTCATATTTATTTATTGATAAATAAAATAGAAGATAAAAGGACAATCATGGATTGAATTCACACTATCCACTCTATATAACATATGATTATAAGTCCTAGTTATATGACTATAAACTAAAAATCATTTAGCTGATTCCACATAATTTTAAATTAAATAGAACTGGTCCTAGATATGTGACCTCAAAAAAGACATCATGATATATGATGCACAAAAATAAGAGGAAATTCACTTACTAGTGTCTTCACTACAATTAAAGGATCCACATTTGAAAATTTTATAGGACCATAATTTGAAAAAAAAATCATTTTATGTGGTACTAAACTATGTAGGATATGACTTCCATTATAGGGCTACGTAGGAAGCCCCTAAAATTTGTTTAATTCAAACTCCACAAAACATACTATTTATGTAGATGATAAAAATTCTTGATTAGTTAGTTGTCTATATTTAAAATATAATATATCTAATAAAACTTCAAAAAGAAGAGATAGAGAACCACTGATACACACATATAGTCGCATTATTTCAGGTTAAAAATAAATTGTTTTCATATTTTTATTGAGTAGTATTAATATTATTATCAAGAGAAATTTAGAAACATGTATTAACTATAAAAGAGAGTCCATGAATAGAAAAAAATAACTAGTAAGGTTTGATTTGACCTCCCATAATCTTATCCAATATTCAACTGAAAGTATCACTACTATGTTTTAGTAACCACTGGCCTTTATAAGTTTTCTCCACACCAACACAAAACAATGGGGTAATACAAACTGTTGGAATTAGAATGATGAATTTAATCTGAAAGAATACATTAGACAAATTTTGATCATCCCAGAACATTATCTTAGGATTCATTACTAATGGTTTATTTTTTTATGTTTTTCTCATTTAGCAATCCATTTAATCCAAATGGAATCATTTGATGAGTTTTCACATTTTAGGATTTTTGGAATGATTGGTGGACACCATAATGAACCAAAGGATACTAAAAAGTAATTAATGAAGAATTGGATATATGATTGATTCATGAAAAATACTATATCCCCAAAAAACATGAGGTCTCTATTTACAACACAATCCATTTAAAACATTTTAGTGAACACCCAATTGTGAGAGTACCATCTCAATTTCTATGATCCCACTCAATTGCCATCTTGAGAGAGGTTTTAAGAGATAAATATCCATATATAATACAATTAGTGAAATACCATGTAGAAGCTATTGTCTTCCAATGATATATCTAATAGCATTGGAATATTATCTTTAGGGGATGAATAGATATATGTACATTATCTTATGGAGGTAGATGTTGAAATCAAATGTCTCATTCTGTTATATTAGAAATAGCTAGGTGGGATACAACTAGACATTTCCATAAAAATAATTTTAAGAACTTAGTTGGATATGAATATACTGTGGAGGTTTCATATGAGATCTTGACCTAGGTTATTAAGAATAAATCACTGAGCAGAAGGTTTCTCTGTGGGTGCATGAAAACCAAATCCCAAATATAGAACAATTTTACTATTCCAAACCATGAAATCAATAGTTACATCCTAAATGTGGCCAATATGTAGGATAATTTCCTTACCCATTACCATCAACCGCTATTATATCATGATAATGAGAGAATCACCATGTCAACATTTTCCTATGAAAACATACAAAGCCTGCTACTATATCATTAGAGTGACTAATGAGTAGGCTTATTTTACCACACACCTAAATAAAGAATTTCCACATATCTTGATAGTTATTAGTACATGTCCCATATTCATATTCTCATCAACACCAGTGGAACTCATTAGGGGAATAATCATTTTATTACTAACTTTAGAAAAAATCATTAGCATGTTATAATGAGAACATAAGGTCAATATAATATAATTACTCTCATTTTTAAAACCTATCAACATATCCTAGTGGAATTCACTGAGCTGCAGAATAATATTCTTATAATCAACTATAAAAACTTTTGTAATATTCTTACAGTGATTGAAGACCAAATGTAGTTTAAAATACTCATTCCTAAAAAAATTACTGATTTTCAGCATATTATGATATGTTTCAATGGAACTCAATCACATATTTACATGATGAGTAGGTAGTTTCCTAAGAGGACTCCCAATCAAGAATTTGATTTCCTATGTTAGATTAATCCACCCACGATTGAGGACTCAACTATGGTTATCATTACATGAAGGTCTAGGAGAATACATTATTGATATGATTGTCATATATTACACAATTATATATTAGATTATTACAAAATAAATATTACATTCTTAAATAAATGGTTAAAACAAGATATTAAAATACTCTTGGTATATGATTGTCATATATATTTAATATTATTTTAAATTGATGTAAATAGTTGTTTATAAATGGTTTCATTATGTAGAATGTTTAAAAAATTTCTTGTTGTGGAAATGAAATGAGTCTAACTAAATTAAACCAAAAAAATAACATTAATGCAAACATAGAATTCAAAACTGAATGGAATATGAAAAAAATAAGAAAAACAACTCCTCATAATTGATACAATTCCAAACCAATGTAATTAGAATAATACTATCATAGAAGACCCAAGTTGATTAAAAATTAATGAACTTAAAACATATATGTTTGATTCTATAAATTAACCGCCCCTAAATTTTGTTCATAGTAAACTCAAATAACTAATATATTTGAGTCATATTATGCAACGTATTGATTAATAATAATCTAGGAGGGTTGGTGAATATTACATCCCCAACAACATTAATGAAATTCATTGGATCAATAAAGTATTGATGAATATTATATCCCTTATATTATATTTAATATAAAATTCATTATTCACTATTAATGATAAAATTTGTGGATCATCACTAAAAATGAATACATTCATGTTGATAAATCTAAAACCACAAATACTAATAAATTTTCCTTCTTATTTCCTGGAATTAAACAACATGAATTTTTTCATAGCAACTCGAACATGTGACTAATAATCCAATATTATTATTTTTTGAACAACATCATAAAAAATAGATTTGTATATAACTTATAGTAATTATATGAAATAGAATAAAATTGTATCATTGAAATTAATATAACATAGTTACATTTCACTCTCATGTTCATTTCTCATCTAGTTATAATATATTTATTATCATTCATCAATTCACATACTTATTGAGATACATAGTAAACTGGTAAAATCAACACATATATTATTTAAAAATTAATTTTACATAAATATTTACTATTATTTTTAATAAATGATGGTAATACCTTTGTTTTTAAATAAGTTTATTACTCATTGATATGAAATTTCTCTATCCTTATTATAGGTAATGAATGATGATATATATAAATAATTTGGTTATATTCCCTACATGAGTATGTAGTAAAATTTTAAGATATATGTATAACTATATAGGATGTGATATCATATACATGATTAGATCACTTAATAGATGCATTCATGAATCAAATCCTAGTTAAATAAGAGAGTTTGATGTAACATATCATATTCTTCAATGATTAAAATATCCAATTTATTTAATCTATGAATAACCTAGTTTTTGGAAATGATGGAAATATAGGCTTAGTTTTTTCATATTATTTATCTTTATTTCTCATTGTCCAGATATATATCATGATCACATTATCAAAATACATTGAACAGAAATAGTAAATTATTTTCCAATTTTTTTTTCAAAATGGGATCTTTTAGATGACTACTGTGCATAAAATAATACATAATTGTGTACCTATTTCTTTAATTTTGATATATCCAAGGAAACTTAATGGGTCGCCAAAGAATTATTTTAGTTTGAATATGGGATGTTATATGAAGCATTAATGCGAAAAGGGGTTTGGGGAAATGTTTTTGTAAATCACACATAATTAATGGATATTAATCATATGTTTTATTAAATAAACTCTTGATAATCATTTCAGAAAAAATTTCCATATACAAATTAAATAATCAAATCACTATTGGAATAATATTAATGGAATGTAAATGATGTATTTATATTGAAATAATTTCATAATGAAGGATGTGATAGTCATGTGTTTTAAAATATTTCAATTTTTTCTCTCAAAGATTGACATATATAGAAATATTTTTAATAACCACTAAGAATAATGAAATTCAATAGTACTTCCAAACAAAATTTATTTTATGTCCTCATCCCATAAGAACTATAAGGAACTTTAAAGATATTTTGACTGTTACAATCAGGATAAAATTTTGGATTGATACCCCAATATACCATGTCACACAAATATATTAAATTATCTTTGGTCCTCTTGATGAAACTGATAAATATTAAAAGAATTATATCCTACAAATTCTCAATGATTATTAATTAAAAATTACATAACCAATTGGTTTACCATTTAAGAAAATCAAAGAGGATGATTTTTACCATATAATTATAATTTGGATCTTTGAAAAAATTCTACATATATATAGATATTTTTAATATTTCATGAATGAAAAAACAGACATCTTTTAATACATTAAGAATGTAAGTTTCAAAAATATGATAAGGTGGATTCAGGTTCTCAATATATTGGTTAGACATTCAATTATTTTTCTTATGTGGATGATTCAATGGAAGGAATCCTAGATTCCCCCATGAATATATAATTACAATGATATTATGTTTTTTATCAATAAATATTCATAAAATATAGACATGATAGTTTTCACTGAATGTTCAATCTTGAAATTTTTTTATAAGTAGGAAATAATTTATTATATTCATAATCATAGATGACATCTGAAATATGTCTTGGAATGAAGCATCATTTGTGTATAGACAATAATTTATAATATTATTCAAGTAATTCATTAAAGGTTACAAGTACAAACATCTATCATTTATTGTATCAGAAGGTCTGGATATGAGTAGAATAAAGAACATAAATGATTTTTAATACACATACATGAAGAATGGTTATAAATGAAAATACAAATATTCTACATTTTTTGTGAGGTAGGAATATAATGAAATGAAATAAAACCTTCATATGATAGACATGACATGAGATTATGTAACTTATCTTAAAAATCAAGGTATCATATACTAATGTATTTTGTTCTATCCTATGTATAGTTTAATCCAATTAATAAATTTTCTTCATTATCTTATCATAATTACATTTCATGTTTAATGAGATATCATTAGATATGAGTATATTTTAGAGATAAATAATCATCAAAAAGTGAAACATTTCTTTCAGTGGAACACCGGTTTTTATTCTATCTTCATTTTTATTCCATTATGATGTACCTCATTCTCTAGGATCTTTTATGTCATCATATTACTCTCAAAATAATGTAAAAAATTTCAAAAATGTATTAATTATATATTTTGAAATTATAATATTATTAATTATTTTCTATTCCACATAATTATTTGTGGAAATATTATTATCATTATGATGTAAGGCCCTTGATAAGGTATTATCATTAGGATGTGTGTCCTTTAATATGGTAAGATTATAATTGAAACCAATATTTAAAATTATATATATGGGTTTCCCATGATATAGTTTTATTAAATATTAAACAATAAAATTTTATCACATGGGTAATACATAGGAGTCCAAAATAAATCACAAAATCTTTCCACTCTCAATGTCATCATTTTCAATAGTAACCTAATGTCTACTAAAAGAATTGTCTTCTTTCAAAGCAATGATTTTATCAAATTATAAGGAATAAATAAAAATTGATGAAATATAAAATTGTAACACAAATTGTTTCCACTACAATACCCATCTTATTGTGTATTTTGATATTATGTAATACTTTTGTTGGGTTTTTGGAGTCTCAAATCAGTTTTAATGTGTTTTGGAATTATTTTAATGGGGTAAAAGTTTTAGAATTTTTATTGAAAACCATTTACTATCTCCAATAACCCATAATGGGTGATGTTTGGAGTCACATAGTAGGTTCATGGTTGGTACATGTCTTTCAAAAACCTCGTGAATGCTAGGGGAAATCACGTGAGATGAGACAATTTTATAATCATGGTTGGTGCATAATTTTTCAAAATATGAAAGACAACTGGCTCAGGGGTGTCCTTGGGACTGTGTCAACACTCGGTTGGATAATGGTTTTCAAAACCATGTGACACAAACTATGTAGTTACATCAGTGAGTTAAAGTATCATGCTCATGGTTGGAGAATTTTTCAAAATACTTCAACATAACAATATGAAGAAATTTTAATTTTTGGAAAAGTTTTCATTAATTGATATTAATCCCCATAACCTAATTTTTTTTTTCATTTTCTTTTTGAATCCAATACTCCTCTCCCACCCAACAAAAACAACACCATTTTTTTGTCTAAATGATTCTCTTCATGAACTATGGTGTGTTGGGTATCCAAAATCAATGATAATTCATCATTATTCTTTATTCATGTTTGATCTAGTCTTTTAATATCTCATAAATAATTAGATTAAATATTTTAGAGATAGATCTATTTTCAATGATGTGAACCTTGATGATATCATATTGGATATATTGAAGGGAAGGTGTTATGATGCAGGATCTAGAAGTTCTTATTGTACTCCTTTTTATTATCATCCATTTAGAGTTTGGTGGATTTTCTCTCATTTAAACTATTTTAGGACATAAAGGGTTAGTTTTATTTAAAAAAATTCATCAATTTTCATTTAACTTTTTTCCATTTTTAATGGAATAATTTTTTTTGAAATATAATAAATTGAATATCAATTGGAAAATATCATTGCTTATAATTTTAAAATAACGGTTGTAGAAGTATAGTTTGTTTTTTATGTGAGTAAAATTTTTAATGATATGATTTCAAGGGAATATTTTCTTATGTAATATGACTTGGAATGGATTTGGAATATTTGTGTTGGATGTTTTTCATCGGGATGGAGTATCCACATGAAGTGCCACCATCAAAGTGGGATGATGTATGGTCATGAATTACAACAATAAAAGTAAGACAGAGTGTGGTTTTGATGTACATCCATCAGTGTATGACACCAATTTTGAGTGATTGTATGGGTGTATGTGTATTTATTTTTGTGAACATGGGAAAGGTTATTCCATGTTTTAATGAATTGTAATAATCTTGTCTATGGTTTTTATTACATGTACATTACTTTTTTCTTTTTATAAATAATTTAATAGGTTTTCACCTATTATATATAAAATGTGATAACCAATTATTGTCCTAGTGGAGTGTGATGGGATGGATATGGGGATTACCTAATGGGTGTTATAAGGTCCCTATTTTTTTAACTATTAGGATATTGGAGATTTTTCATATTAAAAAAAATTAAACGGTATCATATTTTATTAATGATACATCTTGATATTATTAGAATGGAATGTGGTTTAGAGATTGGATCTATTTCAGGTGATTTCTGGGATTATTCCACTTTTTTCATTGGGTAATGTTTTCTTTTTTATTAGTCGATTCCCCCTTTTATGTTTTAACATTGATACTTTTTTGTTTTAACTTTGAGTTGTATTTATTATATAATACATCATAAAGACGATATGGATTTTTTAAATTTTGTGTTTCAGGTTATTGTATCTCTAAAGAGAACATCAACACCTCCTATTCACATAGAATTTATTACATTCCAGTGTTTTCTCAGAGATGTCACATACTGTTAGTGGAACATCTATCAATTCCAAAGAAAAATGACAGATTAAATATTTTAAAGAAATATTCATTTTATTTAAAAAGTATTAGAAATAAATTTAAAAAAATGTGATTGTGAGTGTTCATTAGTATGTAGTATGGTAATGAGTTACTTCCATTAAATTTGGATTGAATATAATCATCAATTCCCACTATCAAATTGGCATGGAGTATAGTAGTGACATACCAGCATGAATGTGTGACACCAAGATTGAGTTTGTGTATGTTTGTTTGTGTGTGAATATGGACATGATTATGAAACATTTTAATGGATTTAGAATGTTTTTAATGGTTTTAATCAAATGAAATTCACCTATATCTTTATATAATATTTTTAATTATAAATTAACTAGTTTATGTAAAATATGCTATCTAATTCTTGTCATAGTGGTCTGTGCTCTGACATCTATGAGGATTACATATTTGGGTTATAATCACCCCATTCTTCATAAATTTCATGAATTTGAAGATTCTTTATATGGATCCATAGGAAAGGGAATGATAAGATATATCTCTTTAAAAACATTTTTGTCCCAGTTATGGATGTTGGTTTATAGATTGGAGAATATTAAGTTGATTCTTGGGATTATGCCACTTTGGTTTCATTGGACCATGTTTCCTTTTGGTTTTTTAGTTGATATCACATGTATCATTGTCACTATGATATTATTTTTTGTTTTAACATTGAGTCTTATTTTTTATACTCAAGCCTCATATATATATATATGATATACATGTTTATATTTTTTCTAACTTTTCTTATTTCTAAAGGTAAAATTATCATGAAATGTATTCTATTTTCCTTCCATTTATTTTCATCCTTTGGTGTCTTCGAGAGGTCACCTACAATTACTGGCACCTCTAACAGATCTTAAGATAATTGGTTTGGGGTGGGAAGTTACCAATTGTATTAATCATGGAGTGTCCATTTATTATCATGGGATGATATCAAGGAGAAATAAAAGTAGGAACATGAAATGTATTTCATAAAAATTCATATAAATCCTTAATATGTTAAAATTATGATTACCAAGATAGATTGTGTAAAAATGTCTTCCAAAAATCTTGTAAGTGTGTTTTAATATCATCATGATTGATTTCAATTATGATTGTATGCTATCACGAATTAGTACGATGAAATATCACTAGGATTTGTTTGTTCATTTTACGCTTGGTGGTTTATGGGAAATGATTAAAATGGTTATAATGGATTTATTTTCAAAAGAATTGTTGTAATTCTTGTTTCATATAGTGATTTTTTATTTTCAAGCCTTCATTTTATAGTGAGTGAATTATAAGTGGTTATCTATATTGGTTATATAAATTTAACTAGTAATACTTAATAGAAATCATCTAAAAGAGCCTACAGAAAATGGGTATCACTAGATCCACATGTGAACCAACAACTTTTGTAGATAAACATTCAGGACATTCAATCAATTCATAGATGAAATTAGAATTTATTAACCCAAAAAAGAGGATAACTCTGTATAGTTTTAGAAATAGAATCAACCCATATTTTGGGTTGACTATTATACCTAAAAGGGATATGTGTGGAAGAATATAATGGATCAAATCATTATTTCCCATGGTGTAAATATTGAGCTAAATGTCAAGTTACAAATGTATATGTTGGAGGATATTTCATACTAATCGTGGTTTAGGTTCTCTAAGATAATTTTCACCATGGAATAATGTTGGAGGACATTAATGAATTATTCAATAAAAAATTATATCAAAACAAATTGAAGATCAAAATAATAAATGATTTCTTCAGCTTGAATCATGGGAATCTTTCTATTATTCAGTATGCATATTTTTTTATGATTTTTGTACTCATTTCCCCATATTTTTCTATTATAACTTCTTTAAAGTAATTCATCATAGAGTATGGGATGTGATCGAATATTGAATATAATAATTTTTTCATTTATGTTATTAATCACATGGAGGTGGTAAATAGAGCGATTGTGGTGGAAATATATATACTATGAAAACATTCTTGAGGGATTATGTTTTCACAATGGGAATACATGGGAATTAAAACCCTATAAATAAGTTGAATATGGATGCCTATATCCAAGGTGGTGGAGAATATTAGAATCAAACAACATGATCGGTTAATTATCCTTTATAAACAAAGAGTAATACTAGGTTTTTTAGTGTAGTTCATGTGAGTATATAAAGCATGATTATACTGAACCCCCTATAGAATCTCACAACTCTAATCCAAAGGGCCATCTTCAGCATTATTTTTATAGTAATACTGTGATAGTGGTTGGGATTAAAAATCATGTTTCTTAGAAATCGTAATCATTTATGGGGTGATCTGAATTTACTAACTCTCTTCCTTAGAACCGAGTATCCTTTGGTGATTCAAGGAACACCAAAACACCCCCATGAAATGAAATCACAGTAGGGAAGAACAACACATTGGGAGAGAGAGAAACCAATTATGTTATTCCTATTTTATGAGCTTGGAAACTCAATCTGATCATTTGATAGTGTGGGGTACTATTCATTTTTATTACTACTAATATTCAAGACTAGTTTGATATTGGTGTATCCTACTCATTTATTTCTTCTTGTGTTTTTGTTCATATGGTTTTATATGTTGAGATGTTGTCTTCTATTTTAAGACATCAAATACCTATAATCTAATTATAATGTCGATCCATTATGTGAGTAGTGTGTCTCATAAATATAAATTGGGCGGTAAATATTTGGGATTTCTATATTCTTGAGATGGATATATGTGATCATATTTTAGGAATGTATTGGTCGATGAGCTTTGTTATAAATATTTGATATTATTCCGTAAATGTATTTTTCACATCATATAATGTTATTAACTATCTCATTAAAGGAATATTACATGTGAATACATGAAGAGAATGACCTTTGATATTAGTGGAAGAGACTATATTGTATTAGATCTTATTGATTACTTTGTTATCTAATGATGAAATTTAATATATAGATTTTCCAACCATCATTGAAAAATTTATTTGTGTCTTCCCAAAACATTTATCTTGGTTTCTACACAAAATAGTTGTTGAATTTATAGTTGATATCCATTTGGGACCCATCATATTTTAATTAAATATTATAATATGTATCCAATGGAATTTTAATAATATAAATTTCAAATAAATGATTTGGAAAGAAAATGTATCTTCTTAAAAAATTTGTATCCATAGGATGTGCATATTTTCTTGGTAAGAAATACATATAAAACACTTGAAATTTCTATAAAAAATCAACATATAATCCAAATTATAAAAAATAATTGATATCATATTCCCCAAATTGATGATCTGTTTGATAAATTGATAGTTTATATACATTTCACTAAGATATATTTATAATTAATTTATCAAAAACATTGATTTTAGAAGCATCATATTATTAAAACAACATTCCATATATGTTTTGAACTATATGAATATGTGGTTATTCAATTTGTTCATACAAATTCACCTGTAGTGTTTTGGGAATTGGGGAATCATATCATTAAATTGTATCAATGCTCCATTTTTGTGGTATTTTTTGATGATATTATGGTTTATTGTATGTGGAAGGCACATAATGGGAACATATGTACGTAGTGTTTAGTATATTTTGGGAAAATTACCAATATGGAAATCATTCAAAATTTGGTTTCTCAATAAATGACGTAAATTTCCTTAGTGATGCGACATATAAAGGTGGAGTTTTAATAGATACTAAAAGATATAAAATATTATATATTATCGACCAAAAATAATGTTTTTGAGATAAAAAATTTACATGGTTTATCTCTATATTTCTGATTCTTTGTTCATGATTTTTCAAGAAATGCCTCACCGATGATTATTTTGAAAAAAGATGGTTTTCCTTTATAGTGGAAAGATCATTCGAAAAATATTTTCATGATATCAAGGATTGTGTTATATAATCAATTATCATTATTTATCTGGGTTCATAAAAAGGTTATGTGGTCAATTTTAATGCATATTGTCCTAGGTTGGGATGTGTTCTCAAGCAGGGTAATCATGTTATGAATTCTGGGTCATGATATTTATGGATGTGTGAGAAAAGTTTCCAAAAAAATGATTATGAGTTATATTTTATAGTTCATTACATAATGATACGGTGAAATTATATTTTTGGTGAGAAATGTATGGTGTGTATATCATAAGATCTTGAAACACATTTTATGACAAAGATATTTGAACATAAGGAAATGATCATAGATAGAATATTCTCAGATGTTTGACTTTGAATTCATTTACCCACCACATAAAGGGAACTATTTAAAAGATTCGTTAATTAGGAATATATATAATAAGATTAATATAGTGGTTTTAGATAAAGGGAATCTAATGTGTTTTTAGATTATATACATGTGGGAAATTACAGGAATGTTTATATTGTAATTTTCAATCTAGTTTCTATTTTTTTGAATTTGGTTCAGTTAGATTAATATAATCATATATCTGATCTTAAATTCCTAACTGTGAGGTGAAAAGTATTCTATGGAGAAGTAATTGAGGAATGGATTCTATATGGTAGATCAATGACGTGTTTTAGAGATTGGATTATAGTTATTCTAACATAATATGAATGGGTTCGTCATTCTTAGCACGATTAAAGGTGGATAGATAATCAATGAATTAAAAATTTGAATAAATTAATTAAATGATAATATTAGAGGACTAGATTGAAAATAATAATCACATTGTGTGTTTTGATAAGATGACCTCTATGTATGTCATGGAATAACAACAACCATCTAGTATGTTTCATTCATTACCAATCCTCATGTTGAAAAGGTAATATAGAATAATGGATTTTATGATTGGTCTACATAGAACTTTTCATAAACAAGATTCCATATGTGTGATTTTCAAGTTGATCATGAAGTTTAATAACTTCATCCCTATTCATGAATCTAATTTTTTGGAACAAATTTCGAAAGTTTATATTCATTAAGTTTAAATATTTCCTTGAGTACCCATTTTGATTTTGAGTAAAATGGACCCCCAGTTTATATATCTTTTTTATAAGTCTATCCAATAGGCCCTCAAAACCTAATACACCATGATAACATTTTAGCATCCTCAAATGGATGGTAGGTCTAAATAAAAAATCCAAACAGTGGAAGAAATTTTTAGACCCTGCATTATAGATTTTGCGAACTTATCGGATGTCCATATAAAATTTGTAGAGTTTTTTATAAAATACTTTTTATCACAATTGGATACATATAGATCCTTTTAATCCTTGTATGGACATCCCTATTTTTCTCCAATTTATCTTATATAAATAGGTGAGACAACACATATTGGTCCTAGGGTTGTGCATGATACAATGGATATGATTTAGATGATTTGGAAATGAATGGTGACTTGAGAGAGCCATTATATATCATATAAATGTCATTATCATTGACCATTATGGTATGATGTGAGTGACCGAGTTTTCATTATAATATATCTATGTATAGGGAATCTTCAATTTGGTAAAAAATTCAAGTTGTCTATTAGGTAAATTTTGCCTTTTGAGACACATGAATGAGTTGAAGATGTGGATTATCAGAAGGATTTACCATTATTTTTAGGTTCTATGAAAAAATATGTTTCCTATATCTAAATTAATAAATTACCATTTTGATATTGACCATGTTATTATATGGTACAATATTGATCTTTAACTACAATCTATATTGAATCTTGTTCCAATAAGGATTTTGGATATGAAATAGAATATATTTCATGGGAAAGAAATAACATTGGTATGGTTTGTATGGAAACATGGTTAGGATTATGATGACACATCGGAATGTGAGAAAGAAATTATGGACTAGTGACCCAAAATCATTAAAAACAATGCTAAAATCATAATTTTTAGGTACACAAATACCAATGGTGGAGAGAATTTAGCACCACCAGTCTAAGGTACATTACCAATTTTATTATTTATTTTGAGATCATATAATAGTTGTGTTGATATTAAGGATTTATGGATTGTTTTTTATTTTTGGGATGTGATTTAAAGGGTGCATAGTTTGAGCCTAATTAGTATAAATTGATCCTATATCATGTAAACTGAACATGGTGATGTTGAGAGTCAATGGGTAGAAATTATTGGCACATGTTATTCCCAAAAAATGTTTATTCTAGAAGATATTGTGTGATAGGAGATAGTAGGTGATGAAATATTAGAACATTGTTTGTTATGTTATGTGTGCCGGTTTTTTGAGGGGGTACATGATACAATAACACTACACAGTTGGTGCACTATTTTATAAACCATGTGGCAAAAACCATGTTCCAACTTAGGTTATTTCTAGGCTCATGTGTATGGTTGGGGAATGTTTTACCAAACAAAATGTCCTTAACATTTGATGGGAATTAAACACCCCGGATATCAGACATTATGTCCAAAAGGCCCATAAACTCTCATTTTTTACTTCATATATTAGGGTATCTAACTCATCTTCCTCTCTATGAACCGATTGGGATTATTTTATATTCATAATATCCCATTAATGAATCAAATTGTCTAAGATCTCTAAAATTAGTGCTATGTCATTATTCTTGATTGTTCTTCTTAGATCTACACTTATACTCTCCCTTTTTATTTTCCATATATCTAATATATTATAGATATGCCTATTTTCTATGATCTTAATCTTGATGATATCATATTCGGAATATTTAATGGTAGGTGTTGTGGGACATGATCTTTTTTTTTCTCAATGTATTTATATATTTTCATCATTTATTTAGAGGTAGCTAGACTCTCTGTCATCTAAATTTTTTGTAAAACTACATGTATTTGTTATATTTAAAAGTGATTCCTTTATTTTGTATAGAATTTTTTATTATTTCTTAATGGAATGCATTTTCATTTAATGTTTTTTATATCAGGTAAAATCAATGCATTTTGGGAAAAAATATTTCTTATTATTTTAGATTGATTGTTTTAAAATTATGGTGTAGTTTTTATGTAAGAAAAATGTTTGATAAAAAAAATAAACGGAAGAGTTGATTTATGTAAAATGAATTTTCATGGAATTTGACATAAATGGGATGAATTTTGTTTAATGATATGGAGTATAGTTGAAAAGTAACACCATCTAATTTGGTCAAAGTATGGTCATGAATGACCATCATCAATGTGGGAAAGAATGTGGTTGGGAAGTATCATTATCAATGTGTGACACCCATATTGATATTATATATGTGTGTGTGCGTGAACATGGTAATGTTTATACCATGTGTTAATGAAAGTTATTAATATTTTATTTATTTTCATCACATGGAATTAACAAATGGATTTTTATAAACTATTCAACTATTTTTTAACAACATTGTATGATATGGTAACCATTTCTTATCATGTGTGTGTGTTGGTAAGACTATGGGAATTACTTATTGAGTGTTATACTCACCCCCTTTATAGGAACTTTAGTGTGTTCATATGTTTCATACCAAAACATGGGAAATGGATTGGTATCATATTTATCAAGAAATTCATATTTATACCACGAGAATAGTAGGTGGTATGGATCGTAGACCTAGTTCGGGTGATGATTAGGATTATGCCACTGTTGTTTCATTGTTTTATATTGTCTTTTGGTTTTTTATTTGATTCTATTTGTTTAGTTGTCACTTTGATATTGTATTTTGTTTATTTTACCATTGACTAGTATTTCATATACTCAAGCATCATATTATTGTTATGGATTCATATATTCTATGTTGTATAGTTATTATATATCCAAATGGAAACATTTCTGCTGATGTCCTCTGAATCCCTTAGAATTTATTTCTATCCATTAGTGTC
The DNA here is from genome assembly GCA_963277665.1 of Viscum album. Taxonomy (NCBI): domain Eukaryota; kingdom Viridiplantae; phylum Streptophyta; class Magnoliopsida; order Santalales; family Viscaceae; genus Viscum; species Viscum album. Next base: position 1,299,754,753 of record OY728166.1, read on the forward strand.
ATGGAGATGTTACCTAGTTTTTTTGATACCTCCTCCTCTTACCAAACCAATAGGTAAGGTATCAAATGTTAAAAAAACTTCTATTCCAATAATTCAATTTAGATCATGAATGGTTTATGGTTTATCTCCCAATATATTATAATACTACACAAAATATTTTCTTTAAGAAGTAAATTTTTATTTATTATATGACTTCTTCTTGACATAAATAATGATTTCAGAAATAATTATTACATGGGAAGTATGTATGTCCCCTATCTAAATAATGTTTAGTTGAAAAATTGAAAAAAAACATATTTCGGATCTAAATTGATATTGGATCAGTATAAAACATCTTAAATCTATCCAATGTGTTGTGAAAAATATGTTTTCATTAATATCGTCATAGTAAATTATAAATATAAATTTTATAACGTCCAAACATATATTAATTACAAATTATTTTAGTAAAATATTTTCACAAATAAATAACTAATTTTCTATCAAGTAAATCATATATTAAAAAATAAATTTTTTAATACTTCATAAAAAGTATCATATTTATATATGTGATTTTACTGGGTAAAATATTCATATTTCCATAAATACATATATCAATATCTCATGTCTATGAATCATATTTAATAAGTTTATCCATAAAAAATAATTAATTTTAATGTCTTAAATGTATACGAGTATCTATCCTAAAAAACATAATAAATGAAATTTGTTATAGTCAATGAATATAGGGAGTGACCTAAATAATGCATAAGAAAGAATATGTAAAGACAAATACATTTTTATCAAAATAATTAAATCAGAAGCCATATATTATGAAAGACATAAAATATTGTAATAAAAAATGTATGTTCATTTTCCAAAAATTATTCTAATGATTTTTAAAAAATAATTTTGGAAATAATAAATTTAGGAAAATGGAAAATCTTTTGGGAAAAAAAATTTACACAGTAAACAATTTCAATATATTATAATTTTTAATTTGAACAAAATATGATAACAAAATACGTCATAACATTGAACAAAGGTATGAATAAAACTAGAGAAATGAGACTGAATTATAAATAAATAATAAAATCTCACAAGGGATATATTTTCAATATATAATATCTAATATAATTTATATGTGGTTGCATAACAAATCATAATGTTAAAAAAATATTCACGAAAATATATATTACATACAAACATTATAACACAAAAAATTTAAACATTCTTTCAAATAGACAAATCTCTTCAAAACATAATTATCACCAAATAAACATTAGATCATAAAAATATCATTCTAAAATATTTCTACTATAATAATTACATTTTATAAAATTAACATTTATATTACCTGATAGGGAAAAACCAAATAATTAATTTAATCCCTATTTTTCAAATCATCATGTTCTTATTACATCGAAAAATAAATATTTATAAACACCATAAGGTAAATATTTCCTTCTACAATAATTTTAATGAAAAAAATAACTTACATTTATATTATCAAGTATATCAATATATATTGAAAATTTATATATGTATAAAAAAAATTTAACATAATTTATAATAATAAATTATACCACATTCACGTACTCAATTTTCCAGTTACTAAGAATTATTAAAAAATATAATTCAAAATATTAAACTCATTTTCATAATCCCCAAGAAATGAGAATTATTGTCATTAATTAACAAATAATTAATAAATAACATATTTTGGAATTTAACTCACATTCACATAATATCATTATAATTACCAACAATCTAATTAAATAGGTCACCCCAAAATAGATTTAAAATAATTAAATGAAAAATTTTATCAATCATTAGTTAAAAAAATTAAATTAATAATTTAATAACCACATAATACATTAAAAAGTAATAAAATAAAAAAATTGTTTATTAAAAAATTCCTTATGAAATATTACAAAAGAATAATTTAATACTGGATTTATGTAGACACATAGGGTAACTATTTGTTTTTAGAAAAAGTTATTAACTAATGTAACATTTATTAATAAATTCAATAAAAAATATAATCCAAATTATAAATAATTCAAAGAATTATGTAATAAAAATTACATATTTGTATCTACATTTTTTTCTTCCATGGTTAAAATCAAAATGATGACAAATAGAATTAATGGTGGACTAAAAACTCAATCATTTTACTTTGAATAATAATCAAATAAATAAATGGGGATAAAATAAACTTTGGGGATGATGAGATCCACCTGAGTATGGTGGATAAAATGAGAGATCATGGGAAAGGGGATTCCATTCCATGTTGAAAATGTTGGTAAGGTATTGGTTTTGACATTATAAAAATATTATGTATAAACTAAATTTATAAATAACTCTATTGATAGGATTTTATAAAACTGTTTTATAGAGTAATGGATATATCCCAAATTTCATGTAGTGAGATTCTCTACATTGATCTCTCTTATGAGCATGTGGAATATATTATGCCCATTTCACAATATGAATTCATGTAAGGGGATACTCAATATGAATGGGTAGATCTCCAACACTATAATTGGAATTGTGTAAATAATGTAAATTTTATCCTATTTGAGGTTTAATTAGACTAAGAACCATATTTCAAGGACTCTTTAAAAATATAGATCATATGTAAGTTAATTAGGTCATAATTGCGTTCCATATAGAGTGGACCATATTCCATTTAATTAATTTTATATGAAAAGGAACTAAATATTATAAATTATACATAGATCTATCTTTTGCAAAACATAAAGTTGATTCATTTGGGTTTTGAGCTGATAAGAAATCTCATTTTACTTTATCAAAATCCAAATCGTTGAGATAAATTATGGAGTTCAACTGGAATGAGACTTGTATATAGTTCTAATAAAGGTGATCTTGATGTATCTACGTATTCTATTAACATGGAATCAATCCACACATAGATGTGAATATGGTCATTTTTTTGAGTTTAGTGTCCATTTAAAGGAACCCACTAAACATTATGATTGTATTATATTGTGGTTGAAAGCGGTATTTATGGATGTTCCTAGGATTACATATTAAGGAAATAATACTTATCCTATGATCATAGGAATAAATCAATAATTATATATAGATTGTGTATTAGTATATATATAGTTTCTATATAGGTGATAGGTATAGCTATTTTTCATTAGTGTCATTTTATTTACAAAGATGCAATGCAAATGCGTATAAGCTTAATCAGTAGGATTTAATCTCAATTAATTTATAGCTGGGACCAAATAGAGAGTTTGGGAGTCACTATGTATCCTATAGAAATTGGAAATCCATATATCATTATAATGGGGTAATTATCTTATCATCGAATGGAAGAACCATGATATTTTGGTAATCAAATTTAGGGATTGAACACAAAATCTACATAGTAGGATAAATCTCACATAGTTATTTTATGAGGGGTAATTGAACACTCTATGTATATTAAGGTCAAATAGGATGTTTCACATGTCATGAAACTTATCATAATATAACCTTGGAATTGAGTATATAGTTTTATATCATACTACTAAGATGAATATTCCATTTATTTTATATTCATTTGACAAGTACCTTCATTGCATGTGAAGCTACAAAAATAACCTTTTAAGATAATTTTCTTTGGATTCTAATGTGACGTTTTCATTATCCATCATGGTAAAGAAATATACGTTAATAGTGTTGATATTATTTTTTGAAATAATGACCCTCCCTCTATATTTATAGATTAAAAGAGTTATTACAAATTATCATATGAGTTCTATGGTCTAGATCCAATTCCCCATGAAGGAATGAGTGGAGATGAACCATTCTATTTTATTCTCTTGATACTCAATTCTTGATGACATCATGTTTATTAAATGTGTGTTTCCATTTATCTTAAATTATTTGAAAAATCATCCAGTCTTATATATGATTATTCATCTTCTAATAGCTATTTAAAAAGATTGGAGTGAATAAAGTGTAGGAAAAAATCAATGGGTAAGATTTCCTCTTTCATTTATATCAGATATTATAGGGTTAGTACTGTTGTAATATATCTAATGATGAGATAATTAAATAGGACATGAAGTGTAACATCCAAGGTAAATGAAGAATAAATTAATTTCATATTTATTAATATTTTTGAATTAAATATTAATTTTACTTTAAAGGGGATGTTATGTTCAATGGCATACCTGATACGCGACAACTGTTTCATTGAAATCTTACGTTGCACACTAATAATATAATATTATTATTTTAAATGGTAGTTAAATCCTAGCCATTGTTTTGGCGGGAATGAACAAAACTAACTACAATATGATTATACATGTATGTTAAATGTATTTACATTTATCCAATAATAATTTAGAGGCTTAAAATACGAATCAATCTAATTTTAAGCATAATTTACATTAAAAAGCAGATTTACCACTTTTTAATGGAGAAACCTATTTAAATATAGTTCTGGTCACTTTAATATTTTCTAATTTAAAAAATAAAATCCTTATTTATAATGAGGATATCAAATTTTACTTTGGGTAATTTTTCGGTATTTGTCTAATAAAGTTCATTTTTTTAATAAATAGTGAAAAATATTATATATTAATTCAAAGATACCTTTTAATATAATTTATTTATATGGTTATATTATCTATTTAATTGTTTTTAAATTTAAATTAAAATATATTTTTACCATTTAATCCATTTTTGTTCATTGAAATTAATTTCACTTTGAAATTGAATATAAATAAGTGTCAATCTTTTAATAAATATTGTTTCTTAAAAAACACTATTTGTTTTGATAACAGGAATTGATTTTAAGATTAATTAATTCCACTTATATTTTTGGAATTTGGTAAAATTGACATCATTTTTTAATTCTTAATATCAAATATATATTAGGCTGAATTTTTTGTATTTTTCTGAAAAACGTCTATTTTTTAGGAATAGTGAAACCACTAAGTGGTAGTTATAAAACTTAATTTTTCATTTAAGTGAAATTTTACCACTTCTGAGAATTGAATTTTGAAAAATCCGACATACAAGGTTGTTATTATTATGTAAAATGTTGTTCATTGATATGAAAATAATTTTTTGTTAATAGTAACCTTTGACTTTTATTTACCGTGGTTAAAAGTAAATAAGGTAATTCAAGGTTAAAAGAATACTATAATAATTAAAAATTACTGTAAAACCTGTAAAAACCTTATTGGTTGAGTCATTTATGACCATGATCATCTTTGTGTCGATTTTGGGACCCCATTAATTTACTTGGGAGTGATAATGACAATTTAGATTAATTGACTTAAAGTAAAGGCAAAAATGAAAAAAGCAAATATCTTTTAGTAAATTAATTTGTAGAAGGGGTTATATAAATTATATTTTCGACTATAAATATTCATTAGAAATATAAAAAGGTTTCCTACATCATGGTATTTTTCTTTATAATTTTTAGACATCAAATAAATTAAATATTTTATGACACAATAATGATGCAGTTTTTAACATATTAATAAATGATTTAAATAAATAAGATTATAAAGGCTAAAATAATATCCAAAACCTGTAAAATTCAGATTGGATGATTTTATTTAGAATATGAGTCATCTTAGCTTCGACATTAATGTGTTTTGGACCTTCTCATATCGAAGATATGTTTATAATAAAATAATGTTTTCACAATTTCCTAAAAAGCCCATCCTCTCCCTTATAAAAAGAGACCACTTATAACCAATTCCTTAGACCTCTCAAGCCCTTTGGGTTGTCCAAACTCTATCCAATGAATCTAAAAACATCCCTCTCTTCCTCGAAAAAGACTTACCTTAGGCATAAAGCACTTCAATAAGACTTTTTGGTTCAAACTAAAGGAAGTTACCCAAATTAAAGGCAATGATTTCTCTTAACTTCTTTTCTTTTATTTTACTTATCCAAACCCTAAAATATTTTTATTCCTTTATTTTGTAAAAAAACAAGTATAAAGAATATAATATGATGTTTTTATGAGAATTATTCTAACTACACTTACACACACCTTCATCTAATGGGTGAAGAACGTATTGCTTCTATGGATGGAAACCAAATGCCTCACAAAACAATGATTGTTCAATTCACTCCTACCGCCTCTCATGGTGGCCATTATGACAGAAACGTACTTATATATGATATATATTATTTTTGTTTTTTTCTTTATGAATCTATATTTTTCATTTATTACATAACATTATGGTTTCCATAGTGGGTAAATATGATAATCTCATTAGAGGAAGTGCGGACTACCGCCCCGTCAAAGTGATATAACTCGTTAATGCCTTATGTGGGACATATAAAAGATGGAGATAATAATATATTATATGATATTTTACTTTAATTATAATATAACTATGTATCATTATGTTTTTATTCCATTAAATTATGAAATTGAAATGGAAGTAGCGTTCATGCGTAACACCAGTTTACCGTCTCCACGAATGGTGCATTTCATTTCTTACATATAAATGTTATGTACTATTATAAATACATGTATATTCTGGATAAATATGATATATATGATATTTAAATAATTAATATCATTCTGGATATATTGAACCTTTTACCACATGAACAACATGTAATTATAAGAAGTCTATTTTTGACTCAAGTACCAAATATCTACAAAACGAACATTATTAGATTTAATGAATACATAATGTTTATAACATGGTAATAAGTGATATTAAAGTAATAAAAAATTGAAAAAGGTTTTGAAGAAACTAGAAATTAACTTTAGTTTATTATTCAGGATGTTAAAGAATGAACGGGTCAAGTCGGACACAATGTAAGGGATCCTACCTCTCTCTTTCTTTTTAAGTACTCTCTTTTATGTCACTTATTTTAAGCTCCTCTTTATTATGTAGGGGGATGTTATTTTATATTCCTCTTACTGTAATTTTTATGTTTATATGATTAGAGGCCCTATTTTATCTCATCAGTCCATTTTTGGATGTTTTATGTGGCGCTATTAGGCTTCCGAATTTTCATAAGGGATTTCTTATCTCAATTTTAATTCTGTGAGATTTCCATTGTTCGCCACTTATTTATTTCATGTGGTGTATTGTGTACTGCCATTGATATTTATTATCATGATTCTATTTATATTCATGGTATTCAATGATTCATATTGTGTTTATTATCTTTAGGTCATACGACATAATTGATTAATGAGGTAAAGTGTTTTTATCTCACTTTTTATTCTCAGGAGATGCATGCAATATTTGTTACTATATCCTTTTAGTGGTGTATGTACTGAACACGATTCTAATCTTTATGTAATATACTCGCATTTATGGGTATTTAGATCTTCATTGTATGATCCTTCTTTCATGGGGTGTATGTTTCGAAAGTTACCCAAATCGGTAAGGGAACCTCTCACCCTCCTCTTTTTAAAAGTCTTCTTATTGTTATGTATTTTAATTTATATCTTATTATGTTGGGAAATGTTCTTATATATCCTTGTTGATGTAAATCTTTTGTACAGGTGATGAGATACCCTTTCTTATCTCATCAAACCATTTTCTGAATTTTATAGTGACTCTGTTAGGCTGTCAAATTCTTGCAAGAGAACTTCTTAACCCAATTTCAATTCATTGGGTTAAACGTGCACTTCTTGAATATGTGGTCCTATGAATATGTGTGAATGACATCTAATTGTATTACAATTAATATCCACTTAAATTCGGTGTATTTATATTTTCACACATAATTATGTAATTTATTTATCCTTAATTTATGGATACCGTCTTTATAAGGGATTTCATCTCAATTTACATTTCCATTGTGACTTCATTGTTGTTATGCACCATTTCACTCTTATATGGTGTATCTACTATCCTTTGTTATATTATAACATGAATCACATTATTCTTGTGATATTATAATGTTTTGATTAAATGTTATTCCTTTAAAATCTTCAAAGTTGTATAGGACACTTTGGTTCAAAAATATATTTATTAAATGGTTCTGAAAATTGTTTGATAAATCATTGATTTTGTAAATATCATGAAATGATATATTTTGATTTCAAATGAAATGTTAATGGTGAAATGTTTATATTTTCAATATTTTATGTGCTACGATTTTTAATGTTACTTGCACATTTGATAGGTGGTTACATGATTAACCAAATGACGAGGGGTGACGTGAATACCAGGACGCGTGGTTACGTTATAACCTCCAATGCATCGGTTATGGAAGTCGGCCGTATGGCTATTCCATTTAGTGATAAGTGTGGAAGTCAACCATATGGTTATTCCATTTATGTATGTTTATGTCCCAAGTTACCTTTATATGTTATGTGTTCTTTATATGGGTTTTATGGTAATCTTTTAGTTACAAAAGGGTGATTAATGATATTTTATTTAGTAAAGAGTATTTACTACAACATAAAGGTGAAAAGTATTAATTATGCTAAAGTATTCATGGTTTACTTGTTGTTTTTAAAAAAGGAACAATTTTACTTCTTTATGTATGCCATACTGAGCCTTTTATGCTCATCCCTAGTTTTTGAAATGTTTTTCACAGGACATAATGTAAAATGGGGTCAAGGATTGGATCATGGAAAAGTGGTTCCATCATAAAAAATGGAACTAAACATGGCTAATTTTTTTAAGAGTCCTTGTATTGTGAAAAAAATGGAAACTGAGTAAAAGTGTCTACTTTGTAATTTTTGAAATGAAATGTAACATTTATGGCCTAATTCTCTAAAACTCTAAACCTGAAAAGATCCTCAATGTTAATTATTAATTATTTCAATATTATTTATGTTTTATGGTCGGGTCCTTATAGTTTCTATCAGAGGTTGTTTTAGACAACATAGGAACTATGAGTTTTCATTAGACACAAGGTTAATCCATATGTCTATTATTTCGGTCAAATCCTTGTTTTATAAATTTTTCAGATCAATGAATGTCAGTTACATATCGAAGGAGGAGGATCTCCAATGAAATTCCTATATCTTCCTATTGACATGATTGCAATAATTATTGAAAAGTAATGTTCGGATGATTGTGAAACTTCTTCTAGACTACAAATCACTTGCAAGCGGTTGTTTGAGATATTCAAAACCTCCACTATACCTCGATATCATCATGGATCATGGGTTGTATTTAATCAAATCATATTTTTTAAATATTCTCATATTTTCAAGAAAGGTAAATATTAACTAGGAATTTTCAAATATTTTACCTTATCATGAGATTTTGAAGGATATTATAATTTTGAAAATGGTGTTAAAGAAGGAGACCCTTGAACAAACTATTTATATTTACTTTTACAATACAGTCTCTCTGCACATAACTATAGTATTTTAAAAGGACCATTGATTGAAATTATCAACTCAAATGCAGTCTGACTGTTTTCTAAAAACAATGTTTTATCAAATGTTTTAAAATTATATGTCATACAAGATTATTTTCCAAAACTGTTTTTCTATGAACACCCATATGACCCATGTTTTAAAAGGTGTATTTGGATGAAGGATGAAGATGATTTTGAATGATCTCTAAATCATTGTTTCAATGCATGGACCTTCTACCTACGTGAACAAGATGACGAGGAAACCAAATGGACACTATGATCAAGGTATGTTGTTCTTCATTATAGGGATCATTTTATTTTATCATTTTGTGGTGAAATAAAAAAAATATATATATATAAGACTTCAAGAATTAAGATGTTGAGATCAAAATGAATTAGGATGAAAATGAGAGGTATAAGGAAACCATTGAGGTTAAAACATGTTTGGGTTATTTTTGATATTTATAAAAAGGAAAACCCTTAAGATGGGTGACAACATGTTGCATCCGGCAAGGCCATATGAATCGAACCCACAACCAAAGGGCGACAAGGGCACATGGCCTACCACTAGCCTACATGATATCCCTGGTTAGTATGTCTTATTCTTTTTAGTTAAAAGATTTTATGGATCAAGAATAAGTATATTTTCGGAACTTATGTTTTATCAAATAGATATACATAGTATAGAAAAATTATTTGGTGATTAAGTGATAAAGGTTGTTTTAGAAGACATTCTCTCTTTTTAGGAAAAACTTTATTCCTCAAGAAGAGAGAATTATATAAGATATAATTTTTTTAATAATGGTTGAAGTTTTAGTTTGGAAGAATGTATGTTCTTATTGTAGACATATGATGATTTGGGTTTTTATGGAAATGATTAACCTATCATAGAGAATATGTGATTATGTTAATTACTTTTCAGTATGAGACTTTTAGAGTAGTCGATGTTATTTGGAGATAAATGTTAATATTTATTATGAATGTTTATGTGATAAAATCCTACTGAATTTTGTGTTTCAATCCTATATTGGATTGATTTGAAGAATTTTATGGACAATTTTTTATCGAATGGTCTTTGTTGAACATTGGGTAATGTTTAACAAATTTTGGAGATAAAATGAGTTTTTTTAAAAGGATTATATTTTTTGGGGATTATCTGATTTTGTACTAACTTTTTTTGCTTTTGGCTAATGTCTAAATACATGGGAAATATATAGTTAATTTTTTTGTATTATGTCATTCTCTAGATGTTGATTATAGCCCTTTTAATGGGAATAAGTAATCTTGAATACTCATCGTTTGGAAAAAATATCAGTTTGTGCTAGAAAGATAGTAAAGGATGAAAGTATAAATGAAAAGTAATTATGTTTCCTTTTGTTTTTAGTTAAGCTCATAAATAAATTCCTAAATAAAAAGTAACTTAAATAAAAAACATTATTTGTTAACTTTTCCTACTGGGGAATTAAAGACTGTTTAACCCATCCCACGTTTTTGATTTTCTGGGGGTTAAATTTCTCTAAATCATGTTTTATATTACTCGCCATTAGAACATGATGGTTTGTTTTCTCCTACATATCCATGTTTTCATGGAATCCTAGTATATATTTTTTGGGGTGACCTTTGTACTTCTCTTTATTTCTTATAAAGTTATAGTTTTACTGACTTTTTTTTGATGTGGGACTTTTAATGAAGTTTCCATGCCCAATTTTAAAATTGTGAGGATTCAATTACCAAAAGGGGAGAAGGATGTAACATCCCATGTAAATAAAGAATAATATATTTGCATATTTATTAATATTTTCTAATTAAATATTAATTTTAATTGAAAGGGGATGCTATGTTCAATTGCGTACCTGATACGCAACAACAATTTCTTTGAAATCTTATGTTGCACACTAATAATATAATATTATTGTTTTAAATGGTAATAAACTCCTATCCATTGTATTGGAGGGAATGAAAAAAACTAACTACAATATTATTATACGTTTCTGTTAAATTTATTTCCATTTATTCAATAAATAGTTAGATGCTTAAAATATGAGTGAATCAAATTTTAAGCATAATTTACATTAAAAGGCATAGTTACCGCCTCTTAATGGTGAAACCTATTTAAATACAGTTTTGGTCACTTTAATACTTTATAATTGACCAAATAAAATCCTTATTTAGAGATGGGACATCAAATTTTACTTTGGGTAATTGTTTGGTATTTTTCTGATAAAGTTCATTTTTTAATGAATAGTGAAAAATATTGTATTTTAATTCAAAAGTGCATTTTAATCTAATTTATTTATATCTTAAGATTATCTTATTAATTTTTTTTAAATTGAAATTAAAATATATTTTTACCATTTAATCAAATTTTGGTCATTGAAATTAATTTCACTTTGAAATTGGATATAAACAAGTGTCAATCTTTTGATAGATATTATTTCATAAAAACACAATATTTGTTTCTATAATGGGAATTAATTTTAAGATTAATTAATGCCACTCATATGTTTTTAATTTGGTAAAATAGACACCATTTTCTAATTCCTAATATCAAATATAGCTTAGGCTGAATTTTTGGTATTTTTCTGAAAAAACATCAATTGTCTATGAATAGTGAAACCACTAAGTGGAAGTTAAAAAACTAAATTTTTCATTCAAATGAAATTTTATAACTTTTGTGAATTGAATTTAGAAAATCTGACATACATGGTTGTAATTATTAAGTAAAATGTGGTTCAATGAGATGAAAATAATTTTTTGTGAATAGTTACTTTGACTTTTATTTACTGCGGTTATAGGTAAATATTGTAATTCGATGTTAAAAGAATATTATAATAATTCAAAATTCCCTTAACACTTGTAAAAACCTTTTTGGTTGAGTAATTTACGACCCCGAGAATCTTTGGGTTGATTTTGGGACCCCATTAATCCACATGGAAGTGATAATTACAATTTAGATTAATTAACTTAAAGGAAAAAATGACAAAATAAAAACTCTTTTAGAGAATTAATATTTTGGAGGGGCTATATAAATTATATTTTCAACAATAAATATTCATTAGAAAGATAAAAAGATTTCATACATCATGGTATTTGTTTTATAATTTATATACATCAAATAAATTAAATTTTTTATGACACAATAATGATGCAGATTTTACCTCATTAATAAATGATTTAAATAAATAAGATAATAAAGACTAAAATAATAACCAAAACCTGTCCAATTTCTATTGTATTATTTTATTTCAAATATGAGTCATCTTATATTGTAATTTAATGTTTTTTTGGACCTTTTGAAACTGATGATATGTTTATAATAGAATAATTTTTTCACACTTTCCTAAAGAGCCCCTCCACTTATTTATAAAAAGAGACCAATTCGAACCAATTCCTCACACCTCTCAATCCTTTTGGATCATCAAAATGCTGCCAAATTAAGCTCCCTAAATCTACCTATTACTTATAGAAGAATTAACTTAGGTATAAGGAACTTAAAGAAGTCCTTCTGGTTCAATCCAAATGATTTTTCCCAAATTAAAGGTAACTATTTCTGTTAACTTATTTTCATTTATTTTTCTTATCACACAGCTAAACACTTTTTATTCCATTATTTTGTAACAACAACAGTATCCTCAATATACTAGAATGTTTTTATGACAAGTATTCGAACTGCACTTACACACACCTCCATATAATGTGTGAAGAACATAATGTTTCTGGGGATGGCAACCAAACGCCTCACAAAATGATGATCGTTCAATTATCTCCCACCACCTATCATGGTGGAAATTATGATGGAAATATATTTATATATGATATATATTATGTTTATGTATTATTTATGCTTCTGTATTTTCCATTTATATCATACTTTTATGGTTTCCATAGTGGGTAAATAAGATAATCTCATTAGAGGATGTTCAGACTACCGCCCCTTGAAAGTGATATGACTCATTAATGCCTTATGTGGTATGTATATAGGATGAAGTTAATAATATTATATATGATATTATAAAATAATTATAATATAACTATGTATCATTATGTTTTAATTCCATTAAATTATTAAATAAAAATGGAAGTAGCGTTCATGCGTACGTACGGCTTACCGTCTCCATGAACGGTGCATTTCATTTCTTACCTCTAAATGTTATGTACTACTATAAATACATTTATATGCTGGATATATATGATATATATGATATCCAAATCATTAATATCATTCTGTATATAATGAAACTTTGATCACATGAACAACATGTAATTATAAGATGTCCATTAATGACTCAAGTACCAAATATTGTCAAAATGAACATTATTAGCTTAAATGATTAAATAATGTTTATAACATGGTAGTAAGTGATATAAAATGAATAATAAAATTGAAAAATGTTCTTAAGAAAGTATAAATTGTCTTTAGTTTATTATTCAGAATGTTAAAGAATGAACAGTTCAATTCGGACACGAGGTAAGGAATCCTACCTCTCTCTTTCTTTTTAAGTACTCTCTTTTATTTCACTACTTTTAAGCTCCTCTTTATTACGTTGGGGATACTCTTTTATATTCCTATTACTATACTTATTATGTTCATATGATGAGAAACCCTATTAGATATCATTTATCTATTTTTGGATGTTTTAAGTGGCATCGTTAGGCTGCCGAATTTTCGTAAGGGATTTCTTATCTCAGTTTTAATTTCGCGAGATTTCGATTGTTCGCCACTTATTTATTGAATGTGGTGTATTTTGTACTTCCATTTGATATATATTATCATTATTCTATTTATATTCATGGTATTATATGATTCATATTATGTTTATTATCTTTTGGTCATAACACTCGATTTATTAATGAGGTAAAGGGTTTTTATCTCACTTTTTATTCCCGTGAGATTCATGCTATATTTGTCACTATCTCCTTTGAGTGGTGTATGTACTGAAAATGATTCTAATATTTTTGTAATATACTCTCATTTATGGGTATTTACATCTTCATTTTATGATCCTTCTTTCATGTGGTGTACGTTTCGAAAGTTACCCAAATCGGTAAGGGAACCTTTCACCCATCTCTATTTAAAAGACTTCTTTTTGTTATGTCTTTTAATTTACATATTATTATGTTGAGATACGTTCTTATATATCATTATTGATTTAAATTTTAAGTAAAAGTGATAAGGTACCTTTTTTTATCTCATCAAATCATTTTCTAAATTTTAAGGTGACGTTGTTAGGCTGTCAAATTCTTGCAAGAGAACTTGATAACCCAATTTCAATTATTTGGGTTAAACTTGCACTTCTTGAATATGTGATTCAATGAATATGTGTGAATGACATCTGATTTTATTACACTTAATATCCACTTCTATTGGGTGTATTGTTATTTGTCACACATAGTTATGTAATTGATTTATCCTTAATTTAAGGATACCGTCTTTATACATGATTTCATCTCAATTTACATTTCATTTGAGAATTCATTGTTGTTATGCACCAATTCACTCTTATATAGTGTATATTCTGTCCTTTGTCATATTATATCATGAATCTCTTTATTCTCTTGATATTATAATGATTTTATTAAATTTTATTCCATTAAAATCATCAAATTGGTATGGGACACATTGATTCAAAAATCTATTTATTAAATTGTTTTGAAAATAGATTGATAAATAATTGATTTTTAAAATATCTTGAAATTATATATTGTGATTTAAAATGAAATGTTAATATTTAAATGTTTATATTTTCAATATTTTATATTCTTTGATTTTTTAATGGTACTTGGAAATTTGACAGGTGGTTAGGTGATCAACCAAATGACGGGCGGTGTCGTGAATACCAGGACGGGTGGTTATGTTATAACCTCCAATTCATTGGGTATGGAAGTCAGCCGTATGCCTATTCCATTTAGCGATATGTGTGGATGTAGACAATATGGTTATTCCATTTATGTATGTTTATGTCCCACGTTACCTTTATATGTTATGTGTTCTGTATATGGGGTTTATGGTAATTTTTTTGTTACAAAAGGGTATGTAATGGTCTTTTATTCAGTGACGAGTATTTAATACTTCATAAAGGTGAAAAGTATTACTTATGTTCTAGTATTCAAGGTCTATCTGTTTTTTTGAAATAAAAATAACAGTTTTACTTCATTGTGTATCCCTTACTGAGATTTTTATGCTCTTCCCAAGTTTTTAAAATGTTTTTCACAGGACTTAATGTTGAATGCTATCAAGGATGGGATCATGGAAAAGTCTTGCCATCTTAAAACAACGAACTAGACATGGGTATTTTTTTTAAGAGTCATTGTTTTGTGAAAAAAATGGAAACTAGGTAGAAGTGTTTACTTTGTAATTTTTGAAATGAAATGTGATAGTTATGGAATAATTCTCTAAAATTCTAAACCTGAAAATATCCTCAATGTGAATTATTCATTTAATTAAATATTATGTAAGGTTTAAGGCCTGGTCCTTATATGAAGATCTATATAATGTTAATTTTTTAAATTCATTAATAATTGAAAATTAATATTTTATTTCAAAAAAAGAACATTTTAGGGGGAGTGGAACCCTTTAATGTTCAAAACATTAATAAATGTCAAACTACACAACATATTGTTAGGGAATTATAGAAAATTTTAAAAGCGTTGGAATCCTTGACAGTATATAAACATTATTAAATGGTTTATACCCACTTGTGAGGATCATTCTTAAAGAGATTCCAAAAATTGTAGGCCATCATCTCTATGGAATACATGTACTTTTCCTAACATATTTTCCCCTGTTGGATTCATGACTAAAAAGTATATCATGTTTTTTGATACAATAATCAATCTATTTTTAGAGTCATATTAATATGTTATTTTCAACATTTGTGGTGAATAAACCTTTGAATCATTGATCTAGAAAAATTCATACACATCTCTTCGATAGAATTATTAAACAGATCCAACTTATCTGTTTAAAAAACAACATATATTCTTACATCTTTTACCATCAATAGGTTGTTCTAAATTTTTTATGTAAAATATTTTTTAGAATATTTTGTTTCATTAACCATATCAAAGGGATTTTTTCTATAACAAAAGTAATTTCTTATCCATGTTACTCACCTAATTTATTTTCAAATTCCCCTAGACCAACCTCTACTGCAGAGAACTATGGTTTAGTAGGATATTTGGTTTTTATAGGCTTCAATATATTAGAGTTTCCCTTGAGATGTATTGATTTTTTCCCTTTACTAACTATGAAATATCAAGAATCATCAGAACATTTATCTATATTATTCAATCCATACCAAATAGAAAGAAACATGGGGTGATCATTCTTAGTGTATGATATATATTAATAAACTCATTCATTATCAGTAAGTACTAGTTGCCCCTCATTTATAGAACTATTATTTTTTCTTTTTCAAATAGGTCTCAATTTCTTCAACCCTCCCAAATATTTATCATCTACCACAAATTCATCTACATTTTTTAAATATTTATGATGTTAGTTTGATATGGGGGGATCCCCCAATTTGGTATGAAATGACTTTATAGTATTTCTTGTATCTGGATTGGTTCATAAATCACCAACATTATTTAACATATTATTATAAAAAATAGTATACTATGAACATGAATTTATACAATATAAGATGATTCAACGGAAATAAAATCTCTAATGATTATAATGTATAAAACAGTTCTTAGAAAATGTCTATATTTATGCTCTTGCCTATAAACCCAATCGACAGACACATTTTCAACAAATAAAATAGTAGTATAAGAGGAGCTAGACATTGTATAAAATATAAATAGAAGGCATGGTTTCATACCTTCCAGGTCACACCTGAAACATTAAAAAATGTTAGCAACATTCAATTTTGGTTGAATTCCTTCACCCCCTTCAGAATAAATTAATCCTTTTCAAAGCCTTCATTACCTAAGTTAAAAATTCTTTTGGCCCACATTTGGATGGAATTTCATATTTCTATCATCCATTTTGAGATCATTCCCATCAAAATTAAAGGTGAAATCATATTCTAGATGTATGAAATTAAAAAATGATAATAAAAACCAATATAATTACTAGTTCACCATAGGTAGATGGAATCTGAGATCTTCACCAACCAAGATCCACATAGATTTAATAAGAGGACTTGATACGTCCACATCCATCAAATTTCATGTTGAAGTTGGGTGGAATATGTATTGTGGTCACCATGGATGTGGGATCCCATTTTCAAATAAAAATCATTTACTCATCTAAAAAGGAAGAACCAATTTGACATCGAAAGAGTGTTAAACATTGGACCACAATCATAACTTCTAATTCTTTTTGTGTTTATCCTCAACCCTTTTAGAGAAGAAGTCATTAATAGTATGGATAAAGAAGAGTTTTCTTGATATTGACGATAGGGTATAGACGCATGTTAAATATTACCCATATGATAAAAAATATATTTAGAAGTATGTAGAACATTGTGGGGTTGGTGGATTAATTTCCCATATATCTTATAAGCATGTAACCTTTTTATAAATTCCATGTCATCTTGTATCATTCAATGATAGAAATATCCAATTTCCCATATTTAATTATGGAACATAGTTCATAACTAGTTTGATCCGAGGTTAACAACATGAAATTTAACCAAGAAAATTTTAAATTCGTCCCCTATTATACACCAAATGTGATATCCATCAATGCCTCACCTTCAGAGGGCCTTCTATGAATTTGATCCACAACAAAGAATATAATTTTCTACCCATTTTTGGAATATTTCCATCTTATCTTGATTCAGTGAAATATTCCTATCTTAGATATAGATTAATGTGGGAGGCATCAATTGAATGTTGGTATCAGTAAACAAGGGTAATGGATTAAATTAACAATGGTTTTTGTTAACCACATTAATCTCCCCCATCATATTATTGATGAATATTGATATAACCCTGCAATACATTATATAATTTACTATATCATCCCATTATAGATCATTGAGGGGTATAGGCACATTAGTTAATAAAACTAAATTTGAATTTTATGATTCTTTAATGTGGACCTGAGTTAGATCAATGGGTAATTTCATCATTAACCCTTCTACATAATTGATTCATCCATTTATGGTATATTAAACATTGGTATTTTTTCCTACTAATTCTATATTTACCATTACATTCAATTTACATATATAGATATTCAATGTGAATTCCAATCCTATATTGAGGAAATGGGACCCCTCCTCAATATTGGTTAACATTCTGAACATTTTCAGGAATAAGGCATAACCACCTTTGTATGTTATACAATTACAATTCATAGGATAAACCTATTTATTTATGGATTTCCCATTTTTTATATCAATATTATAGATGTACCAAAAAAATAAATCTCCTAATACTATGGTGTGTCAGGAACCTAGAAAACCTATTTTCAAGGAATTCTATATTCAACAGTTCACTTTCAAGGGTAGGGTGTTTTCTGAGAAAATGTGCTAATGTATTCCCATTAAATATGTTATGATAAAATAACTATTTCTCAATATATTGAAGAATAATAACAAACAGTTTTAATATTTCCTATTATCAAAATATGATTGAGAATTTAATTTATCATATTAATATGAAAAACTAGGTGAATATCATGATGTTATAAAAAATGTTTTGGATTATGCAATATAAATATCAATATGAGGGATTTCTACTCAAAGTCATTATTTCTTTAATGGGTACCCAAAATCATCATATTGACATAATATAGCACATTTTTCATTCCAAAATTATTCATCTAAGGTGTGTATTGATGAATCATTCTAGGGTTTTTATATAAAGGATTCATTTATTTAATTGAATTTGTGGCATCATGGCCCGTTGGTGTAGAAGGTACTTCATGATATAATCAAAGTCCTCAATAAATTCTTTATCCCGCTTGTACCTAACATTTATCGTTAAAATAGTTTATTCATTACTAAAAATTGTTCGTATTTTTTGTTATAAATAATATTATATAGAAAAGATGACTATATATTACCCTGAACTCCTTGAGTTGTCAATGTGGTGGAATATCAACAATCACCATCAACCTTTAATTTTTGGCTTTAGTATCATGATGAAATACTATTAATCTATGGGAACATCCTTGATATCACCCTAGAAGACATTTTATGTTTTTTAACAAAAACTAATGCTTCCCTATTTACAAAATATGGCATAAGTATTATTGACATTCCCATAGTTTTTTAGTGATTTAACTATAAAATCTACCACACAGAATTCTTTTTTTTACATAGAAATGATATTAAAATATGGTTCAATGATTTTTTATTTATAGTGTCATCACTCTTAAAGTTATATGGAATTATTGGTAGTAGTATAGTCCCATGGGGAAACATAAAGGATGTGGCCTCCTCATCTTCTAGTGTTATTCAAATATATTTATATCAATAATATACATCCATGAAGTATATATCCTAGAATCTAGTTATTGCATTGATAAATAGTTATATGATCAGAACTATGAAGTAATCCATTGTATAGTTTTAGTTAAAATTTTTATTTCTATTAATACAAGGATTTTATGATTATTCATATTTAAAATAATTATTTTCTCAATATACATTAATAATTGGAAGCCTTAAAGTTTGTTTTATATTATCATCTTATCCTCTTCAGATTACACCTTTGTTTAAAGGGTTAGAATAATTGTCATTTCTACTTGATTGTAACCACCATAGACATCTGGGAAAAACCCTGTGGGTAGCCACTTTGGGATGTATCATAGGGAGTCATTTTTGTTGTATTCAAACATGTATCAGTGTTTCTTATGGATTTAGATATATCTGTCCATCTCTTTGAGAGTCATGTTGACACTAATTATTATTGGTTGTACATCTTCAAATGTTTTTTGTTTCTCTTTCTTAAGCTCATAAAAAAATCCACATTAAATATAATATGGTAATCCATAATATCTTATTCCTCTTCATCAATGTTAGGAATATAATATAACCTATAACACAAGTATTCTAATGATGATATATGGGCATTATTTTATGGGGTATCAGTATTAATGGAATTATTGTGTTTGTCATGATCATATCACTTTTTTGAGTTAGTGGACTCATCAAATAAAATAAATATCATGAAAAAATAATAATGTGTTATGAATCTGTGGGATCTTATTCTTTTCCATGGGTTGAGGTATATTTAATTAAAGAGCCACTATTATGTAGTTATAATATTAAGAAATAATTCCCTCAAGAAATAGTGTTTTAATGAAATATATATATTGATAGACCATGTGTCAATGTTTTACTATATCAGTTGTTTTCATACATTAATTGAATCATAGTAAAAATAATATAATAAGAATGTTATTGTATGGTTGGATTCTTTAACAAACAGAACTTTTGTGACCCAGTAACTTCTTAAATATATAGTTCATTCCTTAATCAGGTAGATAGGCATCACAAATTCCATATCTGGATCATGTCAAAGATTAACATTACAGATTCCAACGAAATTAAGGGAATTGAATTGGATATAATCATATATTATTGGTTATTTTCCTTCACTTTTATAAAATATTTCATTTATTTTTTTAAGATTAATAGGACACAAAATAAAGATATCAACTTACAACACCTAGATCTATCTATTAGTAGAGTATTTCATGAATTAGTGGAATGAATAAGGATCATCCATGTTTATATAGACATATTGTATACCAAGAATTATATTTAATTATGTTTCTTGGAAAACCACAATAACCTTGGCGTAAGAAATATAGTGTTTAAATTGGGTTCTCATATTGATCCTTTTGAGTTTTCATTACTCAGTATTTTCATACACTTTAATTTCTAGATTAGTAGGAGAATAATTTGAATCGCTATTCTATAGATATCATGGGGTTTATTCCTGAATGTGGTAGGCCCTAGACCAAATATTGACGAAGGATAAATAGATTTGAATATTGTGAGGCTTTATAGGTATATAGAGGTGATGATGGTCCCATAGTTAATATATTCAAAGTATATTCCGTGAATTAAATGATTATATTGGAAACAATGAAGCGGGTACCTACAAGATACAAATTAACCCTAGTGACATTGGCCTCAAATTATTGAGGTATTCAAAGAACCCCAATGGTGGATTCCCTAAGCTCCATTAAGTGGTGATGTGTAACCAATATTTATCAATTTATTATGATGATAAAAGATACTTCATGATGTCATTATTTATTATGAAGAGGATACTTATCTTTTTATGAGGTTCACTTATGGGATAAAAAATTAGATTCAAGGTCATCATTATTTTCAATTCCATTCCCAATTGGAACTATGGGAATTTTACAATTTTTTGGTTGGTTTAAATAGTTATTCATGGATTTTGATTTTAGTTGAGTTACTTTTTATTATTATTTAGTATTTTTTTATAAATAATCTCAAATGATCCCCGGATGATATATAATAAGATATATTTTCCTTTTTGTTTTTTGGAGTGCATTTATCCATGTTTTGGATTCATGTACATATTAAGTGAAAATAGTATTTAATTATTCTGGTTCTCCATAATTTCTCCTTCCTAAACCTCTATCTACTCTTCCCCAAATTATAAGCAGGGAACCTAGGTCCACATATTGAATTATCTTCATAAAATGGGTTTTTTTAATTTAATGATGTTAACATATCCATATCATAAAACTTTATTTGATAAAGGTTTTGTGGACAGGGTGGTGACCATCTACCTTGTAACGGCGGTATGAATTATTGAAGAGACCATACAGGATGAGGTATAAAATATGAAAATCACTCTTTTTACCACCCTATACCAATACAAGATACACCAACACATGGAATACTGTGAAGATACTATTTTCACCACTAATTCTGTAGTGCAAATTAGATCCATAATTTATTGATACAGTTCTGACTTGGGTAAAATGTGTTCATGGTTGGATAATTTGCAGGACATCCAATCATAAAACGTTTACTGACCTCTATTTTGAATCTCTTTCCATTATTATTCTTCCTCTGTAGGGATTTAGGATTCATATGATCCCTATAATTTTGGTCCACCCAGATATATTGTCCCATATTAAACCATATTTTACGTAATGTCATTAAAGACAATGAAGTCTTGGATATTTGTAAAACCACAAGATTTTATGAGATATATTATTTTTAATTTTATTTATATCTTCTAATTGTATGCTACACAAATATTATCTTGTGCTATAAGCAACACTGTATTACCTTTCAGTATACACAACACTATTCTTGGCTCGTGTTACACACAATTTCAAGATCTTTCGAATAAAATTCATTTTTTAGAACCCCTTTTATTTATTTTGATCTATGTATAAATGAACTATGTTTTGATTATGTTATACTCAACACCAAAGGAAGATTTCACTACACGCAACCCTGACATGGCTTGTATTACACGCAAGAGAGACATTCCTAGATAGCATGTGTTGAACGCAATATTATTCATCTTACACATTTTCTATAACATTGTATGAGAACAAAATATGTTTTTTGGTAAAATAAGTATTTTTCAAAAATTGTATTTTTGTCGCCTTTTGACGGCACACCCAATTTAAAATTATCTTTTGACACATTTGTAAGTTCAATTTGACATAATGAACATATTAATTTCAATAATGATATAAAAATTTACTTTGGATTATTTTTTTATATTTTTCTAATAATTTTCATATTCTGATAATAGTAAAAATACGCTAAATTTTTCTTTAAAACAACTTTTTTCATCAAGATAATTTATATGGTTAAATTATAAAATATAATTTTTTAAAGAATAAATATAATATATTTTTACCATTTATAAAATTTATTTCATTATAATTAATTTTACATTGAATTCATAGGTAAAATAGTTTCAATATTTTGCAATTTTTAAACAAAAACCCATTTATTTTTCGACAACGAGATTAATTTTAAATTAATTTCTGCAATTACTGTGTCTTGAATTTTGAAAAATTGATTCCATATTTGGAATCATTAAGTATAAATTATGTCAATAGGCTATGTTTTATTTTTGGGCAATATGAATAGTACCTACGGTAAATTTTATTTACCATAGTTAAAGGTAAATCGGGTAATTAAGGGTAAATATAATATTATAAAATTACCCTAAGACTTGTTTTAATATAATTAGATGATTATATTTTGTCCTATAACATTCTTGGGTTGAAATGGAATCTATTATAACCAACTTGGATGTGATAAAGACATTTAATTTATTTTATTTAAAAGAAAGTGAAATATGTCTCACTCAAACGTTAATAATTTATTTTTTTAATATATAGTTATAAATGATATAAATTAGATTATACATTTTCATTTGAAAGATAAAATGTTTTTCTTCTTCATTTTAATTTATTTGTAATTTTTAAGAACTATATAATTACCTTAATAACTTATACATTAATGATGCCGAAATTTGTTTTTAGTAAAACAAATCAATAATATAATTGTTATTTAAATAATAATACCCATAAAAAGAACAAAAAGTTGACCAAAACTTATTAGTCGATTATATATATACCATAATCATACATGTTTCTATTTTTGGACCATTTTATACCTTATAAAACAGATGATGACATTTCTATTATTTTATTTTAAATGATGTCAAAGTTGTCACCTTCATAATTTAATAAATATAACAATTTAAATGGTTTGATTTTATGATTATAATTTGGATTAAAGGTTTTATTATGTAATCTATGAGATTTATCTTCATCAAAGTATTTTATTTATAATTTTTATGCAAAAATAAGTATATTGATTAATTATACAAAAATGTTTTAATAATTATTTTATTGAGAGAAATATCAAATAAATGGTTTTAAAAATATTAAAATAAATATTATATGAACTAATTAATGTGCTAAAATAATTTTATATATTAATATGACATGTGAGGAATATATTAGTTATTTTGGTTCGAACATATCTTCTGTGTAGAATTTATTTAAATTCAAATAATTGAATGATGTCAAAATTTACACAATTGATATTTTATAAAAATAACATCTTATTAAATTGTTTAAAAATCAAAAGTATATTTAAAAATTAAAAATTGAAAATTATATGGTCGAAAATTTCATAAGTTATCCAATTATGGACAATTCACAATACATAATTATTTATTTATGACAATTTAAAATTTAGAATGTTATTACCAAAAATAAAATTAAATATATTAAACAAGAATAAATCATGTTGATAAGGTTTACAATGAATCCCCAACATGTCTAAATTTTATTGGCTGATTGTGTTACGACCTTATCTCGTCTAATATTATAATTTGTGTCATTTTTGGATGTTTTTAAGTGGGGTTTGATTTTATTACAAATTAATACTTTGGAGGTTTTGAAAAGTACCCATCTCCTCTCTTATAAAAGGGCACCTCCTCCATCTCCTATTCACAAAATTTTGAGCTATCAAGATCGGAAAAACCCTATCCATTTCAGTTATCCACTTCCCTAGAAACAAATTAGAGGTCCTTATATTATTCGAAGACCAACTTCAGTACCCTAAGTGGTGGTTTAGAAGAGGCGCGTCGAAGAAGAGGTAATATCCTTTACCGATTCTTTCAAATTTATTTCTTCTTCTACGTACTCTTATTTTTTTTTCATTATAATGTAATAAAATAATTATAAACCATATAATGATATGTTATTATATATATTAAAAACTCTATTTCACTTTTTTCCATCGTACGGAAAACGAAGTCACTGTGCGTGTGTACGTACGGAATACTGTCTCCACGCCGTGGTGTAATCTGTTTTCCCCCACCACCTTACTTGGAGGGGTATAATGGTGTAAAGAATAAATATATATGATTATTATAACATAATACTAATTCTGAGATATCATATCATCCACTCCAATTCCATTCAATAATTATGGAAACAATATCATCGCATGTGCATATGTACGGATTTCCGTCTCCACGACGCGATGCGATTCATTCTCCAAGTTAACGATTTAAGAATGATTATAAAGTATATATAATGAATAATAATTAGATATATGACATAATAATGATACTTTATTTATTTATATATATTCCTTCTACTTACTTGCATTCAAGTCAATAAGGAAAGGAAAACAATGTTCATGTGTACGTACGGCCTACCGTCTCCATGAACGGTGTGTTTCATTTAATTTATCTATCTATTATATATATATATACTGAATATATATTATATATAAATCATTTTTTACCTTCTCTAAGTAAGTTAATCATGATATAAGTAATAATAATATCAATAAAAAACAAGTCCAAACACGTACAATAAGTGAAACGAATATTACACAAAACGTTGCCTTAACATGGAATTGACAAATGAACGGGTAATATGAAGACCTAAGTAAATAATATATGACATCATAAATATTATTATTGATCTGTTAAAATTTAATAATTTGTTTAAACCCACTATACAAGAGTTTTGGACACATACAAAAGAAACTGGAGCTAAGGTAAGGGATAATTATTCCAATCTTGTTCTTATCTTAGATTGTTTATTCGTAAGTATTTACTGGGGTTATATTTATCATACATGTCCATGTTTTATAAAACTATTTTCATAAAGTGTTTACTATTATTCCTTTTATGTTTAAATTCAATTTTACCCTTTGTGGACTTTTTCCATATGTTATGGAAGGAGTCTTTCTTTTTTTTACCATACAAGGTACTATTTGACTTTTCTGGTAAAATTTCGAGAAGATTTTTTTTAACTTAAATGGAATAAAGGGATTTATAAGGTTTCATAAATCCTTATTTTCATGAATCTACCCATAACATATTTCATGTTTATTTTCAATAAAATACTTTTATTTTAAAATTGCATGGCATTTTGAGAAAAGAAAATAACTTTGAAGAATAAAGGTTATTTTCCGCAATAATTAGTTTCATGTGTTCTATCAAAACTCATTTCCATCTAAGATGAAATTATTTAATATTTTTCAAGTATAATGTCTCTATTATTTACCTATTTTTATTTTTATTATGATAAAATTACATCTATTTGTTATATATGTGTTATTTTATGATGGGATGATGTTTATGAAACCCATTTTATTCTTTGGTTTATGATGAATGGTTTATGTTTATTTTGAGGCACACGTAAGAATGATTTCATTATGACATGGGTGGGACATATATATACCTCCAATTAATTCCATCAAATAGTCACCATTTTTTAATTCCTAATATCAAATATATCTTAGGCTGAATTTTTGGTATTTTTCTGAAAAACAACAATTTTTTATGAATAGTGAAACCACTTAGTGGAAGTTAAAAAACTAACATTTTCATTTCAATGAAATTTTACAAATTTTGTGAATTGAATATAGAAAATCCGACATACATGGTTGTTATTAGTATGTAAAATGTCATTCAATGAGATGAAAATAATTTTTTTGAATAGTAACTTTGACTTTTATTTATTGCGGTTAAAGGTAAATAGGGTAATTCGAGGTTAAAAGAATATTATAATAATTTAAAATTACCTTAACACTTGTCCAAAACTTATTGGTTGAGTCATTTACGACCATGATCATATTTGGGTTGATTTTTGGACCCTATTAAGCCACTTGGAAGTGATAATGACAATTTAGATTAATTAACTTAAAGGAAAAAATGACAAAAGAACAAATCATTTAGAAAATTAATTTTTTTGAGGGGATATATAAATTATCTTTTCAACAATAAATATTCATTAGAAAGATAAAAATATTTCCTACATCATGGTATTTGTTTTATAATTTATATACATCAAATAAAATAAATTTTTTATGACACAATAATGATGCTATTTTTACCTCATTAACAAATGATTTAAA